>OZ010738.1:123519352-124029352 GCA_963932295.1 Tipula lateralis | reverse complement strand
TGAATAAACTTTTTTTAGTTACCATTCGCCAAGCTTTAAATAAGAGAAATCCTGACAAAGATTTCGCATATTTCTTTCTGCCGCAAAAGTTTATTTTATTATTAAAGTAGTCAGAAAATAATAGAGAGGCTGACGAATATTTTATTAGGTTTTTGTTTGTTTTTTATCTTTCCAATCTGTTTTGAGGCTCAAGGCACTCCCAACTCTTTCGTGGTTCGCTTATTTACGTCCTACCTTAAGCCATTACAGTCAAATCGAGGACGTACGGCTATAGGTCCGATTTACGTAAAACCATCTTCCCACGAGTTTTGCACTCCAACAGGGAGTCATAGATGTATTCAGTCAAACCACCGATCATTATCGATGGTTAAAATCCCTTTTGAATCCCTCTGATATCGGGATTTGAACCCGGTACCTCCCGCTCTAACTGCCACAGTTTTAACCACTGCGCCATTTGGTCGGTTATTTTAGTAGTTTTTGTTGTATAAAACAGCAGTTTAATTGAACAATTAAGAAAACAAAACATGAAACAACTTCAATATTTAATTTATGTCTTTTTATAATATCGCGTTGTTTGAAAATATCTTATATTTCATATTTCACAAAAAATTTATGAGTATGTATTTTACTCAAATAATCTAATATGTGCTATAAGAAAATGGATATACTTCTTGATAGTCGCGTCATGATTTCGTAAAATGTTAGTATATAAGTCATGTAAAGTACGATTTGTTTTCAACAATCATTAAAGTTTTTTGATCAAGTAATTTTGCAATCTTAATAAACATAATAATAATAATTTCACTATATTATAAACGATAAATAATTTTTGTTATTATATTGTTTGTATTATTTTTAGTTTATTATTTGAAAATAATAAACTTATCGTTAAATTTTTAGTATTATCATGTGAGAATTAAATATGATCTCCCTTATATTATATTACAAGTTATTGCATTTTAGTACATCTAAATTTTCATCAAAACATTACTTAATGATTAATTACAAAGATTTACAACTGTGGTCAAGTTAAACAAATTTTTTTAAAAGAGAATAATTTTTTAAAAAAATAACGTTCACTTGATTGATCACAATAGTAAAAAATAGTGGCATCAGTCAGCATATATAAACAAAAATATTTTTTAACATTGTATATTAAGTTGTTAAAATTGAATAAAATCTTAAAGGCTCGATTTTTTATGTATCCAACACTGTTCTAAAATTGCTCACTGATTAAATGTGTACTTAAATTATTTTTTCTATTCAAAATTAGCTTCCAAATTAAATTTTCTATCACTTCGCTTCGTCACATCATTATGAATACAAGAACAAAATTAAAAGCTAACCTTATATAGACTACCAGAAATAGTATGAACATTCTCCGTTTTCCCTGAAAATTTTAGTTTTAAAGAAAAGGATTTTTTGTAGTATAAAATTGCAGCTAACTTCAAGGTTTTGATCTAAATTATTCGTTTATGTTTACATTAACATTAATCAACAGACTAATTTGTTTAAAAATAATTACCTATTAAAGTATGGCAAACGACAAGTATAAAAACATTTACCAAACAAGTTAGAGATAATAAAATAATTAAAATATTTTATTTTGTCACGTAAAAGAAAAAAACAAAATGTCTTATCAAGACTAACAAATAATAGATTGTACCGTAAATATATAATGATAAAAAATTAAAGTTAAATTATTTTCAGTTAAAAATTGACTAAAAACTAAAAATTTACTAAAATATTTGAATTAACTACAGTTTTTATCTACAAAAATCCTGTAATTGACCCAAAATATTTTCCATATTTTTATTTTATTATATTATTATTATTATAATTTGATGCTGCAATAATAAAAACACTGTACTGTGTTATTAATGACGTAGGATATCGAAATCGATTGACAATTTTACCAATATAAATAAAATCATAGTTATAAGCATGCAATACAATAATTAGAGAGAATAATTTGTTGGTTTAATAAACTAATCACGTGTTACTAGTAACTAGGATTTAGTACATTTATATCATCCATGTTGATTTTATTTTTACAAAAAATATAAAGAAAACCAACAAAAAAACTGTTGTATTTGATTGCATGTTCATAAAAATGAACTAAGCGTAGTTTGTTTGTGATAAGAGAATTTTTTCTATACACATACTTCCATACATGATGAGTTTTGTTAAAATATGTATGTTCATTGGAAGAATGGTTTTATTTAGTTACTATTTACATTGATTTTCTACTACTGTAATATATTTAAATTTTGAAAATCGATTTTCGTTTTATATTCTATATAACACTTTTAGAAAGCTCCGTTTTTTAATATATATTTTTGATTAAAATATATTTTAAATATATTATATATCTTTCGATTTTTTGATATTTTAATCGTAAAAAGAATATTGAAATTATTGTTACTATTCATGCAAGTAAATGTGTTGACCATTCCTTCGACCATAATATTAATTATTCGAAACATTTTACGTCTGTCATGAAACGCGTCTGTTTATAACCCACAATATTTAAAAAAAACATCTATATTTATGGTATATTAGTTTCTGTTACCATAACTGGGTTCGAATGGTTAGTCGATATCTAATAAAACGAGTGTGCTGTGTTCAGTTTAATATGATTGATCAGAACAACTTATGTAAATAAAACATGATTAATAGAGCACATTTGTGTGTGATTAATTAAATGAATTAATATACTTAACTAATAACTAATTAATTTTTGTGTTTTCTCTTCTATTACAAAAGGTTTAATGAACTATTAATTTTGCAATTATTTCATTATTTTAGAAGTAATTAAATCTGTAAGTAAGCTTGTTCTTTAGAAAAAACTAAATCGTTCAAAGTTCTTATAAAAACCATATATCTTTAAATAGGAAAAAAACTAAGAAGTATAAATTATGTTCTTATAAAAAAAAGGTTAAAATATATAATTCAATATTAAACATAACAAATTGTCATCAAATGACAAACAATTCCTTGAATAAGGTTTTCTGCTCCTAAATCATCTTAGCCGCTCCGTCATTTAATCGGTATTATTAAGCTTTTGATATAATAACGCAATAAAATACCAAGAAGGGTAAATACTTATTTTGTTTTTCTGTAAGAATAATAAACTTTTATTAAATCTGTAAATGAATCAGAAAACATCAAAAGAATGTAATGTTTTATAATATGAGATTATGTTGGTTTCGTAAATTATTGAGAACAATTTTTACTTTTATCAATAGATCGGTCTATATTTTACATAATTTAGATAGAATAAACTGTTAGGCAATAATGTCGTTTAAGACATTCATTTAGAAATTTTAATGTTTTATATGAGTTGATAATTTATTCTATTATATTATGCAACAATTTTTCCAAATAATATATGTTTTTTAATCTTGATTTACTATCAATATCGCAAAATACATCTAAAGTTTAAATCAATATTAGGCCGTTTGCATGATTGTTTGCGCTTTGAAGGATACTTACTTCAGATTAATGTTTTTATCTCTTTACCATATGTTATATAAAAAAGATGATATCCTTCAACTTTCACTAACAATGTGTGAGGTATTAGATCCTGCATTGTGACACATTATTAAATTTATTTAATAATGTTTACGGCTATGGGCAAATGTCAAATGATACAACATCTTCGGATATATATATATATATATATATATATATATATATATATATATATATATATATATATATATATATATATATATATATATATATATATATATATATTTATATAAACATAATATTACATGATTTCCTTGCCTTTTTCAAAATTTCAGAAGTTGCCATTTAAAATCCATTTTTGATGTTATGCAAAAATTTGATTGAAGAAAGAATATATAAGACGTTTTTATTTCTAGAAATAAAATAAATTTTTGAAATTGTAAAAAATTAATATTTGTCAATAATCTTTCTGTTTTTATTATTTATATCTTGGTACAACACGATAGCTGTTTCGGGCAGTCACTTTATTCTTAACATTTTAATAAACACTAAGAACAAATACTAACACATTTATAAACAAAATAGTACCGATGTTTGTTTAATGGCTCTTGCAAAAATTTAGTTGTAATGAATTGAAGTATTAATTTAAATATTATTGTTTGTTAATCCTTACGTTAGTCTCCAAGTTGTAAATTTGGAAAAGTGATGAATAACAATTTCGATGAAGCTAAAGAACTTACAAGGGTAGGGAAACTTTATAACTCTATTAATTTTACAAAGAGTAAGTTTTTATAAGCATTTTTGCCGAAATAGCAAAAATTATATGAACAATTTGTATACAAGAAATAATAATTTTATACAAGAAACACTTAGTTAACACTAAGAAATGCAAAGAAAATTGTACTTGTATCGTATCATGTTAGGTGCAATGTAGGTTGTACGATAAGCATTATTTATGTTGCGTTTTATTAATAAATCAAATAATGATTTATTGCATGGTAAGTTTTTATCATATTTAAGTTCAAATCTGCGATTGAACACGTTTGAATGTCTTGAGTTAATTTTAAAGAAATATTAGTTTTGAAAAAAAAATTATTTATAAATTTTATAATAATAAGGCTAGACATATTAAAAAATATGGAAATATAACTATAAGCGGATAAAAAAATGTATGGATGATCCTCCTCACTAAAATTGTATTATTTTCACAAACAAAATTCAACGAAAAATCTAGAAATATAATTGTAACATCATCTCTTTCGATACCAATGTGATACTAAGGCTGCTTTCAAAACTGATACTTATTGCCGCTATTTTAAATAAATAAGCAAAATAATTCGAATTGATTTCACCTACTTATTTTGATAGATATAATTGTCAAAAAAATTATTGTTAATAGATCTGTCAAAATAAGGAAGTGAAATCAATTCGAATTATTTTGCTTATTTATTTACGATAGCGCAAATAAGTTAATAAGTTTGATTGACTACAATCGCAAATACGACTAGATCAAAATATATTTTATTCATAAATTTTGACAATTAATTTAGAATTTATTGCAAGAAAGATATAGAAAATAAGTCAGGATACTTATTAGAATAATTTAGGTAATACGTATCTTTTAAATAAGTATTCGTTTCGAAAACAGGCTAAACTTTAAATTAAACACTTGATTTTATCAAAGCCATCTTTATAATAAAGCCCAAATCAATACGTAGTTTTTGAAATGAACTTTATTTATTGTATCAAAAATGAACATTTCCCAAGTAACTCATATGAAACCTTAGTTAACTATGCATAGAACAGAAAAATGTTTGAAAATTTCATAAAAAATATAGTGGAGAAGAAAATATAACTCCATAGCAAAAAATATATATATTTGTCTGTTGCAACCGCATGTAAAACAGATAATATATCAACAAACTAATCGCCCAGGTGGCTCAGTGGCAGTTGGAGCTGGAGGTACCGTATGGGGCAGGACGCAAAAGAAATTTTTCACCATCTGATTACGATCGGTGGTGTGAATGAACACATCTATGACCTCCTATTGGAGTGTAGAACTCATGGGCCGACCCATCCATGTTTAAGTACTATAGGCTGGTATGGAGCTATGCAATGCGCAGATGGTTCTACGAAAATCGGCCTTTTGCCGTACGTCCACGCTTTGGTCATTCAGGCGTAAAGCAGGACGTAAATAAGCGAACCGCGAAAGAGCTGGGAGAGCCTTGAGCCTCAAAAAAGATTGCATAGTATAAAATATAAAAAAAATCTAAACAAACTAAAGTCTTGTAATTTCTTTGTTTTTTGACATGGAATTGCATTTTTATTCCAAATATTTTCAATTAAAACTATTACTAATAATGTTGGCATATAAAATATACTAATAATTGATATATTAACTATTTCTTTGTATCCATTAAGGAAGAACATTATTCCACTATTATGACCGCCACCGGGCACAAATTAAATAACTAAAATTTATTTTTCATAATGATTTGCAAGTGAATCCACATTGTGTACATATTCTACGACGATATTTAACGATAATAATCCGAGTAGGCGTTTTGCTTTGCGTTTTGGCGTTACTTCGCAAAACATTATAAAAATTAAATTTTAAGCCTGATTTCCATAATGAAAAAATACTGACAAAATAGTCAAGGCGAGATAAAAAATATAATTTTTCTTAAAGTGCGAGTGAAATAACAAATATTTTCAGTGCAAAAAAATTATTATGGTTACTGAGAAAATAATTATAGCAGTACTGACAAAATATATCAAGAGAAGTATTTTTATTCAGTACTGGAGAAATATTTTATAGGAAAAATAAAGATGGATGATTTTTATGGTCAATTCATTATTTTAACATTTTGTTTTGTGTCATTCATCTTAATTCATTGTGAAAATAATTGAAATAATGAATAATTATGTTAAGTTTATTTTTTTTAATTTATTGTTGTAGATTAAAATTGTATTTTGTCTGTTTTTTCAAAAACAAAAAAAAAATTGAAATTTATTGGTTATGTTACACGCATTTGTCAAAATATATCCACTTAAAAAAAGAAAAAAGTAAAACACTATCTCAGTTACTCTAATTTTTCAAAACTGCATTTTTAATTTTTTTCTCGCTTTGGTTTTTTCAGTAAAAAATACTGACAAAATTCTTTTCATAATGGAAATCAGCCTTTATTTGTAGGTTTCTATCTGTATAGTTATTTAATTTGTGGGTAGGGCCAATATAATGATTTGTTGACATGGTCTAAACTTACTTATCAAACGAAATTTTCATGTTTTTGAATGAATTTAATTTTTCACACAACGAAACACTACACTTTGTCATTGTACATAAAACACAGTACTTTACTATAATTTTTATTTATTTTTATAATAAGCTTTTGATTAATCTTTTTATCAAATTAAACGTCCTGTCCTGTTTTCTCATCTGTTTTGCATTTTGTATGGATATTCTCTTTGGTGTTCTATCTATATAGTTAATCTTAGTATGTATGTTTCATATTTATTTTTAAATTAAATTTATTTTTAAGCTACTGTAAGTGAAAGCTTATACAATTGTATTACTTAAAATGGTAGAGGGTTAAATACGATATGGTCTAAAATATATTTAACTAACTCTAACACACTCTTGACTCACACAAAAAAGTCAATCTCATTTCTAAATACATTTTTTACTGAAAACTGAATATTAAAATTTAAGAAATTAATTATTTATTTATTTTAGTCTGATAAACTACTATGCATAAGCAACTAAAACCTAGTTTATCTAGATAAATAAATTCGAACTGAAAATTCCATCTTGTAGCTGTCAATAATTTGATCAGCGATTTAATGTGATATGGCTATCGTAAATTAAAAATATATTAGTCTTTTTTGGGGTTTGAGCTTTATTAGACATTAAAACTATAATTTAATTTAATAAATTAAGTTAAATGGAAAAATATATGAAAAAATAATTCAACGCATGATGTAAATTGAAATTTTGGTTTTCATTTGAATATAAGTTATTTATCATTCAAATATTTGTAATATAGTATAGTCGTACTCTTCATACGAATTATATGAAATTTATGTTGTTATTTGTATTTTTTTACACAATAAAGCTTATTTGGAACATTTAGGCTTTACTCATCAATAACGCAAATTGGTAACCGGCCGAATTATTATTGCTCATTAATTATCACATACGATATAAATGATGACATGTAAAACACATCCCTTCTTTGCCAATAAACTATTGACTGACTCATTTTCATTTTGAAAGATGAGTCAATGGAAGTTTTCAAACAAAATTTTATTGTTTGTGGTTTTAAAATACTTGTTTAGACTAGACATTCAATTACATATTACGTTTACAATATTATTTTAATAATTTAATTACATTACATATCACTTTTAAATTATTCAATATTAAAATTATTTAATTGTTTTATTGTTGGGTTGAATATAATTTTGTATTTTAGATTTTAAATGACAAACAAGTATGAGACGTAATTTTTATGATATAAGCATGATTATGATATACATGAAATATATATTATATATTTATATACATATAGTAATAAACATAATCAGTTTTGTAATTCGAATGAGACTTTCTTCAAAATGTATAAAATTATTTCCAACAATAATAAATGCATATTGATAACCTGAAATTATTGAATAAATTTATTCATCTGTTAAATCAACTACAACCAAACTTTTCATACAGGATGACCGTTTTGTGGTATTTTATCACATTACTGATAAAAAATATTAGGAAATAAATTTGTCGTAGCTTGATGCAGCCATTTCATTATTAAACATGTCATTAAGTTTTGTGTTTACTTCGTAGCTCACTTATAGCCCCAAATCAGCCTGGTTCAATTTCCACGTAAACTAAATATTATTTCGATTAAACTGGTTACTCTACCACTCCTATGCTTTTTTCATCGCATCGGTACGCTTTACCATAATTCTATAATAAATACAGATCCAGATGGTTTTTTATTTATATTTTATTTATTTCAATTTGGCTTTTGTCACTTATTTGATACACATGTCTATACCTTTGTTAAGATAGGTATTAATTTAACAGACATACTCGTACCCTAATAAAGGTATAAATGAAAAATCTAGAAAATTAAGGTTATATTTTAACTAATTTTTCATATCTTATATAGTTGAGAATGTGTATTGTTCTAAAATAATAATAAATAATGATTTTAATGGTTTTTAAGATCATTGGTTTAAAATTTATTTAACACATTGCTTTGAAGTTTTGGCAGAGCTTTTTAAGAATCAAATTCAAAAATAATACAAATATATAAATACATGATTTGAATAAAAAATATTACGACAGATAAATCACATTTGATGCAGCACCATTACAAAATAAAGAGACTAGATTAATCAATTTATGTAGATCGACATAGTTGTTTGAAATTGTTTTTGTTGAATCGAATAAGTTTGTGTGCAAACATTAGTATAACATATTAAGAACAAATCCATACGGGTTGATAGTGATTTCACCTACATAATTGTATTAACATTTTCTGTTATAAATGTTTTCATCAAAAAGAAACACATTTTTTGGGTTCGCAGATTTATTAATTCATTTGTTTATGAAAGATTAATTGACACCATTTTCAGTATAATATACAATATCTACTATTATACTAGATTCATTTTATTTACATTTTATTAAGATTTACATTTAGAATGAAACGATCACAATCACCTTAATCACCTGACAATTGCTAAAAAATCTCTCCATTATTGATAGGTTAGTGTTACATTAGATAGGTTAGTGACACTAATATCCATTTGATTGAGAGTACTCACCGCTTTAAGCAAGTTGATTAATTAACTCGTATAGTTACCTTAAAAACTACATAAGAAATGCTAGGAATTTGATATAGTTTTGATTATCAAATAAATTGTTTACTAACTTTCTATACAAATAAAATTATTGATTTATCTACTAAGTATACTTATATATAAATTATATGTATTCTAAAAATCAAATTATTGCAAGAAATTTTATATATTTCTTGCAATAATTTGTATATGTAATAAATATATATATATATAACAAGTCATACCTATATTTTGTACCTGAAACCGAAATAACCAAATTTTAAGATAACCAATTTATCTAATGAAAGCGTAATATAATTATAAACTTTCGTTAATGGAAAAAAATATTTACGTCATAATATAATGTATTATAGTTAATAATAAATTATACTAATATCATAATATAACTTCTTCATTATAGCTACTAAGCTATCGATTGGTACATTCAAATTAAGGCATAACCATAGAAAATTTTATAAAAGCAAAATAACTGATATAGTTAATTGATTGTGAAATAAGTTCAAGTAATTTTACATGAATGTTGTGATTTCTGAAATTTATTTCAAAAATTTAGATATATTTTCTTAAATAAAAAGTTTTAATGTATGAGCACAAATAACTACTACAGATAGCCAAACTATATATGGAGAAATCATGTATACTATACTGAAATAAGGGGAAATAATTGTACCCTGGATGAAAGGCTAGAATTGAATTCAATTGTCTCTTTCATTCTTTTAGCATTGATATTACGATAAATAAAATTCAATCAAATCTTTAAAACTAAGTTCAAATACATACATGAAATCAAATAAATGTTTCATGCCATTGCGATTAGTTTCACTCAGGACAGTAAATAAGTTCATCATATTTTGTACAAAATGTATATTCAAACATTTATTTATCGTAATATCAATGCTAAAGTTATGAAAGAGACAATAAAATTCAATTATAGTCTTTTCATCCAGGATACAATTATTTCCCCTTATTTCAATCTAGTATACATAATTTCTCCATATAGTTTGGCTATATGTAGTAGTTATTTGTAGTATTAGTTATAATTGTTATAACGGGTTTGACTATGAATCACATGTACCAAACTATGAATCACATGTTAATACATAAATATGATTTTAAAATATCTATCTTTCTATGCCAATATATTTTAAAACATTGCCTTTAACGGTTTATCTTACAAACTGTAAAATGGTATAAGTAACTCTCGTTAGATTGGGAAATAGACCCATTTTTCACTTTATTAAAAATTAAGACATAAGACGACAGTATTAATTTTTCTTACTATACGAGTAATTGAGAAATAATCAAAACATAATTGTACATTTTAATTAATATAAATGTACTTCCTTACGAATGTTCAGGTATGTATATAGATGAATATAATAAAAACGAAAATTTTAATTTTAATTCAAAACATGCGCAATCTTATCAAACACAAATTATCTATCGTTTATATCTCTCTGTATACTAGTTATTAAAAATAACTAAAGCAAACTGAGAAAAGTAATAAGAAAAGTTTTAAAGCATTATCCAAATTCAACAGTGAAAAATTATATTTAGATTTATTTAATTATGTTAATATTAATGTTTACTTGTTGATGATTTTTTTTAATTGTTTCAACTTTCAAGTACAATATTTAATTATTTGTTAACAATATTTTTATTAACTTAATAATGTTATTTTTATTTTCAGATGAAAATATTCCAACAGTTTGAGAAATGTGTTAGTGAAAATTTGTGAAATTTAAATATTGTGGAGAACATAACCGAAAAATTAAAATGAAAAATAAAACTGATAATTTGTGATAAAATCTAAAAACACAATAAAGCGTTGTATACTTAAGTATGTAACACAAAAATAGTATCTCCGTTGAAACATATATAGTGAAAAGTTTTAAATTTTAAAAAAATTAAACAATTTAAGTGAACTTAAAAAAGAAATTGAATTTGTTTTGTGAAAATAGTTTTAAAATTTTTTTAAAATTAATTTTAAAAGGTGAGTAATATTTATTTTACAATAGAATTGCTCGTGTATAAAAAAAATATTATACCATATATTATGTATTTACCATAATAAGGTACTTGGTAATTATTTATTTCACAATGAAAATGTCATTTCAACTTATATTAGACAAATGTACCTTTTTTAATTTAACCAAATAGTAAAATTAAAGGTACACAAATTCCAAAAAGGTGTCCGTTAATATAACGAAAATATATTTTAAAATTTTATTTTAATTAATAAAATAAGATTACTGTTTTTTGGATGTTAGAAACATAAAATTTCTTATGATGCTGATGATGATGAACAATGATTTATGATCAAGACAATATATAAATTTGGTACTAATGTTCGTCAACGCAAGTAATAGATTGGATTAATATAAGTTGATTAATTATTAAATCCATTATTTTTATATCTTTCAATGAACCAAAACACAACGATTGTTGTTGGTGTGCGCTGGCAGGACTAAACAAAAAACTGTTTAAAGTTTATATTCATATAATCAAATATAATAAAGCAAATAATCGAAAAATAATTTTTATATTTGATATTAACCAATATTAGTTCGTATGTTTAATATTTGTATTACAGTAAAAACTCTTATAAAATTGCTAGTTTTGCAAAATTGACACAGCACACAGAATTTTACAATTTACTACTTTGAAAATTTTGTAATAGATGTATGTGAGCTTACCCTTAAATTTCATCCCGAAAAAAATAAAACATCAGGCAATACTAATCATTCATCAGGCAATTCTTATTTTATTATTATATCCCAGAATTCTACAAATTGAACAAGTAACATTTAACTACATTTATAACTTAACTACATTTATATATATATATATATATATATATATATATATATATATATATATATATATATATATATATATATATATATATATATATATATATATATATATATATATATATATATATATATATATATATATATATATATATATATATATATATATATATATATATATATATATACATTTACATTATAATTTAACTACATTTATATATAAGTTTTTAATTATTGAACTCTTATACTAGAACGAAACGAATTTGTAAAAATATATGGTATATTATTTGAATATAATAACATGTAATAGTTCAATCTCTAACAGAAATTTTTAAATATTTTCTCCATCTCATCTATGAGATTTTTAGTTGTCTGTAATGGTTTTTAATGCGAAAAAGTTGTCTTATATTTGATAATACATGGAATAAAATAACATAATATTTATTTGATCTACATAGTTATATATTAGTGCTTTAATTCATAATACATATATTAATAAATTATTTATTTAAATAAATTGTTTTAATGTTAAATGTTTTATTATATGATAAAATTATACATATAAACATACACTTAAACAAAAACAAATCATCAAATTACAAAATGGCGCTTCATATGTTATAAAGACAAGCGCAAGTCTTATATTTATAACAATAAGCATTATTTTCTAATTTCACCGATAGGTGTATTTTATGTTATATCATGTTGTGGTTGTAAATAATACATGAAAGACAAGACAAACTAAATTTATTTTGAAATTTCACTGATTTTGTTTTGGTAAGATATGCAGTAATACCAAAAACAACATTGCTTTCTTCAAACTAGCAATATTGTATGCCTTTTTCACATTTGTAAAGTTATTGGTTTTAATTTTTCCCAGATAACAGTTATGTAATTAAAAACAAATTGAATTTATTAGAGATCTGAGCATCGTTAATCGTTATATTTTGCAACATAAATAACAAAAATTGAAGCCATTTTAACTCTATAATTTTTCATTTTTTATAATTATTCTAAAAGGAAATTTTCCTTATCTAAGCAACTGATATCCAAATAATGAAAATATGATAGTCTTGTAAAACAATACTGAGTTGTTTCAATAAAATAAGTGCAAGAACTATTTTAGAAAATAGCTGTCTTGTTACAATTCATTTTCAACAAACTCGATTAAAAATTAATCGAAACAAATGTAAATTATTTAATTTAATGTCGGTTGTAGCTTAAAAGAGAGTTTTTCTCATCACATTGCGGTCTAGAGTTTGCTTCTCGCCGTTGACCAAAATATAACATGCACCTGATGACATGAAAAACGTTTGTGTGTAAAAACATTCGTTCGGTTGACCACCTTCACTGTGCACCAATACGTATTAATTGAATGTAAGGTCTCAATTGAGCCATAGATTATTTTTATTTAATTTATCGTAACAAATGTAAATTTAATTTATCAAAACAAAAACGCATGTTAAATTACTATAATAAATTTTAAATGAAAACTAAATTTCCTTATACATACCGCACTTCACAGAAAAACTATATTTTAATTAAAACAAATAGTTCCAAAAAATACCGTATACAACTCGGGATTAAATTTCTACTTAAACATGATTACATATGAACATCTTTTAAAAATTGTTCAACTAACCAATCATCTTTACTTATTATTTCACGTTCAAATAAGCGAATTATTCTCTATTTCATAAATAGTTCTCTCTTTAAGAAATAATTAAAAATGATGTCTAAATATGTGGATGGTCAAATGCTGTATAAAATTAACCTTCATTCTACAGTCAAATTTTTCGATATCAACTGTGCCAATTGTACCTAATTTGAAAAGAAACATTTTTGCTTATCTGATTAACATTAAAATAGAAATATAAAGTCAAAAATTCTATCAATTTATACCAATTTACACTCCACCATAATTTACAAAAAAATCATATTTTCAAGAAAAACGCTTGTTTATTTACTATTTCGTAATTTTAAATTTAATTTAAGACCATGTGTGAAATAATTAAAATAAAAGGGTTTCCAATAAGACGTTTCATTTTGATATTTAAAATTTTTAAGAGAAATCAATGAATGTTTATTTCATTGTAAAGAGGAAGATGCCATTAACATTAGAAAACACTATCAGCCAAATGGCCGCCACGGCCACGCTTGCAACAGCATATCCTGTTCATAATATTTTCTATGACCAAATCTCACATTTGCGGCTGTTTGTAGTCAATATGTTCACGAATACAATCTTGAAGGCATAGATCTTATCTTTCACGTGGTCGCAAGGAAAAAGTCTAAGGTGGTAAATCACAAGATCCGATCGGTAAGGTGCAATCACATCGCAGGCCCAAAAGCAGTACAAAATAGTGACAAGTTGAGGAAGCAGAGGCTTTTCAACAATCATTCTTGGATTTTTTTTGATCCCCAAATGCGATGGCATTAAATTGCTTATGTAGCATTTGAAGTGAAAATAGGCATCATCACTGAAGATGATTTTTCGATGAAAATTGGGATAATTTTGATGCATTTGAAGAACCCAATCAGCGAATGTACGACGTTTATGGTGATCGACGAGTTATAATTTTTGTTCACTGGAAAAACGGGTGAAATATGTATGTTAAACATAGTAAGCATTTGAACTGTGTGAAGTTATATACATATTTTATCAAGGTCGTATCTATCAGCTAAATTATTCAAAATAAAATAAACTTGACACTTGAAGTTATATTATTAGGTTCGGTAATACTTAGTATCGTTTTTACTTAGTCATCGTTAATACTTAGTCATTGTTTTTTTAACATACGAAAAAATTTTTTTAAAATTTTTTTTATTTGGTTAGTGGTCAATAAAAAATTATTACTGTTGAAATTTAATTGTTTACGCTTTTTAACTGTTTTAATTCGATTCACTTACGTATTAAATTATGTAATTTCCACTTTTTAGGTCAGCTTCGTGAGTATTGAACAAGACAATCAAAGGAATTAAGAATCAAACGAATAATTAAATTTGAAATTGGGAAATAGTAAACAAGTGTTTTCTTAAAATTGTTATTAATTGTGTTTCGCCAAACGCAAACGGCAAGGATTGATTATGATGGTTCAATCAACTTGTGTGAAAATCTTTCTTCTGTTTTTTTTTGAGAGTTTTGTTTTTAATACATAATAAATAAAACACGTGCCTAAATTTGTTTTTGTCTCAACTGTTTTTTTGTATGTTCGATTTAAAAATATAGTTTGGTTTAGATTTAAAATTTAAAGAGGTTATGCAAGTTCGATGTCTAACAAGAAAAGCTGAAAACATTTTTAACAATAATCTCGGATTCATAATCTCGTGCTTAGTTTTGTTATTTACTAAAAAATTAAAATTTTTAATTTATAAATAAACAAATCAAAACTAATTTAAACAAAACCAGAATGTTTACACTCAGAAAAATTAGGGACTTTCATATAAATAATCTCTGTCATTTGAATTAAAATCTTGAAATTTCTTTTATTTAAAGAATAAATCATTTAGATTAATAGTTTTTAGTGTATTAGTTTAAAGAATCTAATTTAATTATTTTAAATGAAATAAAAATCATTTAAATTAATGAAATTATTCTTTAAAATAAAACAAATTATTTCAAACAAAATTCTTAAAATTGAAGAATTTATTTCTTTAAAATAAAGTTCTATTATTTTTTTTCATCTAGGGTTGTAAATTTAAATAATTTTTCGTTTAAAATAAAGTAAATTGAATTTAATTTTTAAATGTAACTGTAATATTACATTTTTCCGTACTGGTTTTTAGTTAACATTCAGATTTTGTTAGAGACAAGGTGCTTGTGTTTAAAACGTAAAGTTTGTAATTACAAAGTAAGTACAAAGTTTTGGTACAATACAGCCAAAAATAAATCTAAAATTCAATAGTTTTAATTTTAACATACATTTTAACTTTCAGAGGTACCAAACTTACAAAACAGGTTATTTTTTACCGAAAAAGAAGATTCCACTTACTCAGACGATTATCTCAGTAGGAATAGCGAAAATTTTGACATCTGTAAAGTTTATATTGGAAATTCATCCTTACGACACTACCATTGTCACTTGTTAAATTTAAATTTTTTGATGTTTATAACTATAATTTTAACAATAGTTAATTGTGTTTGTGTTATAATTTAATTAAAATTTAAATAAATTAACTTATTTCTTAAAACATCTATGATTTTTTATTCAACCCAATATTTAATATTCTTGAAAAATATTCTTAAAAGTAAATGATTTAAAGAATTTAAAATAAATAAATTTTATTTTGAATTAAACATTTAATTTAATTAAAATAAACCCTTAATATCATTTAAATTAAAAGAAAATATATTTGATTTAAATGGAATAAACTTTATTTTTAATGTTTAGAAATAAAGGAATTCGATATTTTAAAATAAAGAAAAATCGGTTTTGCTCAAAATCTATAGGCGAAAATTCTTTAAACGAAACCAAAATTACTTTAAATTTAAGTTCAATTTTTCTGTGTGTAGACAAACACCAATTCCGTTAAAATCAGTATTTCTCACAGTGCGTAAGAAGTATAAGTGTGCGTTGATCTAGATAGTATAAGTTTAAATAGTAAAGTGAACCAATGGCATTTAAAATTACAGTTTTAGGTTAGTGTCAAACAAACAAATAGTTTAAGTATATGGTGCTTTTCATAAGTCAGTGTTATTTACAAGAAATACATAAGTATGTACTACTATATACCTATATACAACTATACATTTATTTAAAACATTTGTCATTTTATTAAAAATGATACATGAAAGCTTTCTTAAACGAATAAATAATTTATGTTCTTTTACCAAATAGAAAATAAGAGAATTCCATGTAAATAAAATACAATAAAACATTACTTTTTATGTAGAATACTTATAAAGTAAAATGTAATACAGCTAAATTCGTATACATGTGTTGGTGTTCAGTACGGTGCCAAAAGATTTTTTTCCAGAATGATATTAGTCTTAAAATCAAATTAATAACTCATGATTTTAAATACTAATAAAGCACGAGTTTTATCGAAAATTTCACTAGAACACACACACATATATATATATATATATATATATATATATATATATATATATATATAGATATATATATATATATATATATATATATATATATATATATATATATATATATATATATATATATATAATATATATATATATATATATATATATATATATATATATATATATATATATACTATATATATATATATATATATATATATATATATATATATATACATATACATATACTTATATATATATATATATATATATATATATATATATATATACATATATATATATATATATATATATATATATATATATATATATATATATATATATATATATATATATAGAAATATATATATACATATACATATACTTATATATATATATATATATTATTTTTAATACTTTGTATTAATTTTATTTATGTAATTTAGCACTTTATAGATATTTATAGGTTAATGACTTTTCTTTAAATTATTACGTTATTTTACTTACTTCACAGTAAACATAATATACTTAATATTTTTTAACAAAATAGGATATTTTATTATACTATGTCGAGCGACAGAATGTCGTCAGTTTATAACATTCATATTCTATATAAACAATACAAAATTTTGTGTTTTTTTAAATCAGATTTTACTTAAGAATATGCTCATATAAAAACATAGACATATACATTCTTTTATACTATACATACATATGGATTTTATGGATTAAATGATTATGTTATTATTAGTGAAGTATAATGATACTTGTCTCATTTGATGCGAAGTAGTTTTGTTTTGGGGCAATAATATACATCTACAGTAATAATATATTCGATAATATTACTTGTAATAATATAAATTATTTATGATATTTTGCACACCATACCTATATAAAAAAGGGATTTTAGTACCTGTTAACGTAGATAGAATTTATTGTTTTGAAAAAATTGTCAACTATTTCCACAATAATCGACTACAAACTGCAGGCTGCAGAGTGTTGTTTTAAATGGTTGTTGGTGTTCGCACGAGTTGTTTGAATTAATGAGATAATTAACTATGAAGGCTATATCTTTAAAAATTAATAGGAGCCAAAAAAATAAAGGTTTTAGTTTGTGTAACAGGGAAAGAGAAACTTTTAATTCTTTTTTTTCGAAACTCGAATTTTCAAAATAAACTTAAAATTTAGTTAAAGCGTTGTTTAGTGAGATGGTTACTAAAAGATTAATTGTAAGAACTTAGTACATATGTCACACAAGAATAAATAAATATATAAATTACGTATAAAGAACAATAACAATTATATGATCTTCAAACTGAAACCAGTTTGTTTAATTTTGATTTTTGACGTTTAAGAATTATATAGCTCGAAATATAAGAAAACTTTTAGATACTTATCTCTGACGCTGTTATATATATACATATATATATATATATATATATATATATATATATATATATATATATATATATATATATATATATATATATCTATATATATATATATATATATATACATATATTATATATATATATATATATATATATATATATATATATATATATATTCGTCAATTTTTCGGTAATATATGTTAAGAGCGCGAGACATATATAAAATGAGTGGCATCACTATAATAAAAGTTTCTACGATTATTTTTGGCTGTTTTCAATGTTAATATTATAAGATATCGACTCTATAGCTATAACCTCAGAGTTCAACACTAAGTTGTTAGTGTTTCCCTCTTTTCCATTGCGTTTTTGTATTCACTAAATCGTATTCGAAGGTAGAGGCGAATGAAACGATGAAATGAAACAAGACCAGTCGTGTTAATACCGCAATTCAATTTTTAATTGCCAGTTAATTTAATTGCCAATTTTTAATTGCCAGTTAACATATTCATGCCAGTTAACATATTTCGAGCATTTATCAATTGATTGGGGAAATCGAGAATTATGTATTTGATTTTGCAGAGATGACTATTTTATTTATATTAGAAGACTATTTCTCACTGGATGTGTTAAATTTTCGATCGTCCACCACTTTGCTTTTTTAAATTTGTTCAGTCTTGGTTATTAATATAAGATTAAATAGTATAAAAGTAATTTTATTATTTATGTCTCTAATGTGTAAAGTGCATAAGAATTGTTTTAACTTCATAGAATGATTCAATTAATTTTAACAACATTCAGAAAATTTAAATGTTATAAATAAATAAATATATATATATATATATATATATATATATATATATATATATATATATATATATATATATATATATATATATATATATATATATATATATATATATATTTATATATATATATATACATAAACATATCACACAAAAAAAAAGTGGAGTTCCCCTGACTCCGATTCGGTGTCACATAGTATCCCACCGATCGGATACAAATTTAATTCATCTGATCGGAGTATTTTATTTGATCAGCCTTCTCTCTTTTTGGATTGGATTATTCACACCTAACTAATGAAAATTACTTTTTAAGAATAGTTCTTTATACATCAGACGGACAAATTTATTTTATCCGTTAGGTGTTTTTTTATATTTTCGGATTATGTAATTGCGCAGATATGATGAAACAAAATTATTCATATGGTGTCAGAAAACACCCAAAACAGTTTTTATTTAGACCATTCGTAGTTAAAGAAACGATACCAAAGAAGTGAACAGAATTGATTTTTCGGATAAATTAAATTAACTCGATATAATGTGTTAACATATTTAATTTTATTTATTTAAAATATTCAAAATATAAAATAAATAGTTTTATGTGAATAAAAAAAATTAATTTGTTAGCTCCACCATCTTTAATTTGATGAAATTGGTTCCTCTTTTTGGACTGAATCACGCCATACTAAAATGAATGATGAATGAGGTTTCGTTGTTAAAATCTTCCTGTCTGTTCATCAACATTTCTGAAAGGAGTAGTTATATAAGCATTGAAAGATGTTTATGGTCAAATAAATAAATTAATACTCAGCTTTAGATTTCTACTCGCAGGTCTGGCATCTTTTGATAGTAGGATTCTGACAAAAAATAGCAATTTTTTACATTAAAGTTTTTATATTAATTTATGAACAGATATATTTAACACCTTATTAAAATTTTTATAATTTAAAATAATTTCACAAATATTTATAATAAATAACTTACAATTCTTACCTTCATGTTGGACTTAGTTGAACGGGAAAGCTATCAGTTAAAAATTCTGACGATGACACACAATAATCTATATTGTCAATTGTCAATATTGATTAAACAGTACACACACAAGTCATTTAATTCACATATTTATTTTATTTATTTATTAATACTTTTATTAATATTTAAATTCACTTTAAATTCACAATCACTATCAATTTTTTTTTATAAAAAGCAAGTGATCACTTTGAATACTAACACTAAACTAAAATTATTCGTACTAGCTAATGTATATGGAATAAAAGTCAAATCCGAAAACCAAAAAAATGGGCCCGAAAAGTCTTCGCTTGGGATAACTCCAGATTGTGTAAATTTAACACTCCATAAGTTTCAAAATTTGCTACAGGAAGTACCTTTTAAAAAAATCCCCGAACATATTTTAATATTTTTGCGAAAATTTTAATTTTAACACCGAATTGTGCGAACAAAATATTAGTTTATCTTTTCGGATAATTTAAATTTTGAGCCAAAACCTGTGGTGTTAATTTTATACAAAAGGATAAAAGTAAGGAACTTTTTTTCGATTGAAACATAATTACACCGCCTCATTTTTGTGTGTATATATATATATATATATGTATATACAGGGTGAGTTTCCTAATAAATGCAGGGCTTTTATCTCGAGAACGGTGCTAGATAGGAGAAAATTACTTATGATAAAATTTATTAATAGTCGAGGGGGACGTCTAGTGGTGATCTTTAATGATCTTGAAACTCATTAGTTTCGGAGATATAGGCTAAAGTTAGGTTTTTTTAAATTAGTTCCTAAACTTTTGAGTGTTTGTTTTTATTAAGCAATTAAAAGTAAACACTTTTTGCTCACACATAATTTTTGTAAAGTGTATGATTTCAGAGATATGAGCAAAAATTGATATTCACTAAAGCAATCGAATTTTCCCTAAGTTCTACAAATTAAAATAGAAAATATCAAATATCAAATGACTTTGACTTATTATGCAATTATAAGTAAAATATAGTAAAATAAGTAAAAATAGTAAATATAGTAAAATATAGTAAATAAATTATAAGTAAAATATAGTAAATAAAGTAAAATAAGTAATAGGTTAAAGAACATTTGATATTTTCTATTTTAATTTGTAGAACTTATGGAAAATTCGATTGTTTTAGTATGAATATCAAGTTTTGTTCATATCTCTGAAATCATACACTTTACAAAAATGCATTTATTAGGAAACTCACCCTGTATATATATTTATATATATATATATATATATATATATATATATATATATATATATATATATAAACATTTTAATATGTTTATTGTATGTATGTTTTATACTATCGTAGATATATAAAAATATTTACCAAATACCGAACACAATAAGCATGTCAAATAATAAAAAAGAAGTAGAATAGGAAAATATTAAATAAACTTTTTTTCGTGTTCACTTCTATATATTTTGATCTTTGATGGTACATATTTCACCCATATGCAGCAGCGGCTTCAGTAAAGAAACGAAAAACAACCAACTAAACTGTATATACAATTTATAATTTCAATTTTGTCTGCAAAGTAAACATATTGTATAAGTTTTCTTTTCAAATTTTTTTAGATTTGAATTGAAATCAAATCAAATATTTGATTTTCTTTTACAACAGAATAACAAAACGATGCCTATGGAAAAATAGGATTCAAATATTTAAAATAAAAAGTGAAAATTATTTATTTGTATATACAATTTAATTTAATACTTTTAATTGATTTTGTAATACAAATTTGAAACAGTTAATATTGTTTTTCAATCTATCAACGAAAATCTTAAATTGACCAAACTATCGACGCTATTTGATTATTATACTCGTAAATGTTGGCGTAATATTATTATACACATTATTATTATACACATTAATGTTGGCGCATAAACAAAACCCGTAATCAGCCACCTTACCTTACACTTGTTTTTTATAAAATGAAATTATTATATTAATTCGTTTTATGAATTTTGTGTTAATATTGATATTTTTAAATAATATTTACATAATTTTATATATATTACTTAATTTATCAAAATTATTTAAATAATTTAAAACTAAATACTTGTAAATTTAATAAATATAATATAATTTAGAAAAATATTATATTTTATAAATTTTGTTAATTAAATAAAATAAATTAACTTAATAAAACGTTTTTTGAGAAAATATTATATTCTTAGCTTATATTAAGTCTTAGCACTGTCTTAAGCTGTTTTGTAAACGATACTTTTTGCTAACCTATTAACATATTTTCCACCATCTTAAATAAACAAGCAAAATCATTTGAATTATTTCACTTACTTATTTTGACAGATATAATTGTCAAAAAAATATGACAACCAATTTTAATTGGCTACAGTCACAATTACGACTAGATCAAAAACCGGTTTTATTCATTAATTTTGACACTCAATTTAGAATTATTTTCGAGAAAGAGAAAGAAAATAAGTCATCTTGCCAGGGTACTTATTTGATAAATTAGGTTTCACAAATAAGTATTCGATTTGAAAACAGCCTTAGCAGTCAAAATTTGTGGTTTAGTCGTATTTACATCTCAAATATAACTTAATTGTAAATTTTATGCTCTACTTCAGTTTTACTCTTTTTTTATACAATAAAATGTTTTGTTGATGCGTATACATGCTCGTAAACCAAAATTACTTTACGACCAAGTTTTGGCCGTTCGAATTGGAAATATAATATTATACTGAAAACATAAATCAATTATAATTTTTATGTTCAAATATCTTTCCACAGTTTCTCTACTATGTAGTAAATATATCATCAATGATAATCCGAAAAAATGGTACAGTAGATACTGTACTGTATATAAAATATCCATAACAAACAACAAACACTTGACCGCTCTATCGATTTTACCATCGTTTCTATGAGAGATATTTTAAAAAATATATAGAACATTGAATGTTAGTACAAATTGTATTTTAAGATTTCCAGTCTAAATAAGAAAACGAGTACGATTTTATTTTTTAGGACGCATATGGCGTCGTTATTATTATAATATCCACATACACACCACATATTACTAATATATTGTATAATATTTATAGACTCTATTCATATTGAGAAAATCTATTCATACTGAGAAAATTTCATTGCTGCTACAACGCATGCTTGTAAACAATAAACATGAGCCGATCATAAGAATATCTAAGTAATAATATTTTTGCCTTAATGGAAAATTTGATTTTCTTATCGTTTTGTTGGTATTGAAAGTTTTATTCACATTAACACTTTTAAAAGCCTAAAATACATAATTCATGTAAAACTACATTAAATATTATAGCTAGAACGCAAACCACCTGCATTTTCATACAATTATATATAAAAGCCTATAATATATTTATATATATATATATATATATATATATATATATATATATATATATATATATATATATATATATATATATATATATATATATATATATACATAGTTTATTAATATTCTAGTTTTTACCATTGAGTCATTTCTATGAGGCTTGAATAACACGTTCAATGATTTTGAATAATGCAACTATACCCATTAATAAAAATTTATAAGTAAACGACAGTTTATATTGTTGATACTATGTAAATAACAAAATAAACATGTTTTAAATACTACTACATATATCGATAACTCTCTTGGGGGTACTTGTAGTTAGTATATTGGTTTCCAGTTTTTTAATTTTTAATTCACAAACTACTAAATAAAAATAATAAAAGGCTTTAATTATAGTATAACCATATAATGTATTTTATTATTACTTTTCTATAATTAAACAAATATTTATTAAGCCGCATGTGTCAGTTGCAATAATGACGACACAATAATTAATATTAAAGTATTTAAATGTACATAAAAAACAATACCAGCTTTTTCTATGAAATAATTTAAATGAATAAAACTAAGTTTCATACATCGTGCATAATACATCAATGGCGTATTTATGCCTTTCGTTACCAGTTGTACTGATTCTCACAATGTTATATATGTACTATATTTAGATAAATTATAAAAATAACAATTAGATATTGCATGCTGTTAAGGAGGTCAATAGATATATTCATTTTATTATTATCAAGTTATATAGAATAATGAATTAATTTACGTCTACCTCTAAGACTGATAGTAGTATGCAGATTTAAAATGTGTCGAGTAGGGGATCCGTTCACAACTGTATATTTTAAAATGACATTTTTTAAAACGGCATAAGGTACAAAACGGTATAAAAGTTCAAAATGGCATCTTTCGAACAGGATAAGGAAAAAATGAAATAAAAAATATTGCAAGAGACGTTTTGTATTATTTCTTAATCGATGACAACGAAAGTTCAATGAAAATGAACTTTTAGATCGACGTTTCGATTAAAATCTTAGTATGGACAAAAGAAAAGGAGTTGGATTCTTTCTTTATCGATTAAAGACAAATTTTAAATGTTCGTAAGTTAGGGTTGAAATTCAAAAATGAGTTTGAAGTAAATGAAATAGACTATGGTATTATACATATTTTATATATATTAAACTTATACAATTGACTATAGCTTATTTATATGAAAGAAGAAAGTATTCCTTCACTAAATATGTATATTAAATTTGACTTTTGATTCGGTACAAACATATTCTTTATAATATGTATTATACGATTAGTATATTGAAAGATATATTATACTCCTTTACTTAAATCTTTAAACAAGTCTTGGATATATATAAGAATTTAGTATTGAACCATCATTTATTTTATGTTTATTTTATGAAATATATTAATAAAAATTGACTTTGATTAAAAATCAATGATATATGTACATATAAATCATTTTTTAATTTTATTTCTATGGTATACGAGTATATGGGGTATTCCATATTTCGAATTTTATGTTGTAAATTACAAGAAATCTAGTCCTGAGTTTATAAAAATGTCATTTTGTGTTTTATGCCGTTTTGTACCTTATATGCCGTTTTAAAAAAAAGTCATTTTGAACCTTATGCTTTTTTGTACCTTATGCCGTTTTGAACAATATCATTTTAAAAAAATGTCATTTTTACCCTTATGCCTTATGTACCTTAGCCATTTTGAAAAATGCCGTTTTAAACAATGTCATTTTGATCCTTATGCCGTTTTGTACCTTATGCTGTTTTGAAAAATATTTTTTTTGGAAAATGACATTTAAAAATATGTCATTGCAACACGGGCCCGTCGAGTAGTATGAACGTTATTAAAATCAACTATATATAAATAAATACGAATTCACCGTAAAAATTCAAGTTTCAGACCACAATCATCCTGAACCATATATACTCGTAATATATATTAACAGTTTTAATTATTGTATATTACAAGAATAAATACTAGAACGTACAATGTTCATTCGGTTCATAATATATGTTGATTTGATCTATATATTATTTCTTTAAATTCTTGATTCAGCATTTTTTCTGCCTCCGCATTAAAGTCACCAATATGAGGAGAATCAGAACCTCCTAAATTACAGAGCCTTATTATACAAATTTGAATAGGATAAATAAAGAAACCAAACAAAAATTCTTTTACAAATTATATGAAAAGTAAACAATTTTTGAAAATGAAATATTTTTAATGTAAAGTGTGATGAATTAAACATTTAAATCGTGAAATCTTATTCATATTCAGAATCATATTTACAATATTTTATATATCATTTAAATGTTTTTGAATAAAATGAATTAAATATATAGGAAATAGATAAATCATTAAAATCATATATCGCATAAGAACTTTTAATACGTATACGCACAAATACCAACATATCATATGAAAAGATTTACTATGATGTATACCCATGTACAATATGAAATATTCGATCGAGTGCGATCAATGACAACAGATTCTTCTTTATTTTGAAAAATAAAAACTATACTATTAAAAAGCTATTTTGACAAAAATTATTTGAATATCAAAATTAAAAATTACGAAATTAATTCAAAAAAAAAATTAAATAAACACATTTAAAACATTACACTATAGTTCTATAGCTATTTAAAATTTTATAGTGGAATTATTTTATAAAATTTTATCATATATGCGTTTTAACAAAATACGTAAAATATTTTAATATATTATAAATTCATTTAAAATCGAGGATGATGATAAAATAATGTGTTTGGTCAAGATAATAATATACTTAATTATTTTTAGGTTAATTGTTGTGTCGATCTTCACACCGAGTGGACGTGTTTTTTGCCGCTTGGTGTTTGTTCAATTAAATTGAAAGCGTTTGGTGTGTGTCTGTGTGTTTGTGTGGTTTAAAATCTGATGACATAAATATCGTTATTATATTATGTTATATTATTCTACTACATTATATTATTTTAAATATCAATATATAATATTATATTTAAATACTATATTCAGTTTGTTCTTATTTCTCTTTTATATATTATATAATATATAACGTTTTTGTCTTTGTATCTTATGTATATACATCATTTTCATATCACACCCAGTGATGGGCACGTAAATTACACGATGTAGTTTACACAGTTATTTACATGTAAATTACACAAGTTTTTTTTACATTACGTAATGTAAATAACGAATTTTTCATGACAAGGGCGTTATCTATTATATAATTCAATAACTAATAATCTAATTATTGTAAAAATTGACTATGTAACGTTACAAATAAAACAAAAACAAATTAATATGTCAAAAATTTTTGTTATCGTTTTGATAAAAAAAACGTAAGTATGTATTAGCATTGGTAATATCTGCATTTTAAATTTGAACACAAATGGCAGTGTAGATACATAAACGAACTTTGCCTAGAATTTGTAGATAACTAAAAGTCTAAAATACGTATGGTTGACTGTCTAATGAACGGTTTTATTGATATTTATGATGCGTATAACCAAAGATTAGTATATACTAAAAAGATAGTTCAATCAGAGTAACATTTTAAAATACAAAAATTATTAGTCCGGGTTCCGCTACATAGGTATGGGTCCCTCTGTTCTATAATAAAACAAAACAAAATCGTTCATATTGTAAATTTTTGCTTTGGTTGAGTCATCTTTATGTAAAATAATCTTTGGTATAACCCTTATAAACAAATATTCGTTACATTTATACACTATTTCCAGTTATTTTTCAGAGTTTTCACGTTGTTTACATATTTTATGTAAATTACACGTTTTTTACTGTAATTTACGTTATTTACATAAAAATGTTAATAACGTTTTTTTACATGTAAAGTGCCCATCCCTGCTGACACCTCAGTATTCCATTGGAAGTGATCGCATACGATGTGTGTTTGGTTCTTTCGTTTCACTTGCCCATTCCATAATTCGCTCTTCATATAAATTCTAACTACATAAACGTTGTATATTTCCCTTTCCTTTAGACGATTTTTCTTATTTTGTTTTATTTACGTATCAAGGAAAACGTACACAACAGTGGTTTAAGCTGCGGGAGGTACCGGGTTCTCGAATCCCGATAGGGCAGGATGCAAAGGGGATTTTTCACCATACGATTTCGATCAGTGGTGCAAATAAAGACCTCTATGACCCCCTGTTGGATTGCAGAATTCATGGGCCAAGTCATTTTCCATGTCAGTACTATAGGCTGTCATGGAGCTACGCAATGTGCAGATGGTTCTATCTACGTAAATCGGACCTATAGCCGTACGTCCTCGATTTGGCTGTAATGGCGTAAGGTAGGACGTAAATAAGCGAACCGCGAAAGAGTTGGCCTCGAGCCCCGAAACAGATTGTTTAGATAAAAACAAACAAAAACGGAAAGCAGAAGAAGGGTTTTTGGGGATTTTTAAATTTTAACGCGATCACTGCCATTGTGCGATCGATGTATTGGCAACTACAATATATATTCAATGTAATTGGAGAATTACATTTTATTTTTATATCTGTTTGTACTGTGTAATGTGTGAGTGTTGTGTATACATCATTATATGATGTTGAGGACGCAAATACACACACTACAGTCTACATTTCAATGTCCTAGGTATTCATTTTATGTATATAACACATTTTCAAAATTCTCTTTCATATGTTTTTAGAGTATTTCTTATTTATTTTAATTTTATATTTTGTGCAGGTGTTATATCAAAACCTCCTCTGGTTATATACATATATATCGGTACATACAGTAAAACCGTCAATAATGATGGGTTTGCTATTCAATAGTTTTGCAAATTATGTTTTCATATTTGAATCTTATATGAAAATTGAATTAAGATTACATCTGTAAAACTATTGAGGGTTTAATGTAGTGCCGTGTATATTAATGGTAGAAGAGATTGAAGATTGTTTTAATACGATCAATACCATTATGCGATCATTATATTGACGATAATATACATGATCAGTAAAATTATCTAATGATTGGTGAGATTTTAATTGGCTAAAATGTTGGTATGCCTATTTATATTTTAGGAAAGTTGTGCTTTTAACGGAACGACCAAAAAGTTTATTTTATATTAATAAGCGGCTTCTTTGCTGTATAAACAATTCTATTATAAACTTTTAAACTTTCTGAAGCGGATGGCTGCTTTGGTGATTTCTCTCATTGGTTTGTAGTGTGTTATACAAGAAATCTACTTTTGTGTATTGTGTGAATTTTTTTTCTAAAATCTAAAGACAGACACAGAGATAGGATGCATAATGGAATGAAATGAATAATCAGGTTAGCTTCATATTACTGGACTAAATTATTTATTTATTTAAATAGTTTCCCTCACAAACGAATTGACAGTGTATTAGAACATCATATTGTAAATGGAAATCCTGTCGGGTCATTGTGAAATAAATATTCTCCCGCGCGTTAGATAGTGATAGATTGGGAATTATAGGGGCACATCATTAAATACAGCATATGATGAGATGATCCAAAGATGTTTTTAAAATACTCCAGTTTAAACTGTTGAGACGATACGAATACATATGATGAATTTAGAATGACCCTTACCTATCCAACTAACAATTATAACAAAACTAACAAACTCAAATCCCAATGTGAAAATGATTATACTAACAATATATAATAATTTACTAATAATGTAGTAAGCAATGACTCTACTGTGGATTATCACCTTAGTCGTTTCTGTGATTAACATTCCTTTTCCTAAACTTTATGTGTTGAGATGCAAATATGGCCTGGACCCGCATAATTTTGGAATAAGAATTCTCAGATATCTATTTGAAACTCTGTTGAATATACTTCAGGATTATGGAAACATACCTATAGGATCACCGTAACTGATTGGCTTGTACTTCTCTTATCATATCATTAATCACTTTTGGGTTAGAGTTTTTTCTAAAAATTTATAGATTTACGAACTGTTAATGTTTACGAACTGTCCATAGGACATTGTGGCGACCAGAGCAACTAAAATAAATCGCAAATAAGCTCACGCCACACGCAATTAATATAAAATCGATATTTCGAGTCACGACCGAAAGTATATATACGAATCGCACAGTATGAATATCAACTCCGGTAACATATGCCTGTTGAGATGGATTTGATCTTTTCGATCAGCAAGTCATTTAATGACGTCATCATCAGATCGAAACCGGCCTAGTGGATTACAAGAACAAGCAACAACTCGAAGTACAACACCCATTCAAAATTTACAGCAAGCAACACGATTCGACATCTATTGAGCGGAATCTAAACTACTTTAACATCTGACACGTGTTTATAGTATAGACTATATATAACCATTCGAATTATTTAACAAATTCTTTAACATTACATAAAACTGATTAATATCACTTCTACTTACATTTCATATAAATTTTGGGAATACAAACTCATACAGTACAAATGACATCGATTGAACGATTCGGAAAGCAGATATAAAATTTACAATTTTATCCTGAATAAATTAAATTGAAAAAGAATTACTTTTATCTTTATTGAATATAATAATTTAAATAATTAATTATTATAATATGTAAAACTAATAAATTAATTTTATTATGAAAGTCAGATGTTTCTGTTCAAGCTTTTTCGACACCTTATGTTTTCTGGTTTCGTTTTCGGTGGGTAAAACAAAACACGTTGCATTATTTTATTATTATGAAGTTAAATTTATTTTATATAGAAATAATTATGTTTTATTTATGAAAATGTACTGCAATGAAGATGCGGTTATAATGATTCTAAATTAAATAGATTAAAATAAAATGTGCATTGTGCAGCTCTATTGAAACATCCTTTTTCTTTTAGGTCATCACAGACACATATAAATATAAGACTGTATATTCAATGTCTTAAAAACATATTAAATTTTAATTAAATTATATTTAGATAATTAATTTTCAGATATATAACATTTAATGTATATTAAATTTTTTATTCATAAAGATTATTTCAAAAATTTGCTCTGGTAGAATTAAACCAGTGAAACTTCTGAATTTTATAACTTTTACTTGTCACTATTAATTAAATAGTAACAAAATAAGTTTTACTGTTTATTTATATTAAAGAAATAAACAGGTTTGGTATGTTGATAATAGCCTTCCACAGTTAATTTATATTACTCTTAAGGAATAGAAATACTTCAAACAACACTATTTTTTATTTTAGATAAGATTACAAAAGTAATTTTAAAATTTCGAAACAGCAAATATTATCTTAAACTGAAAATACTCATACTACCATAAATTATATTCAACCAAATTATTTTTATGGTAGCAAATTATAGAATTTATATTAACAACCATTTTTACTGCTTTAAATAAATGCATATTTATTAATATTTTTCAATTCGAAAATAAAATATTAATATTACAGCCAAAATATAGTATCCATTTAATATTTTTGAACTTTGTGAAAAAATTAACTTTCACCTAACGAGAAACTCATGCATAAACAAAGAGCAAATTTGTGTGCAATAAAAAATGAATTTCACTCTACATTTATATACTTGTATTATGACCAGCTTATTTCATTGTGAACGTCGAAATAAATACCTCAATACTACATAGGTAAAAATATAGTATCCATTTAATATTTCTGAACTTTGTGAAAAAATTAACTTTCACCTAACAAGAAACTCATGCAAAAACAAAGAGCAAATTTGTGTGCAATACAAACTGAATTTCACTCTACATTTATATACTTGTATTATGACCAGCTTATTTCATTGTGAACGTCGAAATAAATACCTCAATACTACCAAAGCAGTATACTACATAGGTAAAAGCTACTTATTATTTTGTAATTATAATTTCTTATGAACGTGTTTAAAGAAGCTAACTTATTTTTACTCTAGTTAATGTCAGACGCAATTGCTTATTTTAATATCAAATATATTTTAGGTTAATTGTATACATAATTTCTGATAAATAAATAAAATAAGAAAAATTTGTATTTATAATGGATAGATTTTTAAAATGTTTTTAAACTAAATTTTTTCAAAGTCCTCAATAAAACTTTAAGTCATATCAATATTTCACTTTTGAATTTAAATATGTAGTTCTATTATTACTACATATATTACTTTTTATTATAACTTCAAAAAAAATTTAGTTTTATTGAGAACATAAATGAAAAGTAAAGGCAAATTAATTATTTTTTGCCGTAAAAGTTAATAAATATATTAAATAAAAGAAAAAATTAAAATAAAACTAATTTAAATTTTAAAAAATTATAAAAACTTACGAACTATACAAAAACTATACGAGTAGATATATATAATGAGTAATGCACCAACCATAGATAAACTACGAGTATATAAAGTAAACAAAACAAGTACTTTTAACGAATCTAATTGTTTACGTTTTTTGTTGTTTCAATCATATTTTTCGTAACATTCTAACAGCAAAGCTTACAGTCAATAACTTTTTTGTTAATAAAAATCAATTTTTCTTTAATTTGTCATTTTTTTTAAATTTTTATTTTAAGTTTGCACGTAAAAATCACATCGATACGTTTTTAAGTTAACAGAATGCACGTTAACAAATTTTTTACGTTACGTTAAATTATTCATGAACCAATACACGAGAAGGTATACATTTATTCTTACGTTAAATCAATTTATTCTTACGTTAAGTTTATAATTTCTTAAAGTTCTATATAGTTACCACTTAAGTTAATTAAGTCAATAACATTAAATTTAATATTTAATGTACATTAATATACGACACGAACCACATTAAAAAAAATCAAAACACTCCAAAATTTATATTTTATTAAATAAAAACTTAATATCTGGAGATAACCGCTTTTTCAATTTTTTCACCATTCATTCGAAATTTGGAAAAATTTAATCCATTTTATATTTTAATTTAAAAATTACTCGTTTGACAACAATTTTATCCTCAGCCGGTGTACGTTTATCATTTGGACGGTATAAGTTTGCAAAAAAAGTTAACATAAATAATTTTATATAATTAAAAACATTTTAATTGGGAAATATAAAACAATGTGTTAAAAACACATGAATAAGACGTATTTTGTCAAATTTATAAAAACAATTGCCTTTTAACTAACAAATCGCAGATATGTGTCTAAGTAATAATTAAAACCAATAAACCTTATTTTATACTTCAGTTGTGATATCGTTAATATCACAACTGAAGTATAAAATAAGTTTTGGTATAAGCGAAGTTAAAATGGATGTTAAATATTACATACATAGTTACTATGTGCCAGTAATCATTTTATAGCTTCTGTTTAATATTACAGTTTACTGTAATATTAATTTTTATTCTTGCTTCTAAATTAAAAATCCGTTGTTGTCTCATCAAAGAGTTTCTTCTTCAGCGCTAGCTCTTATTTATTAACCATACTTGTAATGTCATATGATAATATTAATTAAATATTTCAACTATGTTTTCAATATTAATTTGAAGAGACTCCAAATTTTATATTGTTTGTTATACTTTGCATGCATAAATAATGTATAATAATTTTTTTTTACGTGAAAATATTTAATAAAATAATTTACTTGCAAATTTTATTATCTGTATTATCATTGAGTCTTTTTCCTAACTGTTTCTGAAATTACAAAAACAATCTATTCATAATGCAAAAGTAACCAAGAATTTTGATAATGTAAAAGAAACCAAGAAGAGTTTAGGAAGTCACTCAATTAATTATGATCACTTGTGGTGTTTCAATACTTTTAAAACGGTATAATCCTCAGTTAATCGAGAATTAAAAAGCATTTTTAGATTAGAAAGTTCGTGATTTTGAATATGAAGGTCTCGGTTTTCATTTTGACTTCAAAATCTTTTATAAAAAGCTTTTATAAAATATGATGTAAATAAATATTATAAATGTATACTACGACCATTTTTTATTACTAGCTAAACAAGCTAGTAATAAAAAATGAACAATATATATATATATATATATATATATATATATATATATATATATATATATATATATATATATATATATATTTATATATATATTTATATATATATATATATATATATATATATATATATATATATATATATATATACTTACAAAATTATATTATATGTACATATAATATAATATACATATTATGTATATTCGAAAATCATTTAAAAAAATCCACTATTGAGTTTTGAAAACAAAATGACTATTTCGTTGTAAAACTTGTATTTCACACGTTACTGTCATTTAAAAAAATCATGATGCGACTCAACTGTACTATTAAAAAATACAGTCATTTCATTTAAATTATACGTTATTTGCAAACATGATTAGAAATTATGCGTTGAGCTTCTGAAAGTTTCAATCCTAAAATATTTTATTTATTTATTTTATTTTATGTTACGACTGTGTCTTGTACCCATTTAGTAATTTACATTGCATAATACGTATTTCATTAGTTTCATCTAACTCCTCATCAGATTTTTCGCCACAGTTAGTCTACTGACCTCCTGGTTGCGATAATTCGAGTGGTTTGGTTCTTCTTGTTGGAGTAATACTCAGCATACAGCGTAGGTCCAGATTTTCATGCTGGTGCAGACGTTGTAGATGTTTCGTTCCATGATAATTAATTTCATCCACGACAAGCTCTATCTTTAGATCTCGATAGAGGTTGTCGTTTCGAATGTACCACGGTGCATTAACGATGCAGGATCTTATTTTGAACTGTTTGTATGATTTAGATATTTGTCTTCTTGGCACAACCCCAGAATTATCTCCCATATGTCCATACAGATACAGCTTTTAGAATTTGTACGTATAACAGAAGTTTGTTGTAAATTGCTAGTCAATATTGTCTCCCAAAGAGCCAATACTTTTTTTTGAATTTTATTAAAGAAAAATAAAAAAGCATTTAGTGATGTTCGATCTACCCTAAGTGTAATACTTTTAAAACGTATTCCATTTTTACTCAACGCTTTTAATAAATAAGAATCTTCCCATTAGTTTCATTTACACCATTGACAGTCATTCTTTTTCATTTACATTATCAACGTTTGTGGTTGAAGTTGATAGATCAGGGTGAGTATTTGTATTATTAGTAAATGATAACTTATTTTTAGTTTTGTAATCATAACTTCGTTTATACATTTCAGAATGTACACAAACTCTACTTATCCATATTAAATAACTATAAAATGTACACTAAATTATATAATACTGTGTCTTAACTACGCTATATACTGTTACGGTTTTCACTTGAACTGATTGAATGTATTTGGAAGAGAATTTTATTTGATATTAGTGTGATTTTTTATTGTTGTTCTAATAAATAATTTTGAGATTTCTAAAACACATCGAATTATTTTTATGTAATAAATTAAGTTCCATCAGTAAAATTAAAAAAATAATAGTTACGGATACCTTTGCCTTTAAACCGGATATGGTTTCAATTTTAAGCTCATACAGTCAAGTTTCGCTATCATTCTTATCTTCTCAATTTCAATGACATATCTTGAACCTCTATTGGCTTATCCTTTCCATTAGTATAAGATTTTCATTTGTTGCTTATATTATTGTTAAACTATTTAAAGTAGATAATTATTCAAAGGAATGAACAAAGCTCATTCTTATAATAGCATGAGAATTTTTTATGGTAGAGATGGAGAAAAAAAAAAAAAAAAAATATATATATATATATATATATATATATATATATATATATATATATATATATATATATATATATATCACTGAGAGAGAAAACAGCGTAAAATCGATGAAATCCACTTTAATTCAAATAAAAATCAATTTGAAAAAGGCGCAAAGATGATTTTTGTAAAATCAAATGTATTTTTCATTGATTCTAAATTAATTGCATTCAATGTTGTTCCGTATTTTCTATAGTTAATTTTAATATTTAGACCTTTCAATTTACGTTGAATTACATATTGATATAATAATTTATTATTTTGATTTAAAAGTTTACTCGCATTTATATTTACTAAATAATTGTTGTTTTAAAAACTTTATTTATTAATTTGAATGTGTTGACATTTGAATTTACGTTGAAATACATATTAATATAATCATAATCTATTTTGATTTGAAAGTTAACTCGTATTTTATTTAAACGTTTTCTTTGATTCAATTTTTCTATTTCAATTGAATTAATTACTATAATTGTTACCTCAACTATGAAATGTTTTTATACTTACTATTTTAATATAGCAGTTAGTCTAGTAAAAACAAAAAGATTAATTTTTATAATTCAAAAACATAAAAGAATTTATTTAATTTTCAAATTAAGTACAAAATCATATTAAATAATATACATTTTAATTCAAATACATCATACACTTATTAAATAAACTTATTTCTAACATATGTTTTACCATTGTTAATGGAATATAAATGTAAAGGTGGAGATGTGATTATTATCTTTAATAAAAATTTGTTCACTATCAATAGATCCTATTTCATAGGCCTGTTAATGATTATCAAATATTTTAATTCGTATTTCATTACATAAAATAAATAAACTTTTTTCATATAAAAACATACGATTTTACGACATACGAAACATACGACTGTTACTCGTATCATAGTTGCCTAAACAATAATTTTTTTTTATATTTAAGCTTAGAATCTCATAACCCATAAATATTTAAGCGGGCCACAACTTTTAATAGCGGAGGCTTAATTTACCAAAAAGTGATGCTTTGGCTTAAAAGTTTCTCCATAAAGTTTGATATATAGTAAATAGTGCTTATTTACTAAGCAGCTGAGAAGTTCTAAATTAGGTAAAATATAAATTGAACGATGTAGAACATCGATAATTTGTAAGAGAATAATATGTAATTTAGAATGTTTATTGTTATGAGGAATTAAATCACCAATCATTAATGGTAAAAAGTGTATGAAGTTCATAACTTCACGGGCCGTCATTTTTAAGAATTCTCAAGGTGGCGATATATTATATTTCCCATCTCTGTTTCTCTAAATGAAAATAAAACTTTTCTGTTATTAATTACTTCTAACGAAATTACATTAACATTAATTAAAGCAGTTAATATGTTACATGCGTCATAAATGCACACACCCTCATATTCATCATGCATTATATCGAAACAAATATTTTCATATACATTAAAACAATTTAGACTATCAAAAATGCAAGCTTCTTTAATTTCAGTTTCCTTGAAACTGTTTTCTAATAGTTGTTGGTTGTAATTTTCATTATTTCTTAGGGATTCATTGACCACCCAGGTGGCGCAGTGGTTAATGCTGCGGTAGTTGGAGCGGGAGGTTCGGGTTCGAATCCGATTCGAGGCAGGATGCAAAATGGGTTTTTCAACTTCGATCGTTTGGGCGGTACGATCGGTAGTGAAAAATGAACATATCTGGATCCGCTGTCGTGTTTAGAATCCTTGGGGCCGACCCATCTTCCATGTCAGTACTATAGGCCTGACATGGAGCTATGCAATGCGCATATGGTTCTACGAAAAGACTCGGACCTATAGTCGTATAGAGAGTGGTATCACAACGAATCAAAAGTGGTCTAAGTGTGCGATAGCAGCCTCAACAACTTAACTTAACTTTTTAGAGATTCATTCTACTGAACAGCATCTTTTTTTCATTTCATCACGATATCTAGTACAAACTCGACTAAAACGTTTAGCATTAAATGATTGAACAAACCCTAATACACTATTTACACCTAAGTTGTCACCTATACAAGCACTCCTAGAACAAAATGAAATTTATATGTTCCATTAGAAGTCTCCAAAAAGTGGTAGGGTTCTACACTTGTGATTAAATGCTGCTTGGAAAATATAATTGAATTTAGATATCAAATACTGAGGCATTATAGAAAATTGATAATAAAAACCACAAACCAAGGATGTATGATGACTACCTAAGGAATTATTGATTTGGAAATCATCTGAATAAAGAATATAAGGGATCACTAATGACTTTAAGTTTGGCTTGTTTACATTTAAAAATGTTTCCTGAAGCAAAATTTTGTAAAGTTTGATCACTTAACATTTGCATTGTGTTATTTAACGTAATATTTAAAATATTGGTAGTTCAAATATAGACTTAAACTAGAAAACTAGGGGCATTAATTGGATGGTTTAAGTTTTGAGGGCTAATGAAAGATTGCCTGCATTAATTGTTTCGCCTATTACACTATTAATTTTAAGTGACTTGTGATAATTATATAAATTTAAATCTTTTAAAACTTTAAAAATTCTGGTGTTCTGATTGTATTTTCTTTGAACGGATTTTCACAAAAATTTAATATGCAATCCAAATCTGTTTTATATTCATTAAAAACTACTGCATTAGTTAAATTTTTAATTGCAATCAAAATATTTTTAAGTAGGCTTTTTAATACTTTTTGAATATTTATTGCTTGTTTTCTAGACATGGAATTTTGGGTTAGAGTTTTAATGATAAGCATAAAGCATTTTTCTTTAGTCCAAAAATCATTTCTTCTATTAAAACTACATGTTTTGAAGTAAGAGAAGAAGAAGAAAGCAAAAGGTTGTCAATTTTAGTTACCGTATGCTCTATGACATGATTTTGTAATGAAATAGGTACATTTATTTGAAGATTGTTATTCACGCAATGAATGTTTTCTAGGTGACAACGAAGATGTTTGAAGTTAGAAAATATTTGATATATATTTACTTGCGATTAGAATAAAAATAATCTATGGCTTAGAGGCCGTAAACGATTGGTGTACATTGTAAGTGGTCAGTCCAACGAATGTTTTTACACACAAACGCGTTTTTATGTCATCCGGTTGCATGTTAATTTTTTGATCAACGGCGGGAATCGAACTCGAAACCGCGGTGTGATGAGAAACACCCTTAACCATTAAGTTACAACCGGCGACTAAAATACCTAAACAAATAAAATTAGCTGAATTAAATCTGTATTGATTGTTCCATCTGCTATATTTAACTCAGTTAAAATTTTAAGCTCCTCAATTGTCTACTGAATATGTATATGAACATATTTAATTTTATTTCTATTCAACATAATTCTTTCCAACAGTAATACATTTACCATTCATCATATATGAGAAATTGCGAACCTGCTTCCTGATTATTTTATAAGCTAGTATGAAACAATTTAAAGGCACTAATTACCTCACATTTAGTTTTTAAATAACGTGTAAAATTAATGTTACTGTGCTTTAATACCAAAGGAGAGTACAGCCTGTCCTAGAGCCCTGCATAATAAATAGTATTATTCACGAAAATTCTCATTTACCCACTAACCAGGTTTATCTGCACTGAAATACATCCACACTACAGTTCCAGTAATTTTTATTCACATTATGCGGAATGTCGGTCTATGTAATATATCTACATTTCGAACCAACGGGTGTAATAAAAACTAAAAACTAAGTATAAATGTTAGTGTGTGTTAAATCATTTCCTTCTACACACATATTACATATTATTTTACATATTTTATTCGTTATTTTATAGTAGCTTCTTACATAAACGAAAGTGAAAAGCTTACTCCTAGGGCCGCGAATGGTAATGTTTGTAAAGATATATCCATCAATGAGTGCAATCTTATTTAATTATGTAATTTATGTTGAAGAATATATTCTGCTACACGATTTTTTTTGATATAGTGCAACGAATTTTTTGATCACAGGAATCGTATCCATGCGATTCCTGTGAGCAGTGTACCATCAGAACGCCTTTATTCTACATGAAATTTTTAAACTAAAACTATTTAAATGATAAAAAAATCTTTATTACGCGCTTGGTTTTGATTTTATGGATGTGAATGAGTGCGGAAGCGAATTTAACATTTCAAGCGAATGCGGAAGCGTATAACAACTATTTTATTTTGCGGATTCCGATACGAAAAATTGTATTCGCACCTACATAGAATACACTACAAAAACCATTGCGTCAAAGAAAAGTCTTATATAGTTCACCAGGAGGATCAAACAAGTACACCACCATCCAAATAATTATTAATACATACAATGAAACAAAACATAAGGGTGATGTACTCGTATTTTAAAACGATTTGTTTTTTGGTTTTGTTAATGTATTATTTCAACACAAATTTTTTTAAAATGTTACTCCTTCGAGTTATCAATATTTTTGGCTACTCCACTGTTATTGCGTACAAATAACCAAAAATAAGTATCGTAGTACGATTTTTTTCATTAACATCATTATGTTCTTTCGAAACATTTCTTTGCTCCCGAAGCAATTTGAAAAATTCGGAACTTTTGTTGAATTTTATTTGAGATTTGTACAAATATTCTTCATAGAAAATAAAACGTTAACGTTATATTATAAAGATTATATTAATTTTTGTTTTGTGTTTTAATAATAATTAATAATCAATTTATTATTTTTCCAAATATACATAATTAATAAAAAGCTTTTTTGTGGTTCGTAATGATGTGAAGGTATAACAAATACTTAGTGTATAGGTCAACTTTTTTATTTATTTTAATTATTTACAAAACGTATGAAAACTGCACATCAACTATAGATTTAAAGCATGATAGTTATGGTATACTATCGAACTTTTTGATTCGGTTGAGCTTTTTAAGTGTGGTTGCATATTTTGACACGACTGGAATTTTTTATGAAGCTTTTGGAACCAGCTGAAGAATTACATTTCAATGCGGCTTAACATTTGAAAAGTGCTAAAGGTGAACGTAATAAGTGAAATAATATGTTTTAAATTTTTCGAGTGAAAAAAAATCACTTTAACTTACTTAACCAATACATGTGTAATTTTAAATCGTCTTTATCAACATAAAATTTTAAAATAATTTGTATCTCTATCGAGTCAAATATCTAAATTAAAATGAACGAACTATTTTTACTAACCAAAACAAAGGTACTATTATCTAAATTTAATTCATCTTAGTTTTGCACCAATAGAACCACGAAGCGATATTTTGCTTCTCGTGTTCTATTACCATCGAAAAATACGATGTTCTTGTGAAAAGAATTTAGCATTAACAAAAAGCATCTGTACGAAAAAAATAACTTAATATTTTGATAATTGATATCATAACTACAGTATTGATATTTTAGACAGTGTTTTGAATTATATTTCCTTAAAATAAATAAAACAGAAACTTAAATTATTGAGAGTTCTCAGTTTTTCAACCAAACAGTCGTCAAAAATATATAAATTATTTATTTTGCACATATTGAACTATAAAAACTACAGCAACAGAATCATTACCGATTAATATTTCATCAAATCATTGATAGTGAAAAAGAAATTTAATGCTGTCTCATGTTGTTTTTTGAATCCTTCCTTTGTGATGTATAATATATATATGTATATATATATATATATATATATATATATATATATATATATATATATATATATATATATATATATATATATATATTTATATATATATATATATATATATATGTATATATATATATATATATATATATATATATATATATATATATATATATTTATATATATATATATATATATGCGTAGTATTTAGTGAAAATGGAAATTTAATCGATTTTTTGTTTCGAAACAACTATATAGAATGAAAATTGATTATTTCATCATATAATATTATTGTATACATATATATATATATATATATATATATATATATATATATATATATATATATATATATATATATATATATATATATATATATATGTGTGTGTGTGTGTGTGTGTGTGTGTGTGTGTGTGTGTGTGTGTGTGTGTGTGTGTGTGTGTGTGTGTGTATATCGAAATAAAATAAACTTAATTTAGAGGCTTTAAAGTTATTAAATGTAATAATCATTATTTTGTTTCTGAAATTTGATTTTAATAATATTTAATGACACTACTTTTTTATGTGTATATTACATTGTTATGTATACGTAAAGCAACACAATTATTTCTTGATTGCAGGATAATAGTAAAGGTTATTAGACGGCACTTAATTTTCAGAGCTAACTGTAAAAATTTGGATGAACAAATGTCTACATTATTATAAATAATTGATTTATTTAAAAAAAGAATTATTAACTATAATACCTCATGAGATTATTACTATTATATTCGATTGTCAATTTTTTTAAACTCCAAAATAAATATTTTTTAATAAAAATTTTGACATTTATATAGTAATTATTTCGCTACATTCACAATTTAAATTTTTATTGGCCGAATTATTTAATAATTGTTTATAATAAATTCAAACTATGTGAAATAAAGTGAAAATATAGGTTTGTAAAATTGAGATGACCAGAACTTAGTTAAACTCTTAACTTTATTTATTTCACAAAATAATGTCAATAATGTCAATTGTGAAAGATAAGCCACTTGTCACTGGTAGTAACTATGTCACTTAACTAGTGTACACAATTTTTCACTATTTATCCAAGACTAGTAGCTTATCACTGATGACGCTAGTCTTTACTTTTCTTTATTCATTTGAATATATCACTGGTAATAATAATGCATCGTTGTTTTTGTTAAACTTGATGTAGCACAACTTGATGTTTTTAGAATATATTATTATTATTATTTAATTAAAAGAGAAAATACCTGTTAATACAAGTTATACTTTCAAAAATTAGATTTACCGGTGGTATTAACGTAAGATATAACGGTTCACCTTGCTGGGAGGTCAAGAATCATTTCAAAAATCAATGTTTAATAAAACCGCTCGAGGATATAAAGAGAATAAGAAAGAATACTGGAAGCAAAAATATACTATTATTCATATTAAATCAAGACGAAACACATCAGAACCATATGGTCAGAACCATAAACTCTCGAAAATTTGCAAAACTCAAGACATAAATTGAAGTTGAACAAAATCAAATGGAAGTTCACGGTATATTTATACATCTTGGTTTTAAAATAATTTTAAAATAGTTTTAAAATAATTAAATGACAAAATAATTATATGTTTATTTGCAACCTGCTTTTAAAGAAAGTTTATGTTTACGTTTTTCCGATATACGCATTGCATACGCCACTGAAGTAACGAACTTTCAATCCGATCTCAATAATTTCAGTACGAAGTGTTCATCTAATAATTTGATTTTTAACAATTAAATTTATTCTGGCGTGTGATCATTTAAAGTGCGCTTTTTTGAGTTTTTATTCAATGATAGTTGTATATCGCATAAAGTAAGCAGAACTACGGTAAATGTGAACCAGTTTATCAATCATCCGTCTCTTTCAATAAAGTGTGATCGACTTAAGAGCGTTTTAATTTTAAGAAATAATGTTGGTTAGATAAATAAATAATTATGTATATTTCCTTACTCTCCTAATCAAAACAAAATCAAAAGGTATAGAGATATTCAGTCCTACTCATAACCATAAGGACAGCTATCATTAAAATAAAATCTATACAGTACTGCAATCTCATATGTAATAATACGTTAACTGATATTTGCCATCAGTTACTTATCAAACGTTGACATAAATAAATCTCGGCTGGTTTCTTTCGTTGTTTCCCTAAAACACGATAGTCTCAAGAGTATTCAGAAGGGCACAGAATTGGTACGTTTATCGAGAAAAACATTCCAGCTGACTTCGGCGTACATCTAAACTCACTGCGAGCGTACCAACTTCAACCTTTTGACGTCAATGTGCAGCATGAGTTAAGAAAATTTCGAGATTTAACTGAAAGTCAATGGAAGTCGAATTAGTTACTCAGGAGTGTAGACAAAAACGGAATAAATTCATTAGAATTTGTTTATCGCTTTTCCCGCTTACCCTTGCAAAGAAACAATTTTTAAAGAATTTTGATTTCATGAAAATTTTGTTATTTCGATTTATCATTTTTTCCTAGGGGATGAATTCAATGAAATTATCCGTCGTCTATCAATATGTACATACCTATATACTAAAGATATTGCTTCTATATGAGTATTATATGTTTACGTATGGTATTTTTCAACATAAAATACAGCAACAGAAAACAGGATTCACTATAAAATAAAATAAATAAAAAGCAACAAAAACATTTTTTCATTTTGCTTAGACAAAAATTGTTTGCTTTTACTGTGCAATAAAATTGAAATCCTAAAACGGAGAGAACGTGCACATCATCCAACTATCTTGACTAACGTTGTAAATTTACTATCTGGTTACATGTTAAACTGAAACATATATTCTATATATGCTTATAATATGTATTTACTTACATATCGAGATTTTTTACCAATAAGAATTTGTTATGTACTTACTTTTCTATTATTATTATTATTATTATGAAAGAATTTTTTTCTGATGTGAATACGATCGATAAATCACTTTCATTAAACGAAAAGCTGATATGACTTTATTACGCGAACCATTTCTGGTTATTTTTGCTATACATACATATATATGATTGGTATTTGTGATAATACGTGGCTTAATCTATTACCAGTGTTGTGCAATTACACGTAAAAAACTGTCACATGTCAAAATAAAACAAAAACTGCACCAACTAAAAGGCGCATTAGTTAAAGTTGCGGCAGTTAGAGTCGGAGATAACCGGTGCAATGAATGGACACATCTATATTCCTCTGTTAGAGTGCAGGATTCCGTGTTACTTCTCTAGGCTGGCATGGAGCTATGCCATGTGCAGATGGTTCTACATAAATCATCGTACCAATAACCGTAAGCGAAGCGCGAAAGAATTGAGCCCCCAAAAAAAAGAAAACATAAAATAGAAACAGACAGAAACAGAAAATGAAAAGTTCCATCTATATGTAATAAGTATTTTAATCCCACTTTCAATTTTCACACTAACAACCATTCGCAATTTCATCCATAGTATAGTTTAATAAACTCTAAACTAATTTTTATTTATAATGAAATTTTTAAGTTACAGTTTAAAGCAAAAATGTTAAAAACCATTACGATCCCAAATTTATATCCATTAGACACAGACACGTACGGATACCCAGTTTACATCGATTGCAAAACCACATGTAGTCAAAGTCAATAGATCAATTAAAACCATCGTTAGGTTACAAGAACGGCACTAAAGACGTTGGTATGCTAGGTCTTGAGTATGCTGGATAACTCTTTTTGAACTCGTCTAAGAGATCGACGCATCATTTGGTCCGGCATAACATATACATTGTGACTGAGCCAGAGTACTTGCTGTTTTATTGAATACATAATATAAGAAATTATCAGTAAATTTATGATGAGAACTGACACTCACCGCCATTATCGGAGCGATTTGAGTCATTTAATACATGTATGTCTTGTAAATGTCAAAAGCCATCTCGTATTCATACGGCAAAGATGAATACGAGATGGCTTTTGACATGTCTATTCTTCATACTGTATTATACATAGCACTTTTGCCAGCGACGAAACAACAACCCTGATCATTTTACCAACCACAACTCATTTTACAATCAATGTAAACCTGATATTTGAATATGTACAGACGTATATCTAACAAATATAAACTCTAAAGCGTAAATATTTTTAACGTTTAAGCTGAATTCATACTTCAATTTCTTCGTTCATTCATTCATTCAAACAATTTTTTCGGCCAATCGTAGTAATCTAAAACGACAATTTTTTGTTCCTTAATTTTGTCGCAAGAGATAGTTTAACTTTAACTTTTTGTCTGAACGAACATTGAGTAACAGAGGCAACATGACACCAAAAGGAAAAAGAAGCAAATAACAGCCATTGTTATACGGAAACAAAATACATATAATGTGTACGTGTGTGCCAATGGGATTAATTTATTTTAGTTACTGACAAAATCGTTTCGAGAATCGTTCTGAAACTTTAGCATATTATGAATCGTCAAAACAAAATTACTGAACGAATGAATGAACGAAGAAATCGAAGTATGAACTCGGCTTAAGTTTAAATTTCTGAATAAAATAAATAAATTTATCTAAAGACGTTTTCAATGGTTATATTATAAAAAACATAAACCCTGATGAGTTTCTGTTGTTACGCATAAATGTCACTAATATTTACATGTTTTACATTTTTACTATTCATTTTGTGTAAAAAATACAATCATTTCCATGTAAACAATCCCGATAAACCACAAATCGATTATTCGTCTACAGATTTGGAAATTTATAAAATCATTAGTCACTAATCTATATAAGTACATACTCGTAAATCAGTTGAGAAGATATAGGAAAAGCAGGGTAATACCAATTCAATGTTTGATTTTGACTATATAGTCATATATAATACTATATAGCCTATATATAATGCAGTCACTTTGTTGTCGAAATATAGGCAGCTAATCAGACTTAAAAGGGCAACATACCACAAAGTTTAGTTCTGTTTGTATATCAGTCATTTCATCCTTGAAACAGGATGTGTATTTTCCAATTCCATGGACTACAAATTTTTAACGTTCAGGTTATTTATGAAATAGGCAATATGGGCAATGGGCATATAACGATGAAATAATTATACAGACAATATATTTTGAATAATTACACATTTATTTAATATAAAAAATAAATTATTTCGGAAATGAATAAAACAATTATTATGACTATTTAAAAAACTAAAATAGAATAATTAATGAATTATAGAATTTACAAATATGAATCTGACCATCATGTGTGCCATGAATTTTTTGTAGTTGAAATCAGCGCCAAATAATATATATATATATATATATATATATATATATATATATATATATATATATATATATATATATATATATATATATATATATATATATATATATATGTAGTATATATGTAAATATATAGCGCCATTTTCACGTGATTGGGTTAAAACACTTGTATTAACACATCTTTCTTGTTCACTTCTTAATTTAATTAATTTTCTTTATTAATTTATTTATTATATTATTTTATTTTATTCTATGTAAATAATTATACAAACTAAATCACTTACCTGGTACTCTCTAACGCGTTATATACTTGATAAACAACAAGCACACAATCTTTGTCTTTCATTTGATTTGATTGCCACATTTATGTAATTTGACATTATTGTTTGTCAAAATGTCAAATAACAACGGTTTAAGTCAACTATTTGAAAACAACTCTTACATTTATTCATAAAGACAGACATCTAAGCCATTCATGTTGCTGTTTATACTAGTCAAATACTAGACTTTCAAATCTGTTTTCTATAATTGACCGAAATAGTCAATAATGTAAGAACGGATACACATTGAGCGATTCATATTTACGTTATAGTTAAATCTACGTTATACAAGTCTGTTCTAAAACTCACTTAAATATCATAATTCTCTGATATTTGGTTTATTTAATTAGCATGAAATATATGTTGTACCGTTATGTTTTTTTAATGTAAACAATGAACAATCGACTTGAGTGAAGTAAAAATTTAGAAGGCATTGTCAGTCCTAAGATCAGCATTTCAAAAATATTTGTACTGGTGGTTTACCGGGTGTAAATAATGTAATGTAATTTACTTGCATAACACTGTTTTTTACAAATTATTATTACATAATAAATATATGTATATTTAACTCTTATGTATGTGTATCGTCAAACATTCAAACATATTTATTATTAAAATCTAATAATTTAAATGACAAATTATTTCGAAATTATGTTTTTTACGAAAGGTTGGTATCTTAAATAAAATAACAAATTTTTAAGTTTTAATAATAAAATATTGATTTGAAATTAATGTTTCTAAAAAACGTAATTAAAAAATATAACAACAAAAATTACTCGGAAAAACTTTTTTCTCCGATCGTAGGAAAAATTCGAAAATTAGTTTTTTCGAAACGAAAAGCTCATGATTCCAGTATGTTGTATTTGTTGCTAAGCAACCAGTAATAATAGTACGAGAATATTTTTTCTGCCCTAGGAATATATTCCCGTATGGTTTTTTTAATTGTTTAGAAGAAATAATTTTTTTTTTTTTTTTTTTTGTTTTTTTTTTTGTTTAAGAAATCTATATTTCTGTATAATATTACAACTAATCTCAGTGATTATCTAGTAAATGTTTTGTATTTTTAAGCAGTGTAGCATCTTATGGGATGAGAAAAATCGGTTCATCCCATTTCGTCCAGTCCTTTGATTTCAGTAGTTCAGGGAACCACTAATTCTAAAGGCTTTGTTCTTTTTAGGCGCTTTGGTCCATTGGTGTGATCCAGTAGGTTCCGCAGCTCCTCGTTGTCATGTTGCTGCAGTCGCAGTACATGACTCCTTGCAAGCTTAATTATTTCATCACTGACGTATTCCATGTTAAGGTCTCGATGGAGGTTGTCATTTCTAATATACCATGGAGCATTGACAATGCTACGTAGTACTTTATTTTGAAATGTTTGTATGATCTTAACTGTAGTTTTCTTTGCACATCCCCAAAGTTGAATGCCGTATGTCCAGATAGGTTTAAGGATTTGTTTATATAATAGTAGTTTGTTTTGCGTTGTCAGCTCAGAGTTTCTTCCAATAAGCCACTGCATTTTTCTGAATTTAAAATTCAATTCTTGTCTTTTCTTTTTAACATGTGCTTTCCACCTAAGCTTAGTGTCTAGTGTCATGCCAAGGTATTTCGCATTGTCTGAGTAAGGAATTTGTTGAAAATTCAGTCTAATCGGGATGTATTCTACTTTCTTGTTGGTGAAGTTGATGTGTGTTGATTTTGATTCGTTTAGCATTATTCTCCAAGTTTTTGTCCAAGTGTTTACTGTATTAACAGCATTTTGTAGTTTCCGTGTTGACTCGAAAATACTAATATCAGTAGTCATAATTGCAGTGTCATCAGCAAAAGTCCCTATTCTGGCTTCTGCTATATTTGGTAAATCATTTGTATACAGAAGGTATAACACAGGGCCAAGCACACTACCTTGTGGGACTCCTGCCAATATTTTCTTTAGTTTTGAGTACTCTTGTTCTTGTCTCACTCGAAAATAACGGTCATTTATGTATGACTTAAGCAATTCAAAATGTTGTTTTGGTAGATCTCGTTGAAGCTTAAATTCCAGACCATGGTGCCAAACCTTATCAAATGCTTGGGCTACGTCTAGGTATACTGCTGAACATACCTTCTTCTCTTCCAACGCCTCTTCAATCGTATCAGTGATTCTATGTACCTGTTCTATTGTTGAGTGGCCTTCTCGAAACCCAAACTGATGTGGTGGTATAAGTTTCCTAGTCTCTATAATTGGCTTGAGTCTCTTCAGAAACAATCTTTCGAAAATTTTTGATGTGGTTGTTAATAAAGAGATTGGCCTGTATGATGTTTTGTCATTTAACGGTTTATTAGGCTTAGCAATCATTATTATTTCTGCTACTTTTCACTGTCTCGGAACATAACTTTGTCTAAAGACAGCATTGATTATGTGCTGTAGCTTCCGTAGTGCTTTTTCTGGTAGTGCTTTGATTATTTTTGCTGTTATCAGGTCGTAACCAGGAGCCTTTTTATCTTTAAGATTTTTTACTTCTTCTTTGATTTCTTTCACAGTGACTGGTAGGAGAGGTACCTCGTCTATTTTGTTGACCGGTGTTAAATATTCATTCTCTACCTGCCCAGTTGGTGGTTTGAAGGTAATTTCTAGGTGTTCAGCAAAAAGATCAGCTTTTTGTTTATCGCTGCGAGCCCAGGTTCCATCAGCTTTTTTTATGGGTGGCACTTGCAGTTTAGGTCTTTTTAGACTTTTAGTGGCCTTCCACAACGAATAGTCCGTGTCAGATTTACCTGTCAGGTTACTTAGAAAGCAAGCTACTGACTCATTCTTGATCTCTTTTATAAGCAGTTTAAGTTTGTTGCACAGATTATTTAGGATTGTTTTATCTTCAGGAGCTCTAGTTCTCTGCCAAGTCTTGCGAGCTCGTCTTTTTTCGTTAACCTCTCACTTCAACTGGGTAGCTTATACTTTTCTGTATTATATCATGCTGGATGGGAGTACTTTCCCATGCCGCTTTCTGTATACTTTCAATGAGATTTTCCAGCTCTTCTTCTATCATATGATCGTTCGAGATCGGCACCTGTAGATTGACGCTTTCTTCGACTAGCTGGCGAAAGTATTCCCAGTTTGTTTTGTTATTTGTTAGTCTTGGAGGGCTTGCTTTCCTTATTGCCGTGGAACTTATTGTCATTAAGACTGGAGAGTGATCCGATGATAGTCCTTCTTCATTTTCAACTACTAGGTAATTTTCGGAGATACCTCTGGATATATAGAAGTCTAGAAGATCAGGAATTTTATTTACGTCTGTAGGCCAGTAGGTTGGCTTTCTACTGGAGTGGAACTCACATTTTAATATTCTGCCTGCTTCAAAAAGCTCTCTTCCTTTGGGAGTAGTTCGATTTGATCCCCAAAATATATTTTTTGCATTAAAATCGCCTCCAATAATGAAATTTTTACCAAGCGATTTAAAAAGTTTGATGTAGTCTTCCTTTTTTGGGTTATATCTGGGTGGACAGTAGATTGCTGATATAGTGTAGCTCTTGTAGTTTTTGGTTTCAATAGAAACAGTTGCTACTTGCATAGCTTCTTCCTCTATTTTAAGTTCTTCTTGATGTTTAATATTTTCCTTGATGAAGATTGCTGTTCCGCCTCTAGCTCTTTCTGCTGGGTGAAGAGCTTGATAGCACTGGTATCCACGAATTTTGAAATACGAGATTCTAGTAGAGTGACTTTCTGAGATTAGGCATATATCAATGTTTTTTGTGTTTAAAAATACTTCTTATTCTGAAATGCGTTGCGCAAGACCATTTGCATTCCAGGTAGCAATTCTTAAATAGTGTGTCATTATGTTTTCTTGTTTAATTTGAATGGATTAGAATTAAGGTAGTCAATGATTTCTCTAGTTTTACCTGTCGCGTCTGTTATTTTTTTATTTTGGTTCATCGATGTATTTTCTAGTGTTTCTAGTCTTTTTTCTTGTTGTTTTAGTAGCTCACTCATAGATTCTAGTCGTAGATCTTGCGTCGCCAGATGAGAATTTATAGTGGTTAACTTCTGCAGTATTTCTTGCAGGACATGATTTTCCTGACTGGGTCCTTTCTTGACATTTTCCGTTTGGCCAGCCATTTGGGCATATGTCGTGCCTTCTCTAACTTTCGCGCTATTAAGAGGGATTTGGTTTGGATAGGATGGCGTCCTAGGTTGAGAACTAAGAGTTCTGATGTTCTCTGTTGGATTTTTTTTACTATTTCTCATTCTTTGCAGCTGTTTGGCAACTTCACAGCCTCTGTAATTTGCTGGGTGGTGATTCCCACAGTGTATACATTTCGCTGGATCGCTTCTACTTTTGTTGCATTCTTTTGATGGATGTTTCCCAGCGCACTTTACACATCTAGGCTCCCTATTGCAGTATTTTCGAGTATGGTTATATGCCTGACAGTTGTGGCATTGTGGAATTCTACTGCTGTTCTTTTTTAATGTCTCAATTTTGACTTTCATGTTCAAGATTGCTTTGATTCCATATATCTTATCAATGCTCTCGGTGTTGTTAAATGTTAGCATGAATAGGGGTAGGCCGATTTTGGTTGTTACTCTTTCATCGTTTGAGTTTTTGGTAACCTTTTTCTTCAGAATGTTTACAGCATTTATGATTTTGAATCCTTTCTGACTAAGTTCCTCAATTATTTCATCAGTTGGGCATGTATGATGTAGTCCTCTGGCCATAACTTTGATTTGTTGCTCTGCTTTGTTTTCATACGTGAACCATTCAATGTTTTGAGCACTAATTGCATTTGCTAACATTCTGTAGGTTTCTGGATCAACTGCATTTACTTTCCAAACATTATTATTCAGTGCAGTGACCTTATATTTGTCGTTTGGCACTATTTTGACTATTTGTTTAATTGTTTCGTACTCACTAACATTAAGAATATTAATGGGTGGAGGTGGTATCTCTTTCTTCATTGGTTCATTTAACTCTGCTTTTTTTTGTTGAGACACGTTAGATGTGCTAGCTGTTTGGAGTTGTACATTCTTCTGTAAATTAACTAAGTCCTTGCGTGGCTGACCAGATTGGTTTATCGGTGGTTTTCTTACGCCTTGTATTGATTGTTCCACCTCAGGCGAGGATTCTGCTTTCCTTTTTTTATTTTGGCGTTTAGTTTTAACAATTTGTTTGCGTATAAAACTCGTTTCATATGCCAATTCATCGTCATCTGTTTCATAGACGACTATAGCATTTTGGGTTTCATTTACTTGTTTCTTCTCACTTTTAATTACAGCAATTTCTTCTTTAAGCTGTTGAACCTCTTTAAAGAGTTGACCATTGAGTTGCATTAAGTTTTCTAGTGATTTTTTTAAACCAGCGTTTTCTCTAGTGACATCGTAGAGGTTTTCTTGGCTCACGCTTTCCATGCGATCCACACTAGGTTGAGATATCATATTTGGTATTTGGTCTGATGGCTTACGAAGTTCTTCGTTTTCTTTATCGTGGCTACTTATTGACGATGTTGGTGATCTCGATAATTTGGAGCTACGTCCAAATGGATTTACATTATTTGACTTGGTCGAATTATTGCGGTCGTATGATGTCGACGACTGGGAGCCCGCTTCCACACTCCTACAAATCGCCGGTACTGGGGATCCGAATCCCTGCACCGTAGTATTTTCTTCATTATTCTCTGCCATATTGGTTTTTTGTCAGGTTTCCTTCCTCTAGCATTTTAAACCTACTGCCAGGTATTTAAAACAGCCGCTTCTAATATGAAGAACAGACGCTGACCAAGGAGCCGCCCAATGTGAGTCCGTCGCGCTTGGATTTTTCTATTTCAAGTTATACTGCCCTGACTTTATTACTTGTCTAGTAAAATGCACTAAATGCAAAACAAAACAAAAATAAAAATAATACACAACACAACAACAAAAAATTAAACTGTGTACACGTAGTTATTATGCATATTTGTCAAATGTTTTTGATTTTTCTAATTATTTGAATAAGATCATATTTCACCATATCTTATTCATTTATCACTAATTCACTAACTTAACACATGTTCACTACAATTTTTACCTATTATAATGTTTGTCTACCATTTTATTTCATTTATTTAATTCAGAGCAAATATAACTATCTTCTATAACAGAGAAGAAATAATAAAAGTACATTTATAAGGTCAAACGCATTTATTTATTTTAATTTAACAGTATACATAATAATCAATTTTTATTTGATAAATCTATGCCAAACTAATTATGTGTTTTATTTTACTTATTTGTAATATTAACGATACAAATTAGTACAATTATTGAACATTGGTGGATTAGTAGTATCGCATCTCAGCATTGTTGTTGATATATAGCTATTTAAATCATTAACATTATTTGCATTGGCTGTTTCATTATCCATTGTATCGAAAATCTTATGAGCAAGTTCAAGTTTATTGATAATTGATTCATCAATATACCCTTTAGCAACATTCGATGACTTTCATCCTTCAAATCTTTTTAAGCATGTTTAAACTGCGCCATTATCAACTCAAATTGTCGCAGATGAACGGTGGAAAGAGTCCTCTGTGTATTGTTATGGGTCTGGTAATTTTAAAAAAGTAGCAACAATTTGTGGCATTTTACCAAACTGATGTATGCCAACAGCTTATTTGAAACCTCTACCATTTGTGTATTTAAAAAAACGTAAAGAATTGAAATCTTTTGGACGCGAAGCTATTTATTTTCTCAAATATTCTAAATAAATTTCGTTTACGATAAATGATCGTGGTTTATTTGTCTTGTTATTCGAGATTTTTACTAAAACTTTAGATCCCAAATCATTCATGTCAACAATTTCCATGCGAGCTAGTTCATCCCGTCGACAAGCAACAACGATTCCAAAAATTAACGCAGCCTACATACAACAATCATAATATTAAATACAAAAAAATATTGCAGTGTGAATTGTATTTTTTATCCGAAAACATATTTGAATTTAATGTGTAAATACAAATAATAATCGTTTTAAATACCTACATGCTTACTTTATTTCCTAGGAACGAATCATCTGAAGCTTCCAAAATGAATTGTTGAACATATTCTATAGTTAATATTTCAGTTTTCTTTGCTTTATATCCGGATTTGCGTTTAAGAAGACACGTAATTTTTGGTATTTTGCAATATCCACATTAACCACTAGCATTGACCTAATTATCGAGTAGTTTGACCATAATGTCGATGATTTCAATTTTGTATAGAAATCAGGGAAATACGCCAGAATGATGTTTCCCGAAAATGATTTGATGTGTTTAGATTGACGATAATCCATATAAACGCTTATAAGTATTTTCGTATTTTTCCTTCGATTTTTGCGGGAGTAAATCACATGTAGCTGAATTGGCTGCTTTCACTATATTCGGTGGGGTCCAAGATAAGGATAATTCGCTTTTACTGTCGATACCCTTTAAATTTCGTTCACACGTTTTTTAAAAATCGTATAGGTACACAAACTTGACAACTTTTGAAAAAAACAAACAAAATGTAATTATGTCTTATGATGTCGTGCTTAACTAAGCAATAATTTTATATTATTTTCGATTTTTTACTTTGTTTTGATTTCTTAATATGATAATTAATGAATAATACTAAAAATTATTTTAGGTTTATATTCGTTTAAAAGTCCGGAATGCAGTACTTTTCCTTCTAATTAAAATATAGTTATATTGTTTCATATTTTTATTTCTACATTATTTCAACTCAGTCTAGATGTTTGGAATTTTGGGACTTTCTATTACAACTTTTAATATCGAGTGAAGGTTTACTTTGCGGTTACTGTACCCTGAAGGCGATTTGGCATTGAATCTATAATTGTTGTAAGTATTCGAGATTTATATTGACCTCGCGGGCTTTTTCGGCCTTTTATTTTGATTTCCGGTTTCGTATGCAACTTTTCATTTGACTTTAGCTCAAATATTAATTACTTTGTGAATGCCAGTTTTAAACAATGAAGTCAAAAAATCCTGGGATGTTTTAACAGTGTGAATTGGTGCTGTATGTTTTGTAGAAGCAACCAAGATTTCCATTGACATTGTCACTACAAACAGGTGCATGATCATTTAAAATATCAAAATCTATTGTTAAATCCCAATATCCTTAAGTTTTTTGGAGATAGGCCGTTCTAATTTGCCTTGCTATTGTATTTTTTTGATATGCCGGAAACTGACTGTCAAAATTTCATTTTAAAAAAATGATCTAAAATGTGCAAACATTTTGCTTGACATACCGTAAGGAATAGGCTTACAAAATTCATTTCGCAAAACGCTTGTTTAACTATAATATTGTTATTAAAGTTTTGTACTTTTATTATGTGAATTGTTATCAAAATCATACTTTTTATATTTATTACTAATATATCATATCATATAATAATAATCACATTTATTGTTGGAATATACTTGATAAAATATATAAAATTAAAAAACAAATTTTAATAATTTTTATCTCAAATTTTTTATTAGGTACAAATTATTAAAGTTTCATTTTAATTTTATTTACAAGGCGATATTTAAAGAAAAAATCTTACCAAACGAAGTACCTTTAAAATATCTTTCCGGTCTTGTATATTCAAACAAGCATTGATTAATAAACCTAACTTTCCTATTATTATCCTTTTTCAAGATAGTCCAAGTAGTACTCGAACTGGCAAAGAAAATACAAAAAATTTGATACAATATATCATCTTTTTTCAACAATACAATCTCCTTTTATTTTGATACACTTTTCCCAGTAATATTCAATATCTTTAATAGTTTATATAACGTAAGAACCGAAGACTTCACATCCGAAATGTTAGTAAATTTTTTTCTTCTAAGCCATCACGATACAGTGACCAGTTTCTTTGGCTTGAAAAAGTTTTTTCTTTTTTCCTAAATGTGTTGTAACTTCTGAGTAGTTTATTTCAGTCTATTGTTTCAACTGTTTCTTTGTCAATTAAAATTAACAATATCAGATTATTAGTAGATTGGGAATACCTCTGAAAAAATATTACTTGCGTATTTGTAAATAATTCATAAGTGTTACAAATTTATGCTGTAGTCAAAGCAAACCTAACTACGATTGTTTTGGTGAAACAAGTCGCCGTAACAGCTTATTTGAACCAATTGCACTCGATTTGAACTATTTGCATAAGACTAACTGACCAAAAAACGTCAGAGTCGTTAAATTTGGTTTTGACTAAGCGTCTCTAATCTTTTGGGAGCAAGAAACCGAATGCTAATGTCCTTATTTGAGTACAACTAATGATGTTACGATTTGACTGCTTCGCCGTTAAAATATAAAATTGTTTAACCATTTTAAATACGATTACTTTCCCAATATGTTGATGAAGTAGAGTTATAAATGTTTTGTACTATATATACAGGAGAGGATACTACAATATATAACATCATTTTAGAAAAAAAATAGCCCGTTTGCCGACAGTACTATCGGTAGCTTATAATGAAAACCGGTTGCGGTTGGCAATATATGTAAAAAATTTTTGTTTGTAAATGGTAAATTTTAAATTTTAATGTGAACATTAAACTTATTCATATTGTTTCAGTTAACCAAAAAATAAATTAATTTAAAGTTAAAAAATTAATTTTTAACTCTACTGTATTCTCAAACCTTCTATATGTACGGGAAATTTTCACCTATATAAAATTCAAGGTGTGTGGGTTTCACCGCAAGGGATTTATACAATCAGGCTTTTATACTGAAAACGAAATATAATGTAATCACAAGAAAGAAAAGTATGTTTCCGATCTAAACGCTTTTCAAGCTTTTTTCGTATAACGCTTCAAGTTTTTGTTATGGTACAATTATTTTCTCGCAAATACTAAAACACAGATTATTCTTTACGAAGCGTCGAGTTTCAAGAAAATTATTTATTTCTAGTTAAGAAAGATTTTTAAAAAGATTCTTACAGAACACTTTATATACAGAACATTTTATATGTTGAGCTATTAAGGAGGTATGCAACTGTTATCAACATTTTCTACCATAACAGTATTCTATGATCATTTTACAATATATAATTATAGAATTGGAAGTGGTTTTGGAAATTGTTATGTTTCATTGCAATATAAACTTTTTAAAGGTTAAAAGTTTGGTCATTGGTTAAGCTGCGGAATGCAAAGTGAGTATTTCCATCATTTGATAACGATTGGTATGATATAGATGAAGACTGCTAGGACTGCCTGTCAGTTTTGGAGTGCGGAATCCATGAATCAATTCATCTTTTATATCAGTATATATGTATAGGTTGTCATGGAGCAATGACGTAAAATTGAACGTTAAAAGTAAATCGCAAAAGAGTTGAAATTGATACGACCCCATAACCAGGCAGCTTAGTAGAACAAAATACGTACATGTGAAATAATTAATATAAATAATTCGAAAAGATACAGAATTATTATGAGCCAAACTGATTTGTATTTTAATTTATTTAAAAATATAAAACCTCAATTTTAGTTATATTGATATTTTATTTATAAAATATGCCATTGTACAATATTAAAAGCAAGATGCAAATATTTCCGATTTTTAATATTCACTTTTGATACCGGCTTTTGATAGAAGCGTTGCGAAGCAAGCATATTTTTATATTTAAAGTTATGTTTAATGCGCTATTTATAGGTAAACTCAATCTATTTAACATTAAGGTGCAATTCTTCTCTATATAAATGTATCGTGCCCATATGAATATTTGATTGATTTGATAAGACTGTAGGACCAAGCGCTAGGCAAGATTCCCGGGTAACGCCGGATCTATTCCTACAGCCGTTTACATAAAACGATACGTAACAATAGGAAGGTATGTTAGTAAGGAGTTACTAAACTACTAAACTATACTAAACTACTATTAGCGCAGACAGTCACAATTCTAATCTACTAACTCCAGTCCGCAACACCTATCTGCTCTGCTGTATTATGATTAAAATTAAAACAAAATTCTAAAATAAATTTATTAGTTAGTCGCTAAGGAATCTGTAACTTAATTAATTAATTAACTTTATTATTTATTTCAACTCCAGTCCACACACCTAACCTCATTAAAACAAAGATACAAAATTCTGAAAGAAAATTTATTAACTTATGGCTTAGGAATCTGAAACAATTAATTAATTATTATAGTATGATAAATCAAGTACCAGCCAACCATTATGGTAATGTTACCATAATTCTGAAACTTACTTATCAGAGAATCAAAATAAACATCTGAAAACTGACATTCCAAAAATATGCAGAAATTATGCAAATCTGTGGTTTGACTTGACACTGAGAGTTTTAAGCAAATGAATGTTAGTCACAGAAATGACTAGAGCGACAATCCGCAGCAGAACAATTTTCCTATTATAATTAGAAAAAGTAATATAATTTGTTAGTAAAATCTGTATCATTTTCGCATTTACAATCTGAGACTGTTAGATATTGATTATTATTGTAATTTGGATAGATAAGAACATTTTTAATTTCATCATATTTATTTGTGTTACCTCAACATTTGAAACTAGAGTATTAAGGTTAAATATCCTGGGGGTCTTCTCATCATATGCTGTATGTAAAGTTGTGTCCCTATATTTCCACATTCATCACCATCTAACGCGAGGGGCAGTATTTATTTATTTTAAGATTCGACAACATTTAATATACATACGACCTAATAAATTGTCAATTCGTGTTTAGTTTAGAGTAAATTAGTTAAAGTTTAGTTTAGAATAAAAATAAATAATTTATAAATTAATAAATAATAAATAAATAATAATAAATAATAAATAATTAATAAAAATAATTTATAAATTAATAATAAATAAATTTTAGTTCAGAATAAAAATAAATAATTGAGTAAGTTATGTTTAGCTATAACCTAAAATTGAGCTATATCCTATTTAAATTTAAACATTAATACAAAACTCTAAAAATAAATTTATTAGTTAGTCGCTCAGTAATCTGTAACTTAATTAATATTAATTTGATTTTTTATTTAAACTCCAGTCCACACACCTATTCCTTAAAGGATAAATACAAACTCTGAAAGAAAATTTATTAACTTATGGCTCAGGTATCTGTAACAATTAATTAAATTAGGAGTATGATAGATTATTAGCCCTGTGGGTGGGGGCAACCATGTTTCGTAAATATTTCGAACGAAACATGAGATCCATAGAATACCACCACAGTATCCAGAGCTTGTCGTAGGAGGCGACTAAATCTGGTTGGATCGCTGGGCTGACGACCCGCATCCGTAAAAAACAATAACAGTTAAAAATGTCAACAAAAACAAAAAAATCGGATACCGCCAAGTAAAACATCCCGAAGCCAAATTGACCATGTGTTGATTTCAAAAGACCGGGCTCGGGTTGTTCAAGACGTGAGATCGTATCGGTCGTCAACAAAATTCGTAGGCAGTGACCATTTTATGGTTGCTGCAAAGCTACGATGGAAATTTTCGTACAAGTCAAGGAGGACAGGAGAATATAAAACGCGATTCTCCTGTGAAGGTCTGATAAATGAAGAAACGCAACGAAAATATCAAGATCTTGTCAGCAATAGCATTTTACGATCCAATTACCAATCTGATGATGTGAACAGTGTCTGGGAAGTATTGAAAACCTCGGTTGTCGATGCTGCCCAGCACACTCTCGGTATAGTGAAAACTAAGCCCAAAAATGATTGGTTTGATGAGGAGTGTCGTCTTGCTGTTGAGCAACGCAATATAGCCCACAATGAAGCGCAGACTCGGTTTACAATTGCAAGGAAAAACAGAGCAGTTCTTGCTAGGAGGACAGCTAAACGCATTTGTAGACAGAAGAAGCGCGAATGGTGGAAGGCCAAGGTCTTAAGAGTACAACAACTCAGCAATGAGCACAACTCGCGTGGTTTCTTTAAAGGAATCACCGAATTGCACCATACCTTAAGATCTCGGTCAACTGCCATTCGGGACCAGGATGGAAACCTCTGTGTTAACGTCGATGCGGTACTCGATACATGGCGTGAACATTTTTCTGATTTACTTAATGTTCCACATGTATCACAAGCTGTATTTGAATACTCTCAAATACAGACCGCGGAGATGTTCATTGAGGATCCATCCTATGAGGAATTCACAATGGCCATGCAGAGGTTAAAGAAAAATCGTTCACCAGGGGTTGATTGCATTAATTCAGAGCTCTTGATATTCGGAGGGCTAACTTTGTGGAACTGTCTTTTCGACCTTGTTCGATTGGTATGGCGAAATGAAGTTATGCCTGATGAGTGGAAAGTGGCCGCGTTATGCCCAATATTCAAAAAGGGTGATCGCATGAAATGCGAGAACTATCGCGGTATAGCTCTCCTTTGCACAGCATACAAGTTACTGTCATACATTATCTTGGGAAGAATTACTCCTTTGGCGGAGGAAATTGTCGGTGACTACCAAGGAGGATTCCGTCCAAATCGGTCAGTCACTGATCAAGTTTTTTCGCTACGGATGATTCTTTCCAAGTACTACGAAACATCTCGCGATGTACACCAGGTATTCCTAGATTTCAAGCAAGCCTATGACTCGATCAATCGAGAGAGGCTATGGTATGCGCTTGAATATTTAGGAATACCAAAAAAATATATACATCTGTGTAAAATGACAGTAACGCAGTCACAATGCTGTGTTAAAGTTGAGAACAGGCTATCGAGAACTTTTGCAATCAATTCCGGTGTTCGACAAGGAGATGCGCTGTCCCCGATACTTTTTAATCTCATGTTGGAATACATCCTTCGTAAAAGTGAAACACCTCAGGACAATATCTTATTCCGACAATCCAATCAACTTCTTGCTTATGCAGATGATATCTGTGTGATTGGATTAAATGGCAACGGAGTGAAAGAGATACTTGATCCACTGGAACAGTGTTCAGCTTCCGTTGGTCTCAAAATCAACGAGTCAAAAACCAAATATCTGATCTCGGGTTTTAGAGACCAAGACGCAAGTGATTTCAGTAGTGGAAACCACACGTTTGAAGGAGTGATGGGATTCAGGTATCTTGGATCTCTCATCACTCACGATAATAGTGTGGGCGAGGATATCAAGGTTCGCCTTGCCGCTGGCAATCGGGCTTTGTATCCTCTACGTCCACTGCTGAAATCAAAATATCTTGCAAATACGGATAAGCTGAAACTGTACAGAGTGTTGATCAGACCCGTTGTCATGTATGGATGTGAAAGTTGGACCTTGACGGATGAGTACGAAAGATGGCTTCTAACATTCGAGAGAAGAATCATGCGTGTGATATATGGTCCAAAACGCGACGTCGATGGCACTTACCGAGTTCTTTTCAATCACGAGATCAGGAATTTAATGCAAATTCCTGATATCGTGCATGAAATCAAAGGACAGCGAATACGCTGGCTCGGTCACGTTCTGCGTGCTGATCCGAAACGAATGATACAGCGATCTTTAAAGGGAGAACCGCCTTTCGGTAGGCGAAGAGGTCGCTGTCGGCGACGATGGCTCCACGGCGTAGAAAGCGATCTGGCATCTTCCAACTGCTTGCAACAGTATGAAGATCTGGCTCGTGATCGAAACCGTTGGAGTCAGATTGTTGACACGGTACGGGCCAATAATGGCCTGTAAACACCGAAAAAAAAAAAAAAAAAAAAAAAAAAAAAAAAAAAAAAAAAAAAAAAAAAAAAAATGATAGATTATGTACCAGCCAACCATAACGATGATGTTACCATAATTCTAGAATATGTCCATTAGAGAATCAAAATAGATATCAGAAAACTTCTTATATTCCAAAATTATGCAAATTACATCTCAACACCAAAAACCTTAAGGAAAAGGAATTTATTCACAGAAAAAAACTTTCTACATAATTAGTAAAATAATATAATTTGTTAGTAAAATATACATCATTTTCCGGTCATCTCATCATACGCTGTATTTAAAAATGTGTTCCTATAATGCCCAATTCATCACCATTTAACGCGTGGGTGAATATAAATTTCCGCAATGACCCGACAGCACTTTCATATGCAGTATGATCTAATTCAATTATAAAAGAAATTATTTAAATAAATAAATAGTTAAGTACAATCATATTTAGCTAAGTTAAGAATTTATCCTACATACTATATTACGTCCGTTTTTATCTTTTAGAATAAACATTCACACAATACACAAAAGTATATTTCTTGTAAGACACACTACAATTCAATAAAAGAAATTACTAAAGCAACCATCTGTTTTAGAAAGTTTGAAGTTTGTAAAATAATTATTTATACTGCAAAGTAGCCGCTTATTAAAATAATATAAACTTTCTGATTAGACCACCGGTCAAGCGATCTCCATTCAATGTTAAGCATGTCACTCAAGAAATTTTATTAATTTACACTGATATAAATAATTAAAACCAAATTATTTCAATAAAATATCATTTTTATAGAAATAAAAGGACAAAAATTGCTTTATATACCCAACCCAAAGAATAAATCTATATCTAATTAAATATTTAAAATTAAATAAAAATGAAGCGCTTCTGTTTTCACTGGGTTCGAGTGATATTTCTATTATAAATTAAATTATTCTCTTCTATATTATAATTTTGTAGTTTAGTATCCTTTTGTCTGTTCTCTGGTAATATTGTTGTTATTGGTTCGGTACATTTTTCAGATTGTTTTTTCACTAACATATTGAAGTTAAAAATTTTAAGATCTAAATCTAAAACCGATATGTTTGTTCATTATTCGGTTGACATTTTGGTTGTAAAACACAAAACCAAAAAATGGTAAATGCGATGCGTTTGTTCACAATTCATTTGACCCTTGAATCAACGTTTTAGTCATTCATCTATTAATTGCTCAATCCACAAGTATAATTCTATGTTTTAGTCATTCATCTATTCGTAAACAGATGTCACCACATATTTTATATTTGTGAATATCGCAAAAAAACGTCGTGGAAAAAATGGATTGTGCAATGCAGTGTGATTTTACATTGTGAAAACGCACGAATCACTGTTTTATATTATGAATTATTATATGCTAAATAATCAAATAGATTACTTAGTATTTTAACTATATTAAATCACTTTCACGTTATTACAAAAACACGCATTGTATTTTAATTATTTAATTTTTGCAAGAGCAAAATCAAACATCCACTACACTTCAGCACTTTGACAGTCCGTACCCAATAAATGAATAAATGAATGAAATTAAAATTAGACCGCCCAGGTGGCTCAGTGGTTAAAGCTGTTGGAGCGGGAGGTACCGGGTTCGAACCCCGATAGGGGCAGGATGCAAAAGGGACTTTTCACCATCTGATTACGATCGGTGGTGTTAATGAACACATATATGACCCCCTGTTGGAGTGCAGAACTCATGGGCCGACCCATCTTCCATGTCAGTACTATAGGCTGGCATGGAGCTATGCAATGCGCAGATGGTTCTACGAAAATCGGACCTATAGCCGTGCGTCCACGATTTGGCCGTTAAGGCGTAAAGTAGGACGTAAATAAGCGAACCGCGAAAGAGCTGGGAGAGCCTTGATCCCCAAAAAAGATAGCATAGTATAAAATATAAAAAAAAAAAAAAAAAAAAAAAAGAAATTAAAATTATTTAAACCTTGCTGTCAAATTGCGTTAACCTATAAATAACGCGTAAAGTTGATTTTTTTATATTTAAAAATAATACGCTAACGGGAGCCGCTAACAATACACGGCTATAACAATACACGGGTTTTATATATTCAAAAAAAATGTTTTATATATAGAGCCGCTATCCAAAAAATTGATTTCAACTCCATATAGCGAAAAATTAACTATCGGGAGCGAATAAAAAATTATTAATAGTTCAAAATCAGCTTAACACATAAAATTATGTAACAAGATTTTTATAAAAATTTACACATAATTATGCTACCTCTTTATCGCAAATGATTGCTAAAAATGTGTCAAGGAAATTGCTAATGCATAATCAGCTATATGTGAAAATATTTTCTTATCCACCACTTAAAATCCATCTTATTTACATTCTTCAAGTTTTATTTTTTTATATAAAGATCAATTACCTGAGACGAACATTTACCATAATTCAATTTTAAATACCTTAATAAATTCTATTTTGCTGTTATATCTTTAACTTTATCCGCCCATCCAAATTATAAATTTTATAACTATATCCCAAACACCCACAACAAAACTAACCCAAAGAAAGCGTCGTATTTATACATATGTATATACACATTTAACAGCTTTTATAATACACAAATGCAGTTTGAAAGAGGAACACAGCAAATATTATATAACAAATTCTTATTTTAATCTTTAACACTTATACAAAATCAGAAACAAAATTATATTTCTTCACGTTCATCTTATACTCTTTGTCTCTCCTGTCGACATATATTTGTGCTTTGGTGAGAAAAGGTTCTAATAACAATTTTCCTCTAAGCTTATATAATCTTATCAACGATTTCTGAGTAAGTTTGTTGTTGTTTAGATAATTTAAATAAAATTTATACCGTCCCATGGGTACTACAAATGATTCAAATGAAATTTAAAATAAAAAATATAAAAACGAGTTCGAAAGTTAAAACGTAGAAACAGAAATGTTCTGTATGGAAAAACAAATCATGAATTTTCTTAATTTTCTTTTATTTTCATCAAATATAACGTTTTTGGTTTTCTAAGACATAATGGGTAACGGTTAATATATGTAGTTTGCAATTTGAATTCAGCACAGATTTAAATTGATTATTACATATATAGCTTGATATATATAAAACACCTTTAAGAATAAGATTATCCATTTTTTACGGCTTTTACAGGCCATTATTGGCCCGTACCGTGTCAACAATCTGACTCCATCGGTTTCGATTACGCTCTTCACATTGTTGCAAGCAACCAGATTTGTCAGATCGCTCTCTACGCCGTGGAGCCATCGTCGCGTTTTGGGCCATATACCACACGCATGATTCTTCTCTCGAATGTTAGAAGCCAACTATCATATTCATCCGTCAAGGTTCAACTCTCACACCCATACATGACAACGGGTCTGATCAACACTCTGTACAATTTCAGCTTATACGCATTTGCAAGATATTTTGATTTAAGCAGTGGACGTAGAAGATATAAAGCCCTAATGCCAGCGGCAACGCGAAACTTGATATCCTCTCCCACACTATTATCGTGAGTAATGAGAGATCCTTGTACTTGAATCTCATTACTCCTTCAAACGTGTGGTTACCACTACTGAAATCAGAGTCTTGATCTCTAAAACCAGAGATCATATATTTTGTTTTGGACTCATTGATTTTGAGACCAACGGACGCTGAAAACTGTTTCATTTGATCAACTATCTCTTTCACTCCTTTGCCATTTAATCCAATCACACAGATATCATCTGCATATGCAAAAAATGCATTGGATTGTCAGAATAAGATATTGTCCTGAGGTGTTTCTCTTTTCCGAAGGGTGTATTCTAACATGCGAGATTAAAAATTATCGGGGACAGCGCATCTCCTTGTCGAACACCAGTAGTGATTGCAAAAATTCTCGATAGCCTGTTCTCAACTTTAACACAGCATTGTGACTGCGTTACTGGCATGCTACACAGATGTACATATTTTTTCGATATTCCTAAATATTCAAGCGCATACCATAGCCTGTCACGGTTAATCGACACATAGGCTTGCTTGAAATCTATAGGAATACCTGGTGTACATCGCGAGATGTTCCGTAGTACTTGGAAAGAATCATCCGCAGCGAAAAAACTTGATCAGTGACTGACCGATTTGGACGGAATCCTCCTTGGTAGTCACCGACAATTTCCTCCACCAGAGGGGTAATTCTTCCAAAGATAATGTATGACAGTAACTTGTATGCTGTGCAAAGGAGAGTTATACCGCAATAATTCTAGCCCTTCAAGCGATCACCCTTCTTGATTATTGGGCATAACACGGCCACTTTCAATGAACATCTCTGCGGTCTGTATTTGAGGGTATTCAAATACAGCTTGTGATACATGTGGAACATTAAGTAGATCAGAAAAATGTTCACGCCATGTATCAAGTACCGCATCGACGGTAACACAGAGGTTTCCATCCTGATCCCGAATGTCATTTCGTTGCTCAACAGCAAGACGACACTCCTCATCAAACCAATCATTTTTGGGCTTAGTTTTAACTATACCGAGAATGTGCTGGGCATCATTGACAACCGAGGTTTTCTATACTTTCCAGACACTGTTCAGACACTGAACAGTCTGAAAATCTCCATCGTAGCTTTGCAGTGACCAGATAATGGTCACTGCCTACGAATTTTGTTGACGACCGATAAGATCTCACGTCTTAGACAACCCGAGCACGCCCTTTAGAAATCAAATCATGGTCAATTTGGTTTCGGGATGTTTTGCGTGGATGTGTCCATGTTTCCAAATGGATGTCTTTATGAAGGAATAATGTACTTGCCACTTTGAGATCATGAGCGATCGCAATTCATGCCCATTTTCGGTCGCAGTTTCGTGTCGGGAGTACGGAGCTATATTATCGCACAAGTCGGTCTGATTTCTGCAAGCATTAAAGTCACCAATCACCAATCTGACATCGTGCTCGGGTATAGAGCCCATCAGATTATCCAAATAATTGTATAATGAGTTTTTATTCTGGGGTTGGCTTACATCAGTGGGCGCATGTACACACAATAGTACAAAATATAGTACAGCCTTTAAGAACAGCCAGTACAGCAGTTTTTACCTGTGCCCTAATGAGGAATCTAACTCCAAGATTTCCGAGGTCATCTCCACTGTGTAGCAACGTATAGCCCTGGGACACATGGTTTCCACATTTAGGCCAACGAGTTTCTTGGAGCACTACGAGTTCCAGCCGATACTCTTTCATACATGTGACAAGGCCGTGCAACACGCCAGGTGCCGATCCTAATTCTCGTTTCCTGGTACTTAAGTGGGAGGTCAGTTTTGTTTTGGCGGTATCCGATTTTTTTTTACTTGTTGACATTTTTAACATTGGTAGTTTTTAACAGATGCGGGTCGTCAGCCCAGCGATCCAACTAGATTCAGTCACCTCCAACGACAAGCTCTGGATACTGTGGTGGTATTCTATGGGTTCATGTTTCGTTTGTAAAATTTACGAAACGCGAATGCACCCACCCACAGGGCAAAGATTATCCATTATAAATACAACACAGTTTTGCTTTTGTTTTTTATTAATTTTAGAAATATAGGTAAATATAAACATTAACATAATAGTTTAGCAGTTCCTAACTTTATTGTACCAGTGTAAATATATATAGAATCGGAACGCCCAAAATAGAAAAATCGTAAATTTTTTTTTCTTATCTCATTCTAGTAAGACAAGAATATTCTAGTATAATTTAAAAGTTATTTCTTACGGCTAGAATGTTTTTAGCACAAACATTTCTTATCTATAAAAACTGAAAGTAATAGAAATAACAATATCTGGTTTTAAAATTCTAAAATCCTCATAAATATTACAATGCTACTGACTTATTTATACCACGTTTAAAAGAGGCCTATTGCAACACTTTTTATCCAAACAAGTAGTTTTCCTTTGCAATCGTTTGTGTGATAATTTAAAAGTCAATAAAACATTCATTAAATATACGTATAGCAATTTATTTATGGTATAAGTAAAAATAAGCTGGCGAATATAATCAGAGCCTCTGATATAATTGGTATGCGATATTTAAAAAACGAGATTGTACTAATTAATTTTGATGCTTATAATACTGTTATAATAATTAACTTAATTAATAATAAATTGTTAATTGCAGATGTAATTAAAACTATTAATTCAATTTAATTCGTTTTATAACAGTTATAAAATTGATAACAATGATATATATTTGTAATAGATTAAATTAAAATGGAAATTGTATTAAATTTTATATATATATTTTCCTTAAGTACAAGAATTATGTAACCAGCAGCCGGTCTAGTTTAAACCCCCGTTGATATTTTACATGTAATAATATGTAAGAACATTTTTTAATATGTAAAAACATTTTTTAAAAATAAAAGTAAACATAATTCGAAGTGACATATTTATTCTATCTTCAAATGTTAAACAAAATTCAATGTCGAATCAAAATTCAATAAATTTAAAAGTGTAAATGTTTCTAGTTACAAAAAAATCTGATAGATCGGTCTATAAATTTTTAAAAAGTCCAGATTATTATCCACGGTTATTTTGAGAATATGTCTCAAGGAATATGTATGAACAAGTATGAGCGCGTATAATAGTCTTTTAAACTTAATACGAAAAAACAGAGAATGGGGACCTTTTGTATATATAGATATCCAGTATCACATCTCCAAGACTTAACATATTGGTAGCTTCATATTTACTATATTACGTTAGTACGAGCATACTCGCAGATTCTAGTGGTTCTATTTGACATTCCAAAAACATCCATCGTAATACTTTTTCAACCCAAAAAGGGAAGTGTTTTTAATGAAAGAGTTTGAGTTTTTTTAATGACATTTCGCTCAGAAATATGTTCAGCAAATTATTCTTAAGATGTAGTTCAGATTACTATTATTTTTTATATGAAGATATGTAATCTACTTTATTTGAGCAGTATTTAACATAACTTGAAATCATTTATAAAAGATTGTTGGCATTTCCTTTCACTGTTGGGTGTGTAAATTACAAGATTTAATTTTTACAGTTTTTTACATGTTAAAAACGTGTAATTTACACAAGGCTATTTTTTACATTCTATATATGCAAAAAACTTAAATTATGATTTTATGTTAGAAACCTGACGCGCCATCTCTTATTAAATCTGTTAAAAAATCTTTTTACTATTTTCGACACAATAATTTATGATTTAGATTAAAATACTTAAGTCGGTAAAATTTTAAAAAAGATGGCACTGCGAATGATGTTGTCGTTTTTTGTAATTTACGTTTTATGTAATTTACGCTGTTTTTTACATAATTTACATAAAAATGTAAAACACGTTTCTTAAAAATTTCTTTCTTTCTTATCAACAGTGTTTAGTTTGGTTAAAAATTAACATATTTAAATAATAATATAGTTAAATAATAACATATTTAGTTAAATAATAACATAGTTAAACGTTATAAACAAAACGATTTTTACAAAAATATATTTTACACGTTCTTTGCACGTAAAACACCGTGTTAATTACATCGTGTATAATTAACACGCACAACTGCTTGTAAAATCATTTAAACGTGTTTCTGCTTGTAAATCCCCGAATGACAGAGCAAGCACGCTACATTCTCTGCCACGAAAGCCCAGTTAAGTTAGAATTAATTATTTTTCAGTTTAAATCTATAAATGTGCATCTATAACAACATATTTTTGTAAATAAAATCTTCTTTGCAATTAACAATGTTTTTTAATTAATAAAATTTAAATTACAGTCTAATGGCATAAAAGATATTTAAAAACTGACGTCCAACGGATATATTATGTATGTACAAACAAAATTAATCTACAAAATTAAAAAATTTTAATTTAAGAATGAAAAGCACGACGAAAGCAATGAATTTTTCATATAGGTTGTTGGTAAAGATTATGTTAAAAACAAAATTGTTTCGATTTTCCTATTACATATATTTAGCACTTGAATCAAGAATAACCGAAGAAATGAAAAAAAATCTAATATTGATAACGGTTTAGTTTTTGGTGAAAATACTAAAAATACCAACAATATCGATAATAACAACAAATAAATTTTTTTTTTGAAATAGGGCACAAAATATAAGTAAAATTTCACACTTTATCGTTTTATCTTATCGATTATCGATTAAGATATACACAACAGAAACAGAATTGAAGAAAACCAAAAAAAACTAAACTAGAAAAATAAGTAATATAGAATATAAAATGAGATTTGTTTATGTGTACAAGTAAATAACAAACATCAAACACAATGACACGTACTTTTAAATATATATATATATATATATATATATATATATATATATATATATATATATATATATATATATATATATATATATATATATATATATATACACACACATATATATATATATATATATATATATATATATATATATATATATATATATATATATATATATATATATATATATATAAACTCCTTGAACTAGTTAACTACTTCTGATTCTCAAGTTGCTTTTAGCTATCACTAATTTAAACGTACTAATCTTCCACTCTAAATGTATGGGACGATAACACATACTAGTTGTTATATTTTTAATGTCTAAATGACTTAATTTATCTCATGAAAACATTAAATGAGGGGATCAATAAATTGGTATAAAGTGTCACGATATTAATGAATTTTCTATATTTTTGGAACAACAAATATAGATTTACATCCGATCAAACCGATTTAGTGAAGTTTTAAATTTAGCACGGCTCTTCATTTAAACCGAAAACTAAGCTTTAACTTTTAACTAAAAATCTCTATATAACTAAACCAAACTATACCATAAACCAATTAAGAGGGCATTTATTTCTTATTTAATGTGTATTTGACTTCCAAAATATATTACTTAAAAAATTGTACTGTGGTAATTAAAAATTCTTTCATTTTTCTTTATATAGAATGCTGAAGGAGTATCACAGCCAGGAATCGCGTACACTACAAGAAGTGGATTACTTATAAAACACCATTTCGTTCTGATTGATATTTAGTAAACATTATTTGGAGTCTACGCGACAGAAACCAAATTTTTGATGTCCTGGTGAGTACAAATATGTAAATGAATGATATATAAATGTTCGCCATTAGGTAAGATCGTTTCTTGTAGTAATCAACGATTTCGGCGTATAAGTTGGTTTACAAGAAAATTTAACTGTAAATTGACTACCTCCGTTAGGTTAGGTTGTTGTGGCTGCTATCGCACACTTTGACCGGCGACCGGTCTTTTGTTAGACCACTCTATGTACGGCTATATAGGTCCGAGTTTTTTAGTAATGCCATCTGCGCATTGCATAGCTTCATGTCAGCCTATAGTACTGACATGGGAGATGGGTCGGCCCATGGATTCTAAACACCACAGGGGATCCAGATATATGTTCATTTTTCACATCGATCGCACCGCCCAAACGCATTTGCATCTTGCCCCGAATCGGGATTCGAACCCCGTACCTCCCGCTCCAACCGCCGCAGCTACTACCTAATAACTATAATTAATTTTTGTATTTTGTCATTCGTCTATTTCAATCGAACTTTTTCGAAATTTTGGCATTTTCAAACGGGCAAATATCAATTTATGGAGTGAAACAATTTACCAGTAACTCAGGTGTCCTCGCCTTATGTTTTTGTAGTTGATATACAGCTACAAAGAACTACCGTAATTATAACAAATAAAAGATATTTCTGATAATCGTAGGCGATATGAATAAACACACCAATAATCCTTGTCAGTATACTATATAGATTTGCATGACAATGTGCAGATAGTCCACGCAAACTTTAGATGAGCTTTAAACTGTAAATTTGTTGTAGTGATTATATAATTGGAATAAAAATGATGTTCAAACGATATTTTACTTCCAAACTTACATGAGTATTACATAAGAATGGGTATTTATAAGAATATTGTTTTCAAATAATTTTAATTTAAAAATAATCTATACGCCTTTTACTCTAAAAATTTTACTTGTTTCGCAAGAAAAATAATAATAATCATTATATAACTTGAAGGCATTTTTATTATATAAAATATTATACTAGTACAAGTAACACAGAAAAGGGTCATTAAGGATGAAAATTTATTTTTATATGATCTTAATTGTATCTCATTCCTTTTATTTTAGGTAAGCCGCGGTTTTTCCGCGGTATATTATGTCTCGGGAAGCCTACAATTCAGTACCACCCGTGAATTCAGGCAGTAGAAGTCCAGGCCGTTCCGGTAGACGTTTAACAGAATTACCAACAGTGGATCGATCACCGTCAAGGGATTACGGTTCTAGGGCAAGCCCAATAGGTAATACATAAGAAATAGCTATTATAATTTATTAGTTTACACATAGTTTGGCACTATTTTATATATGTATTTATATTATATTTATCAACATAATATATTTCCATTATGTATAATATGGTGTCATCAACATTATCGTGCTGATAATCTTATAATGTAGAATAGAAGTTTAAATTTAAATTCAATATCTTTTTTCTCATTTTTGGTTATTTTATCAAAACATAAACACTTACCAAAAAATATCAAAATTTAAAATTATTCTAGGCCGTAAAATACGGTTAACACGATCTGGCAATTCCTCTCCACTGCACTACGGTCCTATCCATCATACAAATTCCAGTTCTTATCATCATCATAATTCTATTGCAGCAATGGGTAGTCCCTATTATAGAGATATGGATGAGCCAACCAGTCCGGCAGGCGCTGGACACCATCGAAGTCGGAGTGTTACCAGAATACCATCACATTCAATGGAATATCCAAGTAAGTATTTATTATTTAAAGAAACTTAATTTCTTAGCCAGACAGTCTGGCGAATTATATCTTGAATTAAAAAATCAATTTACAATCGCCATATCAAAACATACACTCACGTTATATACATATACTATATGTATGTATATCATAAAATAATTATTTTGATGTCGCGTCTAGATGTCGTGATCAAAAAGGACAATTGGAATAGAAAATTCGAAGATGCTCAATAGTTTTATCTGTTAAATACTTAGATCATAATTAATCATAAAACGCCTTAATTCAACAGGTAGTAATACTAAACAAAAAAAAAATATTTGAAAATTGAAACCGAGATAAAAATTACTATATGCAATCCCAAAAATTATTGATTTTCACAATTTCACAAATTTTTTTATTTCTGTGTACGTACAAGAAATGATTTTATTATATTTTTTACCATGTAAAACTTTTCCATTATCATCTTCTCAGAAACAGAAAAGCAAAAACAAAAACTAGAATATATATATCGTAAAAAAAATATTTTTCGACTGACTGACGTCATTCTATTATAAATATAAAATGTCGATGTTTTTCTCAATTCCGTTCAGAAGAGAGACGGATTTGATGTTGTAGGATCTAGAGACAATTTACGATAAGATTATCGCCTCAAAACATATATATATATATATATATATATATATATATATATATATATATATATATATATATATATATATATATATATATATAAGATATATATATATATATATATATATATATATATATATATATATATATATATATATATATATATATATATATATGTATTAATATTTGTACAATATTGTATTTTACTAATATGATGTTCTTACCCCTAGAGATCAATGATAATAAATAAGTCAAAGTAATTCAAAACTATAGTGTGAGGATATAAAGTAATCAATAATTTTACCTAATTTATAAAGTATAACTGGACACTATCTTGTTAATATCAAGCAATCTGTCGAGCGAAACTGAATACTACTTTGAAGATTTGTTGATGGAACATATTTTACTGATCTGAGACTAAAGAAATTTTTAACTCTCGACTTAATTTCAAAGAACTAAACTAAACCAGTTACACATATTTAATACGATATTAACCCTATTTATAATATTTTCAGGAGCACGATACCAGTCACTAGATCGCGGTGGACTAGTTGATCCACACGATCGTGAATTTATTCCAATACGAGAACCACGCGATCGATCACGTGACCGATCTCTAGATCGCGGGATGTATCTAGAAGACGATTTATATGGACGGTCGGCACGTCAAAGTCCAAATCCAATGAGTAAGTAGATATTTATGTTTAACTAGATATGTATGTAATAGTTGGTTAAAATTAACTCAACCTCATTAATCAAGTTACTTAACTTCAAATCACTTGGATTCAAGTTAGTTTTGAAGTCAATTCGTTATTAAAAATGAAAGTACCTACAAATTAATTTTGATACGGATAAAAAAATCTATTTTTCCGATATTTTCTCAAGGTTTATCGAAAACTAAATTTAAATTTATAGAAAAACAAGCCTATCAGGGCTAAGTTCTCGATACTAACATGAGACAAACATTTGATATTTTAGAATTTATAAACTGCAACTAAATTCACTTTTGTTTGTTTGTATATAATTTAATTAAAGTAGACAACTTTGATAAGTTCGACCATCAAAATTTAAACATTAATCAGTAAACAACATACAAAAAATTAAATTACTTGAACGAAATTAATTAATAAATTAATAACTTGAACGCAAGATACCTGAAATTATGTTACTTGACTATTTAGAACGAAACAATGTCCGGAATAGCACAAATTGAATAATTTTTTTTTTCTCATAAGCAGCGGTGCCGACTACCGATCGACATTATTTAGGTGATTTACAACATCAAAATTCTGATTTACAAAGAGAATTGGGCAATTTAAAACGTGAATTAGAATTAACAAATCAAAAATTAGGTAGCTCAATGCATAGTATTAAAACATTTTGGTCACCCGAATTAAAAAAAGAGCGTGCGCTTCGAAAAGAAGAGAGCGCCAAATATAGTTTAATTAATGATCAATTAAAATTATTAAATAGTGAAAATCAACGACAAGCAATGCTAGTACGACAGTTAGAAGAGGAATTACGACAAAGAATTCGCCAACCTAATATTGAAATGCAACAACAAGTAGAAGCATTATATGCTGAAAACGAACACTTACAACGTGAAATTGCAATATTGCGCGACACAATTAAAGAATTGGAATTACGAATTGAAACACAAAAACAAACATTACAAGCTCGGGATGAAAGTATAAAAAAATTATTGGAAATGTTACAAAATAAAGGGATGGGTAGGTTCCTTGGCAATACGCTGGTTTAGTTCAAGAATTTTAATTGATGGAAAATATTACAGGTAAAGAAGAAGAAAGACAAATGTTCCAACAAATGCAAGCTATGGCCCAAAAACAGGTAATTAAAATAAATGGTTTGATTAATTATTTTTTCTGCTTTTCTATTTATTGTTTTTCTGTAATTTTTTCTTTTTGTTTAATTATTTTTAGTTTTATATTCATAATTTATTTATTTTCTATATATTCAAATACTTTTTTATTATATTTTTATTTTAATTTTAATTTTTTGTCATGCGAAAAAGAATGGAAAAAAATTTATAAAAAAAATGAGAAAATTATTTAATTTATTTATCACTATACACAAAACAATATTTTTTAATATAAAAATTAAAATCAAATAAAAAAAAATTACTTCTTCTGTTATATTATTTATTTTTAATACATCTATACTTTATTTTTTTATTTTTTTCTAATTTTCCGATTTAAAAACCACAACACAGTAAAAAATGTTTAATTTGTTTATGTACAATTTTTTTTATAAAAAATAAATAATCATGGTTGTCAGATATTCCAAACAAAAATAAGCATACATACGTATATTTTACAAAACTCGAAATTATAATTTATTATATAATTAAGTCAATAAAACATCTAGTTAAATGATTCTGGCAATCCATAAAACCAAATTATGTGCATGCCGATATATTTATTTTGGTTATTTTAATTTATAGTTTTTTTTCCTTATATTATTTATTTATTTTATGTTTTAATGCAAAACAAATTAAATAATTTGTAGTTTTAATTATTTCTTTGCATGGCTAAAGAAATACAAAAACTTCAAAATTATGTTTCTTTGTTTGTTTATTTTCCATCATTAATCATATTTTATTATCTCGTTCTCAAAATTTTTATTTTAATTATTATTATAAAGTAAAAATAATTAAAAGAAAATGGAACACACAAATTCTCTCTCATTTCGATTTTATAAAATATAAACAAAAATGATAATAATAAAAATCTCAATTCCGACATCAGCAACACACATCAATCGCACTAATCAAAATAATCGAAAAATTAAATTAGTTAAATATATTTAATCAGAAGTATATAAATAAATTTATAAAATAATAAAAAATTAAAATTGGATCAAAATCATAAATATAATGGTTCGTTGGTATCTCGATAATTTTATCGTATAACCAATCAATCTAAATTAAATTGTTTGATACATATTAAATTTCATCATCATTAATCTTTCAACAAAATCATAATTCCATAAAGCTATTTGTTTTTTTGTTGTTTTATTTCTGCTAAAAGCAAAATTTTAAACACAGTATGAACAAACAATTCTTCGTTATCGACAAATTTTCATGTAACAATCTTATAATTATTTTATTTTATTTAAAAAATAATAATTTTAGTGTCTGTTGTTATTTTAAAATTATAATTTATTTGTATTTTTTATTCTTTTGTTAATTTTAATTAATATTTTATTTGGGTCGAAAATATAACTAAAAATCTCGTTTTGAGATGGAAAACAAAAACTATATGCTATTCCAGCAACAAAATCGTATCACACAAATAAAGTTTTGTGTAAGTAGATTTTTATTTTCATTTCGTTATTATATATTATTTTATTTTATTTTATTTATAATAAATATGTTTTTTGGCATGCTAATTGTTGTGTAAAATTTAAATTTAAAAAAATAAGATGCGTTAAGCCAACACAAACTTTTGGTGTCAACAATATTGTATCACTGAACAAACAAACATCTACAATCTATTGGGCATTATGTATTAATCATACATTAATGTTATATAATAACATGAAATAAATTTACTGGTCAATTTAACAAAACCACTGGTATATATATATATATATATATATATATATATATATATATATATATATATATATATATATATATATATATATATATATATATATATATATATATATATACATATATATATATATATATATATATATATATAATATATATATATATATATATATATATATATATATGTATATATATATATATACATATATATGTGTATATATATATGTGTATATATATATATATATATATATATATATATATATATGTATATATATACATATATATATATATATATATATATATATATATATATATATTTATATATATATATATATATATATATATATATATATATGTATATATATATACATATATATATATATATATATATATATATATATATATGTATATATATATATATATATATATATATATATATGTATATTTATATATATATATATATATATATATACATATATATATATATATATATATATATATATATATATATATATATATATATATATATATATATATATATATATATATATATATATATATATATATATATTGAAAAACTATAAAATAAATTATAAAGTTTTCACAATATTCCCGAGAGTAAATTATATTAAACAAATTAATTAATTAATTAAATTCAAATTGGATATTTTATACAATTGTTATTACTTTTAATTTGAACATTTAATTTTATTATATTCTTTGTATCTGTGTATCCATTTTAACAAATATAAATACCAACTTAAACTATTAACAATCTTCTACTAACTATTTTATATGGGTGTGAAGTTTTTATACACATTAATAAGATCAATAACATTATTTTTTGTATTTTATGCATCTATATTCTTTTATTATTAAGGAAAATACTTTTATTAGTGCTTGTTAGGTAAGTCACAAAGAAACGCAAAACTGTTTAAAAGGTATCAATATTTCCAATGGACTATTTTAAAACAATTACTTATTTTAACTAATATGTCTGTCTGTTTGTCGCTTAATGAACGATTTTAAATTTCACACCCATATTTCGATCAACTATTTTATATTTTATTTATTCACATTTTATTTCTCATATATTTTATGCTTACTTCTCTGTTTCTCTTTTGTATTTTTAATTTAATTTAGTTTTTTATTTTTATCATCATTTTATTAGAGACGAAAAATAATATTTCATAAATAATTGCATTAATTTAAATTAATAATAGAAATATTTTTAAAATAAAAAAGCAACAATAAAAAAAACAATAATAAAAATTTTTCCGTTCTTGAAAATAAAAAAAATGATTTAACAAAATAAAAAATATTAAAACAGTAAAGTAAGAATGAAAATTCATTTTCATTTTTCTTTTTTTGTGTGTTTTTGTTCTTATTTTATTTTCCTTATTTAATTTATTTTTATGCAAATTTACGTTGTGTTTAGGTTTTTTTATTATTATTTTTAATTAAAATTTGGTTTTTACGTTTTTAGAAATATTATTTTAAAAAAATGTATTTAGAATATTTAAATTTAACGAAAGAATTATCAGAGAGTCGAACCAAAATAAAACATCGTTTCAATACACATTTATTCCAAAATTCTTACCTATTTTGCTCAATATTCAATTTTGAATAATTTTTTCGGTTTTTATGTGTTTTGGGCTTTTTATTTAGAATGGAAAAGGTCAATGCATCTCAATTAGAGATCCGTACCATAGATAAAAAAACATAGAAAAACCCATTTCACTGAAATGACTATAACTGTCATATAATACAATAAACTATGTTAATTTAATCAAATATGTACACAAAAATAAATTCATTGATAAAGTTAATTCAATAATTTGATTGCATTATATTTTAATTATCAAAACAATAAACCAATTTTCCAGCTCGATTGGTGTATCATTAGTAATAATTAAAATTTGTTAGATTTAACTTGTGCTAGGTTAATAGAAATCATTTTCTAAAATTGTCAATATTTTAAAATTATTTTATTTTGCCACATTTTTAATATTTTTAAATAAAATATATTTATACCTAACAGCATAAAAACTATTAATTAATCGTCAGAAGTGGACAAAATTAATTAAGCGTCAGAAGCGATTTAAACCTATACTCTAAATCCGAACATTTTATGTGTAGGTGATCACACTTAATAATAATTAGAGTACCACTTTTGAATAATAATACATACAGAGAATTTTTACCATTTAACATTAACTTCGCAATTAAAATTATCGATTATTTTTCATATTATATCTATTTTATTTGTTGGTTTTTCACTCATGTTGGATAAATCTTACCATCATTAAAACAAAATGTAACTTGAATTGCAGAAAACAATTCACTGTAAACAACTTCGGTCTTCAATAGTATCTGCCATTTCAATATTCTGTTTTTTGAATGGATACAAAATTAAAACAAAACTAATACATTTCTTCAACTTCATTAAAACTGTATACCTCATTTGGGATGATACACAATACATTTTTATTGTATAAACGAAATGTAAGTTCAATTGATATGAATCTCTCTCCATAAAGTTCAAATTATTAAATATTTCCATTGAATATTTAAATATTCGAATTTTATTTAATATTATAACCCTACCGAATCTTAATAGGTTTAGATATATCAACTGATGCGAAAAATATAAAATTAAAAGACATATATTTTTATGAATATCTCTGAGTACGAACGGTATGATAGATATGATAATAAACAAATGATTGATTCCGCATTTTTGTATAATATTCATACTACATATTACCGATATAATACTTTTCTCTTCCTGAAAATCAATTATTTCCAGTAAAAGAAAAAGTATTTCATTGGTGATTTTAATGAATTCTTAGATTTTTAAACAAGTTTTGAATATTACTTTAATGGACATTTGCGTAAGACAATGAATCTTAAATCAATTAATCTTAAGCGACTATCATTAAACAAATATTAAAATAATATGGCTGCAATGAATTTAAATAAAAATATGAAGTGTTTGTATTTGCGTTTCTTTTAGATTACATAAAGATTAATCTTTATGCTTTAAACTTTCCTTACCAGCTGCAAAATACAATAGCCAAAATTATAAAGAAGGTTTGAAAATTTTTAGATAAAGAACGTTTAAAAACTAAACAACAAGCAGTTTATCAGCAAACAATGATTTTCAGGCCGCAAAACTATTTGTAAACTAGTCAAAACAATTTATAACAACAATTTAGAAAAAACACTCGAAGAAGTTATTCGCCTTTCGATAATAATAATAACAATACCGATGTTAACCGCAGTATCATAACGATGTTTTTAAACGTTGAAACGTGTAAAATCTTATTTAAGAAGCACAATGACGGAAGAATAATTAAACAATTTACCAGTATATTCAATTAAAAGAAGCCTGATCAATGAAATAGACAATATTAATGACATATATAGTTCTATATGACACTTCTAATTTTAATTTAATTTTTCATACAATTTTATATAATTTTGCCCACCCACGTTTGAAACCCACGGACCGCAACTGTTTCATTCATTCTAATTTTAAAAAAAAATCTTACCAATCACTAAGTAACTTTATAAAAACTATCTTGAATCCCTTCTGCCATTAATATACATGGCGCTACAGCAAAACCTCACTAGTATTAAAGCCATACAGCCAAATTCTCATATAAAACTTCAAACATCAGACTTCCTGCAAAACTATCGAATGCAAAACACTATGGAAAGTTCTGTTGTATGTCTTGACTCACGCACAAAGCAAAATAAGAAAAATATAGGAAGCCGTGCTTTATGAAACAAAACAAAATATGTATGTGAAATGTGAGTATTTGCGTTTCAAATAATCAACTGCAATGATATATACAAAATACACAAATACAAATACGTTACAGAATCCATATGCATATGGAAAGACAAAATATTTCAATATAATAATGATTAATGATACTCATCTGAAATTTCACCGTTTACACCATTATTATATATATTTAATTTAATAATAATATTATTATTATTAAATTTTAAAGATTTTAAAAATTATTTAATTTAGAAAATTAATTATATTTAATTTAATAATAATATTATTATTCTTTATTTTATTAAATTTTACTTTAATTGTTAGAAACAAATTAGATACATTTTTAACACTTGTTTCATTTAAAACTAATTGTTATTTTTGAAAATTGAGCATTTCAGACCAATTCATATACATATGTTAAAAGATGAATAACGCAACTAATGATCTTATTAGAAAAGTAGTAGGAGGCTGTTTCTCGAAAACTTATCATCAAATTACTACTAAGATGTTACGTATAAACAAAATCCATAAAAATATAATATTTGTATTTGTAAATATCAGTAGATTTGCAGCGAATAAAAGATGACGCACAAAGCAATTATCTAATAAACAGGTACATTCGAATCTGGTTATTATTTAACGCGACAAATGATACGATTACCGAAACCATAACCGAGATGTTAATTACCTCATTTTTAATTGATTGATTTACTATTTAACAAAGCACATTAAGCTTTTAATAATTTATCTTTATTTAAGCCAGTTTCAGTTATTAATATACAATAGAACGTTAGTCAATAGAATAAAACAAAAGTTTCTAGCATTCCAACATTTATAGCATTCCATTAACAGAATTTTAATAATTATGAGTCATTATACAATTAGATTAGTCTTATTTTATTTTGTGTGCGGAAGGCTTTGTCAAAAAATAATCATCAATATAAAATTATAAAAACATTATTAAACAGTAACCGGTTGTATAAAAAAAAAATTAAATGCTTAATGGTTAAGAGAGTTTCTCATCACGCCGCGGTCTCGAGTTCGATTCTCAAAAATTAACATGCAACCGAATGACCTAACAACGCGATTGTGTGTAAAAACAATCGTTTGGCTGACAACCTACAATGTGCAGCTATCGTTAAAATGGTTCGTCCGGTCTCAGTTGAGACGCAGTGTAAGGGCCGTTTACGACCTCTAAGCCATATATTATTATTAAACTGTAACATGTACTTAAAATTTATACGACAGATATATAGTTTAATGTACAATGGAAGTAAACATTAATTAAATGGATCCTATCTCCGATATGAATGCAACTTTAGAGACAATATATGGTTAAAGTTGGTATCTATTAATTTTACAAATATCTTCAATTTATTGAAAAACCCTTTATTCCATATCTTCACTGCTTTTACAAACTCCTACTTATTATCAATATCTTAAATTTTTATTTAAAGAATAGCTCTTGATTCAATTCTTTTTGTATTTTAGTCTTGCTGAAGTTTATTTTTATGATTTCTTATTCATGTGACTTATTCAAATTTTTTAAAATAGTTCAATAAAATATTCACGTATTATTTTTTATTTTATTTATTTTAGAGTTAAAATTAACCTTATAGTGGAATTTAAAGTTTTTAAATATTATTCTTTTATATTTTTCGGAACTTACATAACGGAACTGCTTCAGTAATTGGTTATGGTTAATTAAGGATTTTTATTAGTATTAAATATTTTATTTTATACTGCTATAGGAAACTTGTGAAAAATGAAAAACAAACCACATGTGAAATTATCCATAATTCGACTCTCTCTACATTATGCACATTATTATTATTTTAGACAAAATATAAAATAAAGAAATTTAATTATTTTTACTTTTATAATAATAGCGCAATTCTTTCGTTAAATTTAAAATATATAATACAATAAAAAAAGATTTTTGACGAAACTTAATCGGTAACGAAGGCCCTCTTGTAAATATTCGATAAAAATCTGAAAATGCACAGAATTTTTCTCTTTTTTCTTCATTTTCATTTTATCAACTAAAGTGTGGGCCAGAAAAATGTAGCTCCATTTTGAAATACAAATTTCTCTTGAAGTGTACTAATTGGTAGCTTCAAGCAAATCTAACGAACCCTTATTCAATTCCCGAATTGAATGAGATGTATTTCGGTTTTACTTCATATTGTAAATTGAAAAGTAAGGTTGCTGTTTTTTGGACCACCTTATATATATATATATATATATATATATATATATATATATATATATATATATATATATTTATATATATATATATATATATATATATATATATATATATATATATTTATATATATATATATATATATATATATATATATATATATATATATATATATATATATATATATATATATATATATATATATATATATATATATTAAGACTGATCGTTAGATACGTTTGAAAGATCTTAAGAAGGAGAAATTTATTTAATGATAAATCAACTATCGCATTATTTTTTACAGTTGCTTCAGTCAGGGCTAAAAGCTCAAAAATTGATCTAATTTAGTTTGAGATAATGTGAAAGAACTCTTGTTTTATTAAATAATTTCATGAAAGAATATCTTTTTTTTTATTTATGTATATACAAGTTTTTTTACCACATAAAACTAATCACTTGTACGAAATACGCAATAATTTTAAATAAAAAAAAATCAATTATCTAACTTCAGACTATGTGTATGGCTCACCGTATGGTACTTGTAAGATACAATTTTTATTATTATCTATCACTGAGTCTTAAAATAAGTTTTATGAATATATATCTTAGATAAACTACTGCAAGTTTTATACTTGAATTATTGACAAAGATATTCGTTATAGACAAAATCAACCATAGTTTTTATTCAAGCTGATATTAAAATTTAAATTACTATTACGAGCATTTTCGGAAGACATTCTGGTTGATTTATCAGTTCTCTTTTATTCTATTTATTATAATAATCCTTTTTATTCATGATTAACTTATTAGTTACTGAAGAAAATAATGTGGATAAAAAGTTGAAACGATCAAGCTACATATATATATATATATATATATATATATATATATATATATATATATATATATATATATATATATATATATATATATATATATATTGACCTCTAAATTTCAATTTTATGTATTATAGTTTAATTCCGAAAATTCTGAAATCAATCACTATATTATGTTATTTACTCTATTTTCTACATCTAAGAATCACACTAAGAATATAAATAATAAAATTATAACAACATTAAGTTGTATAATGGGGGTCCTTAACGTTCGTTAAAGTGTTCGGACAAAAAATTTTTTGTAGTTGGATAAATTTTCTTCGATAGATGAAAAATATTTAAATCACGAAAGAAAATCGAAAAACAAAAAAATTTCAGATGTACAATTATGAGATGAGTGGAAGTGGGACATCACCAACCGAATTTTACAATCAAATTTATAATAGTGGGCTGTATCCCACTAACACATACGATACAACTATTAGCAGCGGAGGCTATGGAAGTATAGGTGGTATTACCGCTGCAACATGTAATTATGGACTTGGGCGGATATCACCTTTACCGAAACGCCGATATAGTATTGGTGGACTTCCATCATATGATTATAATCCAACAACTGGTCTATTTTCATCTTTACAAGTACAACAACATCAACAATCACAGACGAACATTACAAACTTATTAAATGAAACTTCGAAATCCATAACACGTGCATCGCAAATTTTAAGTCGTGGCTTATCGGGAAGCTTAACGGGAATAAATTGTGGCCTAACGAGTGGTATTGGATCAAGCTATCCAACATTAAATAATTATGACAACAGTTTATTAAATCAAATGTCTTCGAATTTTTTATCACATCCAAATATAAATCAAATAGGAACAGCGATCGGATCTGGAACAGGAACAACTGCATCGGCGCCAAATTTTTACCATCATAATTTTAGTCATAATTCTAGTTTTAATAAACCGTCATCAGAATATTTGTATACATCAAAACCTATTTATAGTAATCAATACTATCCTAAATATTCAAATTATTTAACCTCTCATCCAATAACGACATCGTCATATTACAATACATTACCTCATCATCATCATTCATCACAAAGTCATTCTCAGTCACATCGCCATCATCATCAAACACAACCCCATCATCCTATTCTATCACAATCATCGTCCAATTTATTATCACACAGTGGTGGTGGTGGTGGTAGTGGTAGTGCTGTAAGCGGTTATTTGAATCAACATTTTGACCATCATATTCATCATCCTACTTATCATCATCATCCATCTTCACATTCTTATTTAAATAGTCATCATAATTATCCGAAATTAGATTTAGATTTTAAACCTGCTGAAGCTAAGAGACAAGTAAGTTTTAAATTTGATGTTGATACCTTATCAATTGATTAAAACCTTTAGTTTCAAATCCTAACCATTGTAAAAAATAAAAATAATATACAGAATGGATTACATGATATTATTTGATTAAATAAATAATTCTTATTTGGTTTATGTTACACAAAATCGACATTAAAACTTCAACGTACGCTCGACAGTCATCATACATCTATATATCGATCTACTAGAATATAAAAAGATTCATTTGTTTTTATTCGCACTTCATAATTTATATTATATAATAATTTTATTTTTCACTTCATTCTACAACTAAATATTATTCCATTCTGTAATTATTCCTCTGTATCTGTATATGTATTTTAACAACAAAATCTTCTGGTGCTAATCGACTGGATTCTCGAGAAATTGATGATTTGTGTTCAAAAACTTAAAATTAAAGTCAATTTCACAAAAACACCGACACACACTATTGCTAAAATAACGAATTTTAATGTGTGCCAAACAAATCAAATTAAATCAAACTATTAATTAATTCGTGGTTGTAAAAAATCTTATTACAAAATAAAGACTGAGTTTAAAAAAAATCATCAATTTCTTACAATAAAATGAAACATTTCCGAACATCGAAATACATAATGAAAATACAAAACTTATAATTATTAATCTACAAGTCAATTAAGTAATTTAGTGTAAAAAAATATATTTTAAGATTTTTTCGCTCAAAATTATAAATTAAATCGAAATGAATATATTTATGAAAAAATGACAAAATATTTTTAGCAAAATGTAGAAAAATATTTATTTTATTTAAAACCAAATGAAAAACTATAAATGCTGTGTTATAATATTTAAAACAAAACAAATTAAATTAATAGTATAATATTTTAGATAGACTTTTTATTTATTTATTTTTATTTTTTTATTAAAAGTTTAGATATAGGTTTTTAAATTTTAAACATAAATAAAAATGAGAGAGAATTTAAATATATTATAAAATTCATGCATGCAAAAATTTTAATAAATATTTTTAAAGCTTAATTTAAATTATATAAATTAACATATATACATATAATATATATATATATATATATATATATATATATATATATATATATATATATATATATATATATATATATATATATATATATATATATACATATATATATATATATATATATATATATATATATATATATATATATATATATATATATATATATATATAAGTTAATTATTATTATTAAGTAGATAAATTTAAATAATATATATTAATATTTATGTACACACAAAAAGCAATTTTTTAAATTAACTTTAATTTTGGCTTCGTTTTTAAATTAATTCAATATTTTTCTATTTTCCGTTTCTTTCATTTTTTTAAATTTTGAAGTTGGATGAATTTCGATTGGAAATACAAAGACGAGATCAAGAAATTTTAGCAATGGCAGCTAAAATGAAAACTCTTGAAGAGCAACATCAAGTAATTTTTATTATTCCTAAACAATCTACTTTAGATGAAACTTGACATCCAATACTACATATATATATATATATATATATATATATATATATATATATATATATATATATATATATATATATATATATATATATATATATTTATATATATATATATATATATATATATATATATATATATATATATATATATATATATATATTTATATATATATATATATATATATATATATATATATATATATATATATATATATATATACATATATATATATATATATATATATATATATATATATATATATATATATATGTATATATATATATATAAATATATATATATATATATATATATATATATATAATATATATATATACATATATATATATATATATATATATATATATATATATATATATTTATTTACATATAACATACCAAAACACACAAATCAAAAATATTTATGTCATTATTTATGTCATTATTAGTTTGTTTTAATTTAAATTTTATTTTTTGATTATAGGACTATCAGAGGCATATAGCAGTACTAAAAGAATCATTAGTTGCTAAGGAGGAACATTATAATATGCTACAGTCTGATGTCAGAAACTTTTTACAAGCAAATGCAACGATACAACACCCAACAATTAATCAATTTGTATTGCAGGTGGAAGAATTACGTGCTCGATTAGAAGAAAAAAATCGTTTGATTGAGAAAAAAACTCAAGCTGCTGTACAAGCGGTACAAGAACGTAATCGTTTCTCTAATGAATTTAATGAATTAAAGGATCATATGGAAATAAAAGATCGTAAAATTAATGTATTACAAAGAAAGGTAAGTCGTGGTATAAACAGTGGCAGATTGTAGTAAAAATGTTTAATGGGCAGTTATGATTTATGAAAATGAATTTCGAGAACCTGGTTTTATGTTTTTTCCTATAACTAGATCTGTTAGTCACTTAAGTTAAAATTCGTAACTCTTATATTGCGCCTTAAATTTACGGAACTTATATTATTTTTATTGCTAAGAGAATAATAAATAATAACTATGTACATATATATAGCAAATCGCCATTAAAATGCAACAATTGTTCATTGTTATAATTTTATTATTCTTGCACATATAAAAACACATCGGCTTCACAAGCTCGGATCCACCTATATTTCACATATTTAACAATTCGTTTCTTTAACTGCTGATTTCGTATCGAGTTTTCGTTTCGAAGTGAAACATTACATTATTACTCTCCAATTATTGGAGTTAAGAAAATTGTAAGCAGTGTTCTCCAAAAAGTGAAATAAATAGAACAACGAATGTTTATTCTAAAATATTGGAAGAATCCAAAAATTTAAAGTAAGTTGAGCACAATTACAGCTAATCAACTAATACTTAAAATATTATATTAAACTATACAAACACATAACAATATTTACTCACCCATTATAAAACTCATAAATTCAATAGTCTTGTTTTATTAACAAACCGATTTTTGTTTTATGTTCTTTGATTTTAGATCGAAAATCTAGAAGATTTGCTTAAAGAAAAAGATAATCAAGTTGATATGGCTCGTGCTCGTTTATCAGCAATGCAAGCACATCAATGTAATTCCGAAGGCGCTCTCACCAGTTTAGAAGAAGCAATTGGTGATAAAGAGAAACAAATGAATCAACTGCGTGACCAGCGTGATCGCGCCGAACAAGAGAAACAAGAAGAACGCGAATTACATGAACGTGAAATTGCCGAATATAAAATGAAATTGCGCACGCTCGAAAGTGAAGTAGAAAAATTAAATTCACGTTTAGATCGTGCCCTTAATGAAAAAGATCGACTTGAAACAAAATTGGAAAGTTCACAAAGTGAATTGGGTAAATCGAAGGCCGAATTGGATAAAGCAACAAGCGAAGTAAGAAAGCACACCTATTTATAAACATATATGATAAAAACATGGTCATTTAGAAAAAGTATTCATTCCAGGTTGGACGATCGGGTGCAGATTGGGAAGCGTCACGACAAAAATTACAACGTCTTGAAATGGAAAATGAACGTTTACGACATGATCTAGAACGATCTCAGGTGACTGAAGTAATGTTTATTCCATTTAGCTATAGATGTCGTGACGTTTATTCTTGTTTATTTGTTTATATGTCTTCTTATTTGTTTCGATTTTATTCTTTGTATATTGGTGTTTAATTTTCCTGCAAAAATATAATAAAACTTGCTATGATATTAACCATTGATTTTATTTTACATAAATCATCATCACAACAAATATGTGCACAGACAACGTTTGGACGCAATACATTATCAACCTCACAAGAACTCGATCGAGCACAGGAACGGGCTGATAAAGCTTCCGCTGAATTACGTCGTACGCAAGCTGAATTACGTGTAACTCAAGTAAGTTATTACGTATCTATGTTATTAATTATTTAAAACTTTGTAGTTCAAATTACAATATACATTACAACAAAACTTTCTTTTTTTATTTATTATTATTTTTCTCAAAAAATTCAACAAACACTTATTTTTAGGACGAAACATTTTCACATAGACATTTTGTGAGTTTTTTCTTGAAAAAAACAAACCAAAGAAAAAATATTAGTTTTCCTATTTCTTTTGTTTTAGTTTTTCAAATTAATCTATATTTTATTTTTTGTTTTTCTGTTTTTAGTACACCATACTCATTTATGTTTCTTTTAACGTTTTCGTTTAAATTATAAATGCTTACATATAATTGTTGCACACACATACACGAATGGCTTAGCATTTTCTTTAAAGTATAAAATATAACAATTTTCATTTATTTTTGTATTTTCATTAATTTTTCCAATAAAATTATTATTAAGTAAATTAAAATATTCAAAAATTAGAGATATGCAACATAATGTTTTACATAACCACTACTTTATTTATTGAATATATTGTATAATCATGTATTTGAACTTTTTTTAGACCGATGCCGAACGTGCTCGGGGTGAGGCTAGTGCATTACAAGAGAAATTAGAAAAAAGTCAAGGTGAAGTATATCGGCTAAAGGCAAAACTTGAAAATGCACAAGGTGAACAAGAAAGTTTACGTCAAGAAATGGAACGGTCGCAAGCTGGTATACAGCGAGTACATGCCGAACGTGACAAATCAATTGCCGAACTAGAAAAATTACGCGAAGAGTTAGAACGTTCGCAAGCGACACTGGGTAAATCACAACTAACACAAGATAAATTACAAAATAGCTTAGATAAAGCACAAAATGAAGTTGATCATTTACAAGAACGTATGGATAAATGCAATGTTGAAGTGCGACGGCTACAGTTGGAAAAAGAGAAACAGCAATATGATTTTGAAAGTGTACAGTCGCAATTAGATAAGGCATTAGGACAAGCGGCTAGAATGCAGAAAGAACGTGAATCAGTACAATTAGATGCAGAACGGTACAAAGATAAAGCAGAAAAATTACAAATAGCATTTAGCCGCTTACAAAAGGAAAAAGATGTTCTCTCAGAAGAGGCTGACAAACTAAAAGAACGTGGCGAATCAGCTCAAAGCCTGTTATTAAAAGCACAACGAGAAAAAGATCAAATACAAACTGAACTTGATGTGGTTAAAGAACGATGGGATAAAGCACATCAAATTCATCAAAAATTACAAATGGAACGTGATGATTCAGCAACAGAAATCGATATACTTAAAGAAAAACTGGACAAGGCGTTACACGCAAGCCAAAAGTTAATTGAAGAGAAGGACACATCAAATAAAGAATTCGAGAAAATGCTTGAAAAATATGATCGAGCACAAAACGAAATTTATCGATTACAATCACGTTGTGATACTGCTGAAGCGGATCGTGCCCGCTTAGAAGTCGAGGCCGAACGTTCTGCACTAGCCGCAAATAAAGCACGCGAAGATTTAAGAAAACTACAAGAAGAAACAACACGATTACAAGAAGCATGCGATCGTGCCGCAATGCAATTGACACGTTCTAAGGAAATGGAAGAGAAAGCCCGCGAAGAATTAGACCTAATCCGCGATCGTATGGAAAAAACACAAACCGATTTCCGTCGTACTCAGGCCGAACGTGAAAACGTCCAAGCTGAGTTCGAACGTCTTAATTACGAATTAGAACGGTCTCATAATTCACAAACAAAAATAAATGCTGCACTTGATGCGGCACAAGAAGAAGCCGCCCGATATAATTTAGAATTAGAAAAAATGCGCGAACGTTATGAAAAATCACAGGCAGAACTACGTAGACTTAAGGAAGATGAAGCACTGACGAGGGAAAATCGACGGTCGAAAGAAGATTACGAACGTGTACGGGAGCGACTAGACAAAGCAATGTTGGAGTTAGAACAATTACGAGGTAGGTCCGCGTATGACCAAGAAGCATTTGATAAAATGAAAGAAAAATTAGAAACACGGGAAAAAGAAAATCAAACATTAGAACCAAAATTACACGAATTGTCACTACAATTGGATTTATCGAAACAGGAAATTGCCAAACTGAATGGCAATCAAGAAAAGCAACGAGGCGAATTAGAACGTACTCGAATTGAATACGAAAAGATTAGAGATAAACATGAAAAATTAATAAAAGAAAATGAACGATTACGACAAACATCTAGTGCTATTAGCCCCGGTGTTGTTCCATCATCACTTGCCGAACGAGCAGAGGTTGATAGAATTCGCGATCGCCTTGAAAAGGCACTACAATCACGCGATGCTACTGAATTAGAAGCCGGTCGCTTGGCTAAAGAACTCGAAAAGGCGCAATTAGAAGTATCAAAAACACGTGAAACCAATGAAGCAGCCCGGATTGAATTTGAACGAATGTCCGAAGAAATCAGACGAGTTCATGAAAGTTTAGAACGCGCTGAAGCAGAAAAAGAACAATTGCGCCAAGCAGCTAGAATGCTTGAAAAACAAGGTATGCCCGCACAATATGAAAAGATTCTAATGAAATTGGAAGTAGACTCAAAACAATTACGCGCCGAACGAGACCAACTAGTCTTACAGCTAGAAAAGAGTCAAGACATGTTAATGACATTCCAGCAAGAATTAAATGCTACTGAAGAAGAACTGCAGAGGGCACGTGAGGAGAATCACCGATTAAAGCAAACTCTATCAAATCGAAAACAACCACAACCGCCAAATCAAGAAATTCAAAAACTAAAACAAGAAATAGCTGGTCTAACGCAACGGTTACAGGAGTCGGGTGCACGCGGTGATAACGAGCTCGAACAATGGCGTAAAATTGTCGAACAAGAGAAAAATCGTGCTGATCAAGCCGAAAAACAAGCAAATGAGCTACACAAACAAATTCAAGTAATGGAAAAACAACTGCAACAGCAACAAAATCAAATGCTCAATATTCAAAAACAAATGCAAGAACAACATAATAACGCACAACAAGGTGGTGATAACCAACATCCACCACCTGAACTTATGATGGAACTTGAGAAATTACGTAGCGAACTACAATCGTCACACGCAGAGCGCGATCGTTTCCAATCACAACTTGAAAATCTTGTGAAAGAATTGGAAAAGAGTCAGGTTGGCCATAAACAAATTATAACAAGACATTTTGCTATTTTCGGTTTAGTTTAATTTTTGTTCAAAAATAATATTAATTTTATGAATTAAATAAATTATTTTATTATTACTATTATTATATTATTATTGTTTTAATTTTCAGTTGTGTTATTTCAAAAATGTTTGATGCAGTTTAAAAAATATTTGTTATTTTAAATTTTTAAAAACTTTGATGTTGTTGATGTTATTTTTATATGTGACTCTTATGTTTACCTACAGGCGGATCTTTTTGAATCTAACAAAAGATTAGAAGCATCATCTCAACAAAATAACGGTGCCAATAAACAATTAAAAGGACGCATGAAACAAATTGAAGATTCGAAGAAACAATTAGATAGTCAATTAAAAGATGTCGATAACGAACGTAAAATTATTGAGGACCAACGCAAAGCAATTGAGTCGAAACGAAAAGAAATCGAAGAGAAAGAAAAGAATTTACTAGAATTCGATCGACAGTTGAAACGCCGCGAAGAACAAATGAATAAATTAGAAAAATCTCTGCAAGGAGCTGGTGGTATGTCAGGAGCCGCTGATGAATTGAACAAACGTTTAGTTGAAACCCAAAATGAATTAGACATGTTAAGAAAACAACACCAAGAGGCTAAAGAAGAAGCACAAAGAGCAACTACAGAAACTGAACGTCTCTTGCAATTAGTTCAAATGAGTCAAGAAGAACAAAACGCTAAAGAGAAACAAATATTCGATTTACAACAGTAAGTTATAGTAGTACAGTAAGTTAGTTTTTTGGTTGATATTAACGATTATTATTTGCTTATATTTTTCAGAGCACTCAAAAATGCTCAAGCAAAACTACGAACTACCCAACAAGCTCAAGCACAATTAGAGGAACAACGTAAAAACGAACAGGTAAACAAATTATTTTCTACATTTCCTCTCCTAATGGCATACTAATTAATATCAATAATCCGTGTACTAACATTTTCATTTCTAGGCTGGGCCAGCTGGTTTCTTAAAGAGCTTTTTCTAAATCAAAACCACAAACATAACATAACTTAAATATAACATATAACTATTAATATCATTAAATTTTTGCTTTAATTAATTTAACGACCAACATTAAATTAGTTAAATTATGAATTAAACTCCTAATATGACGTTTATTATTTTTATTTATTATTTTAGAATTCAATTAAAAATATTTTATTAAGTGAAAACATTATAATTTCAAACGATACAGACAAAAATAATACTCATCATAATACTTATAGTCATAGTAGTAATGATAATAATAATAATAATTTTTTCAATTATTTTATTAAACATTACAAAATTATGTTAAAAAATAATGAATTCATTTTACGAATAAATGAATTAGAGGATGCGCTAAGAAACAGTTTGAAATTAATCGAAGATCGTGAACATGAATTTTTTGAAAAAGAAGAAAAAATATCCGATTTATTAGAAAAGGCATGTATTGATGCTCCACACCTCTTTATTAATTATAAATAATTATGTGAACTACCTTAATTTCAGAATAAAAAATTAGAACAACGAAATTTATCATTCCAAACCGCAAATCATATGCGATGTAATATTTGTAAAAAATTAAAAAATCATTTCGATAAAATAAGATTAAAGTTAAATGAAATTATAAACGATCGGCAGCAAAAATATTTAGAATTAACAAACATTCGGTAAATAAATTTTTATTTAATTTACTTTTGCCAGTTCATTAAAGCTTTTGCAAATATTTATTTTAGGCAAAAATATTTAGAATTTAAAATTTCCACAAAAGATTCAGAAATTGCGACATTGGAAATGCAAGGAATACGAAGTCAGGAATTAGTGGAACGTCACGATATATTACGACAGGAGAGGAGTAAATTAAATAAATTATTACAAGATGAGGTTAAGCTACCCAATTATCTTCTTTTATATGTAAATATTAATTTTTTTTAATTTTTAATTGCAGTGTGAAAACTCATTAAAACTATTAAACGAATCTAAAATTGCAGATGTAGAGTTGAAATCTTTATTTGATTTAAAGGTACACTTAGCTTAAATCAATATGTGTTTTTTTTAGAGTAATACTATTTTTTATTTTATTGTTAAAAAATAATTACCGATCGCGATAAGCTTTTGTAAATTGATTTTGATTAGTCCAATTTTGGATTACTACTTTAGGCAATTGTGACCAAACATCAATTGTTCCTGGTTTAAATTAATAAATTATTGATCCCATATATCATCGATCTGACAAATAGAAAAGAAACTTTTTTTTGAAAAAGATAGATCACATTACAATTGAATTCTTCGAATTTCTCGTTAAAACGATGTGTACCATAATCTTCGAGGGCCTCGAGAACTTTCTATGTACTGGAAAAATATATGAAGTAAATATTTTTGAATACTTTGCGCTTATAGTCGCTTAGTCTATTGATTACTTGGCGAATAAATGTCACAGACTAATTATTATGTAGACATAAATTTCAAGAGGTTAACAGAATATTAAGTTTGAAAATTAATGTCTAAATTATGTAAACTTCGTTGTGTTGTAAATCCATATTATAGAATTTTCATTGCACTTTTTTAAAAAATTCAATGGATCAATGTGAAAGATTTCAAAAAGTGAATTTTTTGACATCTTGAATGTCAAAGAAATTCACTTTTTGACATTTTTTACATTGATTGATTGGTTCGACTACAGGACCAAGTTTATTCCTACAGTCGTTTACATCAAACAATAGGTAAAGATACGAAGGTATGTTAGTTAAGAAACGACCCGGTTACAGACACCTAGCAAATCGTTATTAAAATGCTGTTAGCACAAGTAAATCACATTTATAATCTACTAATCTGCAATCGCCAATCCGCAGTTTCTAGTCTGCAGTGCCTATATAATCTCCTCCTTTTTGATTAAAATTATATAAGTTCGAAAATGTATTTTTTGTACCATTAAAATGCAAAAATTGATCTTGATCGATCTCTTTTATGTTTTTTAAATTTAGGTCGGTAAATGTATTACTCTAAAACCTATCACTTTATTGATATATATATATATATATATATATATATATATATATATATATATATATATATATATATATATATATATATATATATATATATATGTATATATATATATATATATATATATATATATATATATATATATATATATATATATATATATATGTATATATATATATATATATATATATATATATATATATATATATATATATATATTATATATATATATATATATATATATATATATATATATATATATATATATGATGTCTACTTTTCAGGATATATTTAGTGATCCAATTAACGGTTGATTATTAAAAACATCAAATTAAAATAAAATTAGCAAAACCATTTTCAGTCAAAGATAAGTAAAGTTTCTGTTTTATTTTATTTTTACAAATTTTTTATTTGCAAATCATTTATTCACTTTTTTGGACAAACTCATTAGTTATAAAATCAAAACGTTAAATGCATGATAAATGATAGTTTAGTTTTACTTCTATAAAATTATTATTATTATTATTACTACTAATTCTTTACATATATTAAATTACTAAACATTTAATTTAATTGGGAAGTCAAATACAAAAGAAGCACAAAGATTTTGTAAATGAAACTTGTAAAAAACCATATTAAATCATTAATAAAAAAAACACTGCCACCTTGTTTAAATAACAAAATATAAAACATAAATCCCAATTTTATTTTATTATTACAACATTATATTATTTAAAATATTATTCATATAGTAAATCGATTATAAATCATATCAAAAATATTTTTTGTCAAAAAATTATAAACAAATAAAACAAACAAGGTATCATTATTAATTAAAAATTCAGTATTAACAATTGTAAAAAATAATTAACTATATTTAAAAGGTTAATTAATATTTAATATGATATAAAATATAATATTATATATTAATATATAAAGAATAATTTTCTTTGTACAAACATAAAATAAAATACAAGAAAATGAAAATGATTAAAATATTAAGAAAATTAATATTTAGCCAACAAAGCAATATATTTAAAATAATAAATTAATCAATTAAATTTATGTCAAATGACAATAAATTAAAATTTATTTCTCATTAAAAAACATCGCATTTACATTTAAATTCTGGACGTTAAATACAATCAATACAGTATTATTAATTAAATAATATATAAATTTATGATACAATTATATTTATAATTATTATTACTATAAATTATTAATTTTCTTTTTATTTTTCTCATTTTCGAGAATATTTCACAATTATACTTACGGACACGGTCTCTTTTACTCTATCCCTCTTTCTCTGTCAATTTCTTTCTTTTTCACTTGTACAAATTTTATTTCAAACCAATTTCATAGACTTTAAAATTCTATATTCACCCAACCGCAGCCTACTGAAATATGAATAGTTTAAAATTCTTAATGTTTTTCTCTTTATAACTTAAAAAAAATCTTAAAATTTGTAATAATTTAAAAATGATTAAATATTATTTAAATATTATTAAATTATACCAAATAAATATTGATAGAGACAATAAAATTAAAAAATCACAATTAAAAAAAAACCAAATAAAAATTAAAAATTTATTTAATTATTTTGAGTATGCATGTGTGTGTTTGTGTGTATGTAAATATGTCTATATAAAAATAAAAATATAAATTTTAAGTTAGTTTATTTAATTTTTATTTTCAATTCTGCTTACTTAAATAAATCTAACCAAATAAATATTAAAATCTCAAATAACTATATTTTCTTCTAAATCATAATATAACTTATTGAAAATCATATTTAGCAAAAACGTATTACATACATTTCTCAAAAAGCAGATACCTTTATTAATTAAATTGTACATTTCGAATTTCTGTCTCTTTGTAATAATTATATAATATAAACTCTTGTACAAAATCATAATGTATCTACTAATATTTACTATAACAAGTGAAATTAAAATATATTAAACATTCATATAATAATGAAAAATTACATAAATTATTTATCTCCTAAAGAAAGGTGGAGAAAATTATATAATATATAATACTCTAATACTATGATATTGGGCAGCATGAAAAATATTGATTTTCTTGAACTTTTGGGAACACAAAGTATTTTTGTCCAACTGAGTATTTTAAGATACATTAATTTTGGCCAAGAGTTTATAGATACAAATGTTTTCCTAAAGAGTGCTCACCCTAGAAAACATAGTTCAATTACTCGATTTATAATTATTATAATTTTTTATATCTATAAATATAATTTACAAGTACCTTAAATATTTATAATAATTAATATTGATCGACCAATTCAAGAAAGATAACTAAATTTATTTTTATTTTTTAGTTATAGTTAAATAATAATATTCTTTTACATTTCATCTCTAACTGTACATAAATACTTATTTCATTAAATATAACAGAAAAGTATCAAATTATATTATTCGGTAAAAATTATAACTGAAAAATAATTATATTAACTATAAAATAATACTGCCTCTTTACTGTTATACCAAATTTATAAAATTAATATAAAATATATAATATTCTTTTCGTTTTTAACAAAAGCACAATTATTAAAGTTTAGTTTTATTATTTACACATACATTTAACTTCTTCATAAAAATAATTTTTAACTGCAGCTAATTTACATTTAATTAAAGGAATATTTAAATTAACAAAAACAGCTGCCTAAAATTAAACAAAAAAGCAATTTTGATTATTAACTAAATTATTACTAAACAAACACCAAACGAAAATTAATTCTAATTTTTAAACATTAAAAATACTCAATCAAACTTTCCTTTTAGTTTTAATTCAGTTACACATTTAATTTTGAATTGTTTAATGATAAAATAAAACAAACAAACCAGAAATGTTTAATATTTATTAGTAAATATGTAATAAAAAAATATATAGTTATTTATATGTGTTCATTATTATAAAATATAAATAAACCTAATTAATAATAATTAAATTAAATTGATCAATGTGTTTAGATGAAGAATGAAGTAAATTTACCATTAAAAATAAATAATTTGTAGAACAAAGTAATATAGAAAATAGTAAATAAATTCATTAAATTATTTAATGTATGTTTCTTATAATTTAATGTATTATCGAAGAAAAGAATAACAATCTCAAATAAGATAATGCACAAATATAATACTATATATGAATATTTAATTAGGCTCAAAAAAGTATTTAAAACATACATTAAATTAATTTAATGCATATTAAAAATTTCATTACATATTTCAAAAATATATAAAAAATAAAATAAATTTAAAATACAAACATAAAGCTTTAATTAATAAAACAAAATTATTAAATATTATATAATTAATTATAATTCATTTATTTATTTGTGATGATTATTTAACTAATGTGTATCATTCATTCCTTATATGAATTAATTTCGGTATTATAGTTTTTATTAATAAAATAAAATATTTCTTTAAAAGAAATTTAAATAAACAAATAACACATTTCACATATCTTTCCTAATTAAAAAAAATAAATTAAATTAGAAAAACATTAGGTATTTAATTTATTTTAGAAAATTTGAGTAGTGAAATTAATTAACCTTAATGAAAATTAACGAAAGGTATCATTCATATTTCTACACACCAATCACATTTCATAATGTAAAATAAATATAATATAATTCCAATTATTTTATTCTCTTAGTTAATTATTTCTCTTTTATTATCAATATATATATATATATTTTTTTAATTTAAACTATATTATATTATTACGAAAAAAAACTCGAAAATTTTCAAAAATAACTTTAACAAACTTACTTTAAATAAATATGATTGATTTAAACGTAATTTAATAAATAAATAAACCAAACAAAACAACAGTAATATAATAAAAATTTATTGAGAAAATAACTTTAAAATTAATATAAATATATATAGATAAAATTAAATATAATAAAAAGAATTATTAATAATAAATACATTAATTAAATAAATTATTAACAAAACAAACAAAAAATATAAGAGATAATTTAAATTTAAGGTCGATCGCTGATTATTGTATGTGCATAATTTAAATTTAAACAAATACAAAAACAAACAAATAATATTATAAAAATATAATTTAAAATATAAAATTAATAAAAAAAAATTAAAATTATAGTTAAACGAAAAAATATATTAAAAAATAAAAATGTTAATATTGAAAAAAAAAACAAATAATATATTATAAATATTAATCGAATTTAAAATATGTTTTATTTAACATGTCGATACCGTTTATTTGGTTTTAAATGCGTTTTAAAACGTTCCAGTGAGTCACACTGAATTGCAACAAACTTTACTTTATTATTTTAGACCGCTATAAGTATACTTAGACCATTCAAAACTCTATGCCTTTTGGTAAAAAAAATGCCTATATTTTTGTTTTTTTTCCAGTCACTCAGGCTCGATTGGTACATTGTGACAAAACCTTCCCAAACGTATACTGTCAGCCCCGAAATATGTACCTTAACTTTTTTTTTTTACCTGGTATCCTTAAGGTCATCAGTTGATCCTCCAATAGGAATTGTGTTCCAGAGCAGTGCAGTATATGGAAAGAGTATGAAGAACAGGAGCACAAGAAGTGCTCAACAGTTTCATCTTCTGCACTCCACACTGTTCGCAGTTTGCGATGTTCCGAATTTTCATTAAGAACATATGATTATTCAGGGAACACCCCGTGAGAATGCCCAGCAAGATCCTCAAAGTGCGCGTATCATAATTCAAAAAGAGCATGAAATAAGTTCTTTGCTTATTTAATCAAAAGAAGAGTTTGGACAGTCGACAAGAGATGAGGTTATTCCATCTCTTCTAGTGCAGATCACCAAACTGATAGTCGATATCTTTTAGGAGATAATGACGTCACTCCTAAAGCTGGTTCACATCTCACAAAAGTGGAAGCAGCCCCTAATGGGCCAATTTATTAGTCAATACATTTCTATTGATACCCATGTGACTGAATATCCAGTTAAATCTTACTTCATTCAGACTGCCTAGTCGATTTAAGGCAATTATCGTCGATTTAAGGCCTTTTAGGCGAGCAGTTGTTTGCACTGCACAGTAGGTATTGCGTGCATAACTCCTTCAATACCCAGACAAACAAGTCTTTGAAGACGATTAAGAGGCTTTCCTCCAACCCCACACATTATTCCATGCCACCAAATAAGTGTGGCAAGCGAGATTATGGGTCTGATCACCGAATCGTATAGCCAGTACACGCGTCTAAATTTCAGACCCGATGATTTACCAAAAGAATGTTTGCATTTACAGTAAACGTTACATGCTTTGATGCATTTCCCGCTATTCCTTTTTGTCAAGTAATCTTCCGATCTAGCTAGATCCCCAGATACTTGACTTCCGAAGAAAGCGGGATTATATGAGGCCCAATTTTTGGAAAACTTAAGTTTCCCAATGTCTGAGTCTACTAAAAAGAACCATCTCAGTTTTCCTGGGGTAGACTAACAGAACGTGGTCACTACAACAGGTTACAACTATGTTATCCAATATTTGTATGTGATCACATATCACATCCGTATATTAACCTACCAGTATTATGGCGATGTCATCGGCATAACCCTGGCAGAAAAATCTGTTATCTTTTAGTGGGACTAGGAGTGATTTGACCACAAGTCACCACAAGAGTGGAGACAGAACTCTACCCTGAGGACAACTTTTTCGGGCGGTCGCTGTGGTCGTATTACTACCTAAGTCTACAGTAATTCTCCTTGTCCTAAGCATGGAAAATGACATGGAAAATGAGTTGGCCCATAAGTTCTGCACTCCAACAGGAGGTCATAGATGTGTTCATTCACACCACCAATCATAATCAGACGGTGAAAAACTTCTTTTGCATCTCACCCCTATAGGGATTCGAAACCGGTATCCTCGGCTCCAAATACCGCAGCTTTAACCACTGTACCATTAGGATGGTAAAAAATCGTTTGTTTTAAGGAATTTCTGATTTTAGATTTCTTGTTAACTTATTCCATGTTCTTTTATAAGATAGATTAAGAAAGATTTGGCTAATGTTTAGTAAATAATTGTGAGAGAGACGATCGTAAACTTTTTTAACGATATTATTTCATCTTGGTGAGGGTTTTAAATTATTATATTATTAAGGAAAATATTTCAGATTCCAAGAAATTGACTCGTTTAATTAATAACCAACATTATTAATTTAATAACGATTGCTTTCTCTACATTACTATATTTACTCAGCTTTTATCAGAGACACGAATCGCAGAGCATGAAAGTATAGATCGTTTCAGCTGACGTATTCCCGCTTTCCACACTGAAAAATCTGTTTTAATCGATTTGTTTAAATTGAATAAGACTAGGTGATCTGTTTATTTGCGATAGAGTGGATATTAATCGATTTGTCATTGCGGAGCATTTACTGAATATTCCTAGGAGAACTATTATCTTAAATAGAACAGATTTAGTAGGTGTATCTGTATAGTCTAGTCAGATAAACTACTTTATTGAAGAGAACAGATTTAGTGGGTGTAGGATAGTGGTAGTTTCGAGACCAATTTAAATCTCTAATGAAAGTAAAAGCATCATGCCTCAGTAACTGTACAAAATTTAACAAAAAGCTGACTCTCACAACCGAACCTTCATAACCTTCATCCTCATTTCTAGATTGAAAAGAGGTGGAAATACCTTGATGGTGCGAGGCGAAGTAGAGGGACGATTCAATGATAACATAAGACACGACACCAACGCGAACGATTGTGCGGCTATTTATCAGGAATGGGGTTCGAATTATTGAAGGATTCAGTTGTCAAAGGCAACAGGTGACAGATAGCCACACTTAAAACAGTGAAAGAAGGAGCTGAAAATACGAATGGTTAATAATCAGTTTCGCTAGATGTTCTGGTTGAGAATATTGTGGATAAGTGGATAAGTAATGCCACTGTCGCATTTAACCCGTACCAAAATTACGCCGCCACTGAACTAAAAATCAAAAGATAATAAAGAAACGATATTGAAAGAGGCAGTCGGAAAAGATACGTTGAATGAAAAGGATTTATAAGAAGAAAGTGAAGTAAAGTAAATAAAAATCGGTTATTTTGTTTTGTTTATTAAAGTTGTTTTTTAATTGTTGGAATAAAGAAAAGCAATCCTACAATTTGGGGGCTCAACCTTAAAAAAAAAATTGTTTTCGGATGTGTGGTTATCTGCTCCGAAGGGTCGACCTGGCGGTATAATCACGTGTTAACGGAAAAATAATATAGTGTAAAGTGTTATTAATAATAGAATGCTGGTTCTATTTTAATAAAAAGTAAAGAAGTAAAGTCATTGCAAAGTCCGTAAAGTTAAATTATTTTTTTTGGTTGCAAGGAAAAGTTTTGTAGGAGCAAAAGTAAGGTTAAATTTTTCGAATCCACGTTTTTTTTTCTAAGCCGTTGAGAGGAAAATAAATATTTCGTTTTCTGGTTGTTTATGTACGATTGTAAAGTAACGTTAAATTTACGTAGGATAAGGCAAAGTGTAATCAGAGACCGAATTAATTGTTTATGGAAAATTCCTTAAAGTTATTAACGGTGAAATAAATACAGGAAATTCTGAAAAAGAATCATTAACAAGTTCACGCTAAAAAAAAGGAAGATTTAATTAAGCGATTAGCAAATTTTATAACAGATACTGAGATGACGGGTGGAAACAAAACCGGAGCAAAAAGTTCTCCAGTTACTGAAATTACAAATAGTAACGGATATAATGAATCAAATGTGTATAACACCCTACCACTCCGCGAAGTTGAGGAATCGATGGTGACATTTGACGGGGAATCCGGACAAGATGTTGATAAATGGATAGAGACTTTTGAGGATAATGCGATCGCGTTTAAATGGAATGACACACAAAAATATGTGTATTTACGTAAACTTTTGCAAGGTGCTGCAAAACTGGCGGTAGAAGCAAGCCCAGAGATCAATAACTGGGAAACACTGAAAAAATTACTACAAGAAGAATTCGCAACTCAACTTTCTAGTATAGACATACATAGAAAATTATCGTCTAGGAAAAAGCAAAGCCAAGAAACGTATTTAGAATACATTTTTACGATGAAGAAAGTTGCAAACGGTTTAATTGACGAAAAATCGCTCGTATCATATATTATTGCGGGAATACCAGACTCAAGCTGAAATAAAATGGTGTTATATGATGCAAAAAACATAAAAGAGTTAAGAGAGGAGATGGGCAGCCGACTGTCCCTGGCGTCAGACGAAGAAAACCTGTCGGACCCAAGGGACGGAAGGACTGCAAACGTCGGGGAAACAAGTTCCATGGGGGGCGAGACGGGAGACACCGGCGACTCCAATGGAAACAAAGAAAATTAGCCTGCGGTAGCGGGGAGTAAACAGGTAAGTAGGCTGAACTTGGTAAATTTATGCTAAATTTAATACAAATTAACCTACACCATTCAAAGGCGGCGTCGGCCGCCTTACTCCTCAGACTGACTAGATCAGAAGAGGACGTGGTCCTTATTCAAGAACCTTGGATAAACACCAACAGGATCTGTGGCCTTAAAATGAAGGGGTATAACTTATTATACTCAAGAAATTCGGGGAATATCAGATCCTGCATTCTTGGAAAAAATAATTTAAATATGTTCCTTCTTCCTCAATACAGCAATGGTGACGTAACTGCGGTCAGCCTAGAGGTTGGTGGCAGTATTTTTTGGCTGGTCTCAACCTATTTGGACCGGGACAAACAGGTTCCGCCGGATAACCTGGGGGACCTGGTCCTCGAATCGTACAGGAAGAAGATTGGGGTGCTCCTTGGAGGTGATGTAAATGCGCACCACGCAATCTGGGGAAGCACTGATATCAACGAGAGAGGTGAGTTACTTTTTGATTACATTTTAAACAACAACCTCATGGTGTGTAATATTGGGCAAGAACCCACTTTTATTACTAAAAATCGGCAGGAGGTTCTGGACGTAACCTTCGCCTCAAAAAACCTGTACCCTTTGGTCAGGGAATGGAGAGTGGCGAAGGAACACTCCTTCTCTGACCATCGTTACATAACATTTAGTCTTAACGTTTCCCCTGCCACCCGGAAACCTTTCAGGAATCCCAGAAAGACAAACTGGAGCAAGTACGGGGAAACCCGTATAGGACTACTATTACCAGAGACCCCTGAACCACCAGCGACAGTGAAGGAACTGAACAGCATAGTGGAAACTTTCACAATTGCCTGCAATCAGTCCTTCAACGCTGCTTGCCCAATAGTTAAACCCAGGGGCAAGCAAAAACCGGCATGGTGGTCCAAGGAACTGGGGACCTACCGGAAGGCGTGTAGGAAAGCATTTAATAGAGCCAAAAGTACGAGAGAGGCTCAGGACTGGGACTCCTACAAGGAGGACCTCAAGATATACAAAAAAGAATTAAGGAAGGCACAGAGGAAATCATGGAGACTCTTCTGTGACAAAATAGAAGAAGTCTCCGAGACCTCTCGTCTTAGGAAGATTTTGTCTACCAATCCTACCAGTCCCAGTTATTTAATTAAACCAGATGGATCCTGGACTGCTTCTAGTAAGGAATCCTTGGAACTTCTCATCGAAACCCACTTTCCGGGAAGCTTCGATGACTCGACAGGGACTGGTACTCATCAAGAAGCAAACGTAATGCGCATAGAAGATATCGTAACCAAAGAACGGATCCTATGGGCAATTGAAGGGTTCAAACCCTATAAATCGGCGGGCCCTGACCGTATTATTCCCGCGGAGCTTCAGAAAAACTCGAGGGTTATGCTCCCCTGGTTGGAGGTAATCTTCAAAGGGTGTTTAAAACTTGTCTGTACTCCGCGGGAGTGGATGGAGGTCAGAGTGATTTTTATACCGAAAGCGGGTAAATGCTCGCAGGGCTACCCTAAAGACTTAAGACCAATAACTCTATCATCCTTTCTATTGAAAACCTTGGAAAGGCTGATAGATATCTACATACGCTCAAAAATTAGACCTAGTGACTGGGCTCAGACTCAGCACGCTTACTGTAAAGGGAAGTCTGTGGACACAGCTCTGCATGCCCTGGTAAGTACAATTGAGAAATCATTATTCTCGCAAGAGTTTTGTATGGTGGCGTTTCTTGACATTGAAGGCGCCTTTAACAATGTAAGGAAGGAGGCAATTCTGGAGGGATTGTCGCTACTAGGTGTGGATTACCCTATAAGTAGGTTAATCAATCATATGCTTGGGTGCAGGATGATTAACTAAGAGCTGGGGGAATCCACCATCAGGAGACGGGTGACTAGGGGAACCCCACAGGGAGGTGTTCTGTCTCCTCTGCTCTGGAACATAGCAATCAATGAGCTGCTATTAAAGCTGGAGAGAGAAGGGATCGGAGTGATTGCTTATGCAGATGATGTAGCGATAGCTGTCTCTGGGAAATACATAAGCACAGTGGCGGAGGTAATCCAAAATGCCCTCCTAATTATAACGAGGTGGGCCACCAAATGTGGACTGGCAATTAGCGCGTCTAAAACTGAATTGGTACTATTTACGAGGAAATATAAAATCCCTGTAGTAGATCCACCTCTCCTAAATGGTAACAGACTAGCTTTTACGGACAAGGCAAGATTTCTAGGCGTAATCTTGGACAGTAAGCTAAGCTGGAAGCCCAACATTCTGGAAAGAGTAAACAAGGCCAATATAGCTTTGTACTCGTGTAGGAACGCCATCGGAAAGAGATGGGGCCTGACGCCGGAGCTGGTACACTGGCTATACACTTCCGTAGTAAGACCTGTACTTATGTATGGGGTGAGCGTGTGGTGGCCAGCTCTTGATAAAATAACATACAGGAAAAGGATTGAGAAGGTGCAAAGAACGGCCTGCATGCTTATAAGCGGGGCACTGAGGACAACACCTACAAGTGCCTTAGAGGTCTTGTTTCACCTTCTCCCCGTGGACATTTATGGTAAGCAGATGGCGGCGATTACGGCCACTCGACTATCAGCCATATCTCAGTGGAAATATCTTCAAATAGGACACTCGACGATAGTCAGATCGCTGAGGAAAGAACTGGCGAATATTGACTATGTTACACCGACTCTGTGCTTCGAGAAAAGGTTCGGAACCACCTGCCCTTCGAGGGAATCCTGGAGGAGCGGGTTGGCAGCTGAAACGGGAGTATTGCAGTTCTTTACGGATGGCTCCAAGCTAGACGGTAAAGTAGGAGCTGGAGTCTTCTGTGATAAACTAGAGGTAGATATAGCAGTTCGCCTCCCTGATCACTGCAGTGTGTACCAGGCAGAAGTGATAGCGATTGAAGAGGTCCTGAACTGGTTGAAACATAATGTGGTATCCTCGACTGGTATCGCAATTTATGTGGACAGTCAGGCGGCAATCAAGTCGCTGGGTTCTGTTTCTCTAACGTCTAGAGTGGCGTTAGGTTGCCGCTCGTCTCTTAATGAGATGAGTGAGCATTTCAACATCCAGGTAGTCTGGGTCCCCGGCCACTCAGACGTTATGGGAAACTGCAGGGCGGACGAACTAGCGAGGCACGGTACAACTCTCCAACTGCTACCGGAAAGGGCGAAGTTGGGGAGACCCATTAACGCACTAAGGACTGTGCTTAAAAAAGAGGCGGAAGCCTCTGCGAACAATAGGTGGACGAACACCCTCTCATGTAGAGTGGCAAGACAAGTCTGGCCAAAGCTGAACTTGAAACGCTTAAAGGCACTTATCTCCCTGCGAAGACGTGAACTTAAAACGATCGTGGGGATACTCACAGGACACTGCCTTCTTGGAGAACATGCGAGAAGGCTGGGTCTGGAAGTAAATGACTTTTGCAGAAGCTGTAGGGACGAGGAGGAGGAAGAGACGTTAGTCCACCTCCTATGCTCATGCCCGGCTTTGGCACACAAAAGACATGAATATCTGGGTATGTTTTTAATGGACTGCCTTTCCGATCTCGAGAACTGTAATGTGCGAGACTTATTACGCTACGTAAGCAGCTCTAACTGGTTCTCATAGGGGTAAAAGGGGAGTAAGATCCTGTGGTATCACAACGGACCGTTTCCGGTCTAAGTGTGCTGTAGCAGCCACTCAACCTAACCTAACCTAACCTAAGACAGAAACTGGATGTGTATAAGGAATTTACCGAAGCTAAAAAAATGGAAAATAAAACCAGTTTCCAAAAACCAAAAATTTAAACTTTATAAAACCCAAAGTCGATAGCGCAGGAACTCGTTGCATTAATTGTGGAGCTATTGGTCATTTAACGTAAAGCTGTCCTAATAAAAGTAAAGGAGCCAGGTGTTTCAAGTGTAATAACTTCGGGCATATTGCTAGAAATTGTTCAGCACTAACTCCCACCATTTCTAAAAACGTAGATCAGGTTGCAGTAAATAGTATGCAGGTCATTGTTGAAACTTTTGGCACGTGTATTATAGGGTTAATTGATACTGGAAGTGATGTAAACCTAATCAGAAAGTCAGTTCTGGGTAAATTGAATAATTTACGTAAACTAGATACATCGAATATCACGCTAACCGGATTGGGTAAGAAAATTACGCACACGTATGGTTGTTTGAATCTACCGATAAAAATCGACCGTGAGTCATATGACCTATATTGCTACGTTGTGAATGATTTAGTTATGAATCACGATTTAATCATTGGTAAGGATTTACTAAATACAGTAGAAGTAAGCATAACTAATGGGCAAGTTACATTAAAGAAGGTCAAGAAAAGTTATAACATTCCAGAAAACGATATTGATGTTCTTGAGGCGTCAATTTTTACCGCTGAAAAAGAAATGGATTCTATAGCGAACATTCGAGATTCTATCATTAAACAAGGAATCGCAGATTTAATAAGTAATTATACACCAAAAAAGCCAACAGAATCGTGCGTACAGCTCGAAATCATACTTAATGATGAAGTACCAGTATATCAAAACCCGAGAAGGTTACCTCAGGCAGAAAAAGATGAGGTTAACAAGCAAATAAACCAGTGGCTTGAAGAAGGAATAATTAAATGTTCAAATTCTGAGTATGCAAGCCCTATTGTTTTGGTACGTAAAAAGGACGGCTCAAAAAGGATATGCATCGACTACCGAAAGATTAATTCAAAAATAGTTAAGGATAGATATCCACTACCGTTAATAGAAGATATAATAGAAAATCTATACGAAGTGACGGTATTTTCAACCATAGACTTGAAAAATGGGTTTTTTCATGTAGACGTCAAGAAAAATAGCCAGAAATACACAGCATTTGTTACGCCAGATGGACATTATGAGTTTTTAAAGGTACTTTTTGGACTCTGTAACGCGCCATCAGTTTTTCAGAGATACATCAATACAATATTTCAGCCATTGATAAGGGATAAGATTATGCTATTGTATATGGATGATATCATGGTTCCAGCCAACAGTGAGGCTGAAAACTTAAGAAAGCTGGAAATAATATTTAAAGTAGCAGAGGACAATGGCTTGGAAATGAATTTCGAGAAATCAAAATTTATTCGATCTTCGATTGAGTTCTTGGGTCTTATCCTTTCAAGTCGGTCAATCAGGCCGTCAATTGAAAAAACCAGAAGTATAAGACATTTTCCAAAACCGAAAACGTCCAAACAAGTTCAAAGTTTTCTCGGTCTAGCGGGATATTTTAGAAAGTTTATAAGGAACTTTTCTACGATAGCGAAGCCTTTAAGTGACTTAACACGAAAGAATGTTAAATTTGAATTTGGGTTTTGTCAAAAAGAGGCATTTGAAACACTCAAGTTTCATTTATGTCACGACCCGATTTTAAAGATGTATAATCCAAAACTTGAAACTGAGCTGCACACGGATGCAAGCAAAGAAGGATATGGTGGCATGCTTCTACAGAAAAATCCAGAAGATCAGAAGTTTCATCCAGTATACTATGTAAGTTTTGAAACTACAGAAGTAGAAGCCAAACGGTGCAGTTACGAACTAGAAGTCCTCGCTATTATAAAGTGTCTGGAGAAGCTAAGAGTTTATTTATTAGGGCTGAAATTTAAAATATTTACAGATTGTAAAAAAAAAGTTTTTTTTTTTTTACAGATTGTAAGGCTTTTCAGTTAACGATGAAGAAAAAGGAGTTATCTGCCAAAATAGCTAGATGGGCAATGTACTTAGAAGAGTACGACTATGAGGTTATGCATAGGTCTGGAAGTGCTATGCGTCACGTTGACGCGCTAAGTAGAAACCTGACGGTTTTAATAGTGGAAGATGTAATTTTACAACGCATACGAAATGCCCAAAGTCAGAACAAGGAATGCCAGTTGATTGCAGAGATTTTAAAAGAGCGGGAATACAAAGGTTAAGAAACGGAATTTTATTTAAATTTGTCGATGGAAGTCACGTAGTCACAGTACCGAGAATTATGCAGCATGAAATACTAAAAAACATTCATGAAAACGGACATATCAGTAAACGGAGAGTGGAAGCTGTGGCGAAACAAGATTATGACATACCAAAGCTCACTAAAAGAGTCAGTGAAATGGTTTCTAATTGCGTACATTGTATTCTGGCAACGAAAAAATACGGGAAACAAGAAGGTTACCTAAATCCTATTGAGAAATATGATGTTCCACTTCACACATACCATGTTGACCATCTAGGACCATTGCCATCTACCGCAAAGAATTACAAATACTTGTTTGTTGTTGTGGATGGATTTGCAAAGTTCACATGGATATATCCGGTTAAGACGACATCAACTGAAGAAGTGATAAAAAACTTAATCAACATCAAGCTATATGTGGAAATCCAAAAAGAATAATTTCTGACAAAGGAACCGCATTTACCTCGCACAATTTTGAAGAGTATTGCATTCAACAAAAAATACAACACGTGAAAATTACAACAGGTGTTCCAAGGAGCAATGGACAGGTCGAGCGTGTTAATAGAATCATTATACCAATATTGACCAAATTATCATTAGTAGAACCTTTAAAATGGTATAAACATGCTGCAAATCTACAAAAGCAAATAAACTCTACGGTTAGTCGAAGTACTAACAACACACCCTTCAAGCTCATGTTTGGAGTTGATATGTCTAGGTTAGAAGATTATGATTTAACCAAAGCGATCGAGGAGGAAATAATTTATGAATTCAACGAAAACAGGATAAAGCTACGTGAAGACGCTAAGCAGCAAATAAAAACTTTACAAAACGAGAATAAAAAATCCTTCAATCTGAAAAGGAAGATGACCACGCAGTATAATATAGGCGACCTAGTTGCAATAAGCCGTGCACAGTTTGGGGCAGGATTAAAAATTCGAGCAAAGTATTTAGGTCCATACGAAGTAATTGCTGTAAATGGTAATGATAGATACGAAGTAAGGAAGGTGGGTGGTGACGAAGGACCAGGAAAAACTTCTGCGACTGCAGATTTTATGAAGCCATGGGTGACTTATGATGGGGAAGATACCGAATCTTCCGGGACGGAAGATTTTGAAGGATGGCCGAGTGTGGAGTAAGTAATGCCACTGTCGCATTTAACCCGTACCAAAATTACGCCGCCACTGAACTAAAAATCAAAAGATAAAAAAGAAACGATATTGAACGAGGCAGTCGGAAAAGATACGTTGAATGAAAAGGATTTATAAGAAGAAAGTGAACTAAAGTAAATAAAAATCGGTTATTTTGTTTTGTTTATTAAAGTTGTTTTTTAATTGTTGGAATAAAGAAAAGCAATCCTACATAAGGTTATCCTTGATTTCCTGGGGATGTACATAATGAAAAGATATGGGTTTGTATTGGATTTTAAATTGAATGAATCCTGCACTACAACATGTGATCATAGATATTTTTATTCACACCAGCGATCGGTATCAGATGGTGAGAAATCTTTTTCGCATCTTATCCCTATTGGGATTCGAGAACCCGTTACCTCCCGCTCCAATTGCTACAGCATTAACCACTGGACCATTTGTTGACATATCTCTAAACAAAATTATCCAGAGATTTTAAATCAGTAAAATACAAAATATATACATATCACTCGAATCTATTGATTGGCACAAAACGTTACATTGTTCTATAAACAAAGTTATTTTAAATCATGAGATTCAACATTGAAAAGTTACATATAAACGTCGGACATAATTATGGATCTAAGTCTAACGAAACATTTAGAATCCGGTCTCTTAAAAGTCCGGAGTGTGAGTATGATGAGAAAATTGAGAATTTATCCAAGGTTTCTCCGTCTAGACCAAGATCACATAAAACTATAAATAATGATTCAATTTTCAGACAATTGTAACTTGTCCTTTTAACGAGGTTTCCATGATAATGCAGGATAATCCAGCCGCTCCTTTTGCTTGCAGAAAATGTTGAATAAGCCAGGTTTGTTGATCATCCAGATTAAAGTCAGACTTAACATGTGATTTCTTTGGTTCTCCGCATAATCTTTATATATCCTTCAAATGAAAATTACTAAATTGGAGAAAGTATAATTGTAAATCAGCTATTACCATTATCTATAGTCATTGTTAGTGCTGGCTAACACAACCGTATGGTTAGCTATGGCTTTAGTGTAGTCCCACATAAAGTATTCGAGTGAATGAGCTAGCAAGTCGGACACAGCAGAATCTTGTGGTCGTAGGCACGGATCTTAATGGTGTTTAAATGACTGCATTCAAAAATTAAATGCTCACTTTCGATATACATAACTTTCGATATACATCAATGCAGTCACTTTGTGGACTCAATAATTTTAAACAAACACTAAAATTTCAAAATGTTTTATTTTATAATAATTTTAATGACAAAAAAAATTTTTAAATTCATCTTCAAGACCATTATAGTTAACATGGTCATTAAATTGTTGTAAAACAGTTGAACGAATTAAATTTATCAATTTAAAATTATTTATAACTACTTTAGAGGTTGGTCTATTAATTCGTCCACTTATTTTAGCTGAATTTGAATCCCAAAAAACAGTTTTACGTAAATCACTCGAGAATAGTTTATTTAAGATTTTAGCTAGATACAATTCACCCGTCTCGGTTCCCGGAATAGAATTCAAATAATGATGAAATGATTGTAGCAAATCTGGAGTAGATTTAAGTTTTGATTCGAAGTCAAGCAAATCTGTTAAATTATCAAATGGAAACTGTTGTGCTAGCAAATTTATGTTACGTAGTTCGGCGATTTCTGCTTCCAGTTTATCCATACGAGTGTTAATTAAATCTTTCATGTCAGACAATTTATTGCTGATATTATTTATATAATCGGGTGGATTTTCGATTATATTGGAAGCGAACTTTACCTTTGATGTGTTTTCGTCATCAGTTACCAAAATATTTATTGGCTCAGTGTATTCATTATTAGATGGTAATTCTGCACTGTTCATTCTTGTTAATTCGGGTTCAGGAACTGACAAAGGTTGATCAGGTATTATTATTTCATATCCTTTACTATTTTTCTTATTGGTTTCTAATTCTATGTAAAACACTTTTGCTTTTTGCTTCGCATCCCAATAATCACTGAAGTATTTCTGCATGAACGTTTTAGTACTTGAGATTGCTGAATCTCCTGCTTGTAACATATTTGCTATTGGATCAATTGATACCGGTTCATATTTCGTCATTTCAAATACTATTTCACTGTCATTTTCTAGTTTACGTTTTTTAAGTAACTCCTCTTCTGATGGTTCACTTTCACTTACATCTTCTTCGTAGCATTGTCCGGGTAAATTTCGATTTGGTATAGCAGTAGGTTTCAAAAGCGGTACATGAACTTTATTACTGGTTGTGTTCCTTTTATGTTGATAAAAATCGTTCTTTTGAAAATGCATATTGCAAATTCGGACATCGCTTGTTATTGGCTTTGTAATGCCAACTTTTCGTTTCCAAATTAAATGGCGCTCTGGATTGGCTGTTTCTGACGGAAACATATAAACAGTAATGTCAGGCATACCGCTATGATTGCTGCAGCCAGGTACTTCACAATAATGCATAGTTAATCAATTTTTTTTTATTTAATACACAATTTACGTAGATATAGAAAATCCGTAATTTAACAATTCAGATTGTTTATATTCTGACGTTTCATATCTTTTTACTAAATACTACTGACATCTAAGAGCAGTTACCCGCAGTTTTATTCACCATTATTGCGATGTTTTTTTTCTCTATTTATGTATTTATTCAATGTTGTTTTGTTATATTATTTTTAAAATGTTATTGTAACGGAAGATTACCATAGTAGATGGACGTGAGTATTTCGTCGATCGCTAGTCGGTTATTACTAAATAAAATGTCGTTTAACTAAAATATGTAAGATAAAATGAATATATAGGATAAATGCAAAGTCAAGCGTTCAAAATTGAATAAATACAGAAATACCATAGACGTAGTCATAATTCGAAAAAAGGGAATTTGTAATGAGGTTATCGATTTTAACATATAGTAAAACCGATGATTGCCTTATTAAAATGAATATACCGGGTGTTTCTTTTAAACTGAGACGATCAAATATCTCGAAAAATAGTCACTCTACGGAAAAAATGTCCATAGTCAAAATTTAATCATACCACGGGGGAAATACATTAGTGCAACAAAGATAGTCCCTCACCCCCCGCTTTGTAGGTGGGCGTGAGTAACTTTTAAACTAAGATAGGAAGCCATAGTTTTTATTGCAGATACGAATTCTACGACTAAAAGTATGTATGATTTGCATGAAATATTTTGTTCCGTTCATGATAGATGGCGAATTGATTCAATATTTTCAATTTCTTCTTCTTAGAACACACGCATTCGATTTTGCAATACGTTTAAAATAAAATTCGTCATCAAAACAATATATTCAGTTTTGTAAATCACATTTAACGTTTGTGTTATTTCCTATTTTCATGTTTTTCGTAAGTGCAAAATAAACGATAAAATACTTTAGAATTGAGCGTTTAACTGTGGCAGAGAAAATTGAAATGGTTCTGTTTTATAGAGAAGCTGGCAGAAATCTTGAAAATGTTCTTGCTATTTACGCTCATTTGGAAATGTTCAACCGAAAAAGAGGACCCGTAGAGCAACAGTCACTGGAGAAAATAATGAAATTGCTATATTGACAGCAGTGGTTCATTATCATCATGTTAGTACACGAGAAATAGTTCACGATTCCGGATTGTCCCTCACCAGTGTTTGGAGAATTTTAAAACAGGACAAGTATCATCCATATCATGTGTCCCTACATCAAGATCTTCATGGCGCTGATTTCCAAAATCGGCTAACTTTTTGTCAATGGGCGACACGTGAACAAATACAACAAAACCCCAATTTTTTTCGTTGCGTAATGTTCTCTGACGAGTCGTCTTTTACAAACCATGGAACGGTTAATCGACATAACATGCATTATTGGAGTGTTACAAATCCGCACTGGCTTCGTCAAGTTGAACATCAGCATCCTTGGACTGTCCACGTGTGGTGTGGAATAATTGGCAACAAACTCACAGGCCCCCACATTATTGAAGGCAACTTGAATGGTCAAATGTACCGAAACTTTTTGGAAAATTAACTGCCAATATTACTTGAAAATTTGAGCTTAGAAATGAGACGGAACATGTGGTTTCAACATGATGGTTGTTCTGCACACTATTCGGTGGTGGCACGTGAATACTTGTTCGTGATTTCAATGGTCGCTGGATCGGTAGAGCTGGTCCGATAAATTGGTCCGCCAGATCGCCAGATCTTACTGCGCCAGATTTTTGTTTGTGGGGCTATCTCAAAGACAAAGTTTACAAAAAAGGACCAACAACACGTGAGAACATGATTGAGCGAATCAGAAATGCGTATGCTGAAATTCAACCAAACACACTTCTCAGTTGTGCACAATCATTTGAAATGCGTATTAATAAGTGCATTGAAGTCGCAGGTTATCATTATTTTATATTTTAAAATTATTTTATTCACTTGACATTTACATTTATAATTTGTTTTGATGACGAATTTCGAGTATTTCCAATGAAAACGTGATGTTTTATATTTCAAACGTATTGCAGAATCGAATGCGTGTGTTCTAAGAAGAAGATATTGAAAATATTGAATTTCGTCGATTACAACGCCATCTATCATCAACTGAACAACATATTTCATGCAAATCATACATACTTTTAGTCGTAGAATCCGTATCTGCAATAAAAAATATGGCTTCCTATCTTAGTTTAAAAGTTACTCCCACCCCACCTACAAAGCAAGAGGTCAGGGACAATTTTTTTGCACTAATGTATTTCCCCCGCGGTATGATTAAATTTTGACAATGGACATTAATTTTTCCGTAGAGTGACTATTTTTCGAGATATTTGATCGTCTCAGTTTAAAAGAAACACCCGGTATTTTGATTTTAATGATTTCGTTTTACAATATTCTGAAATTCTCGATAAAATGATATATTTTTAGACTTTTTCATATTAATAATGACAAAATGATTTACGTAATTTATTATAACTACAATTAATGATATAAGCATACAATCCCAGCCTTATGTTGATCAATCCATTTCATTATGGTACAAGTCCTCTATTAATATATTCTATGGTTGGAGCTGAATGGTTAAGAGAGTTTTTGATCACGCCGCAGTCTCGAGTTCGATTCCCTCTGTTGACGAAAAAATTAACATGCAACCGGATGACATAAAAACGCGTTTGTGTGTAAAAACATTCGTTGGGCTGACTGACCACCTACAATGTGCACCAATCGTTGAAACTGGTTCGCAAGGTCTCAGTTGAGACGCGGTAAGGGTCGTTTACAGCATCTAAGCCATAGATTATTTTATTCTATGCAGCAAATATAGAAAAATTATTGTGAAACTACAATTAGAATCGTTTAATTACAATAGCTTACATTTATGATCATCTGCAGACATATAGAACTCATGAGCCGACGATTTAAATAATATTGGGAGGTATGGAGAACTGCAATGTGCAGAACGGATCTAGACTAAAGATCATTGATAATTTTGCAATATTAACCGAAATCACCTTCATAAATACCTTTTTAGAGGTAATCTCTCGTCACTCTTTTTTTTGGTTCATTTCAATTAAAGAGTTAAGGAGCAGTTAAACTTGTAGGCTCACTAGACAAAAAAATATAATTGTAAAAACAATGTAGACACTAAAATTAAAATCGGATATCGCCAAAATAACAGAATCCTAGCATTAATACGTGAACATAAGATTATAATCAGCTTATGTAACAATATAAATCCGTACTCCATATGGCCGAAAATGACACTGTGATACCTAATTATCTCAGATTCTTTTTCGAGGAGATTATGCATTAATTCACAAATATTTCACAACTTATTTTTATGACACTTATTTTACATTATTACTATCAACACTATTAATTAAACACTTTATTTGTTGCACAGAAGATAATTGGAAACCAACGGTATGGCTGAATGGCAAAAAGTAGTTGAAATGTTGGGTTTGTGATAAAACTGGTCACATTTCGAAGGAATGCTGGAAAATAAGTTGTTAACAGCTGGTGAAATCACAATTAATGGTTGCCATGCAACAGATGCAACTATAAACACAACAAATGCAGTTTAAGTCCCGCAGTTTTCAGCAATCGGAGGTGGCAGAAAAGAAAATTATATAACTATACAAGAAGATTATGGAACTTAAAAGTAACATCTCTACCAAAACTACTCGACCTAGTAGCTCAAATAAATTAAAACCGCCAACATTCGACGGAAAGAATTTATTTAACATCTTAATGCCTGATTTCTATTATGACAAAATAGTCAAGGCGGGATACAAAATATAATTTTTCTTAAAGTGCGAGAGAAATAAAAAACATTTCCAGTATAAAAAATTTATTCGGAACTGAATAAATTTTTATGGTTACTGAGAAAATTATTATAGCAGTACTGACAAAATACATCAAGAGAAGTAAAAATACTTCAGTACTGGAGAAATATTTTATAGGAAAACTGTATATGGAGGAGAAATCGTTTGTATGACATCATAATGAAGCATTTTATAGTAGTTATTTTATGGTCAATTGATAATTTTATTTCGTTTTGTGTCATTCATATTAATTCATTGTGAAAACAATTTAAATAATGAAGAATTATGTTAAGTTTATTTTTCTTAAATTTATTGTTTTAGATGTGTGTTTTTTGTCTTGTTTTTTAAACAAAAAAATTTGAAATTTATTGGTTATGTTACACGCATCTGTCAAAATATCTCCGCTATAAATAAAGAAAAAGGTAAAAAACGATCTCTGTCACTCTAATGGTATATTTGATTTTTTTCTCGCTTTGGTTTTTTCAGAAAAAATAATGACAAATTTTTTTCTAATGACAATCAGGCTTAAAACTCAAGTTTTAAATGGTGCCCAGAAAAAAACGGTTGGTGTGAAGAGGATCGAGTAGCAGCATTAATATTTGCAATAAAATGAAGTGCTGCAGCACTACTACGGATCGTGTCGGAGTATGAACGTGAGGACTACGAAAAATTCGTATTGGCATTCGAGCGCAAATATGGTGGTGAATACAGACGTAAATTGCAACGTAAGGAGTTGAAAAGGCACTTTCCATTCTTCGGGCATAGCTTCATTTCGCCATACCAATCGAACAAGGTCGAAAGACAGTTCCACAAAGTTAGCCCTCCAATATCAAGAGCTCTGAATTAATGCAATCAACTCCTGGTGAACGATTTTTCTTTAGTCTCTGCATGGCCATTGTGAATTCCTCATAGGATGAATCCTCAATGAACATCTCTGCGGTCTGTATTAGAGGGTATTCAAATACAACTTGAGATACATGTGGAACATTAAGTACCGCATCGACGTTAACACAGAGGTTTTCATCCTGGTCCCGAATGGCAGTTGACCGAGATCTTAAGGTATGGTGCAATTCGGTGATTTCTTTAAAGAAACCACGCGAATTGTGCTCATTGCTGAGTTGTTGTACTCTTAAGACCTTAGCTTTTCACTATTCGCCCTTCTTCTGTCGACAAATGCGTTTATCTGTCCTCCTAGCAAGAACTCCTTTGTTTTTTCTTGCAATTGTAAACCGAGTCTGCGCTTCATTGTGGACTATATTTCGTTGCTCAACAGCAAGGCGACACGCCTCATCTAACCAATCATTTTTGGGCTTAGTTTTCCGTATACCGAGAGTGTGCTGGGTAGCATTGACAACCGAGGTTTTCAATACTTCCCACTGTTCACATCATCAGATTGTTAATTGGATCGCAAAATGCTATTGCTGACAAGATCTTGATATTTACGTTGCGTTTCTACATTTATCAGACCTTCACAGGAGAATCACGTTGTATATTCCTCTGTTCTCCCTGACCTGTACGAAAATCTTATCGTAGCTTTGCAGTGACTAGATAATGGTCACTGCCAACGAATTTTGTTGCCGACCGATAAGATCTCACGTCTTGGACAGCCCGAACCCGCTCTTTAGAAATCAATACATGGTCAATTTGGCTTCGGGATGTTTTACGTGGATGTGTCCATGTTTCCAAATGGATGTTTTTATGAGGAAAGAATGTGCGTCGCAAAAGTCATCAATCACCAATCTGACATCTGCTCGGCTATAGAGCCTATCAGATTATCCAAATTATTGTAAAATGAGTCTTTATCTTAGTGTTTAACTTAAAACCTATAGCATCTAAATACAAGTATCAATCACCTGAATCTTCATCTTTAAATCATTCTTTATGTCAATTATTATAAGGGATTCTAGTATTCCAATGAATTATATGGTAATAGATTCAAAGTTAGAGATAGAAATATTGTAACAATATGTTTGTCTTTTCTACAAACAATCTGTAAAAATAAAAACAACCAAGTCACTTAGAATTATAATTTCAAACAGTTGATATCGTCTACAAAATAAAGAAGCCAAATATATTTTGCAAAGCCATTTTGTAAGGCAATTAAACCAGCTTTTTATTTTGAAAATATCCATAAGGCCACCAACTATAGTTGGTATACCTTAGTTATTTACCATCGCAGAAACCATCAGCAATTACCTTAGCCCAGCTAGCAATAAACGGACAAGTAATCCACATATTGCTGAATCTCAACGTATAGAGAGATTTGCATATGGTCCTTCGAGCCGGATTCACAGATAAGTATAGAATTTAACTATTTGCTCCAAAACCAAGTTCTATTTATAAGTTATGTGAAATAAATGCTATCACGCGCACATTTATTCTCAGAAGCACAATACGACATTTATTCACAATTCTTTAAGAACAAAACTATTCAATAAATCATAGTAAGAACAAAACTATCATATCTAAAAAAAAAGAGCGTGTGAAAATATTGCGTTAGTCTAACAGTGAACAAATGAAGTGAAATACGGGAAAAGAATGAGTGAGTTAGAAGGTTTGAAGAAACAGCGGTCCATATTTAGAGGCATTTTTACGAAATTATCTGAATTTGCTGAAGGTATTGACGATAGCTCGCAAGAAACGATTGAAGAAATGTGTATCAAAGCAAACTGTTCTAAAGATCTTTTAGATAAAATAGCAGAGATAGAAGCATCTTTATTTGCAATGGACACCACTGTTGAATCCAAAATGGACGAAGCCGAAGAAACTTACGAGGATATTGTAACTAGATTAAATACCTGGATAAATAAACGTGTGGTTTGTGAAACCAGCATTACAAACAATGACACAAGTTTGAACTTGACCACTATGAGTGCCGGACCAGAGGTGCGTTTAGCTAAATTAAAATCGCAACATTCTCTGGTGATTACACAGAATGGTAAAGTTTTTTGATTTGTTTTACTCATAGTATTCATAGTAGAGATACAATTTCTCCGGTTCAAAAATTTCAATTCTTGATGGGATTGCTTAGAGGAGACGCATTTACACTCATTAAGCATTTTAAAGTAACCGAATCCAATTATATCGAAGCATTACAAAAACTTAAACAGCGATATGATCGTAAGCGCCATACAATAAATGCATTTATTCGAAACTTCATCGAACAACCGAACGTTCAAATAGCAACTTTGAACAATATACGAAAATTACTGGATACATTAATTACTACATTAATACCGATGAAGTAATTCGTGGTTTGAAGGCATTAGGTGACCAAGCCGAAGCTAGAGATCATTGGCTCATCTATTTAATTTTGCAAAAATTGGATGACGAGACACGAAGTTTATGGACCCAACAAAACACCAACAACGAGTTCAGAAAAAGAACTGATGCCATGGAATCAGTGAAAACTCACTCATCAAGATCCGTGAAACCCAACATACAGAACATAGTTAAGAGTAGCTTTGCAACCACGACAACTACCAATTGCATAGCATGTGAAACGCAACACCATAGATTGATCGAATGCACTCGACTCAAGGCATTATCAGTTGACGAGCGTAGGAGTTTAATAAGCAACCACAAAAGGTGTTTTAACTGTTTTAATCCAGGACATAATGCTTTCCACTGCAAAATTCGAGGTAGATGTCGACAATGTTCCTACAAACACCATAGACTTTTGCATGTAGACAAGCAAACAACCACTCTTACCGCAAATATAGATGCCTCAGCCAATGTCTCCGAAGACAGTGTAACCTAAACCCATCATACACGTAACGACCTGCAATCGAAGATTCAAAATCATGCTTCGTTAAAGTGCACACTACAGGAAGTGTTACTAACTGCACTTATAAACATACTTGATAATACATACTATTGAAGTAGCGTCAATAAACGCATTTATCATCCCAAAAATCTCTTTCTCATTGCCAGCCATCGAGTTTGATATTAGTCACCTAGGAACCCTAACCGAGATTGAATTGGCTGATCCGAATTTCAATAAATCCGGACCAATCGATGTCTTACTTGGTGCTGAAATTGTATTCGATTTATTTGAGGATGGCAACAGAAAGCTAGGAAGTTCAAATCTTAGAGCTCACAAGAGTAAGTTTGATTGGAATAAGGCGGCACCAATGAAAATGACATAAAGCCAGTTACTCAATGATTTGCCTTGAAATTGGAATCAAAGTGGTTATATGATTGTCGGTTAGATCCATTCGTTTCAATATGATTTCATTCGTAATATGAGTTCCATTCGTTTCAATAGGTTAGATCTATTCGTTTCAATATAATTGTAGGTTGATGAAATCAACTAAAAAATTAAAAATATCTCGTATTTAGAACTTTGAATCACTATTAAGTAACTTGAGTATTTGAAAATATAATCTGATGAAAATATCGATTAAGCTTTTTTATTGTACTGTTTTTTATGATAATACATATTACATAAAAATGATTTTAATTGCGTTAGCAATCCCATCATTTTGAATTAATAAAAATTAAATTATATATATGTATATATATATATATATATATATATATATATATATATATATATATATATATATATATTTAAATTATAATTATAAAAATGTTTGTCCATGGAGAAAATAAATAATTTTAATGATTAAAATAATTTTGTTCATATACGATAAGTTATGTCCATGTACTTATTTTTCACACATATAGACTCATAGATTTATTCACAGTTGGCCGGGTAAATTACACGATGTAATTTACATAGTATTTTACATGTAAAAAACGTTTAATTTACATAATGCGACATCTCTTATCAGATCTTATTGTAAATAAAGCACCATCTGTTATAAAATCTTTTTACTATTTTACGAATTGAATTTGTGAATTAACTAACTGTTTACAATTTTTTGGACTGAATATAAACATTTTTTGTTTAAAATTACAACTACAACTATTAACAGGGTGAGTTAACTTAAAACCTCCCTTTCCAACTTATAATGTGGAGAAGAAAACTAACAGATTGTCAAAATACCCATTCGAATGATAATATCAAACAGAAATGTGATCTGAACTTTATGTTTTTTGTGATGAAAAGATAATGAAGCACTCATGAGACCAAATACCATTCAAAAAACTTAAACAACCCAACAGTTGGCACTGCAATATTGTTGTTTTCGTTGAAATTGGTAAAATTACCTCACTTCTCTAATATTTTCTTTATATATATTATATATGTTTCTTTGTTTAAGGTATTGTAACGAATATTCTTTGATCAACACAGTAAACGTCATATTAGTTAATAGTCGAGTGTTTATAGCACGAGGTATACATAGTAGTAGTCAAAATAAAAGCTGGTATATTTTATATGTTTATTTCGGAGAGCGTGATATGTTACATATTCAACTCTCAAGTGGTAATAATAGCGATTGCAGCTTGAGAAGAGATAATCAGATGAGGAAAAAGATAACACTGCACAACAAGTTACTAACACTACACACAAATTAACATTGGGATTATACAGCGAATGAATAAAAACCAGTTGTAAATACTACTACGGCGTATGGAAGCATCTCGAATTTATACTACACAGAAATGTATGCACCACTTACTAACTGTTGTGAGGGGAATGAAAAGATAGAGTATTCCACTGATTTGTATAAAAACATAGCTAAATTGCCGTATCGAACAGGTTTGATTTTAACCAGTGAAGTGAAGACTAGTGTCATAGCCCCGACCAGTGTCAAGCACCACCGAAAAGTCAATAATCCGGATACGAATCGTGAAAGTCCGTAAGAAATTGTATATACGTGAAAACAGTAGCCGTGTTTTAATATTTGTTCTGGATAGCGATGCGGAGCAAGCATTCCTCACTATTTAAAATCTAATTTAATGCGCTATTTATGGGTAAACACAATTTATTTAAAAGCAAATTATAATGTTTCATTCAATTTGATATCAAAATTTGTAAAAATAAATATTTAGCTCTACCTATTTTTATAGAGCACTATCCGGAGCTGATATCCAGAGCAGCTATTATTTGATGAGAATTTACAAAAAACATGGGTTTTTTTTAATGTTAATCCTTGAAAACGAAAAATTCATTGCATTAAATGTCAAAATTTATATTTTTGTACGTATTTATTGTTACGTTTTCCCCTAGTAGGGATTCAAACCACTCCACGGTCCGATCACTGGATTGTGAATAATTAAACTACTTGCTTATTTTTCACTATAACTTTATTTAATAAACACCACAATTCACTTTCACAGCACTTTTATTTTACTGTTACTATTTCACTTTTTATTAGTGTTTCCCGATCTATCGCTTTCCCAATTCAGACTGAAAGTCTATGCTATCTACTCGCGTATTTATACTCATTTTGCCCGCTTCTCGGTCATAGTAGAATTTTCCATTTATTTATTATTTCGCCTGTATACTGCGATTCATGCTGGTTTCAAAATATGAGCTTAGTACTTCTATTCAATCATAGATGTCACCCGTGTCCGTAACACTACCCTCCGCCCAAACCTGTTCGTCCCGAACAGGATCCAATTCCCTTCCTCTATAGAGAGCCAACCTTTCCAAATGTACAAACTTTGGTTTTCCTCGGATGCCCTTCTGAATCCGTAGATTACATCACTGATTTTTGTAATCACCTTGTATGGCCCTTCCCAGCTAGGTTGCAGATTGGGTGATAATCTTCTCTTCCGTTGTAAGTTGTGAAGCCAGGCTGACTGTTCTTTGTTATGTCTCAAGCCTCGAATTTCATATCGAGGTTTCACTCTGTTTCTTGATAGTCTTATCCTTTGTACTGGCTGCTCTTCCTTACTGAGTTTCACAACTCCCATCGTCTCTGTAGTAATTTTATCTTCCAATTCACCACGAATTTCCGTTGAATGTCGCACTATAATTCTTCGTACGATTGGCTCACCGTTATTTAACTGTAGTTGTAGCTTAAAATCTCCACAGTTTAACGTAGCACACCCTATGTCCAAAACGAATTTGTTCTTCTTCACAATTCATCTACAATATCGGCCACCAAAACTTCGTGACAGAAGTTTCTGTTTCCAATTCGTATGGTCACTTCCTTTTTTCCTTTGATCTCTGCACATTCGCCGGTTGCTGTTTGCAGTTTTAATCCTCCAATTGAATCAAGTTTATTTTCTATTAAATCAGCCCGCACAATTGTCCGCATTGCTCCTGTATCAAGTGTTATCATACAGGCTCTCCCGTTGATTTCTCCATCTAATGTTAAGCCATCACCACCTCTTGTCAACCATGGAACGAGGATGGCTGTCATGCTGGATTTTGTTGAAGAAGTTAGGTTTCTTTCTTTTTCGACCTTGTCATTTATTGTTGGCAATATTACAGGACGCTCCTTCTCTTCTAATCCCTTGCAATCTTCCCTTTTCCTCCAATACAACGATGATGGTATCATCGCCCGCTTACGTTTAATTTCCCAACAATCCCTTGAAATATGACCAGGTTTGTCACATATCCAACATCTAATTCTACCTTTTCCAGACCGAAATTTTATTGGTAGCCAATCATTTCCTGATTTGTTGTAATTCCTCGAGTTATAATTTCCTGATTCTAATCCGACTCGTCGTATTTTTACATCTGGTATTATCATCTTATTAACAGTCTCAATTGTTAATGCACAAGCGATGGTCTCGGCAAATGTTGTTTTTGGTGCTAACACTACCGCTCGTCTGGTGTCTACGTCACGAATTCCATCAGTAAACGCATCAATTTTAATTCTTTCCGTGTATTCGGGCGCCATATTAAACTGGGTGAGGTGCACCAATCGCTCAATGTCTGCTGCAAACTCCTGTAGCGTTTCACCAATTCTTTGAAAACGACCTTTGAGCTCCATCCTGTATAGCTCTCGTTTATGGTCAGCACCATATTTTCGTTCCAAGGCTAGCAGAATTCGATCATAGTCCCCGCGTTCGGTTTCTGGAACGATCCGCAACGATCTGAACTGCCGCACCGCCTTTTAACGCAACTATGAGAGCTTACACCAATTATTTCTTACTGCTGCCGTTTCAAATTGCAATTTAAAAATGTTGAACGACGTTGTTCCGTCGAATGTCGGAGCACCGCCATTATTTTTAATATCTATAATCCCTTTTTCCAGTTTCAAAAACCTTTCATCAGCCGCTTCAAATCGTTGTTCCATTTGACATTTTACTGTATCCACTTTGGCATCTAAGGTAATGGACATTTCGCGGAACTTTTCACTGACTTCGGATATAAAATGCCGTTGAATATTTTCTTGTTCTTCCAATCGTTCTAGCACAGTTACTTGGCCGATTCTCATTTCGGTTTTCAAATTTTCTTGGCCAATCAACATTTCACTTTTCAAAATTTCTTGGCCGGTTTGCAAATATTCTTGGCCGGTTCTCATTTCGGTCTGCAAATTTTCTTGGCCAGTTCTCATTTCAGTCTGCAAATTTTCTTGGCCGGTTCTCATTTCAGTCTGCAAATTTTCTTGGCCGGTTCTCATTTCGGATTTCAAATTGTCCAAGCCATTCATCATTTGTTGCATCGCCATTAACTGCCCCATATCGAAATTTGTAGGTGCTGGGGTAGGTTTATTTATTGCTGCTGGAGCTATGGTTGCGCCACCATTTGTTGCCCCTTCCATTGGATCCTCTGCATTAGGTACTCCAGTATTGAATTCGTACTGGTCTGGATCGATGTTCTGTTCCAGCAAAACGTTTTGTAGTCTCTCCTGTAATTTTGCTTTGCTACCCACTGTAGGAAAACCTCGTGCGTTCAGCTCGTTCTTCAGCTCCGAAGCTTTCAACTCTAATAGCTTCATATCTCCTTATTCACAATCCCACCGCTGTCACCAATTGTTACGTTTTCCCGTAGTAGGGATTCAAACCACTCCACGGTCCGATCACTGGATTGTGAATAATTAAACTACTTGCTTATTTTTCACTATAACTTTATTTATCAAACACCACAATTCAATTTCACAGTACTTTTTTTTACACTGTTACTTTTACTATTTCACTTCTTATTCCTTTTTCCCGATTTTAATCTATCGCTTTCCCAATTCAGACTGAAAGTCTATGCTATCTACTCGCGTATTTATACTCGTTTTGCCCGCTTCTCGGTCATAGTAGAATTTTCCATTTATTTATTATTTCGCCTGTATACTGCGATTCATGCTGGTTTTCAAATACGAGCTTAGTACTTCTATTCAATCATAGATCACCCGTGTCCGTAACATTATTTTTGATTAACAGTGACACTCGTGGATAATAGAATAAGTTTGAATAGAAATTTCCCTAGCTCCGAATAGCAAGCTCTGGATAGCGCGAATATTAAAACACAGCTAGTATATACAATTTCTAGAATTAAATTTAAAAAATGTATTTTTATTTACACTGTAAAAAATGAAATACGCTATACGTTCAATTTCAGGAATACTAATTCATTTTTTAAACGGACTACATTTGCCTACCGAATACATTTCACTTATCGTATTTAGGAATAGTGACTCAGGATTTTGTCATCCTTATATACTGGGGTGGTGGTATATCTTTTAATTTTCAGCTTCAGAAATTGAAGAATCTTAAATAACTGTATCAATGGAACACTCGATTCGTATAAAATAAAGATTGTAAGCTTAACATCCAATTACATTATGTAGGTTTAAATTGACAATACATATTATATAAATAGATACTGCATACAACCCTGATGAAACTATAAATTAAACAACACATGTAATAGATAACCTGTTAAACGCAATCATGTTAATGTCCGTATTACAAAATAACTATTTGATATTTTTGCAATATTGCGCAATGATATTGATATTGTGAATAAAATCATTAATTAATGGGTAGCCCGCCCGATCCTTAGTCACATTCAGTTGTTAAAGTACTTTGATAATTAAAACAAAAAAACTCATTTCATTTTTATGAATCTTAAATTTTTTTTCCAATCATTCCAAAACTTTTTCGTTTTTATATATTTTATTTATAAATTTAATCGTTTAAAATAACCATAAAAAGCTTTTCAGCTTCGTTTTTGCTCATGCCACCCATATATAAAGCTGCTGGTGCTTCTATTATATATATATATATATATATATATATATATATATATATATATATATATATATATATATATTTATATATATATTTATATTTATATATATACATTTATATTTATATATATATATATATATATATATATATATATATATATATATATATATATATATATATATATATATATATATATATATATATATTATATATATATACTTTAATACTTTAAGATATCACACATATTAAAGTGAGAACAATTCATCATCGAACAAACACGATGAAAAAATATCTGTTCGTGTTGTTGTCGATCATAAAACAGGATTGATTTTTCCAAATTGTAATGTGAAATATTTTATGGTATGAGATTATGTATGTTTATTTACCAACATTTTCCAAAAAAAACTTTTGGTTTCAAAAATTTTTAGAGTATGAGTTTTTTTAAAATTAAAATTAAATATAAATTTTTGTGTTTAGTTTTTGAATTTGTTTTAAAGGGATGAACATTTTCATAGAATATTTTATACATAAAAAGGATCTTATATTGAATAGAATTTTACCAGTTCTGGTATATTAGAAAAAATATACACATAGTGTATTTAGTGTTTGAGATAAATAAATTTAAGGCATACACATCAACTTAATACACTTAGTAAAACTAATAGCGTTAAACATATTTTTACCTGCAAAATGTAAACAGAAAATAATAATTTTTATATTAATTGTATATAATTTTTTTCCTTATATAAAATATAATTTTTTAACTAATTATTGACCGAAGTGTAAAATATAATATTTAAATCATACAAAATTACACAAGACGTCATGACATTTTAATAAACTAACAAATGATATTGCTATATAATAAAAAATCTATTGATATAGACGTGTGTATAAAATCAATGAAATTAATGTATTAAATTACAATGTGCATTTATAATAATCATATAACGCCAAAACCTATACAACTACCAAAAACCAAATACGATGGAATGTCGAAAGCCTAAACTTCATGACCAATATAGTATTTGATGGTCTTATGACAAAATTGGAAGAAGCAACTGCAAATACTGTTCAAGATATTTCATCTAAATCAAAACCGTTTTGGATAACAAAGAATGTAATACCACCCAACCATAAACCACATTAAACGAACATTACATCAAACGAAAATTTCAGAATGTGTATCCAAAGTCAAATAACGGCCTTAAAAATACTTGAGTGTTATCTTTTCTTAGTACAAAACATCCTAAAAGTAAATTTCAACGTGCAAATATTCATCTCATAGACTTAAATATACATTTATTTTAATTAATATGGAGCTAACTGTGATGGCAATGATTGAATAGTTGATCTGCGACTCCATAGCTCTAATAAACTGGTTTTCAAACAAATTCGACGAACTAAAAGACATAAATTAATGGATGTATCACAACACAATGTTCATTTTAACATAAAAATTGAAACTGTATGATTTAGCTGAACTTCAGATTCAATTTTAAGAAGAATGTGCAAACAGATTGTGTACAAAATACGATATTTATATATACATTTAGTTTCAGATTTATGTCAAGTAAACATGATAAACAAATTACAAATGGAACTGTTGATGAAGTACCTTAAAAAATATATTCATTTAGATTCCACAGATAACGTAGTCAGGGTTTTAGGAATTTCGATTTTGGTAGAACAAAATTTTCGATTGAAAGTTGATGCAACAATCGATATACACATTGCTTGTTAATCATATGACTGACGCCAGGGATGTCATACGACTGACGCCAGGGATGTACTATTTGACAATCTGGTCATGAAGTTTAAGCTTTGGACATTCCAGAAAATCGTATTTGACTTTAGGCATTTTGACGCTACGGATGTACTATTTGACAATCTGGTTATTAATTTTAGACGTTGGCATTCTATCGTATTTCTTTTTAGCCATTTGGATTTTAGTAGAAGAATAAAAGTAAATTGATGCAACGATCGATAAACAGTGTATATTATTTAATTATTACAAATGTTTTCTATGAGTTTAATTTCGTTTTAATTTTTTGATAATTTGAATTTTAAATCTTTTTTTTTTAACGGTTTTTACAGGTCATTACTGGCCCGTACCGTGTCAACAATCTGACCCCATCGGTTTGGATCACGAGCCAGCTCTTCAAACCGTTGTAGACAGTTTGCAGATGCCAGATCGCTCTCTACGCCGTGGAGCCATCGTCGTCGACAGCGACCTCTTCGTCTACCGAAAGGCGGTTCTCCCTTAAAGGTTCGCTGTATCATTCGGTTCGGATCCGCACGCAGCCCGTGTCCGAGCCAGCGAACTCGCTGTCCTTTGATTTCATGCACGATATCAGGAATTTGCATTAAATTCCTGATCTCATGATTGAAAAGAACTCGGTAAGTGCCATCGACGTCGCGTTTTGGGCCATATATCACACGCATGATTCTTCTCTCGAAGTTAGAAGCCATCTTTCGCACTCATCCGTCAAGGTCCAACTCTCACATCCATACATGACAACAGGTCTGATCAACACTCTGTACAGTTTCAGCTTATCCGCATTTGCAAGATATTTTGATTTCAGCAGTGGACGTAGAGAATACAAAGCCCGATTGCTAGCGACAAGACGAACCTTGATATTCTCTCCCACTCTATTATCGTGAGTAATGAGAGATCCAAGATACTTGAATCTCATCACTTCTTCAAACGTGTGGTTTCCAATACTGAAATCAATTGCGTCTTGGTCTCGAAAACCAGAGATCATATATTTGGTTTTGGACTCATTGATTTTGAGACCAACGGAAGCTGAAAACTGTTTCAGTGGATCAAGTATCTCTTTCACTCCGTTGCCATTTAATCCAATCACACAGATATCATCTGCATATGCAAGAAGTTGATTGGATTGTCGGAATAAGACATTGTCCTGAGGTGTTTCAATTTTACGAAGGATGTATTCCAACATGAGATTAAAAAGTATCGGGGACAGCGCATCTCCTTGTCGAACACCAGAAATAATTGCAAAAAATTTCGATAGCCTGTTCTCAACTTTGACACAGCATTGTGACTGCGTTACTGTCATTTTACACAGATGAACATATTTTTTTGGTATTCCTAAATATTCAAGCGCATACCATAGCCTCTCTCAATTGATCGAGTCATAGGCTTGAAATCTAGGAATACCTGGTGTACATCGCGAGATGTTTCCTAGTACTTGGAAAGAATCATCCGTAGCGAAAAAACTTGATCAGTGACTGACCGATTTGGACGGAATCCTCCTTGGTAGTCACCGACAATTTCCTCCGCTAGAGGAGTAATTCTTCCCAAGATAATGTATGACAGTAACTTATATGCTGTGCAAAGGAGAGCTATACCGCGATAATTCTCGCAATTCAAGCGATCACCCTTTGTTAAAAATTGGGGATAACGCAGCCACTTTCCATTCTTCGGGCATAACTTCATTTCGCCATACCAATCGAACAAGGTCGAAAGACAGTTCCACAAAGTTAGCCCTCCGAATATCAAGAGCTCTGAATTAATGCAATCAACTCCTATGGTGAACGATTTTTCTTTAATTTCTTCATGGCGATTGTGAATTCCTCATAGAATGGATCCTCAATGAACATCTCTATGCGATCTGTATTTGAGGGTATTCAAACACAGCATGAGATACATGTGGAACATTAAGTAGATCAGCAAAATGTTCACGCCATGTATCAAGTACCGCATCGACGTTAACACAGATGTTTTCCATCCTGGTCCCGAATGGCAGTTGACCGAGATCTTAAGGTATGGTTCGGTAATTTCTTTAAAAAACCACGTGAATTGAGCTCATTGCTGAGTTGTTGTACTCTTAAGACCTTAGCCTTTCACCATTCTCGCTTCTTCAGTCTAAAAATTCGTTTAGCTGTCCTCCTAGCAAGAACTGCTTTATTTTTCCTTGCGATTGTAAACCGAGTCTGCGCTTCATTATAGGCTATATTTCGTTGCTCAGTGTCGTCTTGTTGGACACTCTTCATCAAACCAATCATTTTTGGGCTTAGTTTTCACTATACCGAGCGTGTGCTGGGCAGCATCTTCAACCAATATGAAAAGTCATCGAAAAGTAACCTTGTTAACTGAATTTTATCTAGCATCTATATGAGGAACTAGCGAAATTTTTAGATTTTGAAAAGTTTAGTTTGAAAAGTCTTCTGAGGTTCACGGCATTAAAGCAGCTTCCAATACTCTATCTATTGAAAACTGTATTAATTGATAGCAGCAGTCAGCACCCAGTTTATACTAGGACCATGTAAGAAATTATTAGTGATATAAATTAATTATTATTGAGGGTAGTTCCTATTATTTATCTAAAAATGAAATTATGTAATACAATTAATCAATCTAAAAATTAATGAAATATATTCTATACTCCCTTGCACTATTTGCAAAATTGGTTGAAATTTCACCCACCTTCACCTATCGTTAATAATATTAATAAGTTGAATGAAACCTAGACTACTCCATTTTATGCGTAATACTCGTAATATCAACGAATTGCAAAACTTTTTTCGACAATTTCTTATATCATGCGTATACTTTTGTATGAGAATTTTTAAAGTGTATGTTGATAGTCCAGATACCATTCGTCAATAATTTTGACTATCGAATCGACGTCTGTAATTTCAGCCATGAAATTCATTTCAGTAATACCATATTTGAAACATAAAGAAATAACCTTCAAAATAAAGTGCCAAAGTTAATTTAAAAATATATAGCCTATTTTGCGTCTTATTGGACAATTTTGTGAATGGAGAAATAATTTTCATTTTCAGAACTATCATGAAAGTTTTCATGATAGTTTTCATGTAGACAATCAATTTTGTTGTGTGCGTATAACAACAGCAAGGTATAAAAATTGTATAAAGAATGAATAAATCTATGACCTCCCGTTGAAGTGCAGAGCTCAGTTTTAATTATTATAATATTTTTGTGTTTGTTGTCATTTTTATCATTTGAATAAATGCAACTATAGATCCTCGGGTAAGCCACGTACAATATGGATCAATGTTTTCAGTTTGTATTTACTAAAAACTACTATTTAAAACTGTTGAATGACTTATTATTCAACAGTTTTAAATAATACCAAATAAATTTTGTTTAAGGAGTTTTCTAAATTAATTATATGTTGTAACCAATAGTCAAAAAACCAATGACTTGAATATTAACAGTTATTACAACTAAGAATCAAGTTACTCTATTTACTTTTCAATTCTAACGTAAATGTACCGTAAAATTCAATCATAAAAAGTCTTCGAAATTTTGAAGCGCTATCATCCAATCATTTTTTGAATAATAATATACTAATTTTATTAAAAACAAATATTAAGTTAATTAAAAAAAAATTATAATTTATAAATATAAAATAAATTAACTTAAATAACATAAAATTAATATAAAATTAATTAACTTAAATAATATAAAATTAATTAACTTAATAAATTATTAAGTTAATTAATTTTATATTATTTAAGTTAATTAATTTTATATTAATTTTATGTTATTTAAGTTAATTTATTTTATATTTATAAATTATAATTTTTTGAAATATATTTTTTTTTCAAAATAACACAGACCATCTATTATTAATAACAAACTAATTTATATTATATATACTACGTACATATTATTATTATAATCATTTAACTTTAAATTTAAGTTATAAACAAGAAAACTTTGTAAAACCTGACAACAAAAATTATAAACATCGCATAAAAAATTATGACGATATTATTAAAAATAATTTAAGAAATTTATATATCAAATGAACACACCTGATTGTATTATAAACATCAAATATAAGGATCATTTTATACGAAATGAGTCTTACTCGAATACTAAACGAAAACAAATGTTTTAGTGCAATAGCCCCAGTTATCCAATTGATTGCTTGGAAAGTGCTAATTTAGCAATCAAACTGAGCGCTCGAAAATACATCAATTTGAGCATCAATTTACACCACATTTTGTGTTAAAATAGTATTATATAATCTAATATAACCGAATAGTATTATATAATCTAATATATTTTTGTTGGCAAAACAAAAGTTTAAAATATTCTTTGATAGATGGTGCTGATGCCGATAATGTAGAAAAAACACTGTCGGTATGGCAGATTAATTTTTATAACCTCCAGCTGGTATTTAAAATGTGTTTTGGATAAAAGTAAAACCAAAGTTTATATATTAAAAATATTGTGTATATAATTAGAAAAAATATCACAAAACAATTTTATATTAAATTACAAACATAAAATATTCAATGATTTATTTGTGTGTTCCACCAAAATTAATGACCATTTCGTCGCTCAGAGTTTTTTGAAACGCCAATGTGAGACCTTTACCTAAACTAACCATGTTAGTAAGGTGATTAAACTGTAAATATACATATAATTAATTACAATTTGATATATTGATATATTGAAATACTTCTTACCACATTTTCTTTAAAGTTGTTATTAGAACATCTCGCTTCCAAAACTTCGAGATCTTTTATATTTGTAATTGGAAACATAGTTTTTATTTCTTCATTCAATACGGTATTTTTACTAGAATTTTCATTCGTTAACCTCCTCGACATATCCTTTACTAAATAAGTCAGCTGATCCAATTTGGAATTCATTTGTTTTAATCCTTCGCTGCAGCAGCAGAGTTTATACTGTTGGATCCTCATCAAACCATTGGCTAGAGCTGGGTTCTGCAGCAATATCTTCTTGGAAGATGGCATTATCCATCAAACTTTCTTGAAAGTTCGATGCTGGTTCCGCATTGACATCTACAGACATCTCATCACTCTTCAAAGCTTCAGCGTGCAATCTTCTTCTTAGTTGCTGATTGGATAGTAAGGAAGATGGTTTTCCTGTCTCCATATTCTAAACTTTATGTTATTTGATCAAAATTACCATCGAAGTTATGTTTAAATTAGGTAAAAAAAATATATATTTGATAAAAAAATATTCAAACTAATATGAAAATTTATCAATACTAAGCAGTCATAAGAGGTGTGTTTATGTCATTTAACACAAAAAGCCGCCATATTATTTCAACGGTAGAAATGGTTTATTACAAAAGTATTAAATTTACGTTATTTCTTTTTTTATATTAAATGAGATATTTATTAAACTTTTATATTAAATTAGAGTTTTATTTAAATTTCAAATTAATTTTAGTTTCAATGACACACAAGAAAACTATACAACGGTTACTTGAAAATACAAATTTAGAATGGTAATGAAACTAGCTACACAAAATAAATTGGTTGTTTGGTCTAGTATCACTATTCGACACTAGGGGCGTATTCGGTAACACACATTTAAATAAACCGAATAATTAGTTTTATACTTTTATATGCCTGTTTCATATTTTTATATATCATTTCACACAAAAATATTCGGGTGCTCAGTCAAAGCACAACTGGGAGGCTGGTTTTTAGCCTGTACGTCAGATCGGGAGTCTCAAGGTGGATTTACATATCTGACGTTTTTTCTGTGCCGAACATCACGTGACAGATTCACCCAATTAGAAAGAACTACTTCGCCGAGTTTTCGGCACGGCGAAGAAATGAACAAAATTAACCTTTTCGGCGCGACGACACAGATTCCTATATACATGTTTTTTTTTAACATAATCTGTTTTTCATTCGTTATCCAATTTAAACATTGTGCCTTATATATTTAATTATTTCTACTGAATTATATTTTTATTAAAAACTAAAAAATCGGTTTTTAAATACATATAATATACGAGAAAAGTGTGCCGAAAACTTCGAATATGTAAATTATCGAAATATAGTCATCCGAATTTCCCGCGGCGAACAACCGCATCGAAAAATCGTCGGATTTGTAAATCCACCTTAAGAGTAAATTAAAAAGTTAAAATCAGTGTTTATGAAATATCCCCACTCAATCCATATTCTGAAAACATCAAAGATATCTTTTTTGCAGAAACAAACCAATATAAAAGTCTATCACTGATGCGTATGTATGTATATCAATAAGTATAATCTATAATTAATCATTCCATAGCTATAGCATTCTAAAAATTCAAGAGCATTTATTCACCGTTGTTAAAAATCTTAATAGAAACTGCTAATTGTCTACTAATCCTGTATTTATAGAGAAGTCTAATAACGACTTGTAGGTAATACCACCAGTTCTAGTGAAATTTTGACAATATCATGCTGATTGCGATTAATAGATTTCAACTCTATTGGAACTAGAATCAAGAAATATATTTTAAAAAAAGATTCACATACTCACAACTAGATCAAATTAAATTTATTCTCCGATAGACGATAAAAGATAGATTTGTAAAACAATATAATCCTTAAATTTTGTAAGTACTTTCTTTCAATTTCCCGTTAGCTAAACATTAAATTATATTCGTACATCCAAACAAACTGTACATAAGGGTAATGTATATAAGATAAGGTACTAGTGTTTTGCCTTTCAGTTTTATGTCCCAGTTTCATTTTCTACAAATATTGTTTGTAAATATTTTTAAATAAATATTATACATACGTTTTAATTGTTTTATAGTATTTTAAAATGTCTTTGGTTAACAAAACAGTTATATTTCACAAAAAACCTTAACGATCCTTTTATGCTCTTTGAATTGAAAACAAGGCGTTTCTATTTTTTATTTTCATTGTAATATTCGTCGGTTAATTTATTTGTCGTAATTTAACATTTTTCTATTTTATAATGATATTATTGCAATTCTTTTAAGGATAATCCAATTAACAAAATAGAATTTTTTATGGTTTTTTTTTGTGCTAATTGTCACAAAGGGTCTTAAACTTATGTTTCTTGCTTTATAACTTTAGTTTATGGTTGATCCTTTTACTTTCAAATATCATAATAAACAAAATACAAAGTATTTCTAAAGAGAAAATATGGACGAAATGATGATTAAATTTATGTAAAAATGTACAACAATTCAAAATTTGTATTTAAATATATGTGTTGTATTTAAATATGTGTATATATGTATAGTTTATATTTTTGCTTATAAGGAAAAGCGCGCGAAAAGGTAAATCTTCATTGTGAGTAAATTCAGGTTCTACAAAATGATTTACCTCAATTTTTCCCTCGACGTTTGTAAAGTCATAATATAAAATAATGCAAATTACAAAAGGTTCTAAGGTATATAATTTCAGGCCGTTGTTCGCGTATTAAAAAAATATATAGGCTTCTGGAAACACACATACTCGTACTTACGACAGTCCCGAGTGCATACATATTAGCATGAATTGGAGCGGGTTACTTTTTGCTCAGTAGAAGTTATTGATTAGTATGGTTTTTAAATTGCTTGTGTATAGATACGATTTAACTAATTTTATTAAATTTTCCATTGATTTTTATTGATTGTGTAAGGAAAGTAACAGATTTATAATGTTCTTGTTTTGTCTAACAATTAAGAGGCACTTTGTACTGTTGTAAAAATCATATTTTATTATTTTTATAAAAAAGAGGTTGGTTAGGGTTTGACGCAGTCTTGATCACGAGGTGTATTTTATTTTTAACTAGCAAATGGGACTGACGTACACTAATATGGTTTAAAGGTAAAGTGTAAAAACTGTCATTTGAATAATGTTCTCTAGCTATAAATGTAAAGTGTTTTCACACTTAAGTACCTATTCTAAAAAATCGAGCTGTGACACAGAATCTAAATTATATAATTATTCTATGCCTATCTACGGCATTGGTGGCTTGGATTAAATAATCAGTTATATTTCAGCTGATGAAAAATCATTAATAAAAGTGGTTTTGTAGATTAGATTACGCATATGTCATTTTCTAACAATTAAACAATTTGCCGTAATAATGTAAAGTTGTTATTTAAAATTAAATTCCCATGATATATATTGGTTGAATAATCTTGTTTTTTATAATGTTTACTTTAAGTTTAGGTAACTAAACTATAAAAGTAAGATGAATATAGTGCACGAACTACCATCACTAGTAAAAGGGACGTCTGAATGGTAACTGAGGAGATAACAATTTTTAATTTAGTTTTGAAAATATTTAATGACTTACGCGTTTAAGTTAATTAAACTTGCCTAATGCCTAGAATACATGGTGTCCATGCTAATTAGGAATTAATGTCAGGTGATCACAGATTAGAGACTAAAAATTTGGTTTTCCAGTTTAGTAGATTAGCAATTTAGTAGATTGTTGTCTTGGTATAATAAATTATTGTCTAACTGTAATTTTATTTGGCTTAAATGAATTGTTACAGATTCCTGAATCATTTCAGAGTTTTGTATATTAATATTTTAATTTTAATCAAATAGAATGTGAGCAGTAGAATTTTAGGAATGACCGGTACATTCAGCGGTAATATAAATGAACATACATACAACGTTCTAAATGTTTGAGTTTGAGTAATTCAATGGCTGAGTCATCTTTCATATTAGTTTATTAGAGACTGGTATGGATCCATACAGTATGAAGATGGTCTACGAAAACCAAAGCTATTCGTACTGTCTCCGACCTGTTTATTAAAAAACCTTAATTAGTTATTTGTGAGCCTGATTTAAATAAAATAATTTATTTTATATTTTTTATTTTATAAAAACTAACAATTTTCGGAAAGTATGTTAACAGTTGTATTTACTGACAAAACACACCTCGTTTTACAAATTTTTTTTGGTAATTTTGTAAGTATAGTTAGAGTAAATTACAATATGATTGTAAATTAAAATTTTAATTTTGTGCGTTTGTTTGTTTTTATCTTAACTTCAAAGAGGGATCGTCCCATGACATATGCACTCTACCAGAGAATCAAAGATGTGCTATTTCTCTTTTGCATATGGCCCCTATCGGGATTTGAACCCGGTTCAAATCCCGATAGGGGCCGTTCTACACCAACTGACGCAAATAAATGTATATGAATAAATTACAAGGATCATAGGAATGATGCACAATAATAAAGCTTAATCTGAATCACAAATTAGAATGTATCTACCTGGCCTTTCATTATTGTTATAAATTCTCATTCTGTCCAATATTTTATTATTACTTTTAATTGCTATTGATCTAGGGATGATACAATATTGTCACATCGTCAATGCCGCGATTTAATATTCTAATTTTTTATGAAAATATTACTAAATATTAGACCTTTATCCCTTTTTTTATTTCAGTCATTTAGTTCGAGCGATTTTTATTGTCTCCAAAATGTTTTATGGCTCTAAAATACCTTATAAAAATATATGTAAAATATGCAAACATAAAAAATAAATCCTTGAAAATCGCGTGAGATGGTGACGATGGCATTCAGAAAACACAATTTCAATAATTAAATAAACATGATTTTTTAAAACATTTTAACTTTTAAAATAAAAATGACACCAAAGTTATATATGTAATTCAAGAATGAGTATAAAATAATTCGTTTTAATGAAACCCAATCCCGAGGTGTATCTATTATATCCTCACTGTCATTATCCTTTTCATTTTGTTAAAAAAAATCACTTGTAATTTAAACAAAATAACAATAAGGATCACATCATATTTCTTTATGGAATACAAAATATATTTTTACAACAATCGTTGTCACTTCAAGTGACTGTTTTGACGAAATTTTAAGTCTTCTCATTTTTTTTTTACAAAAATAAGATGAACTATGCTACAGTATGACTTACTAGATCGTATTTGTAGTTAATATTGTCAAACAGAATTATACAATAAATTTACGAGTGTACAATAAATTAATCATACTCGTAAGTCCAGAAAAAAATGATAAAGGTCAAAAATTATAAATACATACAGAGTAACTTTGGAAAACTATCGAGTTTCTATTTTAAGACCTTTTTCTAAAGATTTGATGAAATACATTTTTAACTAAACGGTCTTAAGGATTTTGAAAAGTTATCACTTGTTTTATTTTATTATGATTTAACTTCAGAGAATCAAGTTTACCTACAACTTCTTTCGATGTGTGCATTACACACGTTCTTAGAAATAACAAATGTATATAGGTAATACATATGTATATGTATACATAAAAAAAAAATAAGAACTTGATTTCAGTTTTTTTATCCTCAATTTTATGTTTTTTATATACGATTCTCCCACGATGAATTGTTACAAAATACCAACAACAACAAATATTTCATAACAATAAGAATAAAAAAGAAAAGAATTTTTGAATTCTGTTTCTTCTTAAATATATCTTTCGTACACCATATATGTATGTCAGGGTGACATGATATATGATCAGAAACCCCAAAAAAATTAAATAAAACCGAAAATTCAACAATTACAAAAGTACAAAGAGCCAGACACGAAAAAAATATTCGTTTGACTTTTATATCGCAGATTTATATGGCAGTGCGGTCTTCATTATTTGACGTTTGTAGATCATGTTCGACAATAAGTCATTTTTAGAATTTTGATTTTTTTCTAGAAAAGTAGAGTAAATAATTTAGTTTATTCACATATTAATAGTATTCTTATAATACAAACTATAATAAGTACTATCCTTATTTATGATCATAGTAGAATATATTTAGGACAATAAAATATAACGTAAAATACTCTTAATTAATAATAACATTCGTGTCCTGAAATATGTCGGTTTGACGAGTTGGCTAATTTACTAGACAACTTCTCAAATTAATTGTACCAACCAACTTATCAATATTTAGCATCACATACAAATTCTAGAAAATTCGCTCTGTTAAATGAAAATAAAATTTTACGAAATATAAGAGATGTCCCTCTGACTCGTGGATAAGCCTAAAACATGTTTCTTAAATAAACTTTACTATTCTAACCAACATATTCAATTAAATGTCTTGGCATGGGAATTACACCTAATTAATTGTATTATTAGTATTGATGAGCCTTTCTCCTTGTTTATTTCCGTTTAAAGTTTTCTAAACTCACTTCATAAATTAAAGAACTTGTCTCGAAAGGATTTTTGTTTCCACTTAGATATGTATACAAACAACCGTAAAATTGTACTTCGAAGTAGGATAACTGAATAAGAATAAGCTTCGTTTGCGTCCGATATAGTTAAATAAACCAATGGATTGCGTACATGCGACCACTATCATTAACAATACATTTATATCATAGAATTTATACAATACCAATTTAATATTAGAATTGGTACATTTCACACCATCTATTTTATATAACGGTTTATAATATTCCCGACTACGGAGTTGCAACCAAAAGTGAATAAAAATGATGTACTTAGTCATCACTTAATATCTTAATTAAATTAAATTACCTTTATTATAAACAACTATTGTAGATTATTTAGAATATGATTATTCTTGCTTAATGTTAGGATTGTAACTTGACAATTCAACTTGATGTTGATAAAAATATAAGAATAATAAGAGGTATTTTCACTAGTTTTTATTTCCTCTTTAAGCCTCCATAAAATAATAAGTCAACTCTTATAATATATCCTTGGATATATAGCCAATATGGTGAATCGATACCAAGGGTATATATATATATATATATATATATATATATATATATATATATATATATATATATATATATATATATATATATATATATATATATATACTCCAAAATATATGACCAATGAAAACTAAACACTTATCTACTTTAATTTATGCTTAGTACTAAAAATCATTGAACATACTCGGTAAATGTACTATTTACTATTACATTAATTTTGATACTCTATTACAATTTGTGAGCTTATAACAATTTGACGACAAATTTGACAGGTTTGTTGTATTTACATTATTAATTAAGATAAATTTTATAGGTTTACAAATTCATAACAGATAAGTAGAATTTTATTTACAAATATACGCAAACGCGCAAATCCGAAACTCATAAAAACTATGTTAAACTGCAACCAAGAAGAAGCATAGTATAGCTGAAATTTGATGAAATCCGAATTCCGAAAATAAAACTAGTGCAAGCATAAAACATTTTTTTAGCATGGACATATTTTCGTGAAATAATAAGACAACATCACCATAGAGGAAATGCGAAACGAGCTAGGAAATAAACATTCTCTTTTTTAACTGACTATATCCGTAAACCCTACCTTTATACAGACAACTAAGTAATCCAAATATCTTTCTACTAGCTTTAACTAAATGGTTACCTCATGTAAAAGTTTTGTTAAAAACTATCCTCAAATTACTAACAGAAGTTGAAAACGGAATGAGTGACCCATTAAGATTAATACAAGGAAACGAAAACGGATCGAACGATTTTTTGTAAATAATAATAAATTGGAATTTATTAGCATTTAAGAGAAGCACATTGGAAATAGACCAATTATAGATAGAATATATCTAAATCGTCGTTAACCAGAGAAATATTACTAATAATATAATGCTGATCTAACTTACTTTTTCTATAAATTTGGACATCATCAGCGAAAATGTGAAACGAACAATGGGGAAACGAGGATTCTATGTCATTAATGTACACACAAAATAATAAAGGATCAAGTACCGAACCTTGAGGAACACCTAAAGTAACTGGAAGAAAGTTTGAATAACAACTATCAAAAAAAACTGTCGGTGAAAGATCTGATAAATAATTTATAAAGGGCTTTGAAAAATCTAACAAAGTAAGACAAGTCAATTTCCTGTTATACATACTACGCTGGTATTCAATAACGTTGTATTCGTACCATGGAACTTTCTTCACCCATGATAAAAGACATTGAGAAAATTATTATTAATTATACGGGACTGAATTTGGTTTTTTACTACTATCTCAAAGGTTTTGGAAATGGAACTTAAAATACTGACGGGTCTAAACTGGGATAACTCAACAGAATAGCTAATTTTTGGAATTGGAATTATTTTACTGGGTTTCCATTGCTCGGGAAACAAAGAAGAGGTTAAGATAAAATGTAAAATGTGTAATAAATATTTGGAGACTACAGGAAAAAATCGTTTTACCAATTTTCAACTAACCCTATCAAGACCAGAATAAGCAGACTGTAACTCCTGAAAGGAAATATTAGATAAAGAATGGAAAAAAAGATTAGAACACTCTTTAGATATAAAATCAACAATAGGACTAACCAAAGTTGGATCGAGTTAAAATAAGAAGACCTAAATTTCGAACATTACGGATTTACGACAAAAAACCTTGGGTGGAAGAGAAGGATCTAAGTTATCCTAGAGTTGAGAACACATAAAAAAGATTAAAAACTAATAGAAATTCGATTTACTTCTTATTTTAAATACGCAAATAAATCAATTAATTTATTATAATAATTAAGGAATATTTTTGAATTAAAAATATCAAATATTTTATTGGAGTGAATTTAAAAGTGGAATAAGTTACTCATAAGAGAAATGTTAAATATGAGGTTCAACAAAAATTGTTTTGATATTCAGTATATAACCAAAAAAAATGTACAAAGTTAATTATTTAAACAAATTCTATTCGTAAAATAGTGAGATTTTTTGACAGATGGTACTTTAGTTACAGTAAGATTTAATAAGAGATGGCGTCAATTAAAAAAAATGTTTTACATATGGAACGTAAAAAATTACCATTACATCGTGAAATTTACACGCTTAACTATGCATGAATCACTGCCAGTAATTGAACACGATCAAAAACATACCACAGTGACGTTCATTGAGGATTAATCTAAATGATGGACCTGCATCTGAAAAATAATTAATCCTCTGTATGATGTTACAGCCACAGACTAAAAAACAGTTTTAACTAAAACTTCTACTCGAGTCTAGTTAAAACTCATTTGGTATTCTGCAAATAGTTATAACTGTGATAAGTCTTAAATGTAATCAACAAAGTAAGTGGGTATAAGGATCCAAAGTTCGTCGTTTATTATAAAAAAAGGTTGTGCTCATTTGTTTTATTAATTTCATGTATTCTTGAAGTTTAAATCAATATTTTCAAATTTTTTGTATTATTTTTTTATAATAATTTTGTTATTTAATATAATTATGTATTTAATTGTTTACCATAGTTATATATTTGATTCTTGCTTGATTCATATATAATTTTTATATTATTGATATATTTAAAACTTAATTCCTTTTTTTTTGTTTTTTTCTATGCAATCTGTTTTGGGGCTCAAGGCACTCCCAACTCTTTCACAATTCACTTATTTACGTCTTTACCTTATGCTTTGCAGCCAAATTGAGGACGTACGGCTATAGGTCCGATTTACCTAACCATCTGCACATTACATAGCTCCATGTCAGCCTATAGTACTGACATGGAAAATGGGTCGGCCCATGGATTCTGCAGTACAACAGAGGGTCATAGTTGTGTTCATTCACACCACTGATCGTAATCAAGTGGTGAAAAATCCCTTTTGCATCCTGCCCCTATCGGGATTCGAACCCGGTAACTCCCCCGTTCCAACTGCCGCAGCTTTAACCTCTGCACCACCTAGGCGGTACAACTTAATTACTAAATTTTTAATATATATATATATATATATATATATATATATATATATATATATATATATATATATATATATATATATATATATATATATATATATATATATATATATATATATATATATATATATAACCTCTTCTACAAAGTTAGTAAAAGCTTTATGCTGAAGAAGCTACATAAATTGTGATTTTTCGATATTTTGTATTCAAATCCCTTCATTATAACAATAAACAAATGTGTTTAAATATGTAGTTCCACAGCTATGATAATAAGTGACTCATAAAATAACAAAACAAAATACCATGTGCATGGTAACATCAATCAAACTACTAAATCCTATAAAAGGGTAATATTAAAAGATTGCGTGCATACAAAATTAAAACGGTTATTAAAGTTAAGAAACAGAACGTAAAACCATTCTCCATAACCTATAATTTATCAATCACTTTTGATTTTTGTTTTATAAGAAAATTAAATTTTTTTTTAATCTTGACATTTTTTTAATTTTTGTTCTCGTCTTGAGTTACGTTGATAGGGTAGTGTAACGAAAACACAGTATTATATAGAACAAGTATATATAGAAAACATGCATGCATGCAACTATCGTATAAAACGAAATTCAAGGATAGAAAATTGATATGATAAGCTATCATTATTTAGTGGTTTTTGGATTTTAATTTCTTTTAAATTGTTTTCTAAGAAATAGATAAATTCTTCATACATATATACATATATGATATATAAGTTGATTTGTTGTTATGATCGGCACGATATATTTAATTTGGATTTTTTTATACTTTATTTTTAAATGGGTTAGATTTATGAATAATCAGCACAAAATCAATAATATTGCATACAAATAATATTGAATTAAAAAATTTGAATTATACTCGACTTCTCTGAAATGTTGAATAATAATGGTAATGTACTGGTTTTAACGGTCATTCTTCGTCTGTAGAATTTCAACAACAATACTCTATTGGTTCAGCAAGCTCTTCCTACCATTATAAACAGCCAGACGATCTTAGGTCACTCTCTATAATGTGGAGCTAACGTAACCGATAGGGAAATCTTCACCTATCAAATTGCGGCTATCACTTGAAACATCGCTGCTCCAATTTTTTGGATCAGTACGCAACAATTCATTCCTGATTCAAAAATATTTGGTATAAATCACAAGCATAATTCATCTTTCGAATCCATCTCTTGTACTCATTCGTTAATGTTCAACTCTATCATCCATACATGACAATCGGTCTAATAATACTCATACATGTGATTACCACTAGTGAAATTGTGCCTCAGATAATTTATGGATTAGATATATCTTTCATGCGTTTGTCACTTAATCCAATCACAGATACCATTAAGATGTGCAAGAATTTAGTTGAATTGCCGAAATAAGTTCTTGCCTGAGGTGTTTCATTTTTACGAATTATGTTTTTCAGCATGAGTCTAAAAAGTATCGTAACAAGTAACACTTCATCTGCTTCTCAAACACCATAATTACTTGCAAAAGTTCTTGATAGCAATTGCGTCTGCGTTAGTATCATTTAAAACAGATAAATGCATTTATTTGGTGCTTGACCGATTGGCATGGAATCGTCCTTGGTAGTCACCAATAATATGCTACTTATAAGAAGAGCAATTACTACACATATTAATAAATATTTTGTTGTTTTCGTTAGTAGATTGTCGCATGTCAGTTGCTTAATATAACGAAGAGCAACTATGTGTTCTATAGCAATATTACTGGATGCGTAATTTATTAATACTTGCTCTCGTCTGATGGTGTCAGACTAGTTAGGAAGTATTGATTGATTGATTGTGTGCAGGATACGCCACTATAATACAGGAAACGATATGGCAGACATCATGAGATAGTTCAGTTAGGTAGAAATTGTTCTGTATATGACTCAATTCCGAGCGTTTGGTATTATAATTCCGTTACACTGAATTCAAAGCTCTATTGTAAATAAAATTCTTATATAGGGCACATTATCTCACTATATTTAACATTTCGTTTACATTTTACTACCTTTTTTTGGAAAATATTATAATTTTATCGTTTCATAAAAAAAAAATAAATAACACAGATTTAAATTTTTCATTATATATTGAAAATGTTATTATAATTGGAAACATTTTTTGGAAAACTATAACCTTATTCAGAGGTTTCGGTTTCATCTGGTTGCAATTCGCTCTTTGAGTTGAAATGTAATACCAAAGATTATTATACTAAAAAGATAGTTCAATCAGAGTAACATTTTAAAATACAAAAAATTATTATTCTGGGTTCCGCTACATAGTGATGGGTCCCTCTGTTCTATAGTAAAACAAAACAAAATCGTTCATATTGTAAATTTTTGCTTTGGTTGAGTCATCTTTATGTAAAATAATCTTTGGTAATACTAAGATATTGAGCAGATATTTTCTCCATATAGCACTTCTTGCCCATATTTTTCATCTGTGATTATTCGACTAGTATACGACGTTGAACTACATTCTAGTTAGAAGAGAGAACCCATGTGCTCTTGCAATATTTTCTAAGAAAACAAATAGGTTCGTGATTTGAAAGACGTTAGACAAAACTGCTTTGATGTATATAAGACACCATTTTCGAAAACGAAAGGGTATTGTATTATATATATATATATATATATATATATATATATATATATATATATATATATATATATATATATATATATATATATATATAATATACATATATATATATATATATATACATATATATATATATATATATATATATATATACAAACGAAAAGGGTATTATATTATATATATATATATATATATATATATATATATATATATATATATATATATATATATATATATAAGTTAGTTTTGGGAAAATGTTCACCTTGCATTTTACCGATTAATATATTCATATACTTTTATCGAATAATAATCTAAAATATTTAAAACAAACGAAAATCTATTACTAGACATAATGTATTTCAAATTAATTTCGTTAGATAGAAATATTTTATTTTTTGTAAGATTTCAAATGTGTGATACGAATTAATAACATATTGTCTCTTATCTTTATAAACTATTGTTTATGTTATGTATATGCACAAACATAAAGGATGTTGTAGTCTTAACTTTTTATAATCAAATCAATATTCTAGTGGATTGCACCTGGTAGCAACTGGAGGGAAGAAGATTGTAATTCTCACGAGATTCGAAAGACCAATGAATAAATATTTTAAACTTTGTTAAATTTGTAAAATCTTGTAAAAACTTGTAAAATTTTGTAAAATTTAAGAAAATGCAGTTTTTATTGTTAACCACACTAATTCATAGATAAGAAAATAATGGAGCCATGATATAAAACTGTTTATCAATAACTATTTAGTCGTACGTACTTAATACACATTGATAGTTAAAATCGAATATTTTATTTATTTCTCGATGGTTCTTATATCCTCCATAAACATATTTTACAAAAACATCTTGTCTGTCGATTACTCTTTAAGTAAAACTATTAGATTTAATTTAAAGGCATGAATGCATATTGCCTGAATCTCACAAATTCACTGTTGAAACTACTTTTCATATTTAAATATTTCGTCACAGTTGGTCTTGTAAATTCAACGATTTAATTTATACGGTTTTTTAAATGTAAAAAACTTGTAGTTTACAGAGAGGGTTAATTTTCACATTCTGTATGTAAAAAATGATTTAATTTAAAAAACGTTTTTTGGTAACTAACGCGTTATCTCTATATCAAATCTAATTGTTACTAAAGCACCATATGTTAAAAAATTAGCTTGCTATTTGCGAATATATTTGACGTATATATTTGAATAATTAACTAAACCCAATGTTCTTCGTCTATATACTGAACGTCAAAATATTTGTTGTTTTAGATTACAATTACAAGCAGATTAATTCCATTTCAAATCACCTTAACTGGCTTGGATGTAGGTAAAACAAATGCTTTTCAAACTAATAACGTGAGCAAGAAAACTCACAGATTTTACAAATAGGTACGCATTTATACATGTTAATTTATACATTTCTATTGTTTAACCAAACCAAATGCCCACAATCTCATACAAATTGTTTCAATATGAATTAAATACTGCTGAAATGTATATAGTAGATCTCTGAACTACACTTTGTTATTTATTATTTGCTGGAACGATTTTTGCTGCATTCTCCCCTTTTTACTTGTTATTTACGTTTTATGTATTTTACATAATACAAACTTTTTTTACAAACTCATCATACAAACTTTTTTCACACAAATTTCATTAGTCGTGTAGATGACCATAGCCCATAAGCTATTACTAGGAAATATTCTTAAGACTACGTACGGCACTTGACAGCATATAGCAGTAAATATTTTTTATGCAATAAAACAAGAAAACTCACATTGTCATTCTCCACGAACAGGGATGCTTCGATGTTTAAGTGTCGGTTGGTTAAGTCTATGTTCACAATTTTAATCTAATTTGGTAATTTCGTTCTTGATGAAATAAAAAATCTGTCTTGATGTAGATAACCGTCCATCTACTATGCCACATTGTATCTTGTTTTGAAAGCTTTAAATTATTTGTTTTGTTGTAACTCTAGAGTTATTTTAAGTCCAGACAAGATTTAGAATTTGTTTATAAAGCAAACGCAGTAGTTTTATCTGTATATAGTTACCAATATTTAATAACCTTTGTTTTCAGTTTTTATATGGGCATCTACCATAGGTTAGCATCGCGTTTCATGCGCATTTATGTTACTATTGATAGAAACTGGTTATGAATTTATTTCTTAGGTTAAAAAGTCAACGTGCACAGATTTTCTGTTATTTTATTTAAATCACCATTTATCAGCCCAGCTGTGTATTTGTGATATAGGTATTTGTCGTTTCTCTGTAGATTCATAATTGTTGTGTCCAACTGGCATTATCCACAAATGTAATAATAAACCTTTCCATTTGTATACTTATGATAAATCTTAAAAAAAGTTCAGTCAAAGTATAAATCATAAAGGAACTTTGCATTAATTGCCTTCAGTTTAAAATAGGAATAAACCTGTTATCTCTGAAATATAAACCTAATAAGTATCATATAGTATTTCTACATATGTATTGTGTAATCGCTTGTGATTAACTTTAGTGCCCAAATTCTATAGGCCTGCGAAGCTGTCTGACTAATCCGGTTTTGGTCATAATTTTGATGTTCATCGAGCTGTACCGTTTTTTTTGTGTTTTCGCTGACTTATGCATTTTTAGGTCATTATGAAGTTTGTCGTTTCATATATACTGTAGTATTTCTATATATGTATTATGTTAGCAAGAGCAATACGATTAACTTTAACACACTATTTCTATAGGTCTTCGAAGATGTCTTACTAAGTCTGCTTTGGTCAGAATTTTGATGTTGACGGTTTTTTTTGCGTGGTGCTTCATTTCTTCGCTGACGTTTTCCAATTTTCCAATGAAGGTTGTCGTTCCATACATACTATAGTGCAATGACCATTACATACGTAAAATATTATTTTGAAAAATTTATATTATTTTAACATTGCTCTATTTGGTACGCACAAAAAAACCAATATATATATATATATATATATATATATATATATATATATATATATATATATATATATATATATATATATATATATATTTATACATATATATATATATATATATATATATATATATATATATATATATATATATATATATATATATATAAATATGTGTGTATATATGTGGATGGGGGCAACATTCATGTTTCATTAATATTACGAACGATACATGAGACCCATAGAATACCACCACAGTAGGATGTCAGATTGGTGATTGGTGACTTTAATGCTAGAGCTGGCAGAATTCAGATCGACTTATGCGATAATATAGCTCCGTACTCCCGACACGAAACTGCGACAGAAAACGGGGAAAGAATGATGTACTTTGCGATCGCTCATTATCTCAAAGTGGCAAGTACATACTTTTCTCATAAAAACATCCATTTATGGAAACATGGACACATCCACGTAAAATATCCCAAATTGACCATGTGTCGGTGCGGTACTCGATGTATGGTGTGAACATTTTTCTGACCTACTTAATGCTCTACATGTATTACAAGCTATATTTGAATGCCCTCAAATACAGACCGCAGAGATGTTCATTGAGGATCCATCCTATGAGGAATTCACAATGGCCATGCAGAGACTAAACAAAAATCGTTCACCAGAAATTGATTGCATTAATTCAGAGCTCTTGATATTCGGAGGGCTAACTTTGTGGAACTGTTTTTTTCGATCTTGTTCGACTTATGAAGTTATGGCGAAATAAAGTTATGCCTGAAGAATGAAAAGTGGCCGCGTTATGCCCAATATTCAATAAGGGTGGTCACTTCAAGTGCGAGAATTATCGTGGTTTAGCTTTTCTTTGCACCGCATACAAGTTACTGCATACATTACCTTGAGAAGAATTACTCCTCTGGTGGAGGAAATTGTCGGTGAATACCAAGGAGGATTCCGTCCAAATCAATCAGTCACTGATCAAGTTTTTTCGCTACGGATGATTCTTTACAAGTACTACGAAACATCTCGCGATGTACACCACACTGAAAAAAATTTGTTAATAGTAAGAAAAACCGTGTTTAATAATAATATAGATATGGGTTAAGAGAACATTTTTTTTTTTTGTTTTTTATATTTTATACTATGCTATCTTTTTTGGGGCTCAAGGCTCTCCCAGCTCTTTCGCGGTTCGCTTATTTACGTCCTACTTTACGCCTTAACGGCCAAATCGAGGACGTACGGCTATAGGTCTGATTTTCGTAGAACCATCTGCGCATTGCATAGCTCCATGCCAGCCTATAGTACTGCCATGAAGGATGGGTCGGCCCATGAGTTCTGCACTCCAACAGGGGGTCATAGATGTGTTCATTAACACCACCGATCGTAATCAAATGGTGAAAAATCCCTTTTGCATCCTGCCCCTATCGGGATTCGAACCCGGTAAAAGAGAACATTTGATTATATTAACAAAACCATTCTTTTTAAATAAGCTTCAGTTTAAATTAAACTATAAGCTTCAGTTTAAATTAAATTTACCGTCTTTTAATAATACCAAAATAATTTTTTAATTGGAAGTTGTTGATGACGTAATTAATTACCGAATAAAAAAATTATTTATTTTTAAAATGGTAATTATTTATAGTTCAAAAATATATTTTTAGAAATAGAAAACTTGTTTTTAATAATACAAGGATTTATTTAAAAATGATATACGACTTTTGTTAATATAACAATACATTTTGTAATATTAATATTTATATATATATATATATATATATATATATATATATATATATATATATATATATATATATATATATATATATATATATATATATATATATATATATATATATTTATAAATGCTCTTTGTGGTCGTCTCATGGTGGGCGAATGCGGGCACCGACAAATACAACATGTACTCAGGTGTGTTATAAAACTTTTGAAACTTTTATTTAATGTTATTTTTATCAATGATTATCACGTGTTTTCGTCCTTCTGGTTGTGAGTGCCATTAATGCATTGCAAATTTTTTTTGAAATATTTCTTACATGTTGTTTATACTACAAATTCTTCTGATAATAACAAGAGTTTGCAGTATTAAAATAACGTAATACTTATATTTAAAATAATTTTATTCAATAATAAAAAATAGTTTATTAAATAAATTTTTTCAAGTTATTTGGAAACTCAAATATAAAAAAAAATTTTGGTAAAAAATAAAAACAATTATTTAACACAAATAATTAACAAGATTAAATTTCATTTTTTAATACAACCTAAAATTATTTAAACCAAATAAGAAATATTTGTTTCAATAAACAATATTTATTAAATGTGAACAATTTTTTTTAACAAAATCTATTTGTTCAATATGAACATAGTTTTTTCAGTTACCTGCACTGCTTCCTAGATTTCAAGCAAGCCTATATGACTCGATCAATCGAGAGAGGCTATGTTTATGGTATGCGCTTGAATATTTAGGAATGCCAAAAAAATATGTTCATCTGTGTAAAATGACAGTAACGCAGTCACAATGCTGTGTTAAAGTTGAGAACAGGCCATCGAGAACTTTTGCAATCACTACTGGTGTTCGACAAGGAGATGCGCTGTTCCCGATACTTTTTAATCTCATGTTGGAATACATCCTTCGTAAAAGTGAAACACCTCAGGTCAATATCTTATTCCGACAATCCAATCAACTTCTTGCATACGCAGATGATATCTGTGTGATTGGATTAAATGGCAACGGAATGAAAGAGATACTTGATCCACTGGAACAGTTTTCAGCGTCCGTTGGTCTCAAAATCAATGAGCCCAAAACAAAATATATGATCTCTGTAAGGAGATTCAAGTATCATGGAACTTTCATTACTCATGATAATAGTGTGGAAGAGAATATCATGTTTCGGCTTGCCGCTGGCATAACATGCTCTTCGCGTCCACTGCAAAAAATCAAAATATCTTGCAATTGCGGATAAGCTTAAACTGTAAAGAGTGTTCATCAGACCCGTTGTCATGTATGGATGTGACAGTTGGACTTTGACGGATGAGAACGAAAGATGGCTTTTACCATTCGAGAGAAGAATCATGCGTGCGATATATGGCCCAAAACGCGACGATGATGGCGTAAATACCGAGTTCGTTTCAACCACGAGATCAGGAATTTAATGCAAATTCCTGATATCGACATGAAATCAAAGAACAGCGAGTAGGCCGCCTTGCGGTAGGTGAAGAGGTCGCTATCGGCAAGGATGGCTCCACGGCGTAGAGAGTGATCTAGCATCTTCTGGTTGCTTCACCAATATGAAGAACTGGCTCGTGATCGAAACCGATAGTCAGATTATATTGACACGGTACGGGCCAGTAATGACCTATAAAAGCCGTCAAAAAACAAAAAATAAAAATAATATATATATATATATATATATATATATATATATATATATATATATATATATATATATATATATATATATATATATATATATATATATATATATATATATATATATATATTCAAAATCGCCTTAATATGTTTCAATAAGACGGTTCTAGGTAGCAATTGTTATTTATTTCAAACCACACATTTAATTAACAATATACTTCACCCGAAGTTATTATTTTTTAGAATTACGGAGGAATTAACACCACTCGATCACTTAAAATACTACCATTTAATTTACTACCAAACCGTGCATCATAATATACTGCTATTGTTTAAAAGAATAAGCATCGTTTTTAGATACTTATCTTTATTGCAAGATTTAATTTAAAAACTTGAATACGCATATAAAATTTCGACCCCATTTAATGCTCGAAAATTCGGTAAAAAATTAAATAAAATTATTTTTAAAAATCCGGGAAAAGCTAGAGCTATTTCATGTGCACTGTACACACATAATTTTATTATTGTAATTTTTTTGAAAAAAATTATTGATTAAAATATTTTTTGTACAGTTGTCCTGGATTTTTTGTGCAAACAAAATAAAATTTAATATTATACATATGTACATACATGTATGCATTATTATTATTATTATTACCATTACTATTTTTTAACTGTCCACTCATTTCACAAAAGCTCATTTTTTGTCCGTGAACAAATAAAATTGACCATTGTATACCCACACCTCATATATATGCACACATATTTATTATTATTTATACATGATTATTATATATTATTATTAATATTATTATTATTATTATTTAATAAAACATTGCATATTCAAATAAAAAAACTGTAAATTTATGTCTATTTTTTATATATGTACAAGTAAATACATACATATATACATTATGTACGACTTCATTTAAATATCATATAAAAAATTGATTTGTATTTAAACAAACGCAAAAATGTATTAATATAAAAATGGCGACGTTATTAAATCAAACCCGGCAGACATATTATTTTTTATTTGCACAAAAACGCCACCATTTTATTAAATTTCTGCTAATATATTGTTTTACTTTAATATTTGAATTTCATCTCTTTTATACTTTGTTAATATTTTGTTTTAAAGAGATTTTGTATTTTTAAATTACTTGAGATTAAAAACAGCACAAGACGAATAGCATCGTGCCAGCATAAAAAAATTGGTTGAAAAATTCATTCAGTGCCTAATTTTTTCAGACAATATCTCAAAGAATGGTGATTTTGAGTTCCAAATAGATTACCAAAACATGATTAAGTAAACTATTCATTCGTTAAGAATATGAAATATTTCCTATAGAGTTGACCGAAAAGATTATATGAATCGGTTTACACTCAATACTAACGTGGGTCCAACAGACCCAGACACTTTTTATAAGAAGTACTGTTCACTCTTCGACCCACCAAACACAACGAATTTTTGTTTTGAATAAGGGGAATCCAATAAATTAGAAATACATTTGATGTGAAGTTGGTTACAATTATGGAACGTGTGATTTTTTAAATGTCATTCTAAATTGGGTCTATTAGACCCATGCGTTAGTGATGCAGGGTTAATATCGGCAGAAACTCGATCCAAGATTAATACATGTACCAACAACTTTTAAATTGTTGAATATCCTCGTAGTTCCTGCTGGCTAAATACTTAAACTTTAGCAAGTAAGTCCTAGTTAAATAATTCCCTAAAACCTAGAATTTCTAGCAATATTAACATAATAAGGATCGTGAAACCAAGACGATAAATGTTCGTCAATAGAATTCATTTATCTGCCAGCGATTCATAATTTAAAGGTTTCATTAACTGCAAATTTTAACTTAAGGATATTAATATAATTAGAACGATGCCTAAATGATTATATATTATGTCGCAAGTCTTAATGAACATTCATTTGTCTAAGTGAAAATTTATTCATCTAAGAGTATGAATTTACTCATTGAAAAAAAATATTTCCGTAACCAACTAGACAAAAACCAAACCTTCCGTAAACTCACAAAATACAAATAATGCCGTTCGAATGATTATAAAACAACTAAAGTAAAAATACCAGCAATAACTGAAAAATGTACAATACTTGGGATGTGATCGATCACGTACGTGGTGGAGTACTCATTAGAGTGTACACAATGATAACCAATACAAAATTAAATTTAACACCACTAATTGTTCAACAGGTCTGTGTATTTACACAGCACCTCTTTAAACCTGTAATGCAATGGTGCCATTCATAAACTTTTTAAATGTATCAAATTCAAATGATTTAGTTCTTGTTCTTGGTCATTTAAATATTCCTAATGCCATCTATGCAGAAGTTTCAAAATGAAGTGAATGAAGCTATAAAAGCGAGAGTCTAAGGGCTATTCTTCACAAATAAAGCAGACGCCTTTAAAGATACTGATTCGCTTAATCCATTTTACGTTTATGATGTGATCCACTCAGCTATAGAAATTGTGATTGGTTCTTCTAAACTACTGAAAAAACAAATCGCACTTCCAACAATCTACATATAGAATTTTAATAAAAAAAATAAAAATTACTAAACTGCATCTCAAGTAAATTTTCTTTTCTAGCGGATACCTATTATCCGACTAACATAGATAAGACACCATATCGTCTGGTAACAAATAAATACTTTAAGCTGATATATTTGCCGAATATTTTCAATCAGTTTACCTCCAGTAATCCGGTTTTATCCGGAAAATCAATAATGAACACACTAAAACTTACTCTAACAATATAGAGCCACTGAACAATATTCCAGGAATTTCTGAAGATAATAGAATATATCATCACTTAAAGAATTTGGAGATGGGTGTGAACATCATTTGTTTTTTTAAAAAATATTTGAATTACCTTGTGGCACCTTTGTACACATTTTCAATAATTCATTAGTCATTGGTTTGTGTCCCGAAAAATGGAAAACCTTCCATTTTCAATAGGTGCAGGTTTTGCGTATTCTCTGTGCTAACAACATCAAAATGCGGGAATTACAGAAATTATTGACTCAAGGGCAACGTTCATTGAAAATATAAGTTTTACCTGACATATTAAGAAGTGTATTATTGAAACGAATTCTAACTTTGATTTCATGAAATGCAACACGGGTTGAATTTAAAAAAATATCAATCGTGCATTTCTTATATATTTGATCTCAAGTGGTGTATGAAGCACTAGTCTAGACTCGATTTTAAGCTTTATAAGTGTTAAAAGCATTGAAATGCCGCAAACTATTTTTTTTTTGTTCCTGGCGCAGAATAGTGATTGTAACTATGACCCTGTCCTATCGTTCCATAAAAGGCTGACACCAATTTTCGCTAACATCTTATTAAACCATATAGATTCACCATTCATCCAAAGAAGAACTATGGGGTGTGACTGATACTTTGAGTTCGACCTTAAGTGCAAAGGTATAAGGTTTATTCTGATGCATCATCACTTTCTATTTTGTCGCCAAAATTAAAAATATTGATGAACGTGGTATTTTAGGTTATACAAAAAATTTAAAAACCTCTCTTAGATTCCAAAACTGTCATAAGAAATACCAGCGAGTATACCAAAATATATAAATTCTTTTTATGGAAATATGAAAATTTAAACTTCATTTGGTTAGTTCAATTCAAATTTTCTAACGTTTTGTTCCTCGTTGATTTGTATAAAATATTGATAGCGTTGTCAGATAAGTTACAATTACAATAGATGGTTATTCTTACAAAATAATTTTTTAGTTTGTTACAATGATCAGCAGGGTTTCTTTTCAGTTTATGGTACACTCAGATTATGTCCCTTAAATATACCAGATTTACCTTAAATGGTGAAATTTCAGCTCGTTCTCATTTGAATAAAACGAATATTTTAGCTTAAAATAAAAATAAGTAAATAATCAGAACGACTAAATCTAAATCGAAAAATTTTAGATTTAGATTTAATATAAATACAGTAAAATAAAAGAGCTTCTCATCACGCCGCGGTCTCGAATTCGATTCTCGTTGTTGATCAAAAATTAACATGTACCGGATGAGATAAAAAGCGGTTTTGTATGTAAAAGCATTCGTTGAGCTGATCACATACAATGTGCACCAATACGTATTAATTGAGACGCGGTTAAGGGCTGTTTACGGCATTTAAACCATAGATTAATAATAATAGTCAGTTAAAATAATTTTTCAATTACAAAAATAATACTGGTAAAAAACTAGTGTTAAACCTTCAGTTTATGTTTAGAATTTTACATGAGCATATATATTATAATATGTAGGTATGTATGTGTAACCCAAAAGTCATTTTCTAAAAACTATAAAAACAATTTTTTTATTTTTTGTTTTTCATTGTCATTCTTTTTTTTTTAATTTATTTAACTTAAACAAAAGCAATAATGAAAAATTTGAAATTTTTCAAATTCAGCAGCAAAACAAAAAAGTGTTTTGAATAGGCAACATTTTAAAGAATTTCCAAGTCTATATATTGATTACCCGCACACGAAAATGAATTTTCTGTTATGTTATATATTACATACGAGTATATCCATTATTTCTATATAGAAAAATATATGTACATACATACATTTAAGTACTATACGTACGTATAGATATATACATGCATATATACAATACATAAATATTTAGGAGAGTGTTTTGTAGATAGTGAGTTGGTGTATAGTGAAAATTTTTCATCTCGTGTTTTTTTTTTGTTTTGAAAATAAATACAAACAACAACACATAAAATTCAAAATGAAAATGAAAAATAAAAACAAAAAAGAAAATTGTATACAAAATATGTTGTTGTTTTATTCTTTCATTCCAAAAAAAGTTTTCTTTTCATTTGTATTTTTGTTGTAGTATTTTTAATTACAGGGAAATGAAACTTTTTTTGGTAATGAACTGAAACTGTCATATGTCTGTTTAAGCCGAAGTAAGATTATACATATCTAACATAAACATGCATATGTAATACCTTCCAAGTGGCACTCTATGTGTATCCTGCACTTAAACATCACCCTAGATCCCATGGATTGATTAATGGTAGTAAATAATCATTTTTTAACACTTTGTTTTTGCCATTCTTAGAATTATGTAAGTGTGGCGTTCAATATTTTTTTAAAAAAAAATCACTATATGTACTTCGATGCATTTTCTATAGACTTAAATAGATTTAATGTCATAAATTTTTACATCATCTGAACTTTGTAAGACTTAAGCCATGAACTCTACACATATTATGGGCTTACTTCTGAGGTTGTTTTGGTTTCAATTACATTTGGTTGAATTTGTAACTCTATCACATTAAAAAAAATAATGTTGTGTCAATATACCATTTTGAAATCTTAGTCAAGATCCTTTATCTTAAAAATATTAGGCTTGTTGCACATTTCTTATAAGTGAGAAGGCATATAACTTCACTTACTCGAATTTTTTACCAGTACACATTTCAACTAATTATTTCGTTGATCAGATTTTACTGAATATAAACTATTATAAAACATATATATCATAATCTCTAACGATGTTATTGATTTAAATAAGATCTGTTTTATTTTAAACTTAAAAAATATATAAATCGAATATTAAATTTCCTGCGATAAAACTTTCGCAAAACTGTATGATATATATTAATAGTACATATTAATGTTGCCTTTTCATTTTCCTGGTATAAACGTGACAACCGAAGTTTACTTATTTTTAAAAAAAAATATTGTTTCATAAAATACAGTAGACATAAGTAACCTAATTAGTTATATACTTCTGTATGGTAGTGATCTATGATGAATTTAAGTAATAATGGAAATTTTAGAGTATCACGAAGGTATCAGAGGTCTCATACAACTAAGATAACCCATTAAATGAAGAACATTTCTAGAGGAATTTTTTATGGAACGTTTCTGACGGATGTTCGACTATTGGTCCGTTTTACTTAGAACCATCAGCACATTGCATAGCTCCATAAATTCTGCACTCCAACAGGGGGTCATAGATGTGTTCATTTATCTCACCGATCTTAATCAGATGGTGAAACATCCCTATACTTTGAAAAGTTTAAAATATAAAGACTAAAAAGGTTTGAAAACACTTGATATGTTATCGGTAAAATAAAAAGAAATGTTCTTTCTCTCTATGTACATATAATATATAAGTGTATACACACATATATATATATACAACTATACACATAACTGTATATACAAACATACAAATATATATCCATATAATATACAATACACAAGGCTGCATGCTATTTCAGATAAGCAAAGAATTTTTTTCCTTTTTTTGTATTTTATTTTATTTTTCCATCCAAAATCCGTCCCAGAAAGAATTGGAAAATTTTCTATAAAATTGTGTCTAATAAAAAATTGAATAATTTCTTGCTACAATACGTACAAGAAAGTATATGAAAAATTGTTTAAAGGGAAAAGAATGTGTTGTTTTGAGTTTTCGAGTTTTATTAAAGGGGAACTACGATTTGGTTAATAAAAAATTTGAAGTTGTGTGATATTTCGCGACAAACTTTACTAAACTAAACAAAAAATAAAATTGTTGTCAAAAAAATTTGGGTTTTGTTTTGTTTTTCTGTTTTTAAATTCTTTATGAGACGAACGACATTTTGTTACCTATGAAGTAGCTAGATTTTTATCAATTGAATAAGATAGACGAAAAACTTGATACTTTATGGTGTCAATTTTTAGGAAAATCGTAAGGAAAATGGGAAAAGGTGGCAAAAGTAAAGCTAAAGCGGATATATCTATATATTCGTACATAAAGTAAACTCATATACGTATTATATAAAAGAGATTACACTTTTATTCGGAATGTACTAATAGCTGCTCTCGATATATATATATATATATATATATATATATATATATATATATATATATATATATATATAAATATATATATAAATATATATATAAATATATATATATATATATATATATATATATATATATATATATATATATATATATATATATATATATATATATATATATATATATATACATATATATATATATATATATATATATATATATATATATATATATATATATATATATATATATATACATACATACATACGAGTAATATACAATTCATACGAGAAAAGTTTTAAAATTTAAACGAAAAGAAAATGGAAGAAAAGATTTCATATTTAAAGTGGATAGACATGAAGAAAAATTGGAAAAACTATAATACAATATAATAGAAAAGAAAGGATTTTTCCATGTTGGGGTTTTACATTCTTCTTCTTCGTAGTTTTTCGTTTTTGTATCATTATTATTATTATTTTCATTATTTTTCGATTTTCCTTGTCGTTGGGAAAAATAATAGCATCGAAAATACTTATAAGGGACGAAAATGTTTTTTTTTCATTTTGTATTTTCCGTTAAAGATTTTCCTCGTCTTGTTTAATTTAAAAGGCAACAGAAATACAAAAACAGAAAAATTGAAAGAAAATAACGACAACGACGACGAAAAAAATGTGTAATTTATTTTTTATTTTTTCGAAAATAAAATGAACGACGGAAAGAAAATTTGGAGGAAACTATGAGAAAATTTTTTGCTGTTCTTACTGTTTGAAGATAGACTTAAATTTTTCTTCGGATTCTCCTTTTTTGCTATTGTTGCTGATATTTTTTTACTTAACTGTATTAGTTATACATATATATGTAAGTATTGATAGAAAGAATTTTCTTGAATTTTTAAAGATGACCTTTTGAGAAAAGTAAAAACAAAGAATAGAAATTTTGCTTCAAAGCAGATGAATTTATTAAAATGAATTTTCTCAGAATATTCAATTTTTTGGGGAAGTATAAACTTTTTCAATATTGATATTTATTTGTTTATTTCTACCTTGAGAATCTGTTTTGGGATCAAACCATCCAATCATTTTCACAGTCGCTTTTCAACGTTATTTGCCAAAAGCCAAATCGAGCACGGACAATCATATATCATAAACTATAGATAAATTGCACTTAGCATTACTTCAACTCTCGGTTCGACAAAGAGTTATCATTATTGAATTTTCTTCTACTTTTTGGTCTTTAGTAATTATATATTAAGTTTAGACACATTGATTTCGATGTGGTTCATAAATTCCATGAGCTAAAACCATATTAAGCTCATAAATTCCATGAGCTTAATATGGTTTTAGTGTATGGATATTTCCACACAGATATTATTAAACGTACAACCACTTGACGAGATTGCCAGTATGAATAAGATGTTGTTTTATTAAAAATATACTCTTAAATAAAAATAAAACGTTTTATTTGCGGAATACATGAAAAATTTACCATAATACTGTAAAGACATTATGGATATATTACAAATACGTATTTATATTATGGTATATTTATAGATGATTCAGAGAATGCAATATCTATCCATTGACCGATTCACAGGCTTTACTGAATTTTAGTAATAACTAGTGCATATTACTGGTTTTGAGCTTAGAATTGCTCCAATTGCAAACTTCCTTTAAATCTATACTTCGTTTATCTTCTCATCAAACCAATCGTTTTCTCTATGAATGCATACCATGCAATCAACTACATTTTTTTTCCATGACGATATGTGGCTAACTACAAGATATGGAACAACCTATATTTCATGAAAGCTTATCCAAAATCTTCGTTCGAAAAATAGCCCAGCATTACGATAGACTTACTTTTAGGGTCTTCCAGACAATTCTCACTCGATATTGTTCTTTGAGTATAATAATATGTTGAATGATAATATCCGAATGAAAGGTCGTCTTCAAAGATATAAGATAACCTGGTCTTCAGAATAAACAGGTTTGGAGGCTTCAAGTTTGAAGAATAAACAGGTTTCAGGATTGAACCGAAGGTTTATTTGAGAAGAGGTATAACAATGGACAAATAAGGCTGAGTTCTAAGAATTTAGATAACGTCCATTTCAAAAAATTTCGTTCGACGTACCATTTGAGGAAGATATTACTGGATTACAGACAAAATTAATCTAATCCTTTAATCTAATGATGATATTTTGCAATGAAATGTTTATAGAAATCACTCAGAGAAAAAATATAGCGTATTTTATTTAAAAAATAAGTGAAGTTTACCGAAATATAGTTACGAATCCAACCAACATAATACTAGGCGAATAAAGCAAAATTGGAAATGTAAAATCTAGTATATTGCTAGGTAAAAATAACTATTTGATCCTGCTCTTAGAACATTGCAGCATAAGTAAAATTTATTAAGATCAAAAGTTAACCAAACAAATGTTTATATAAAATTAACATACCATTATATGTAAAATAGAAATTGTAACTAGAGGTACATATTTTCCAAAACAAATTTTCAAAAACAAACTGCCTTGAAAAGTTTTGCATTTTTAGCAAAAAAAGACTCCAATTCGCAATAAAATATGTTTGCCCAATTTTTCCCTAGCACTGTACATACATACAAAAACAACACACACATACCGGAAAGAACGTTTTTATTAGTTTTTTTCATCCAGCACTCTTAGTGATAAGTAAAGACTCATACGCAAACACACATATAGCGCAGACCCACAAATATCCACATTTACAATGTGCATCTTTTAGTTTGTATTTAAAATTTAAGTAAAAATGGATAAGGATTGAGGATACTTACTGATTTATATTATAAATATTAAAAATTATTTATTTCAAAATTAAATATTAAACTTTTACACTGATGTTAATTGTAATGTATGTATACACACAACTAATTCATTTTGGCTCAATGATTGCAACAATTTTGTTTTCGAGTATACATTTTCCTGACTTGTTACATTTTAATTGTAACGTCGGAAAATATTTTGATAAATTTTTTCAAAAATATTTTCAAGCTACGTAATGTTGAAGTAAATAATAACTAAAAGATACATACAACAGCATAAACCTTTACTAAAGCAATAGTAAATCAGGTTTTAAAAATATTACATGTCAAATTTTGCTATAGTTACGTAGCATAGTTAGTCCTTACTTAAATTTTCTTTACTTTGCACATGTAAAGCTTATCACAAAGTAAGTAATATTTACATTTTTCAAGTTATTATAGCAGCTTAGTAAATAACGCACTGCTTTTTTCTCTGAGTGTATCTGCCTTAGGAAAAAGATTCTAAACTACGGTACAATTTTGAATTTGCGCAGGGTTATATAGTTGCTTATATATTTGCGAGCAAACAATATCGATGTAATATTACTAAGTTCCACATATACTGCAAAATTTACTTTTATATACGTATTTTAGATACGTAAATAAAAGACATAATCATATTGCCAATTGCAATGTCGTATCGAATTGTTCTTATAAAATCTATACTACTCCTATTAGCACAAAAGCTACAACTTTGTTTTTGCACAATATACAGTGTCAATAAATGAAATATTCAAATTGCATTTTGATCTTTAAAACCTTTTCGTTTTCTATTTATTGGTCAATGCGTACAATCACTAGATTTTCTATAGGTAACCCTGCTTCAAAACATCTTTTTTTGATGTTTTCAAAAATATCAATTTCGATTTCTAGTAAGTGTTCTTAAAGTGAATAGATCCTCAGAGCAATTAAAATCTTCAGTGATTGTGGGCGAATTTGAAATTGAATTAGCGCCAAATCAGTGTAATCGATTTATCCAGCGCTAAGGAAAAATACGCAAGTAGTTCTGTCAGTTGGTTATCATTCTTTTCGAAAGAATAATAGCCTTTTGTAGTTTTATCTATATAGATCAATAAAATTCAAAAATCCGTAAATCTGATCCATTATGTTTACCTTATCCCGAGTTACGGATTTTTCCATTTTTGTAGAACATGAACCGATCATTGGTGTGACGCTATTATTTTTTAATAGAAATATCGATATAGTAACTATTCTATTCATATCAGGAATCCCGTCTCAAGTCTTTTACTTCAATATATTTATTCGAATAATAAACCAGCATATATCCTTTCTTGAATTATATTATTAAATATCCTGTTGAATTATGATTAACGTCTTTAGAGAGAACTACGGTATATTTTCACTGAACACTGATCGTTAAGTTATCATGTTTCGAGTTTAAATTAGAATGGAATCAATGCAAACTGCGACCTGTGTAGTGGACAAAAGGCAGAAGCTGTTAAACTTTTCATATGCTTCTTTTCTGTATATTTTCTTTGAGAATGTGCAAGTGCACGGTACTAGTACTCAATTTATAGCAGTTTTCGTGCGAAATATTTACGACTTGTACACGCCTCCACTTATAGGGTTTTAGGGAGTAATGAGGTTAAAGTGCTTATTTTCTCTCATTACTCATGATAATTTGATGGGAGATAGTATCAAGTCCGCCTTGAAACAAGCAATTTAAATTGATATCCTCTACGTCCACCACATCTGAAAATAATATATCTGTGCAAATGCAGATAAACTGAAATTGTTGCCCGTCATCATGTATGCAAGTGACAGTTAATGAATCTTAATGGATAGTACGAAAGAAAGGTTGTAACAATTATTAAAGTTAAAGTTAAAATTTAAATTAAATTAAAAAAAGTATAATATTTTATAAATTAGCGCAGTGGTTAAGGCTGTGGCAATTGGAGCGGGAGGTATCAGGTTCTCACATCCCGATAGGGGCATGTTGCGAAGGGGATTTTTCACCATCTGATTACGATGTGGTGTAATGAATGAAGGTGTGAATGAATTCTTCTGTGGCCGACCTCCTGTTGGCAGAATTCATGAACCAATCCATCTTCCGTATTACTTCTACAGGCGGGTATTGAGCTATGCAATGTGCAGATGTTTCTACTTAAATCGGACCTATAGCCAGCAACGTACGTTCTTGATTTGGCTTTATGTATTAGGGTAAAGTTGGATGTAATCAAGCGAATCGCGAATCGTGAATTAATTTGGGAGAGGCTTGAGCTCCAAAACACGTAAAGATAGAAACAGACAGACAGACAGATTTTATAAATATTTTTGTATCTTAAATAAAATAAATAAATTAAATATATCATTTTATTTCCAATATTTTTGAAAAATGATATATAATTCAATTATATAGCTATCCAAAAGTCTTTGGAAAATTTTATGATTAATATTTAAGATCGATATCTACATCTTGCTATTTTGATGTAGATATCGATCTACGGATAAGTTAAGCACTTTTCATTTTGATGAATCGCAATTTACACTTCATTCAATTTGGCCGCGAAAATTCTTTTGTTTTTAAGTTTTTAACTTTATTAATAAGATTTATTTGGTTAAAAATTAATAAACACAATTATCAAATAATTTAATTTCAATTGAAAAATATGAAACATTTTGCTGCGGTTGTACATCTGCAACGATCGACAATTTTGGTTTAGTATAACTGAATAGACTCGATTCGTTTCGTATAAGTGATAAGTACTTAAAACCTTAGTCATAAAGTCTTAATGACAAGTGTTAGCCGTGTTATAGTCAAAATCGAGGGAATCTATTGCTGCATAGAAAAGTACTTATGAAAAGTTTACCATAGTATTTTGCCAATATACTTTTAAACTGGCTAGCGAAAATGTAATGCAGAAATAGTTTATATTTATAAACGTTTTTACCGCCCAGGTGGCGCTGCGGCAGTTGGAGCGGAAGGTACCGAGTTCGAATCCCGAATAGGGGCAAGATGCAAAAGGGATTTTTCACCAGTTGATTACGATCGGTGGTGTAAATGAACACTTCTATGACCCCCTGTTGAAGCGCAGAATCCATGGGCTGACCCATCTTCCATGTCAGTACTATAGGCTGGCATGGAACTATGCAATGTGCAGATGGTTAGGTAAATCGGATCTATAGCCTTACGTCCTCGATTTGGCTGCAAAGCGTAAGGTAAGGACGTAAATCAACGAACCGCGAAAGAGTTGGGAGTGCTTTGAGCCCCAAAACAGTAATTATTATATCATAGTTATAAAAAAATAACCTTTTTTGCTGTATTTCTAGTTGTATGACTGATAACACCTAAATAATAACTACATATTATATAAAATACATATAACTTTAAACGGTTAACGGTTATTTAAATTATCAATATACATAGTTCGAAGCTTTTCTAGAGCTATTTCATCCCAAATCTTGCTAATAGCAGACCATTTTGATTACAAATTTGTAGTTGTGTTGCAACTTTTGGTTTCCAAGTACTTTCAAATTTAATATTATTCAAATAATTACCCCAAATTTAAAATCGAAAAGATTAGAAATAGTATTCGATGGGCATTGCACATCTTTAAAACTGTTTCTAAAATTCCTTTTTGGGTCAATGTCTTTTTAGGTCAGTGTATATTTTTATTTAAGACAGAATGTATAAATTTAAGACTACACAAAATAAATAAATTGAATTCATATATGCGCCATATTCGATTTCCATTCCATACATACAAAAATCCAGGGTTACATATTATAAATAAAAAATTATCGATATATTATTACGTTACAAACTTCATTGAGAACACAACAAACCAGCCATTTACATTTTTAATTTGTGTGTGTGAGCGATGTTTTTGTTATTATAAAATAAATTTTTGTAAAAGTGAAAAAACATATTGAATAATAAATAAGTGAATGATTTTGTTGAGAAATTTAAAAACAATAAAACTATTATATTTTTAGTAGTTATATTTTGTTATTTTATTTGTTTTTATTATTTTATGTTTCTTTTTCTTTTTTTTGATGAAAATAAAAATTCAAAATGGCCGAATAAAAATGTCCGGGCATCGCGAGTTAATAAATAAAATCGCGATTTTTATAAGAAATGGATCACAAAAAATCGCCAATACGTCGTGCTAAACGTCAATCAAAAGTTTTAGAAGATAATTTTTGGGATTGCAGTGTTTGCACATTTCGAAATACAGCAGAAGCATTCAAGTGTTTAATGTGTGACGTACGAAAAGGTTAGTGTTGGTTTAGTGTTTTTATGATAATTTCACATAAATTTATTGTGATCAAGAGTTAATTTTGATAAGTATTAATACGGACATTATACCACAATGTTAAATGTTTAACATTGAGCAACATGTACTCAGATAAAATGTTTGTTATTTTGATTTAATAACATTTTATGTATTGACAGTGAATGATAAAAAACGAAAACATTGGTATGAGCAAGACAAAAACATATTCTATCATACAAACGTCAATAATCTCATTTTTATCTGTACAATTCCTAAGAAATGTTATTATGTGTAAAATTAAGGTATATTAAGCCAATACCAAGTTAATAATAGAATTTAAATCTTTGAAATGTCAAATATATTTTCATTATTTATGAGCAATTCTAATTTATCCATTGGAATTCAGTATCCGAAGTTATGTAGGTATAGTTATCCGAAGTTATGTAGGTATAGTTAATTTCATAAAAGAATCTTCGTGGGTTTTGGTTTGTTTACAAAAACAAAATACAAAATAAATTTTGTTATCTCAAACAAAACAAAAACTTTAAATCTAATTTTTATAAGCAAAAAATCATTTTATAATTTTGATTGAATTCAATTTGCTTTGAACATTTTTATAAGAATACATATTTACTGTAATATCTTACAAAACTTAGTATGCAAGCGAAATAAAAGTATGACTAAAATATGTGTGAATCTCTAGTCCAAATATTTTAGGATCCGATAAGATTCAATTACTGATTCTAAACAAATATTTTAATTCATTGATCTGGAATCGTTATTTAAAATCAGTAAAATATTGGACGGATCCTACGTATAACTTATTCAAACTAATGTTTTAAAAAAATCCGGATTGTTTGACAATAGAAGAACATGCTAAAGAAAATTCCGTTTTGTAGTTGTATTGGTATACTAAACGTAAACAAATGACGTAATAATTTGAGGTTATGATAACTTTGTTTTGGTTAGTTAAAACAGTTCTTCCATTGCAATTTGTATCTCGCAAAATTAAAATTTGGTTTGCTAACAAGTTAGATCTGACTATAAACTAATTATCATTATTGTTGAAATACATATTTAGAATTCCTCGTATGTGTGAATTATTCCACTTTTCTAAATTCAATCAAATAAAAATTTGATATTTTTTAAATTCAAAATATTCCTATTTTATTGTTTATATATCATAATAAATATATTTCGAAAATCAAGTTGCCATCTTCAGTATTTAGCTATTATGAACTCATAATAAATACTGAAGATGGCAACTTGATTGCCGAAATATATTTATAATATACATATAAAATATAAAATTCCACTATAAAGAATATTTTGAATTTAAAAAACATCAAATTTTTATTTGATTGAAATTATTATTACATCTTAGCTCATACCAAAAATTAACATCGATGCAAAAACATTTGCTTTACGCACTTTAACGTTTAATTTTCTATGTGTTTGCATAAAATCTCATTCATTTTAAAATGCTCCGGGAGCAAAAACAATTATTCCAATGAACATGACGTATTTGGAGCATTTTTTGTTTGATCTTAGAGCGTTTTTGTTTGCTCCCAAAACAGTTTTATTCGAGAGGAATATCATTTACATTCTTTTCGACAAAAACTAAGTTCGCGATGTGACTCATTGATATCTCCTAATGTACGCAATTGTTTAGAATTATTATATGCACGCCGAATATATGACTATCCGATATAAATATGACCCGTTTAACATGATCAACACCAAACTCCCCTAATTTTTTCCGCGGTATCTCAACTAAAAATTAATTATAAATAAATACATTATTATAATTTATTTATAAATAAATAAATAATTATGATGTTTAAATAATTTCAAGATGTCAAAAACAAAATCTACGTGTCACATTAAACGCACCGTGTAACAGTATTTTTATTAGTTTCCGTGAAACGTCTTAAATTCATCGTCTAATTAATATGTCTGACTACCTGTTTGTAATCTGTGTTGGGGCTCAAGGCTCTACCAACTCTTTCGCGGTTCGCTTATGAACGTCCTACTTTTACGCCATTACATAACCAAATCGAAGACGTACGGCCGCTGATAGAAGGGTCGGTCATAGAAATATTCATTCACACCATCGTTCATAATCAGATTTGATTGATTAATAGCACTGTAGGACCAAGCGCTAGGCAAGATTCCCGGATAACCTCGGGTCTATTCCTACAGCATTTTACATAAAACGATAGGTACGGATAGGAAGGTATGTTAGTTAGGAAAGAGCGATCCGGTTACAGACACCATGACAGTCGGTACTAAACTACTATTATCACAAGACGATCACAATTCTAATCTACTAGTCTGCAATCGCCAGTCAGCATTCTCCAGTCCGCAATACCTATCCGCTCTTCTGTATTTTGAATAAAATTAAAACTAAAGTAAAATTCTAAAATAAATTTATTAGTTGGTCGCTCAGGAATCTGTAACTTAATTAATTAATTTTATTATTTATTTTAACTCCTATCCGCACAACTAACCTAATTAGAACATAAGTACAGAACTCTGAAAGATATGTGTTTTAACTTATGGCTCAGGTATCTGAAACAGTTTAATTAATTTGGTATGATAGTTTAAGCCATCCATTACGATAATGTTACAATAAGTCTGCAACATGCTCATCAGAGAATCAAAATAGACTAGGGCGACAATCTTCAGCAGAACCATTTTCCTGTTATAAGCAGTAAAATAATATAATTTGTTAGTAAGATCTATCATTTTCACATTAACATTGGTTATTATTTTTATTTGGATAGGAAGGACATTTCTAATTCCATCATATGTATTTGTGTTACCTCAACAGTTGAAACTGGAGTTTTTAGGTTAATTATCCTGGGGTCTTCTCATCATATGCTGCATATAAAGTTGCGTCCTTATATTCCCATATCCACCACCATCTAACACGAGGGGCAGTATTTATTTATTTTATGACCCGACAGCATTTCATATACATACATTCGTGTATAGGGTAAATTATTTATATAAATAAATAATTGAGTAAGTTAGCTGTAACCTGCAACTTAGCTATAAAGTATTAAAATTAAATCATTTACACAAAATTCTAAAAATAAATTTACTAGATAGGAATCTGTAACTTAATTATTATTAATTTTTTTATTTATTTAAACTCCAGTCCGCACACCAATCATAGTTAAGCAAAAATACAAAACTCTTAATTAATAAACTTACGGCTCCTGAAGCTGTAACAATAAATTAAATTAATATGGTAAGCGATTAATACCCATCAACCATTACGCTGATGATACATACCATAATATTAGAATATGTTTATTTTTTTTTTTTTTTTTTTTTTATTTGTTTAAGAAATCTATATTTCTGTATAATATTACAACTAATCTCAGTGATTATCTAGTAAATGTTTTGTATTTTTAAGCAGTGTAGCATCTTATGGGATGAGAAAAATCGGTTCATCCCATTTCGTCCAGTCCTTTGATTTCAGTAGTTCAGGGAACCACTAATTCTAAAGGCTTTGTTCTTTTTAGGCGCTTTGGTCCATTGGTGTGATCCAGTAGGTTCCGCAGCTCCTCGTTGTCATGTTGCTGCAGTCGCAGTACATGACTCCTTGCAAGCTTAATTATTTCATCACTGACGTATTCCATGTTAAGGTCTCGATGGAGGTTGTCATTTCTAATATACCATGGAGCATTGACAATGCTACGTAGTACTTTATTTTGAAATGTTTGTATGATCTTAACTGTAGTTTTCTTTGCACATCCCCAAAGTTGAATGCCGTATGTCCAGATAGGTTTAAGGATTTGTTTATATAATAGTAGTTTGTTTTGCGTTGTCAGCTCAGAGTTTCTTCCAATAAGCCACTGCATTTTTCTGAATTTAAAATTCAATTCTTGTCTTTTCTTTTTAACATGTGCTTTCCACCTAAGCTTAGTGTCTAGTGTCATGCCAAGGTATTTCGCATTGTCTGAGTAAGGAATTTGTTGAAAATTCAGTCTAATCGGGATGTATTCTACTTTCTTGTTGGTGAAGTTGATGTGTGTTGATTTTGATTCGTTTAGCATTATTCTCCAAGTTTTTGTCCAAGTGTTTACTGTATTAACAGCATTTTGTAGTTTCCGTGTTGACTCGAAAATACTAATATCAGTAGTCATAATTGCAGTGTCATCAGCAAAAGTCCCTATTCTGGCTTCTGCTATATTTGGTAAATCATTTGTATACAGAAGGTATAACACAGGGCCAAGCACACTACCTTGTGGGACTCCTGCCAATATTTTCTTTAGTTTTGAGTACTCATCTTCTTGTCTCACTCGAAAATAACGGTCATTTATGTATGACTTAAGCAATTCAAAATGTTGTTTTGATAGATCTCGTTGAAGCTTAAATTCCAGACCATGGTGCCAAACCTTATCAAATGCTTGGGCTACGTCTAGGAATACTGCTGAACATACCTTCTTCTCTTCCAACGCCTCTTCAATCGTATCAGTGATTCTATGTACCTGTTCTATTGTTGAGTGGCCTTCTCGAAACCCAAACTGATGTGGTGGTATAAGTTTCCTAGTCTCTATAATTGGCTTGAGTCTCTTCAGAAACAATCTTTCGAAAATTTTTGATGTGGTTGTTAATAAAGAGATTGGCCTGTATGATGTTTTGTCATTTAACGGTTTATTAGGCTTAGCAATCATTATTATTTCTGCTACTTTCCACTGTCTCGGAACATAACTTTGTCTAAAGACAGCATTGATTATGTGCTGTAGCTTCCGTAGTGCTTTTTCTGGTAGTGCTTTGATTATTTTTGCTGTTATCAGGTCGTAACCGGGAGCCTTTTTATCTTTAAGATTTTTTACTTCTTCTTTGATTTCTTTCACAGTGACTGGTAGGAAAGGTACCTCGTCTATTTTGTTGACCGGTGTTAAATATTCATTCTCTACCTGCCCAGTTGGTGGTTTGAAGGTAATTTCTAGGTGTTCGGCAAAAAGATCAGCTTTTTGTTTATCGCTGCGAGCCCAGGTTCCATCAGCTTTTTTTATGGGTGGCACTTGCAGTTTAGGTCTTTTTAGACTTTTAGTGGCTTTCCACAACGAATAGTCCGTGTCAGATTTACCTGTCAGGTTACTTAGAAAGCAAGCTACTGACTCATTCTTGATCTCTTTTATAAGCAGTTTAAGTTTGTTGCACAGATTATTTAGGATTGTTTTATCTTCAGGAGCTCTAGTTCTCTGCCAAGTCTTGCGAGCTCGTCTTTTTTCGTTAACCAAGTCTCTCACTTCAACTGGGTAGCTTATACTTTTCTGTATTATTTCATGCTGGATGGGAGTACTTTCCCATGCCGCTTTCTGTATACTTTCAGTGAGATTTTCCAGCTCTTCTTCTATCATATGATCGTTCGAGATCGGCACCTGTAGATTGACGCTTTCTTCGACTATCTGGCGAAAGTATTCCCAGTTTGTTTTGTTATTTGTTAGTCTTGGAGGGCTTGCTTTCCTTATTGCCGTGGAACTTATTGTCATTAAGACTGGAGAGTGATCCGATGATAGTCCCCCAAGTAACAATTGATAGAGCTGCTAGTGATGGTGTTACTCTATTGCAGCTGTAGAACAGCAAGCGGGAAGCTTTCTTCGCTAGATCAGTAGCAATGGGTACTTCAAGCTTTAGTAAAAAAAATGTTTGCTCTATAAATTATGTTTTCAGCACTCTAAGCTTTAATAATTTATAGAGCTCATTGTTCTATTTAGGTGCTCTATAAGCTGATTTAGAGCTAAAATTATTACAGTAATAAAGCATATCAAATTTAAGAGCTATTCATTTTTAATTAGCATTACTGTAGCAACATCAGCACTTTTTCAGCTCACGTAAAGCTACGAGCTTTATACTAATTAGCTCGAATGGGATGTAAATTGTTGTTTATTTAAACACATTTAAGTAAACATTAAAATATTATAGAGCTTCTATAGTTAGGTGCGACTTGGTGCGACCAAGTAGCAATATTTTATTTTTTTTAATTGTCAATTTATAAGTATTGTAAAAACGTGCAAAATGTATAGCTCCAAGTCGTGGAAAAAATTTAAACGCAGTGGTTCGTACAGGTATCAAATTCAAAAGAACCGAATTATTTTCAACAAAACGATACGTTCCGACATCTCAACTCAAATTCATAGGCCTACAAGAAAGGTATCTGGCCCTTCAACATCGGTTGCGGAAAGTGCAACTCACAACTTGGTGGAACATCACGACAAGTATGATTCAGTAACTTTAAGTGAAGATAACGAAGTACCTGTTGCGGAGATCGAAGAGACAATTGAAAATTTGAGCGATAATCATGTTTACGAGATAGAAACAAGCCAAATAAATTTAAGAGAAAAACTAAGGAATTGGGCAATAGAATATAATATCAGACATCAGGCATTGCAAAAATTATTAGGTTTCTTGAGAAAAGCTAAATTACCTGATGAAGGGCTTCCGCAAGATCCACGGACTCTTTTAGAAACCCCTCATAGAGTAATATTGTATCCTCTAGGTACTGGACAATATTGGCATCAGGGATTGGAGAGGTGCCTTAGACAATACTTTAACGACAAGCTCAATAGATCGATGAGCATTTCATTAAATTTCAACATTGACGGTTTGCCAATTTACAAGAGTTCACAGTGGCAATTTTGGCCTATTCTTTTTAACATATTTGAAATTAAACATTTTAAACCTATGGTTATTGGAATTTACTGCGGAAAAGGAAAACCATCAAATTTAACAGATTTTTAATTCTTTTATTTCGCTTAATTGAGCTCCAATTTAGTGGTGGATACCAAAAAACACCATTGTGTTCTAGCGCTTCCGGAATAATTGCAAGCACATATCCTGTTTTTGATGTCTCTTGAATAATTTTAAATGACATTATTGTTTTTTTTAAATTAATTTTTGTTATATCTGGAATATATATTAAGTTATTATATTTTAAAAAATTTTATTGCAAATTACTTACCGCTTGTGTTGATCGTTCGACTAAAAATGACAGATCAATTACCGCTATTTAATCTTTTTTTATTTGCTTTAATGAAACGTATGGTATAGACTATAACAGAGCTACTATCTCTATATATAAATCATACAAGTATGATATAGAGCACTAAGTAAAAAAAAAGAGAGAAAAAGAGCTAACCTGCTCGAATCTAGAATTTTGTTCTATAGTGTGTTTATTATTGTAGAAAATTAATGTTTAATAAAGCTAATAGTTCTACAAGAGCATCACGTGAATATAACAACTTTATATCGTTATAATTGGTAATCAGCTCTGATTTTCGGCAATAAAATGAATAAAAATGGCAGCAAGCAAGGAAAAAATATTAATATATTAATGCCGCATTATGAAAAATTGGGCAATTTCGGTGGATGTTAATTCTTTTTTTATAGATATTTCTCATCATTATGTGAATATCTTAAAATTTTGAATATTTGAAAATGATACTGTAATAATTGTACGATCACATAAAATCTTTCCTAATTTTGTACAGGTTTTTTAAGTTTTTATATTTTATTTTTAGTAATAAAAACTTATTTTGAAGGCGCAATAAAATTATTCCACCTATCTTATAAACATTCATCATAAAAAATAAACGGCACTCACAAATACCTTTAAAAACTATAAAACATAATATATATTCTTATAATATAATTTATTCACTTCATTACTATTTTAACAAAAATTGAAATATAAAACAATTTTATAAAATTCCTAAAAATGTTGCATTGACTTGACATTAAGTATATAATATATTAATATTATTATCTAAAATACTTTTGGTATATTTTATTTTACTATACGTCATTTGATTCCATTATCGCTCTTTTATAAAGGCATGAGCTGTAATTATTAAACATCACAAGAGCTACAAGCTCGATAATAAGAACTTGATACGAGGTTCTGATTTTTCTTTCATAGAACTAATAGCTGTACGGAAGCAATTATTTCGGTTCTTCAAGAGGAAAAATATTGCTCGAAAATGCGCCAAACGGGCTCGATATAAGTTCCAAATAAGCTTGAGAAGCGCTGTTAGAGGAATATTTAGGACTAACTGCTCTATTAAACAGCTCTTTAAGCGCTTTTAGAGTATATTAAGAGCCCAAATTGTTACTTGGGCCTTCTTCATTTTCAACTACTAGGTAATTTTCGGAGATACCTCTGGATATATAGAAGTCTAGAAGATCAGGAATTTTATTTACGTCTGTAGGCCAGTAGGTTGGCTTTCTACTGGAGTGGAACTCACATTTTAATATTCTGCCTGCTTCAAATAGCTCTCTTCCTTTGGGAGTAGTTAGCTCTCTTCCTTTGGGAATATGTTTATCAGAAAATAAAAATAAATCTCTGAAAACGTTTTACATTCCAAAATTATGCAACATCGTTTTTAAAATAAAATAAACTTTCCTTGTTAACCCCTTCCAACTATAATCATATTTACACTTATATAAGTAATTAAAACCAAACCTTTTCCATAAATTATTATTATTATTTTTATATTACTGCAATACAATGTAATTAAAATGCAATACTCGTATTATGGTCGTGATCAGGTATGTCTCTTTACTACAAATGTAGTAGATCCGCCCCGACCTTCACCGTTCATAAATCAAAAAAGAACAATTGATATTGTCTTCAAAAAGCACCCTTAAATCCAAATACGAAACTTAATATATTGAAATTACGCATGGATAACCTACAGGCACATATGCACGACACACAGGAAATAAAGCAGGCAGGGATGCCACATACATGCAGAAAGTATGGAACAGAAGCACCCCAAAAGTGTAGGAAATCGACACCCCTCGCAGCGAACCCAATTCAAGCAAACCAAACACGATCCAAACTCAACATTCAACCAAACATACATCTATTAGTAGTAAACAAACTCTAAGACGAGAACCCAATCGTAAGCATCCAAACTACAAACTCATTCAGAGCAACTTCAACAACGGGACACCAACCTACACAAAAATAAAAAGTGCAGACCTATTTCAACTCACATCCAACAAACCGAAATCCATCCAAACACCCCACATTCTGGCTAATCCTCCAGCTTTCAAAAATTCCCACTCGCGTCCATAACCTCACATGCCAACAGACGCTCCCAACCGCCACCGCAACTTGATCAATCCTCATGGCCGTCCCAATCAAATCCAGCCTCGAAACCCCTTCCTCCCCAACCACAGCAGTACCATGAGTCAAAGAACAAATCACCAGCATGCAGCTACAAATACCTCCAAAAACCATTTCCTCAAAGAACCCCAGCCCACTCCAGAATCGAGCGACATCCTCCAAAAATCTAGCCAAAACATCATAACCTCCCACCCCTCTGCAAAATTAAATGCCTCCAAACCACCACTGCAAAACTATAATCCCGCCGACACTCAAACTTTTAAATAGTTCCAAATCCTCGCCACTAAAATCAAATCCCCACTCGACCCGTCACAATCTTTCAGACTTAAACAACCCTCAACCACAATCCCAAAATGTACCTCCGATAATGGAAGATACATACCCGTGTTCTGCACCAAATCTAAACACTCCTGTCCTACAACATCCCTGAGGATGTGTACACTTTCCCTATTAACTATGTGTCACACACACGCACCCTTTCGAATTGGAATAAAGAAATCAAATTTCCAGAAATTTAAATATGAACTCATCGTTCATAATCAGATGGTGAAAAATCCCTTTCGTATCCTATCCTGCCCCTATCGGGATACGAGCTCGTCAACTCCCACTCCAATTGCCGCAGTCTTAACGACTGCGCCATTTGGTCGGTCAAACTAATCTTAACGATAATGAGAACGTTTTTTATACTATTTCTTTTAAATTTATTTAACCAATTTTGTTCAACCCACTCTTATTAATTTCCAATCTTATTGGACCAACCGTCCGACTAAATTAGATTGTGTGTATAGCCTTTGAGTATTATATAGCTTGTCAATGGTTTATGATGGTTTATTTCAACTGTTATATAAAGTTTTCTTTACACTATAAAACTAGAACGATAAATTAGGACTTTAAAACAAAAAGGTAGCATTGGAATAACAATTCAAAATATGAATTCGACGTATGGGATTATTGTTATAGTTTGTCAAAATAAAATACGTACTTACATGTATTACATAATCTAATTCAGTTTTTCGCACATCTATATTCGAAGAAATACAAGTTTAAATCACTCAGTATTTTAAGAAATACACGTATAAGTCCATCATATTCTATGAAATATGCGTCGATGTCACGTCTCTAAAAAAATACAGGTACATATTTTATCCATAGTCACAAATCGTCGCGTTACGATTACGTTTAAATATCGTCAACTATTCCTTTAAAACTATTAATCGAAATGCATACTCTAACGTACTTATACGGTTTTGGTGTCCAAATATTTTACTAAAATATCGATCGAAATGCTCACAACCTCATAATTTAACGCACTTTCTCTACGATCATCCAATATCACGTCTTTGATTTTATTGACCGTATATGTTATGGTGCTCATAGTATTTGTACGTTCGCAGCTCAATCATTCCCAACGATGGTGAAAAATATAATATAAAGATTGCGAAATAGTTTTTCTTTGGAAAAAATTATGTAACGCCTGTTTCAGTGGTAAAACAATTTGACTGAAAATTAAGCTCGAACAAAAATTTGTTATGTAATTATATTAACAGACGATATTCACATTTTTTTTATATTTATACTGAACTATCTAAGAGATCTCTCCACGAATTTTTATATGGCTCATTTAAAGATTAAGACACCATATTACTTTTACTATGGCGATTGATTATATAATATCATGAGGACCCTCATAACTGGTTTAAGCTAAAAATTTAGTATCCATTTATAATAATTGAAGTTCTCTCCCGTATTACAGATACTCACCTTTCTGCAAAATTGAGTTTCAAGAAAGTAATCAGTCAATGGTGTCTCGAACTAAACTGAAAATTTGTTGAAAATTACGAAGCTCCTACGCCTTATCTACCACATAAATTGTTAATGCTTCTCTAATAAAGTATTATTCCGCCAAATAGGTTTTTTATCGCAGTAGATACGTTATTTTTGTTTAAATTTGCCAATGAGACCATTAAGTTTTTACGAAATAGTTAATTAACTAACCTTAAATTTAATCTACGGTATATATTTTTTTAAAATTAATTATTTGTTATTATGTTGACATTACCTTATGGTGGAAATTAGATTTTTTAACGGCTTTTACAGGTCATTATTGGCCCGTACCGTGTCAACAATCTGACTCCATCGGTTTTGATCATATTGTTGCAAGAAACCAGAAAATGCCAGATCGCTCTCTTCGCCGTGGAGCTCTTCGCCTATTCGTTTGTCTTACGTGTTTTAAAATAGTATATGCGCGTTATCTGTCAGATTTTACTAGAATAATGTTTTACCTCCGGTTGTCGCCGGTTGTGGCTTAATAGTTAAGAGAGTTTCTCATCACGCCGAGTTCGATTCCCGCCGTTGACCAAAAATTAACATGCAACCGGATGACATAAAAACGCGTTTGTTTATAAAAATATTCGTACACAACACACCTACAATGTGCACCAATCGTTAAAATTGGTTCGTAAGGTGAGACGTTTACGGCCTCTAAACCATAGATAGAATGTTTTACCTTTATAGTAGTTATTGTTTATTTAAATAAATTTGTATTTTTGGGTTTAGTTTTCCTTAATCCTTAGTAAAAGTACCAAAAATTAATCAGTTTAAGAAAGTAGTAAATAAATGTATTTTCCAATAAAATATATTGATTTTAAGTGTCAGTTTAAATTTGATAAATTAATTTTTTTTTGTTAATAATTTTTGTTGCGTTAAATGCGTGTACTAATTATATAAATTATATGATTAAATAAATTTAAAAATTTTGATATGATTATATAAATTTAAAAAATAAACTATTATGTAATGTTGACAGATATTTATGTTTTATTAAAAATATTAAAAGCAGAGTAAAATACATTTAATAATAAAATTTGCAATCGATATTGCAATTCTTAACTGAAAATATCTTTCATAATACTAGGAATATTTTCTTTAAAGTGTGTAGTAAAAATCTAACTATCTCCATAAATTTATTTTTCGTAGTTGATTTTTCATTATTTTTCAAACAATATGAGTAATAAATGCGGCTTCAATTAATTGTTACGCTCAATATGAAAAACGTTTTGTCTTTGAGTGATTTAATTCGATCGAATACATTTTTGATATCTAAATCGATCCACTTTCCATTAAATTTTATACTTATCTTTACATGAACTTAGGTAATGAAATATAATCGGTCACTCTTTGTTAAAACTACAACAAAATGTAATTTCACAAAATTTATAAATGCATGAAACAAAATATAAAATGAAAAAGCACAACAGGAAATGTATAAAGGATGATGTCTTATTATTTCCGTTTCTTGTATTATAGATCATACATATTTTATATAGAAAACTGAACTTGCTCTTTTATGTAATTTTTTATTGTTGTTTTTCATGTTTTGAAGGTACTTCAACGCGAAAACCGCGTCTCAATTCCGCGTTAGTAGCACAACAAGCAGCAACACTTCCTGGTGCATCAACTAATATACCTAACGGTACTTCAGGGCCCGGAGGTGTGGGATCAGTCGGTGGTATGCAAACTTCAACTTCAACTAAAAATTCGGGTAAAATATCACGAAATAAAAATAAAAAATATCCAGCCCGACTAAAAAATGTCGATCGATCCAGTGCTCAAACAAGAGAAGTGACAGTCAATTCTGTAACGGTTTTGATAACCGAATATAAGCCTAAACCAATTGTTAATCGACGTGAATCCAGTGATCAAACTAGTATGAGTGAAAGTAATGATTCACGGAGTTAGGTTAATTTTAAATGGAACTTTAATAATATAGGAGATATTTATTTGATTATTTTTGGTTTTCGATTTCTTCCATTACATAAATATATAAATTGTTCACATTCAGCTAGTGGTTCGTTGAATGAACCACAAAAAACGGATATTGCAATTTTATGTAATTAAATACGAAATAACCATAAAAAGGTATAATTAATTTTATTAAATTATAATTTATTAGATAGATTATCGTACAGTAAGTGTTATGTGACTGTCCAATAAATAAATTATAATAATAAAGTATATATTTTAATTTTAAGAGTGTAAAGTTATACTGTATAATTTTGAATGAACCGCAGCAAAAATTGTATTCAACAATAATAATATATTATGTATATGAAGAAATAATATTTTTTCAATATTTAATAAATACTGCCATATATTTTATTCATTATATTTTCATTTAAAAGAGATAAAACAAAATTCCAAAATAGCTTAAACTTTTTGTGTTAATTGTATTTGTTAACACAATTAAAATAGAAATTCCTTAATTTAATGCGAAAATAAATAGATAAAGTGAAGACTGAGTAATATCTTTAAATTAAATAATAAAAAAATTATGCAACGAATATAATAATATTAATGTTTTGACTTTTGTTTTTTAAATTTTATTTAGATTTTGTCAGTTAATAACTGTCAAGAATAATACAAAAATATAGTTAATCACACGTGTATTCATGTATCTTATGTATGTAATGAGAAAATAGCGGTAACTTTTCTAACCAGCTGTTCGATATTATATTTGTCTTTTGCATCTGTGTAAATAAAATTTAAAATCGCAAATTGAATGTCATTTTGAAGTTGAGTTATTTATTAATAAATGAGTGCACAATTTGTATGGTAATGAAATTAATCGAACAAAACATGTTAATATTGCATATCTGATCGATAAATAAGCATTTCCTAACAGCATTGCTTTGATAGTTAAAGGTAGGTGATGTTTACATTTGTATGGCTCTTTAATTAAGGTCCTGTTTCCAATATCGTTGCTTATTGGTATAGTCCATATTCCAGAAAATTAAATACTGAATTATTTTCATTAACTATAGCTATATATTCATTTACAATTTCACTAATTACATCTTTAAATTGTGATTACTTGAATAGAATATCGTAACTAAATAGAATAGAATGTTCAATATTAAAAGTTTAAATATATACATATTGGTTTAAATTTAAGTTAGTTCACATATAAAAATGTGTTAATTTGCAATATAAAGTAAATTTATTTTGGATTATTAATGAAAAGATAAAATGACATTCGTATTAGATTGTTCTATTTCATTCACTTGTTTATTAATTCTTATTTTAATTAAATGAAACTATTTATTAATAATTATCTACAAAATAAATAAATCGTTTTATTTTAATTTTATTACATTTATAGATAATTTGATTTAATTATATATTTCTCTTTTCTTTTTAATACAAATGAAATTTAAAAAAAATATCTATTAATATTATTAAAAAAAAATAAATATATTATTTGTAAAACTTTAAATAAAAGGGAAGAAGAAAATAAAATATATAAGTAATATTTCTGCGTTTTGTTGTTTATTTTTGAAAATTTACAGGAACTTTATGTTAGATATAAAAATATTATATACGTGTAACTATGTGCACGTATCTCCTCTGTTATATAAGACATATTATCTCACTAAAACAAAAACTCGAAAAAGATTACAAATGAAAATTAAAGAAGAAAACGGTTTTTTTATTTTTTATTAGACACTCGGGTGATCTTATTTCTAATTTAGTTTTTTTTTATTTTCTGAATGTTAAATACGTATAAGATATTTTCTATTTTTCAAGTTTTGATTTAATTCGGATTGCTCCCAATACGAAAATATTATTTTTTTGTAAAGTTTACATTATATGATGAAGAACATTTGGGTAAGTGTTTGAAGAAGAGAAGGTAAGTGAATACTACATAGTAGTAAAAATGTTCTAATTTAAGTTCCTTTTATCGTCACCTCAACGTGAAATACATGCAATATGCGACTTGAACTCAACACACGTGGTGAGGTGACTAGTCTCAAATATACTGAAGGTGTGGTATTGCTTTATTCAAAATAATTTTTTATAAAGATTTTTCAACTATTTAAAATATATAAATAAAAATAATAATAACAAAATAACAATTATTCGTGGTTCTACGCAGATAACTCACCAAACGAAAAGCGAGAATCATAAACAACAATGTATATCAAACAACTTGAAGTGGTGAGGTGAGAACGATAATGGGGGTATTAGTTTGTATATATCAAAAAATACTTTTAATTAATACATAATTAAGCAAAATACAAATGGAAGAAATTGTCTTTCTTCCATTTGTATTTTGTTCCATCAATCTTTAAATTGCTGAAATTCTTTTTTTTCGAAATGATGATGTCGTCGTAACAAATCGACGATAATCTTATTACTTTATATTTATTAATTTATTTAATTGAATATTTTAAACTGCTTGATTAATGAATTATATAACATTCTATCAACCCCATTGATGAGTGTGCGGTCATATATGTGGCCGAGAGAGCCTAAAATGCGTCTTAATTTTGAAAAGTATGATATTATGGTTCTCACTTGTAATACCGACATAATGACGTCATAAATAGAACTTGAACTCGCTAAATGGAAAAATTGGTGAGTATTTACTGACCACGAGACTTAAGAATATTTCAAACGTAATGTAATGGAAAATTGTTTTCGAAGATTTTTGGAAGCGTCCATTTTAAATGTTATACGTACTTTTCTACTTTACGGATAGGATACGTACTTCATAAACGTCCATCAACACCACGTTGCCTTAAATTTCCATTTTTAAGCATACAACGAATGATGTAAGTATTATTTATCTTGTATTTATTGTGTAAACAACGCATAAATTAGCCACCGCAAAGTTCTGATTTATACATAGAAAATGTTTGGGCTTATTTGAATCGAAATATATCATATTGAGTTAGACGGAGCAAGCAAGAGTTATGGGATTGTTCAGGTGCGGAGTAAAATATGTACCATTAGAATTTATTTCCAAATTACTTGGTAGTATACCCAAAAGGCTAAAGAGGTCATATTAAATAAAGGTGGACAGACTAAATATTAAATTTCAATAAAACAAACTAAATAATATAAATTAGTAATGTTTTTAATTAAAACTGTCCCAACACAAATACTTTTGCATTAATTTGTAACACTAATACTTTTGCAACAGAGTAAATTTACTTTTTATAAGTGAACTCTTATATTTTTTTCACTAGTTGTATACCAAATGAAATGTAATTTAATAATTATTAACCTTTATAAATTTTAAAAATTTTTATAAATTAATATTTTCATGAGCACAAATATTAATGCATAGTATATAAACGATTACTTCAAAATAGATATCTCTGAGTTTGGATAAATATGAACACATACAAAGACATTAATATGAAGAGGGAGCTATAAGTATCTGGTATGGTATGGTATCTGGTTTTGACCAAATTTATTTAAAAGTTTTGATATTAAGTTCAGTCAAATCTGAAAGAGATTTCTTTCATCTAACCACTACTACATATACATATAAAGAACAATTATCTCAAAGTTTCTCATAAATTTAAAGAGTCCATCTAACGTGAGTGCTTATTTATATTTGTAATAACCCTAACATATATTCAGTTTTTAATATCAGATCCTGCCTAGGAAATATAAACTTAATTGAAAAGGATTTCTAATTCGACATCATACAATATAGAAATTAGTTAATATTTATCAATAAGAAAATAATCTTTTAATATTTTTACATTTTAACTAATTGTTTTATTGCAGTAATGTTGAAGGCCGATTAAACTTTGATTGCTCCTTCATCCGTAACCATTTTCTGTATGCAGAATCCAGGTAGTAGTGTAATTTGATAAATTATTTTATCAAATTTCATTACTACTCGGATAGTAAATTTGAACACATTTTGGGTCATAATACTCTGTCTTGCACATTTCAAACATTCCAAAATCTCTAGTTAAACTCAACCCACACTTGTGCTTTTTTGAAATAAAATTTTATAAATGAATACTGTGAAACTGTGTTTTGCGGAGATAAATTTTCTATATACCTGGATGTGCTCGTATATCTATTGTACATGGACTAATTGAAAATTATACTATAGAGATTTTCAACTATGTTGTATTGATATTTTCGATCTGAGATTTTTCTTGATTTGCTTAGCTTGTTATTAAAATAGTGTTGATGTATTAGTGCCATGTATACAAATTATAAAAGAAGAGAGACAGATGTATAAAAAATTAATTATTAATTACCTATGTGAACAGAGAGGAGCAAAAAATTAAAAATAAAATATGATAATTATATTCAACTATAGTATATAACACTTATACATATATGCTTGTCACAATTTTAATTTATAATACTATTGTTTACATATTTACATAATTGAATTTATTTTAACATTTATTAATTGTTATTATTATTTATTTTATTTTACTTTAAAAATATAAATAAGAAAATATATAAATATAATATAAATAAAACACAGAGCGGAAAAAACACGTCTGCTCCATGTGTGACGCTGTAATTTAATTTTTAACTACTTAACTATAAGCCCACCTTTGTTAAGTTAGCACAGAATTTCATTCCCGAAAAAATTGCATTTAGTAATACAGTAAGTCGAAAATGACTATCACGATATTGCAATTTAATATTTCGATTGTACATATTTTTAAAAATGTTAGTTTCAACAATCTAAGGAAAATAAATTTATTCGAGAATATAAAGATTGGTTATCCATAAATAAAAAATAAAGCTTTGTCTTACATTCTCTCAGCCCCGAAAAATGTTTATCGCGATTGTTTTAATATTAATTATTTTAATTGTTCATAAGCAAAATAAAATAATATTAACATAAGAAAAGGAAACCAATTTTTGTAAACACAAATTTTGTCTGAACAAAGAAACATTTACTATCATGATAGCTTTCATATACTCAGCCTAAAAACATTACTAACACGATAAGCAAACAACTTTATCATTTGATATAGTCACTCAAACATGAAAACTATTTGTCGGATGGAGCAACTGATTTTGGATATATGTATATATAATATATAATTAAAGGGGGCGTTAGATGGTGATAGATTGGGGCATGTCTTTAAATAACGCCTAGTGTGATATAACCCGTATAGACGAATCCTTATGTTCTGTTTAGAGGCAGGCAGCACCTGCTTCATGTATATCATTTAATATTTGGTTGCACCAAATTACAGGAATACGCTATAATGGATTTCGGAATGAACGTCTTTTTCTCTCAATAATATCACCATCGACTATTTTCAATTTTTTTCATAAAATCAATATTTACTTCATATTTTCAATTTTTGATCTCTTTTTTGTATATATATTTTATTACTATGCAATCTATTTTGTCACTCCCAACTTTTTCGCGGTTCGCTTATTTACGTCCTTACCTTACGCTTTGTAGTCCTTACCTTACGCTTTGTACGGCTATAGGTCCGATTTACTTAACCATCTGCACACTGCATAGCTCTATGCCAGCCTATAGTACTGACATGGAAGATGGGTTGGCCCATGGATTCTACACTCCAACAGGGTGTCATAGATGTGTTCATTTACACCACCGATCGTAATCAAGTGGTGAAACATCCATTTTCATCCCGCCCCTATCGAGATTCGAACCCGGTACCTCCCGCTCCAACTGCCGCAGCTTTAACCACGGCGCCACCTGGGAGGTTAATTTTTAATCTTGTCAAACAGAAAAAATTGTTCAACGGCTAGTTAATAGGATTAGTTAGAAGTTCATTTACCGACTTAGTTTCTGTTCGTCATTTGGAACAAATATGTTAAGTTTATCCTTGAATAAATTAATTTTTAGGTTCTTATGCGATCATAGACGAAGTAACCTGAGCCGTTGTTCTAAAACCGTTGAATTATCAGTATGTTGTATTATTTAGTGTAACCCCAGATCGCCCAGATTGCGCAGTGGTTAAAACGCTGCAACGTAGAGCGAGAAGAACCGGGTTCGAGTCTCGATAGGGGTAAGATGCGAAAAGAGGTTTTCATCATCGATCGTTTGGGCGGTACGATTGGTGGTACGAATGATCTCGTCTGAGGTCAGTTGAGGTTAGAATCCGTGTGCCATCCCATCTTCAATGTCAGTACTATAAGCTGACATGGAACTATGAAATGTGCAGATGGTTTCTACGTAAATCAGACCTATAGCCAGAACGTAAAGGAATATAGTGGGAAGTCACAATGGGCCAATATAGCCTGAGTGACAGATAACTCTACAAAAAAAACAGTATTGTATTCCATAAGTTCAGGCAGGTTTTAGGACTTGTTTACAAAGTAAAAGCTTATATATGAAGATAGGGGCAGTTTCTTCCCATTAACCAGTACATTTTTCTATATGTAATTTCCAACTCTTATTTTAACCTTTTTGTATGGACCTTTCACCTTAGCTTAGTCATAAGTATTTTACGAAATAATCTATCTATTTAAATGTAGCAACATTGTTATTTTACAGCATAGGATCACAAGCATGTATACAATAAATACAAACCGGTTCAAGTTTTCAATTCCTTCAACTCCTTCATTAATTTTCTTCAGTTCGTTTAACTCAACGTATGTAAAATTGTAATATTTCTGTTATAGTTCCTCATAACATACTTTGCCAATGAGTTGTGGTACATTCAAAAAAATTGTACAGCAAATTTTTTTTCTTCCATTGCTTTATCAATAATATCGCCCTGTGGGCGGAGGCATTCATGTTTCGTAAATATTACGAACGACACATGAGACCCATAGAATACCACCACAGTATTCAGAACTTATCGTAGGAGGCGACTTAATCTGGTTGAATCGCTGGGCTGACGACTCGCATCCGTATAAAACCAAATATGTTAAAAATGTCAACAAACAAAAAAACGGAAACTGCCAAAAAAATAATGACCCTCCAATTAAGCACCCGGAAACGAGATTAAGGATCGGCATGTGGAACGTGCAGTCACTTCGAAAACCTGGCGCGTTTGATCTCATGTATGAAAGAGTATCGGCTGGAACTCATAGCGCTCCAAGAATCAAGATGGCCTAAGAGTAGAGACCATTTGTCCCAGGAATGGAGATGACCTCGGCAATCTTGGAGTTGGATTTCTCATTGGGCCACAGGTAAAAAAGGCTGTACTGGATTTTCAGGCAGTCGATAATCGAATGAGTAAGCTTCGCTTGCACAAGAGATTAGCCAACCTGTCAATTGCCTGTGTACATGCGCCCAATGATGAAAGCCAACCCCAAGATGTTTTACAATAATTTATATAATTTGGGCTCTATACCTGAACACGATGTCAGTAAGTGATTGATGACTTTAATGCTAGAGCTGATAGAAATCAGACCGACTTGTCTAATAATATATAGGTTCGTACTCCCGACACGAAACTGCGACCGAAAATGGGTAAGTACATTCTTTCCTCAAAAAAACATCGATTTGGAAACATGGACACATTCACGCGAAACTTCACGAAGCCAAATTGACCATAATTTCTAAAGGGCGGGCTCGAGTTGTCCTAGACGTGAAATCTTATCGGTCGTCAACAAAATTCGTAGACATGTGACCATTATCTGGTCACCGCAAAGGTACGATGGAAATTTTCGTACAAGTCTAAGAGGACAGGGAAATATACAATGCGATTCTCCTGTGAAGGTCTGATAAATGTAGAAACGCAACGAAATATCAAGATCTTGTCAGCAATAGCATTTTGTGATCCAATTACCAATCTGATGAAGTGAACAGTGTCTGGGAAGTATTGAAAACCTCGGTTTTCAATACTCCCAGACACTGTGTCGTCTTGCTGTTGAGCAACGCAATATAGCCCACAATGAAGAGACTCGGTTTGCAATTGCAAAAAAACAAGGCAGTTCTTGCTAGGAGGACAGCTAAACGCATTTGTAGACAGAAGAAGGGCGAATGGTGAAAGGCTAAGGTCTTAAGAGTACAACAACTCAGCAATGAGCACAATTCGCGTGGTTTCTTTAAAGGAATCACCGAATTGCACCATACCTTTAGATCTCGGTCAACTGCCACCAGGATGGAAACCTCTGTGTAAAGGTCGATGCGGTACTCGATACATGGCGTGAACATATTTCTGATTTACTTAATGTTCCACATGTATCACAAGCTGTGTTTGAATACCCTCAAATACAGAACGCAGAGATGTTCATTGAGGATCCATTCTTTGAGGAATTCACCATGCCCATACATTGATTAAGGAAAAATCATTCACCAGGAGTTGATTGCATTAATTCAGAGCTCTTGATATTCGGAGGGCTAACTTTGTGGAACTGTGTTTTCGACCTTGTTCGATTAATATTGCAAAATGACGTCATAGCTGAAGAATGGAAAGTGGCCGCTTTATGCCCAAAATTCAAGAAGGGTGATCGCTTGAAATGAGAGGATTATCGCGGTATAGCTCTCCTTTGCACATCATACAAGTTACTGTCATACATTATCTTGGAAAGAACTACTCCTCTGGTGAGTCAAATTATCGGTGACTACCAAGGAGGAATCCGTCCAAATCTCGATAAGGCTGATTCTTTCCAAGTACTACAAAACGTCTCCCGATGTACCCCAGGCTGTGTTAAAGTTGAGAACAGGCTGTCGAGAACTTTTGCAATTACATCTGATGTTCTACAAGGAGATGCGTTGTTCCCAATACTTTTTAATCTCATGTTAGAATACATCCTTCGTAAAAGTGAATCACAATCAAGACAATATCTTATTCCGACAATCCAATCAACTTTTTGCATATGTAGATCTGTGTGATTCTATTAAATGGCAACGGAGTGAAAAAGATATTTGATCCACTGGAGCAGTGGATCGAGTATCTCTTCCGTTGGTCTCAAAATCAATGAGTCCAAAACCAAATATATGATCCCTGGTTTTCGAGTCAAAGAAGCAATTGATTTCAGTACTAACTTTCAGTGGTAACCACACATTTGAAGGAGTAATAAGATTCAAGTATCTTGGATCTCTCATTACTCACGATAATAGGGGAGATGATATCAAGGTTCACCCTGCCGCTGGCAATCGGGCTTTATATCCTCTACGTTCACTGCTGAAATCAAAATATCTTGCAAATGCGGATAAGCTGAAATTGTACAAGTGTTGATCAGACCCGTTGTCATGCATGGATGGAGTTGAACCTTGAAGGATGAGTACAAGAGATGGCTTCGAAAATTCGAGAGAAGAATCATGCGTGTGACATATGGCCCAAAACACGACGTTGATGGCGTACATTCCCAGTTCGTTTCAACCACGAGATCAGGAATTCAACTCAAATTCCTGATATCGTGCATGAAATCAGAGGACGGCGAGTGCGCTGGCTCGGTCATGTTCTGCGTGCTTATTTGGGCCGAGTGACACAGCGATCTTGAAGGGAGAGCCGCCTTTGATCTTGAAGGGAGAGTTGAAGAGGTCGTTGTCGGCAACGATGGCTCAACGGCGTAGAGAGCGATCTGGCATCTTATTGTTGCTTACAACTTACAACAGTATGAAGAGCTGGCTTATGATCTCAACCGATGAAGCCAGATTGTTGACACAGTATGAGCCACATTGTTGACACGGTGGCCTGTAAAAGCTGTCAAAAACAAAAAGGAATGTTTCAATAATTGCTGCAGAACCCAAATTGATGATTTTGAAATATTTTTTTTTTATTCTATGCTATCTTTCCCAGCTCTTTCGCGGTTCGCTTAGTTACGTCCTACTTTACGCCTTAACGGCCATAATTTTGAAATATGATTACTCACTTTAATTTATGTTTTTAACTTCTTTACTAACTCGAACTGGTTTATCGTAACACACCTGTTCTTCAGGTGTCCTGTTATCCCTTTTTGAAAATTGTTTCTATAGATGATGTCTGAATTATATAATAGGTCATTTTAATTTTTTAAGTTGCATTAATGAACAAATATTCTGAGCTTTTGTTATTGGTTAACCATTGTTTAGATTTGCATTGATAGATGTTTGTTTGCTTTTCTTGCGCCTCGTTAAATTGTTAAGTCTACTTTTTGTTGTTTTCCACGTGTTGAAGACCATTTGTGAGTGTTTTTAGTTCAGTATCTAGTTCAAACATCATCATACCACGCACTTTTCAATTTGAAGAGAGTTGAATGATATACTCTTAATTACGTAAAAGTCGAACAAGTCAGAAATTTCTTTTCTCACAATCCGTAGGCCAATATGTTGGTTTAACATTGGTATTTTTTTTTGCAATTTATCTTTAGCACTAAGTCGCCACTTAGTAGTTTCATTTGGAAGTAATCTTTAGGTATCCTAGTTGTAAGTAGGTATAACAAATATTCTTTCATATAGTTTATCCACTCGGGTTCTTTCTCCTCTCCATCTTTAGAATTATTCTTTGATTTATAGGTTGTTTTTTCTTTATTTGTTTTTACATTAACTAAATAACGTTTTGTTTTTTGAATGTTTTGCATATCGTGGACTAGGATTTGAATTAGTGAGGAGTATTTTTATAAATTTGATAAGAAGTAACAGCCAAAACGATGGTAGTTTAAATAAATTCACAAATTTGCACTAAAATTTAAAACTTTACTATATTATATTACAACAGAATTTCTAAAATATATTATAAATGTAGTATATCTTGATTGTTTTTTAAACGATTTCGAAATGTCTACAAAAAGATATTCTATTTTCACATTTAAGAAATAAGTAACGTTCCTTATTGTATATTTTATTGTATTCCTTGTTCGTACGCAAATATTAATAAATAAAAATTCAACAAAACAGCAGAGAAAAGAAAACACCCCGAAAGAATATAATTTTCAATATTTATACATGAAAAATTCACTAAATTCAAACCATTTTCAACTCTTACACCATACAAATTTTCACTATACATTTTCCCATTTCCATCTCGTAAAATGAACACTGAAAAAATAAAAATTAAGCAAAAAATGAGAAGAAAGGGATGAAAAATAAATTAAAGAAAAATATTTTTTGTGAAGGGGGTTGATATTCAAAACAGAATGAAAATTCCTTTTTTCATTTATTTTATTTCTTTTTTTGTTTCTTGATGAAAAACTGGAAAAGATAAAAGAAAAATATGCAACACATTTAGATAAAATTCCTAACTTCGAGAATTTATTGGTTAGTGATGGCAATTTTGTTTTAAAGAGCGGTGGTGTTAACAAATATTGCTATCATCGTGTATTTCTAATCGTACTTGTGACTTTCAGATTTCAAGTTACGAATCAAACTAAACGTAAACAGCGATATGCAAATCTTTAACATTTTCACGTAAAAGTAGTATGTACATTTTTAAATGTAGCTGGAAGTAATTATCTTGGATATAATCAACCTTACATTTGATTCTTTAAGTGTTGATTTACACTCATAATAATTTAGATTTTTATTTTATTTTACATCATGTATATGAAATCGAAATATGACTCGTTTTCATCCATAAAGTTCTACAACGATTAATTGATCGACGACCACAGTTAATATTAAAATTAATCATGTGAATTTTCAGACTATCTGTCAAAAAAATTAAATAAGACAACAACAAATAGTTACTTTTCCAAAAAACTTTTATTAGTATTATCGAGCCGTAATAATATGACGTATTTTTTGTTGAGCTTTTTTTAGAGGAGGTATATTTTACACTTTCCCATAAGAAGCAATGTAAAAATCACATTTTTCGAAATAATTTTTATCAATAAAAAATTGTAAATTTGATTTCTGTTTTTACAATGTTAAGTACATAAAATGTTGAAGTTAAATATATCTGAAAATCAGTTATCTAAATATCTTAATAATTTATTTAAACATAAATTAAAATTCAATATGAATTTACAATATTGAAAGCACAGCCAAATATGTATATGTGTTTGTGAAGTCGATTTTAAAGTTAAATCATATTCCAATAAGAGCGGTACATTTTGTTAATCTAACCGCACACGTCTACTTTTATTTTGCAGCAAAATATTCGTAGCTGTATTGAAATATATTTAGAAATAAGAAATTATGTTTTTGCACATAAATAAAATTTAATTACTACAATAAACCATAATTTTAATTATATATAATAAAAAAATGACGCTGCGCTTTTTGTAGTACCCACTAAAAACGAAACTAAATAAAAAAAAAATTATGTCGATAGATAAAGAGTATTCCATACGAACAGCACATATTATTTTCATCTAACTGTATCATTTTCTTTTAATTTCGAATCAAAATAACCGTAACTTCTTTGAAATACATTTATATTCTAGAAATTATAAAAATAAAACATAATGATTATTAAAAAAATTATTTTAATTATAAAATAATAAAATGATAAATAAACCAAAGCCCCTTGGATATATAAAGCTGGAATGCATACTCAGTTTTTGAAATGAGATTTATTTAGTGTATCAATAATGTACGTTTTGTCAAGAAACTCATACGAAACATACAAATTTCGTTTTAAGTTTTTAGCTATTGCAACTTAGAGCTTTTAAAATTTTATTTCATAAAATGACTAAGAAAGAGTCGAAATTAGATCTAAACATATCTCATTTTTTTCAAATCAAAATAAATTACAATCAAATTTAATTATAAATTGATCTATATTTTTATAATTTTTGTGCTTTTTATTTCAATATAATCAATATCCTCTAAAATATAATTTCCTCGCTCTAATTCTCTCTTGGTTGTACGACGAAAGTCAAACTTATTTCGAAATAAATTTAGAAAAATAATATTGACGAAAATACACATAATTAAACGCGAAAACTTAAAAACTTAATTATTAATTTATTTAAATGAAATTATGTATTCGAAAAAATTAACTAAAACCAAATTTATAAACATAAATCAGCTCATCGCTTTGAATAAACCCACTAAAAACCAAACCAGAAACATGACATGGCGGAAAAGCTTTACAAGAGATATCTGACATTCATAATCAAATTAATTTATTTGTTACACATATCAGAATAATTATTAATTATAATTATTATATTCAATATAGATAAAAGTAAATCTATTAAAATTTAATTTATTCAGGATAAAATTTTAAGTTCTCGATTGTACTCGATCGATATTTCATATTGCACATGCGTATACATGAGAATATTTTTTTTTAATAATATTTAAATGATTATTATATAAATAGTTTTAATATGATTTCAACATAAAAATGTTTATTTTTTCACACTTTTCATTGAAATATTTCATTTTAAAAAAATGTTTACTTGATAACTTTACGTAGGTATAATCTAGTTAAAAACTTACAAGCCACACACTATTTTTTGTTGTGTTTCTATTTTGTGTTCCAAGCAATAGATTTTTTAAATGAGTATAAATTCAAACATATATCGCCATATATAGAGATGTCCAAACAGTTTTAGTCCGAAAAAAGATCTGACAATTTTTTGGATGGCATCAAATCAGGTTAATTGGCATGGCACCGCTTGTGAGTTAGTGCTTTATGTAAGTAACAATATCATGATGGAAGCAGTAATAATGTTTTCCGCACATCGCCTGAGAATAAATTTCTTTAAGTGCCGACACCGAGTACTATTTCGATAAAAAGCTGTGGTAACTTCTCTTTTTCTGAAGTTGCTCTCCGAACTATCACAGCTGAAACATTTATTATTCCTTACATAGCCAATTTTTTTGGTGGAATGCTTCTCAAAGACTCATACCATAGGTTATAATTCTGTTTGTTATTAGAATCTTGCAGTAGAACATCTCTTAATCTCAAAATAAAATTTCATTACCATTGTGCGAAGAGAGTAAAATCTATGATTTTGCAATCCTAGTTTTCTTCTGATCCTCAGTTAAACCACAATTTTTTTGTTTTTTGTATCATATAAGTGCAGAAAGTATGCGATGCATTGATAACGTTTACACTAGTAGCTGTTCACACTTCTGAAACGTGTCGATTTATGTTATTTTTACCGTACTTCTAATCCTTTTAATGCTCGATATATGAATGTGCAGTATATACCAACGTAATGTAGCATTTTCAAAATACTACTTTTTATAAAACTGTCGCCGGTTGTAGCTTAATGGTTAAGAGAGTTTCTCATCACGCCGCGTTCTCGAGTTTGAGTCTCAAATTTGACCCGTTGACCAAAAATTAAAATGGAAAAAAGAGATTGACATAAAAGGAAATTGTGTGTAAAAGCGTTCTTTGTTAAAGCCGCTTCTTATAGCTGATGCAATTTTAAAACAAGTTGACGTTTTGCTTTTTTGGAGGGTGAACATTGTTACTGCTTTAGAAAATATTTAAAAAGTTTTCTACATTTTCAAATTAAATAGAACAAAAGAAATCACGTTTGTGAAAAAATGGATGGGACTAGCACTGATTAAACGTATTTATTAAGTCAAAAGTCAAACATGAAAGACACTAACAACCAATGAAACTTAAATAAACAAGACTAAATAAGACATCTCAGCCTTTATTCGACATTTTATCGGAATATCGGCACATTGATGGAAAAAAGTCGGTGTATAGCGAAACATTTGCACATACCACTAGATCCAGTATCCACATTTCATCGTACTAGCCAAAAAGCAAACATTTCCTATTCGGTATTCGACAAATGCCGCATGTGTGATGGCATAAGAGAAGCCAAGCTGAACAAGTGTTCTATCAACAAAGAAAAGCTCAAACCACAGTAAAATCTAATTGAATTTATAATTTCTATTAAAAATATGCGTTTGTGTTTGCTTTTCATTAATGCTATATAGTGGTTTGTGATATAATGGCGGATAAATACTAACGCAGAGCGTAATGTTGCTTGAGCATTTCAACGCCAATATTTTTGAGTGCTACTTGTTCTTGGTTTCTCTTACATGTCAATTTAATACATGACAGCGTATATGTTCCATGTTTGAAATTAACCACGAAGTTGTTGTGATTATTTTATTCATTCATAAAGTTATTGTTTACTAGTCGTTTACAAAACAAAATACAATTTGGTTTGCTTTTAAACCTCAAAACAATGTGAAACAAAGATTCATTATTAAAAATATGCTGATGTTTCGTTTAGTATTGGCATGCATCTTCATTTTTTTAATTCTTAAAACTATCACGAAATGTACAAAGGAATAAGATATTGCCACCCAATGTTATGCACCGTTTTCAAACTTACATCGGGAACTATCCAATATACAGTATAACAGTATCGAAACAGTATAACAAATAAATTCATCCGCATTAAGTTTAGATAATAGACTCAGATATCAAGAGAAGACAACATTTTGCACTAATTTATGTTTAGTTTTAATTTCTCGAATTCATCTTGAAGCGATGCGCCAGAAAAATGGTTTAAAATCATATCCATATTCTAACAAATCAGCGTTCGTAAACAACATTGATGAAGAGCATTAAAATGCATAGTAATAACATTGATGAAGAGCATTAAAATGCATAGTTCTGCGTAAATTTTTTCTAGTACTAAAAATACTTATGCTCTAATTCTAAGTTACTATTACACATTGTTGTTCAAGTATAGAAAACTATGCTAAAATTTTTGTATTTGGTATCGACTTGCAAAAGATATACCTGGAAGAAAACGTTGTTGGACTACGTACGTGGTTTTGCAATTAAAAAAGAAATGATATTGCCCTGTAATGCGATAAATCAGTTCTTATTCCAGGTTTAAATTTCACCTGTTCCAAGTGATTGTTTAAAGAAAAAAATAAGAGTTTCAGCTATTAGATGTAATTTTTTTGATGTTAAATGAAATATTTAATACATTACTCGATATATAAGTTATAATGGTTATTTGGTACATAGATCGGATTGAATAATACTCAGCAGCGTATGTTCGATTACTGTTAGTCATTTGAAAAATTAAATATTTAACCGAAAATTAAATATTACTTTGCATTGGTCACCACACCATTTCAAACTACAGAACTTAAACATCATATATGTATGAGTTAAACTGGTCTAGGATGACCTATACTGGAAATAAATTGAATTTATTTTCTACAAAAATTTTGGTTTTATGCGTTAACTATAATTTATTTATTTATTTATAATATAATTTAAAATTTTGGAGTCTATTGTTATTGAATATTCGTATCAAACTTGCAAAACTTTTTAAAATTTAGTTGTAATAACAATCTATTACAAGAAAATTTGAAGCAAAAAACAAATCCGGCATGTGTTCTATTGAAGACAAAAAAACTGTAGAAGAAAAAACCCTCATAAGTGTTAATCGAAACTACACAACTTATTTAGTAACGGACGCTCTTACCAAAAAATTCGTTTAATTTAATACTGACTGACACTGTACTGAGACTTTAAATATATAGAATTCGATAAATATTGTTTACTTTATTTTTATGTAGTAGTAGTACTCAAAGTGTTAACCGTTTGCAATCGAATTATGTTTGGTATCTTTTTGAAATGTTCTTTAACTTCTTTGTATATTTGTTTCGAGGTTGGTGGTTTATTCAGTTGTCGTGTTGATTCTTTAGTTTAAAATATTTAATTCTTGAGCACACATATTGAACGACACACGTTGGTTTATCCAATAATAATCCATCAAATATGATCCATCAAATACCTTCACGAATCCATCAAATATGATACTACTCTTCTGTCATAACACAAATGACGTAATTTTGCCACAATCGAAATAACCGGTAAATAACAAGAAATTGTCTTACATGTTGAAAGAAAATTTTGATGGACTAAATGAAAAACGTGTTATATACATAATATGAGTAGGCATTGAAATGTACAGTGTAATGTGTATATTGGCGTCTAAACCAATACCATTTTTTCAAATTACATGAATGTACATATATAATTGCTAATTGTATGTATATAATTACAATGTGATCAAAACGCAGTGATCGCGTTAAAATTAAAAAATATCTAAAATCTGTTCTACAAGTATGCCATGATTATGAAACATACATAAAACAAAATATGAAAAATCGTCTAAAGGAAAGGGAAGTAGATAACGTTTATTTACTCGTAGTTAGAAATTTAGAATTATATAAAGAGCGAATTTTTGGATGGGGTAACTACACACAAACAAATTAAAATTTTTAAACAGAAAATTGGAGCTATACCTTGCAGAGTTTTATTCTCTTCCAATTGTTGTTTTTGTAGAGGCAATTTCAAAAATCAGAAAATTTTGCTCGTGGATTTCCTTGTATATAGTTATTATTTACTGTGCTACTAGTCTTGACCTTTTCAGTTTCAGTTTCAGTGGGATTTCCAGTTAAGTTTGGAATCCTCTATCAACTCCAGATAATTGTAATATTTAATTTCTTCAATAATTAATTATGTTTTTATATGTTATTCTTTTTGATCATACGATACAGGAATATACTACTTTCTTCCAAAAATGATGTACTTTGTTTTGAGACAATTTAAATGTAAATAATGTTGGGATATAAATGTCTCAGTTTAATCCAAATTATATATAAATTAGATAAACTGAAACACGCATACGTCAGTACAATATTGTCATCAAATAATTGGACATCGTTCTATTGTGTAAAGCACCCATAATTGGATGCTTTACACGGTAGAACGATATTTCAAAAAATTTGGTCCCAATAATCAAAGTTCTTTTGGGTTTTCCAAATAATAGGAAAATAATTTGTTATAATAATGATATCAATCTTTGACTTGACCAGAGAAACATAATATTTATATTGTGATGCCAAATAACTATCCTCTGGATATTTCATTTTATAACTATGAATACATTTTCTTAGCTGCTTTATTACATGTAAAATTTCTTTATTCAACCGTGGGTTTTTAAAATTTTTAATTTTTCTTCTACGAATGATTTAATTATATTTTTATTTGTTTTTTTTTATTTTTAATAAGTACTTGTAATTCACCAAATTTCATCAACCTACGACCATAAACTACTTTTCAGAATTGAAGTTAATTCCAAAAGTTTTCATTTGTAGATTTTTCTGAACAATATAGCTTTATGGTTGGACACAGGTGTGAATAAGTCAATTCACTGTTTATATTTTGCAAAGGTAGTAAACTATAAAGTTCGACTAAAATTATATTGTCAGTAATCTGCATACAAACTGGGAGTTTGTAAAAAAAATTCAGTTGAATCAAAACCCCTTAAAAAGCAAATATACTATAATAATACGGAACATTATGTTCTCTAAAGTATTGAGTTACTATATATAGAAAAAACAGCTCTTAAAATACCCTAAAAAGCTAACCATTGTTTTACTGCAGTAATAGATTTTTGTGATATTTATGCGACTATTTATATTTATGACCAGTTGAACGAGAGACGAAAACTAGAGAAAATATTTGAAATGCGCGTGATAGCACTGCCGGTTTAATAAATTAAACAGGATATGCGGTTTCCCAAAGGTTAGTTTCAAAGTTAACACATCCAATGAAACAAAACATCTTATCATCGAACATCAAAATTTGCTACGTAACGTAAAAGTGTTTCACGACTTCAAAATTTCTAAAACATATAGACATACATATATGACATATTATATCATTTTTTGATTTTAAAACGTGAGTCTTTCCAAATTATTTCTTAAAGCAAACATTTCATTTTTTTTATCTATCCGTTTGTATTTCGCAAATGCTAAAATATAATCAACAATTTTCAATTTTCCACATTTTCTTTTTTTTTTTGAAAAAATAAATGTAAAAATACAATATACGTTTTTGTGTAATTTTCTTATCTATCTTTTCTTCTTGTCTTCTATTGTTGCTGATATTTTTTATGTTATTGTTGTTGCTGTCGTTATAGCTGTTAGTTATTTTTCTAGCTCGTTCGTTTTTCTTTTTTTTCTATATACATATACACTTTCTTCTTAAAAAATGAGAAATAAAAGATAAGAAAAACAACTGAAATAAGTAAAAAAAATGTTATTTTAGCTTTTCTTCGTATTTTTTTCCTTTGTGATTTTTCTTTTTTTTTAATAAATTTTCCTTTTAGGTTGATTTTGCTTGCGATGAGGATCATTGCATAGTGCGTAGTTTTTATTGTTTTGTTATTTTATTTTTTAAATTACTGATAAAACACATCGCGATATTTGTTGTATTTCTATGAAATGAAGGGTCGAAATTTTTCTGTTACCATTTACAACATATGTACAAGATTATAATGAAAATGGTACATATAGTATGTCTTTATATATGTACGACATCTTTGGCTTCGAAAAAATCAAGCTAAGTTGTCAAAGACTGAATATTTTTGCTTGTAAGAGCTTCATCCTGTTTTTTATTGATTTTCGATGGAGTGGAAATCGGATGCAATTCATGTGATTCCGATTCGAAACATGGCGTAAAATTTGTTAACAAGTATTTTATTTAAAGAAGCAATTAATTTAACTTTTGATTACTTATGTAAGCATGTCGCCGGTTGTAGCTTAATGGTTAAGCGAGTTTCTCATCACGCTGCGGTCTCGAGTTCGACTCTCGCAGTTGACTGACCAAGAAATAATATTTTTTATTAAACTTATATTTATTATTTATTACAGAAATATTTTTTATTAAACTTTTCTTATAAAAAGCTTAATTCTTTATTTGGTATTACAGACAAAAAATCTTTTTATCAAAACCAACTTATTTTACTTAAAATTCACCCGTTTTTAAGTAAAATTCGCTTTTAAATTACTATTTTATGTATTAAAGAATTAATGCCAAATTCGGCGAATTGGCTGCAGCACAAATTGATATTGATGTTAAATTTCCATTCAAAATGTTGCTCTCCGATTAATCCCATTTTTGGTTTTTCAGAAATGTTGCAGACCATTTGGAGTGAAGATAATCCACAATTTTAGAAAATTAATGTTTGGTGTTTATGGGCTGACAAAGCCATTGGTCCATATGTCTTCAAACACGATGATGGTCAGAATGTTACTGTCAATGGTGAGCGATATAGTGACATGATTAGACATTTTTTCGTACCAAGATTAGCTGGCATTAATCTCGCTGACATGTAGTTTCAACAGGACGGAGCCATATGACATACAGCGCGCGCTTCAATTGATTTACTCAAAGAATCTTTAGATGAAAGAATAATTTCGCGTAATAATCCAAGTAATTGGCCAACAAGATCGTGTGATGCATAACCTATTGGATTATTTTCTTTATGGGGTTATGTAAAGTCTCTTGTCTACACGTCCAGAGATAATTGAACATCTGGAAATCAACATTCGAAGAGTTATTGGCGAAATACGGCAGCAAAAAGTTTGTGAAAGTTGGTGTTCCTGATTGCGCCTTGTACTCTCCAGCTGTGGCGGCCAAACATTAATGTCATACAATTTTAGCTCGTTTCATAGACATCAAAAATATATTTCTTTATTTTATTATGATTTAAACTTGTGTAACACTATAACAACCACCCTTTAGAAGGTATGTATAACAAAAATTATAAAAAATGTTTTTCTAGTTGTTATTTTTAAAAAGACAGTGTGTTAAATATTTTAAAGTTTCAAATATACATACATACATATATTTATTACTAAACAAAAAAAAACTTACTATCCAAAAATTCAAATTACGCTCGTTTGAAATATAAATGAATAGCTATGGATTATAAAATAACTATAAAAGTATTTCTTTCTTTCAAAATGGCAGTCAAAATTTTTGTCCAAATGTTGTTTTTGTACAGTATAAAAAGACGTAAAATTAATCATTAATGAAACCAAGATGATTGAATTGACCAATGGAAAATATTTCATTTATATTTTATTCAACATCAACATGCTATCTTCTTAATTTTATAGGATTGAATTATTTCGAAGGTTAAAAGACAAACGCATTATGGACAGTTATTGAAAGGATGTTGAACTATCTTTCAATCAGTGGGATTTAACAGATCAATCCATAATTTGAAACTGATATATGATTTAGACTTTTTCATAATAAAGATGAAAAATTTGATTCAGAATTGTTATATTTCAATGCAAAAATTTACTTATTCCTTGTGATTTTGGTAAACATGTTGTATTTACAATGTAAAATGCAGCACAAGAGTTTCATTGGAACACCAAAAAAACATTACAAAATAGTATCAGAAAAATCATCTTCAACATGCGACTGTAGCAGTTTACTTGTTCATCGAAAAATTGATGATGTTTTGAAAACTAAAATGTAATTATGAAATTATTTTAAATTTATGATGGTGATGATGCAGATGATAGACTGGTGGTGCAGTAACATTCATAAAAATACAAGGAGATGTCTGTTTCACATTATCAAAGAATAGAGAACTGATAACTAATACGGAAGAATTATCAAAATCGGCAAAAATCTTAAGTTTTCTTCCGATGCCGAATTTAAGCTAGTAGATTCGAAAAATTAAAAACAAGGAGAGCTTGATTTTTACGGTCTTGTAAAAAATTTCCAAGATTATGATAGTTAATATTAAGAAAAATTTTTGGTTTTAAATTTGTAATAAAATATGTTTTATCTATAATTTTTATTTCAATCTCATTTTGAAATATGTACAAACAATTTAGAAATTGTCATATTTAAACGAGATGTTGGTACCGCTTTCATAATTATTTTACAATCCTTATTAATTTATCTTTCAGCGGAGCTCAATATCATAATTTTCGGAAACTTATTATTATCTTATATAGCAATAAGTCAATGTGAATAGTATTTTAAAATATTTTACACCCTGTATTTTAAAATGCACGAACACAAATCATTTTCCATAATTTTCTTTATTCTACTACACATTCAACAGATAGCATGGCTAACAATTAAACATGGCTTCCAGTCTTTGTCACGATTCCTTACCAAACATATCATAAACATTGAAATTCAAACTCGACCCCTTTTGATTTATTTATGCCATTTCCATTCTTCTAAACATATTATCTTTATAAAGGAAAGTGACCGTATTTTTTTTTATAATTTAATCTGCTTGGTTACTTACTTTTTTTAAAAGAAGCTAAAAAACACGAGAGGTCATGAAAATTGACATCTTTCAGAAAAAACGTTTTTTTCCAACAAAATTCATTAAAATCTGGTTAGTGGTTTTGGAGAACGACCGACATTTTTCCAGCTCTGTGTCTCTCATAATGGATACGTCAACAAACAAAATAGTCGTATTTGGGCTGTTAAACAGCCAGAAGAAATTCAAGAGGTTCCAATGCCTTCTGAAAAATGCACTGTTTGGCTCGGTTTATTCGCAGGTGGCATCATCGGAAGTACAGCGTGAAAACTTCAATGGCACAAAATATACAGAGCAAAGATCAATTAATAATTAATTAAGAATTTTTACTAGCGAAAATGCAAGATATTAATGTAGATGACTTGTGGCAAAGATTATTATATACTAAAAAGATAGTTCAATCAGAGTAACATTTTAAAATACAAAAATTATTATTCCGGGTTCTGCTCCATAGTGACGGGCCCCCTGTTCTGTAGTAAAACAAAACAAAACAAAATCGTTCATATTTTAAATTTTTGCTTTGGTTGGGTCATCTTTATGTAAAATAATCTTTGCTTGTGGTTTCAACAAGATGGTGCAACGTGCGACACAGACCAAACCATCGATTTATTGAAAGAATTTTAATGAGCACGTCATATCAAGAAAGGGAGCCGTGAATTGGCCTCCAATTCACGGGTCACTTTCTTTGATCTATCATCGGTAGATTATACTCTTTACCGTGGTATTTGAAATCATTTGTTGATAACGATTCCTGAACGAGAAGCGAACATAATACGCATAACTAATGAAATGTCGACTCGAAAGATTGCTCGAAAATTTGATCTATAGAATGGATCATCTAAGAGCCAGTTGAAAACGAATCACACTCAATATTCCAAAGTTTCATGACCTTTATCGGCCATCTTTAAATAGATTTTGACTAAAGTTTAGTTTCTGTTTATTATATTGGAATTGTGTAATTATACACCAAAATGCAAAAGGTTTGAACGTGTTATAGCTACACATTTGCTATAGAATTAATTCCAAAAACAACCAATTAGACTCATATATTCCACATTTGTTGGCAATTTTCATTTTTCGTGTTAAAATATAAATATTTGAAGAACGGAATGCTTTACTGTCGAACTAGATTTATTAAGCTTTACACAAAGCGTACTTAAATCACCATATTTTTAAGTTCGGCTTTTAGTATATTTTTAATATTTATTACTTAACTATTTAAAAATCATTTTTCAGTTTCTTTTACATTCGTTAAAATTATTACCCAATTAAATTAAAACATTATTGGAATTTAATTTAACAGTATATTACTAATACATTGAAATGTTGAGGATAAATCCTTCACACCCGTGTTCTTCATATGGAAACAAAACTATTTTTATGATGCAAAAACTCTATTAGATAATCGTAGATAAACCTCAAAATTGCACATAAATTATACGAAAATGGTCACGGCTGTGAAGTTTATAGCAAAATAAATAATGTATATGTATAAAAATCTAATTGTAATTTTCCAATATTTAATATGTATTACATACTTATTACTGTTAAACTTTTAAACAAAGATAGAAAAATATACAGAATAAAACTTAGTGTTCCGCTCCGTTGAGAAATGTAGAGTGGCATATTAGGTACATTAGACATAATTTGTATATAGTGGCGTTCTAGTAAACTCCCTTGGATGTCTTAATGGCCAATTAAGATAACACTTAATCCTTATTTATTTATTTTAAGCAAATGTTGTTTATTTGTTTATACAAGATTTAAGTTATTTATTTGCTTAGTAGTTTATTTATTATTTAATTAATGCTTAATTTTTTTTTGAATATGTTTGGTAATTATTAGAAATATAATTTATTTTATTGTGTTATTTTCTCTTAAAATTCTTATTAGAACAGTGTATACATCTTTACAGTGTATTTACTAACACAAACAAATTTTTTGTTATTTTGGTTAAGCACATCCCCACATCCGTAAATCATCAACATTCACAGCCAATAACATTATTTAAGTTCTACTTTTTTGGGAAACTGAATAGTCTCAGAAATATCTCGTAAAATTGAACCATTATTTAAAGAGAAAAGAACTTTATATTTTTTATATTACCTACTTAACATTTTTATTAATGAATAAAACTTATTTTCTTAACATTTTTATTAATAACAAACATATATTCTTATGTGCATCAAGAATGTAAATTTTATAAAATCTACACACAATTAGTCCGTTATTTGATATGAGGTCAGCTTCATTGTTGATTATTTCTTTAAACTAACCACCCCGACTCTAAAGCACAGTGACGGACTAAAAAGACTACTTTTTTAAGTAGCAAAGATTGGATTTTAGTCTGGGACTTTAAAATATCTTCGATTTGTTTATTTTACGCTTCCGTCAGTTGTTTATTTTACGCTTCTAGTCCATTTTTCCTTATTCGTTTGTTTTTATTTGCTACCTTCCAGACTGAATAGTTCGTATCTTTAGTTGTAGTTTAAGTTCTAAGGATTTTTCCCTATTGTTTCTCCACCTCTTTTGTTTTAAGAATTTGCACAATCTGTTTGAAATAGTTTTGCATATGTGACATGACTACTTTGTTATAATGGCATTTTTCGCAACAATATAGCAATAATAAAGGCTCCAACGGCTAAATACATATGAGTACTTTGAAATAATAGCAAATCCCTAAATTTATTTTGTGTGTTGTACTCCCCGCTAATAATGAAATTACCACCAACAGTCTTGAACAAATTCATATATTTATTTATTTATTTAATGCTTTAAATTTGTATTAAGAGGAAAAGTCATATTATGGAACCAATTTGTGTAATTGTTTTATGGAATCAATTTGTGCAAATCTTTAATCCATCAGGCATACAATTTCTGTCTGTCTGTTTTTGTAATCTTTGCAATCTGTTTTGGGGCTAATGGCACTCCCAACTCTTGCGCGGTTTGCTTAGTTACGCCATACTTTACATAGGACGTATATAAATCGAGGACGTACGACTATAGATTCGATTTAAGTAGAACCATATGCACGTGGCATAGATCCATGTTATACTATAGCACTGACATCGAAGATGGGCCCATGAATTTTGCACTCCAAGAGAGGGTCATTATCAAATGGTGAAAAATCCTTTTTACATCCTTCCTTCTATCGTGATTCGAACCCGATTCTGCCCGCTTCAATTGCCGCAGCTTTAACCATGATTTGTTCGGTCATAAAAAATTCTTAGAATTATTTACTAAAATTATTTATACATCAACCCCATGCATATTATCATCCCATTGTGATTTATAAGTCATTTTGAAAATAAATTAAGATTAGTGTTTCTAAAATGACATAAAATATGCATTTCTTATGTCATTTTTAAATTAAATTTGTTTTTGTAAAATACCTTTTTTAAGTCACAAAATTTACTAAAAAAATGAATTTAAAAACGTCCAAATTTTCTATATAAAAACACTTTTTCTATATAAAAACACTTTTAAGTCAGCCTTTTTAAATTCAGCCTTTTTTAATTCAAGGAGCCGTTTTTGGTTGGCCAAAGATTGACTTATTTAATTTATTTTAGTTTTCAATGCTGTTTAGAATTGCTTTAATGTTAATTATTAAGTTTTTTGGGCCATGAATTTTCACTGCCTGTGAAAATCTTCATCTTTCAGTTTAAATAACTTGGGTATAATTCAATTGTTTTGTTATATACTACCTCTATTTACCCGAAGTTGTGTGTTTTTGCATATCGGATCTCTAATTTTTTGCAGTTGTTCGGCTTTTTGCATCGATGATCGCCAATTGCTTAGTTTGGTGATACATTTTAATTGTTTGTTTGCAAAGTTTGTAGAGTGGTTTACATCGCAAGTGACTCATCTATTTTCGCGTTAGCAATATTTCGTTTCGCAATTTTGACATTGTCGCATTGCGAAATTCTCATTGAAGCTCCTTTAATTATGCTTCAATTTTATGCTTCAATTTTTTAAATATTTTCGATAGTATTTAACATACATAGTGGAAAACTTCTCTTTGACACAGCTTCTTGGCGATTCTATCTAATGATTTTTTCTTTTTTAATAATGTTCACAGCATTGACAATTTATATTTTATTTTTATATTCTTCATAGTTGTACTCACACAAAATACATCCAGTACCCATCTAGTCATAACTTTAATCGAGAGAACATTTGTATTCTCGTATGTGGACCACTGATTATTTCCACTTTTCTGTTTAAATGTTAAATTTCATTTTGTATTTGAGTTAGAAGTATTCAAAGACATTGATTCTTCTTTCGTTACGTAGCCATGATCGTTAGATGTCCGAGAAGTTAGTTATTCCTTTCACGTTTATCGTTAATGGCTGTTTCTATGTCGTGCTGGTGTTTGTCTAGCTGTTTTGAGGAGAACACTTTCATTTATTATATGTAAAGTTGGATGTTTGTTTCATAGTTTTTGACATGAACCTCTAGTAAAATATGCAGTTGGATAAGACCAATGTAAAGTTTTTAACGTTAACGAAAAAGTTTAGCTATACACAACCTCTAAGCGAAAATTCTAAAATACTTGTTAGTCACATAATATTGTACTATGTACAATGTTACTATATATTTAATTAAGAAAAGCAACATAAATCGATAAACAAAAATAAAATCATAGTTTTTAACCATTTCTCAAATGTTAGAGTTTTCTCTATATAGTAAAACAAGTTGGACAGTTGGGCTCCTCTCGTATCGATCAGAATTTATATGACAATCTCAAAAAATTTTTGGTGCTTCTTGCTCACTGACAGTTTGATATTGTGAAATCGATCCAAGTATCAATATTTCTTAAGGACGCTTGCTTAAATTTCTCGATGTTTTAAAGTGACTTAAAAAACAGCGATTTTAATAAAATTCAATGTTTGTCGCATTCCAAGTTTTTTGTTAGTGTTGGCAGAAGAATTATCGGTATTATTGGTTAACCATCAACATTAGATTGGGCTTTTAATAAAACTGTGAAACTTCTTATGAGCTTGTGGCGTATAAATTGTATAGAGATAAGCATACATACTATTTAATAAATCTTTATTGTAATTATATATATTATAGTATCCAGCAACAATTCACTCCACTCGTTGTATAAATAAAATGTTTTTTGAATAAAATTTTTAGAATATGCAGAGTCCTCACATAAAAATACAAATATTTGGCCTACTGCATCGAAACCACAGGTACTAAAAATCTATATTGTCTGGTTACCAGACGTTAACTGGCCGTTAGACAAGTTGAATGTGTCCATCGAATTTGATTTTGGTATTTCAGTCACGTAAATCTTTGATTTACGTGACTGAAATACCAAATATATGCCATATGTTTTTTAACACTAAAAAGACGAAATCCTCGTCAAACAATGTGTTTTTAACTTCCTCATGGCGGTTAGTGACTAACTCAGTTTGAACTGATTCAAGTATTCTTTGGTATCTGTCATACAATGGACTTGTTACTATAAATTGACTGTGAGAAAATTGAGTTCTTCGGGCAAATTTCCCAATCAGATTGATAATTAAAAATAATTACAAGGTTTTATTTGTCTTATATATACCAGTCTTATATTTGTCCGCACCGTGTCTACAATCTGACTTCAACGATTTCGATCACGAGCTAGCTCTCCATATTGTTGTAAGCAATTAGAAGATGCCAGATCTCTACGCACACCAAATGACGGCTCTCCTTTCAAAAATTTGCTGTATCATTCGGTTCGGATCCGCATGCAGAACGTGACCGAGTCAGCGTACTTGCCATCCTCTGATTTTATGCACACGATATCAGGAATTCGCATTAAATTCCTGATCTCGTGATTGAAACGAACTCGATACGTCACGTTTTGAGCTATATATCATTATATCCTGTATGGACGTACAGGATATAAAGTCCCATTGCACTGGGGTTAAACACTTTTATCGAGAGTAATGAGAGATCCAAGATACTTTAATCTCATTACTCTTTCAAACGTTCGGTTACCACTGCTGAAATCATTTGCTTCTTGGTCTCGAAAATCAGAGATCAGATATTTGGTTTTGGGCTCGTTGATTTTGAGACCAACGGAAGCTGAACAGCTGTTCTAGTGGGTCAAGTATCTCTTTCAAACCATTGCCATTTAATCCAATCGCACAGATATATCTGCATATGCAAAAAGTTTATTGTATTTTCGGAATAAGATATTGATTTAGTTTTGAGGTGTTCCACTTTTAAGTGGAACATTATAACTGCGTTACTTTATGCCATTTTACACAGATGTATGAACTTATTTGTTTGGTATTCCTAAATATTCAAGCGCATAGGCTTGAAATCTGGGAACACCTGATGTACATCGCTAGATGTTTCGTAGTACTTGGAAAGAATCATCCGCGTAGCAAAAACCGGTACACACCGATAATTTCCTACGCCAGAGGAGTAATTCTTCCCATGATAATATATGACAGTAACTTGTAAGCTGTTCAAATACCGCATTAAATATAGGATTTCAAGCGACCACCCTTCCTGAATATTGGGCATAACGCAGCCACTTTCCTTTCATTAGGCATAACTTCATTTTGCCATACCAATCGAACAAGGTCAAAAAAAACAGTTCCACAAAGTTATAGTCCTTCGAATATCAAGAGCTCTGAATTATTGCAATCAACTCCTGGTGAACGGGTTTTCTTTAGTTTTTGCATGACCATGGTGAATCCCTCATAGAATGATGCTCAATGTACATCTCTGAGGATATTCGAATACAGCTTGTGTATTCCACGCGAATTGCGCTCATTGCTGAGTTGATGTACCCTTAAGACCTTAGTCTTCCATCTTTCGCGCTTTTTCTCTCTACATATGCGTTTAGCTGTCTTCCTAGCCAGAATTGCTTTATGTCTTCTTCCAATTGTAAACTGAGTCTTCACTTCATTGTGGGCTATATTTCGTTGCTCAACAGAAAAACGACACACTTTATCAATCGACTGCTCGGAAGTCCAACGCAGCTTTTTTACTTGGGGCCCAATGAGAAATACCTCTTCACGATTGCCGAGGTTATCTACATTGTATAGCAATGTATATCCATGTTACACATGGTCTTCACTTTTAGGCGATCGAGTTTCTTGGAGCGCTCTGAGGTTCAGCGTTCAGCCAACACTCTTACATACATGGGATGAGGCCGTCAAACGCGTAAGGTTTTCTAAGTGACTGCACGTTCCACGTGCCGATCCTCAATCTCGTTTTCGGATACTTACGCGAAGTCATTGTTGTTTTGGCGGAATCCGTTTTTTTGTTTGTTGACATTTTTAATAGGTTTTGTTTTTATGGATGCGGGTCGCCAGTCCAGGCTCGCTGGAATTAAATCGCCTCCTGCGACAAGAATACTGTGGTAGTATTCTATGGGTCTCATATTTCGTTCGAAATATGGATGTCCCAACCCAATGTGCTAAACATTTATTAACATTTTTCTGAAGTTAGATGAGTGTGTTCTAAATTTCTTTTATGGCGATCATACTACTTCGCATTATCATCAAGAGTAGTTTAATAAACGTTTTATTAATCATCAACAAGACATCGTAGAGCTTTTATCGGAAGTCCATTTGAAAAATGTGCTTCATTATAAAATAGTCAGTGCCACATTTAACGTATTATTAACGAACAATTTTTGATTGTTAGTGACATTCCGAAATAAATCGCTAAACGATATTGCCCTAAATGAGTGTCCCTAAGGCTATACAAAGTTTTGACAAGAATTCCTAATTATTAAAATTAATCCTTCGTTTAAGAATTAATCTCTGTTTATTTTATTTAATATTCTAATTAACTCTTAAATTTAAAATTATTTTTTATTAAGAATTAAATAATTTTTTTTTTTAAATTCCTTCTTCAGTTTGTGAATTTGTATATTTTTTCACATTGAAATAACATTTTCTAACTGTTACATTGTTCCAAGCCATTTGAATCTGTAAATTACAAAATTCCTTAAAAGCAGTGTTTTGCCGTATTGTCTACATGACGTAGACTATTCATTAACTACACGTGTCGGCAATGTATGTCGACAATTAAAAAAGTTGTGTCGACAATGTCGAAAAATCGTAGACAATGTCGACAATTGATAAAATATTGCGTACCATACCGAATAATATGTTAGTTTATTATAACTATAGATAATGAAAATAGTTAAATGGTTATATGGTTTGATAATTTTAAGATTTCAGGTATTACCACTCGATATCTGAAGTTTAGCCACGCTTTGACACATGTTGATAAAAAAAAATTTTGCTGTTTGATTTGGTCATTTTCCACGTGACAAAATGAAACAAAAAAAAATTTAAAGCAATCTACTAAAAATAAAATAGTTTCTGGGGCTTTTCACGTTTACAGTGGTTCACCATCGTAGATACTTTATACATTTCTTAATTACCATTCTATTCTACAAACTAAAATTGTTTTATATGGATATCAGTTGTGTTCATTAAGGTGCGTCTTAGCTTTCGAAAACAATCGTTACTTTTTTTACTCGAACATGCTTGCAATTCTGATTAGTTTTCAAAATAACCTTGTAAAAGTTATTTAATGATGATTTCTAACATTTTATCTGAAATCTTATTTTAAGGTTAAAGCTGGTTTAAATGATTTAAGCTAACGAAATTATAAATTGTTGTGTAATTTAAATATGTAATTCGGTTTCCATACATTTTATCAGTACTATCCCTGATATTTAGCTTTAATATCTTTTGAATGTGTTTATTATACAAAATGTCTAATGTGGTGGTTTGACTAGTTAAACGAATTATAACAATTAACAAATGAACTTTAGATTCTTTATAGCATTGTGCGTATAAATCAAATAATTTAAGTAGCTGCGATAAAATCATATTAACTAAATTGACCGATCAAAATACAATATCTCATTAGGTTTTTAAATCAAATTGATTTTATTAGTTCAAAAATAAATAATAATATTGTGCTCTAAGGATGCCCTAGACAAATGTTTACTGTAATAATCAACTGATTTTCGAATATTGTTTTAAGAAAGTTTTTGGTTTAGATTTCACTTTGAATAAACTTTAGTTAAGTGGATCTTTTGCTTGAAGCGCCAATTTTTATTATATGAGTGTCATTTTTAAAAACTAAAATTGTGCTACTGTTTTGAGTTCAAAATTCAGTCAATTCCTGCGCATTCGATCGAACTTAAAACTTGCTCGACACCTCTCGATTTATCGAAACCACAAAATTTCATAAATAAATACGATTATTAGAGTTTTTTCCAATAACCGACTTATTTCAAACTTATTGACTTATTTGACGCCATCTTGAATAAGTCAGTCAACAAATGTTTGAATTTAACTATAGAAAATTTTATATTGCAATTTATACAAATTCATTAATAAATTTAATTCAAGTTTGTTTGACATTTATTATTAATGCGAGTTGGCAATCGTGTTTACATGATCAAATTAATTTACATGATCAAATAAGTATTCTGCTGAAAGAAAAAGTCACCTCGATAGCAGACTTATTTGAATAAGTCGGTATAAGCAAATAAGTCGGTGTTTGGAAATCACCCTTAGATGTGAATAAGGTAAATGATAGTACCACTCTCGGTGAACTTTCAGATTGTGATAATGTTAATGTAAATCATGTTAATAACACCAATTTCAATAATCAGCTGCAACAAAAAACAAAAATCGTATTTCTTTCCTAAAAAAATAATTCGTATCGTTGGTACATTGTTTTCCGATACACAAATATGTATGTTTTTTACTTAAACACGGTATAGTTTTCGACGACGATATATCGCCTACAATTTTGTTGGATTGATGCGTTTAATAAAGAAAAATTTGAAAATATAGATCTTAGCAAGCGTTTAGAGGGAAGAAAGTAAAATTATTTATTGTTTTATGTCATTCATTTGAAAAAATATATTTTTTGAGTTATAGAACGCCATTTTTTTTTATTTTAGTTTTATACTGTTTTTGTACACACGAAAATTATGATCATACTTATACAATACATTAATGTTAGAAAAAGGTAGACAGATATAATTTCAAAATCTATTACAAAAGTTACATCAACAAATTGCATAAAATATATTTATTTTATATTGGGAATTTTCTTACTTATCTATTGTAATTTTCTATGACATTATTAAAAATTCGTAAGAATTTTGCTTTTAAATAAAATAATATTTTCGCTAATCTGTAAAGTTATTATAAGCTAACATATTTGGTATACTTCTGACAATTGTACAAGAATTGTCGACATTGTCTACGAATTGTCAACATTGTCTACGAATTGTCGACATTGTCTACGATTTGTCGACATTGTCTATTAATTGTCGACACCAACATGTCGACAATATCAAAATACGCGTAATCGCACAACACTGCTTAAAAGTTGATCACATAATTCTATATTATTCAATTTTAGTTTTAAGATAATTATATAGATTTAATTATTTAAGCATTATACATTATACGTTATTGTGGAATAGTTAAAATTTTATATCAGCAATGAATCAGGTCGTTAATTTAGTGATAATTACAAATGCGCTATAGTTTTTCATTCACTTTCGGTGTTATTCAATGTTGGCTGTTTTAAAGGTCTCTTAAGGTGATCGAATTGTAAAATGCTGGTATCATATCTGCAAATGTTGATAATGTTACTTTGCCGGTTTACCAATAACGGTGTAAAATAAATATATCACAAAATCCAATAAAGATTGCATGTGGAACTCCTGTAAGTATCATTCAATCAGGTTATAGTTTTTGAATTTTTCTTAACCCAATATTGCTTTTAATATTAAAGGAGGTAACTTTTTAGGACTTTATCGAAATTCTTTGACAAAAAATGTTTTTATTTTATATTATTTCTTCCTGCCAAACTTTATTAAATGTTTGTACCATATTTTGGAAGACGGCAGTGAAATGTCTATTTCTTTTATTCGTCGGTAATTTAAATTTACAAGTTTTTACATTTGGCTCCGAAACCAATTTTCAGTTTTATCTCTTCACTATAATGGTTTCAGTTTCGTTATAGCACAAATGTTATAGTAACATCTTTTACAAGTAGCTTAAAAATTGTAATAAGACAAATGTACAATTTGGTTATGTTAGAATTTTTTTCCATGAACCTTTTCTGAAGCTCCGGAACCGTTTTGTCTTTTGAACACCTAGGTCAATAATGCTGATGAGTAATTCCTCCCGCTTTATTTATTGTTCCGCGTAGAGTTTTAAATATAGATACTTGTTGATATTCAGCGAATATCTTTTTGTTTATTACCGGTTTTATATCCGATTTCAAAGTTGCGAATAATTTTACTTTTTGAATTCCTTCTATCAATGAATGCAACGGGTTTGCTTTGCCCGCCGGATGTTGGATAGATTTTCATATTTTAAACCAAATTAAAACGTGAAAATTAAATTTGTTCTCGGTGAAAATTTTTTAACCCGAGTAACGAAAAAAATATATTCACTGACGTGTTTTTTCTAAAAAATTTAAAAAAAAACATAAAAATGTATAAAATATAAAACTGGAGCCGCCTCGTATACTATTCTTGCTCTATAGTACTGCTGCTCCGATATATTATATTTTATACAGTCAATCAATTAATTTAAATTTTTGCTTATTTGCAGTGAAAAAAATATCAGCTTAGCTTAAATTTTTTTATACATTTTCTTAAATTTCATTTCAAAAACAAAACTAAGAAAACAAATTTTCTCAATATTACTAGATCGAGTGTACTGAAGGATCGACTCAAAAAATATTGTATTTTACTTCAATACATACTGGTTGTAAAAAATATCATACTTTATAGTTTTTGACTGTATTCCCGTTCCAAATACACACAAAGTTCTATATTTATCATACACACATGAGATAGGAGATATTTTATAAAACTTTATGCGCCGACCGTACTAAAAAGTATTCGAATTTTGTCTCATTGTTAGGGATAGACAATAAATCGAATACTTTTTGGTGGAAATGTAACAAGAAAGTATAAAATTTTTTCCAATTTAACACAATTGTAGCTGTATTATGGTATTTTATGCGTCGATTTCGGCTAAGAAAGTATTGAAAATTTTTTGAAAAAAAATTAATGGTAATAAATTTAATACTTTATGAGGTGAGATGAAATTTTTTTTTATTTTTTTTGTATAGCTAAAAATTTTCTAAAGCAACTTGTCATGTGAGAAAGTAGTAGTGGTGGGTACGTAAAATGTTTGTTGTTGCTTTTGTTGTATTTTCAAAAATGTGTGTACATGTAGAATTGTAAATATGTATACATATATGTATATGAGAAACAAAAATATCTGTATCGTGCTTACAGTGCATACTAGATACTACATGCCAATGTTTGACTAAACACATTATAGGGTGCTATTACTAGCAAATATTGTCGTGGTTCCTTGTAAGTCACACGTGCGTTACTGTGCTATTGATATTAACAACTTCGAGCAGATTTGGTATTGTAATCAGTTATCACCAAAAAATATACATCGTATTTTTATAAATGTAAATTATATTAAAGAAAATAGTTTTTCAAAATAACAATTTTTGATCTATCTTCTGTGAGAGAAGGTTTCAATTTATTTGTTAATATTTTCCAAATATTAATTGTGAGTTCAAGAAGACTGCAAACTGGACCTTATAAATTTTTGCTATTTTATCATATGTTATTTGAAATATCATTCATTAGGTGATGACTTTACATTTTGTTTGATGAATATTAAGATATAATGTCAAAGAAATATCAAAGAAAATACGAATAAAATCAAAAAGTTTAACTGACTATAAATGCTACAATTAATTAAATACATTTACACTTGTGATTTATATACATATTACCGAAACAAAAGCTTTGCAAAAGTTGAATTTGAAAAGTATTCTGGGGAACTTTGCATAAAGGTATTAGGCTCGTTGCACATTTCAGATAATCTAAGCTATGCGATCTTTTTCTAATATACAAGTTTAAATATGTCGCTGCACATTTAAACTAAGCTATGCGAGCTATGTTTTTTGTTTTGAGCGATGCAAACTAACTTAGTTCGAGTTGTGTTGACCTTACTAACATAAAATATATCGCTCACATATATATTGAGTTTTTCCGATTTGTCAAAAAAAAATTGCAAAAGTAACCAATAAATCATATTGGTGCGTCAAAAACATTAATGTATATGTGTAAGCGATGTTTATTTGATATGTCCAGCGCAATGTAATATCCGAGCTAAACTAAGATATGCTCAACGATGTTCATAGCTTAGCTAATCTGAAATGTTCAACGGGCCTAATTTTATTTTTCCATATTTTGTTAAAATATTAAATCGCGTCGAAAGATATGATGGATATTTTAGTCGATCGTTGACCAAAATTAGATAATAGTAATTTAAAATAATTAGACGAATATTTAAGCCAATGCAATCGAAAAGATACTTGGATAAATTTTGATGGATAGCGTGTGTTATAAATTTAATTTAAAACGCCAGTACATTATACTTCCCAAATATCGGTATACGTTTAACGATTCGTATTTAAATTCTAATTATTAAATTTTAATTTTGTAACTTTTTCTGACAATTTCTATATCCACTACTTTATTTATTTTATAAAGAACAACAATTCGAAAATCTATAAAGTAATAGAATACTGCAATATCTATTTTAGGTTATCATTTCTCTTTCGATTTGATATAATGTTAAAAACATCAGTCATAACTTCATACGGTTTTGATTATATGAATTTTGTTAAGAAATGTAGTTTTTTTCTTTTTGATAGAATTTAAGTATTACGTTCTTCTCAGTAGCATTTCTTTAAGATACTACCAAGTTTAAATTTTGTATAACATAATAAATTTTAAATAATAAAAAGTTATTTGCGATCATCTTTTATGCTGTGGTGTACCATAGCTGTTCAATGCATGTTAAGTATATATTGATAGCTGTTATCACTGTTAGAACTTTTTAGAATTATCGTAAAAACGAAATAAAATATGTGTTATACTTTTCATTATTGAATCTCATCATTAATGGAACCCTTTGTCTCCACCGTCTTACTGTACCTTTAGTGTGTATTCACATTCTTTTTGTGAGTCAGTTGTTTTTTTGTTTGGCATTACGTTGTGTTGTTGTTTTTGCTTCTAAAGAGTATAGAAGAGACATAGCATGCATGTTTGGAAAGAATTTTTTCGTAAACATTTTTTTGTTTTGAGTTTTGTTCATGTGTAGGAAAGTTTACATGATATGCACACATCAATAAGAATTTATATATATATATATATATATATATATATATATATATATATATATATATATATATATATATATATATACATATATATATATATGTATATATATATATATATATATATATATATATATATATATATATATATATATATATATATATATATATATATATATATATATATAAATTGTTTATAACATTTATATGGACGTACTGTAATACCATTGCGTTTACTCCTATATAACTTAGTTACTCTATTTCACAGTTCACTACGATTGTTTAGTGATACAAAATAGTTCCTTATCACAATGTAATTTTGAGATTGATTCTCGATACTGAACCACTACGCGTGTTTCAAAAATCATTTCGTAACTTAAAGGTGCGTTTCTAATTATATAAATATATTTATATTTATATATATATATATATATATATATATATATATATATATATATATATATATATATATATATATATATACATATATATATATATATATTCATATATATATATATATATATATATATATATATATATATATATATATATATATATATATATATTCATATATATATATATATATATATATATATATATATATATATATATATATATATATATTTATATATATATATATATATATATATATATATATATATATATATATATATATGAATTATGAAATGTATGAATATAAATAGGGTGATTCATAATATGTAGGAATTTGTATCACTATTTTCCATATGCCTATGTATATCGTTATTTTTAATATCATATTGATAAGAACCCCAGGAGAACCCTTTTGGTTTTTAATAATTTTTTTTCATTCACTGTTGTTGCGTTCATTGTGAATTGCGTATATTATTGTTAAGTGATATTGATAAGGGGTGATTTTTATTTCTATATACATTTTACGAAGGGGAAATCACTTGTTTATTCGCATATACACTATACAGACACAGGCACCTTGTCCTATGAGCACATACATAAATAAAAAATAAATTGTGTATCCTATTATATCTATACTTCGTCATTATAATAATCGTACATACATGTATTTTCTCGTACAATCGTATTTAGCCTAAAGTCAGAAATTTTAGGTTTTAGTTAACTTTTTAAATTTTTCTACTTGGAAAATAAAATAAAATGTATCAAAAATATTAGTAAAAAATATTGTAAGCCGGTGGCCGATGGGGAATATATGAAATTGTAATATTGTACATATATACCTACCAACAAAATACATATGTTCAAATTTGTATAAGAAACTAAAACATGAAAAGGGTTTTAACTTTTATTTTTTGTATGTAAGATGTAAGGACCTGTTGAATATTCGATCATATATATAGTAAATACATTGGCAAGAATTAAGATTGTATGATCATTTTGTCCTGGTTTTGCGTTTCATATTTTAAAGATGGTCAAGTTAAAAGTCAAATTTGCAAATATTTCGGGCTTCCTTGCTTTTTTTTATTATTAATATATAAAAACGGTGGTACCTAAATCACTGGACATATCGAAACCATATATTCGTTTGGTGCTCTAATAAGTATATATTTTTTTAGTTCCACAAGGTACTGGGGGAATCCAAACATGTGGAAGTATCGAAACCACATTTTAGTCTAAGACAGAGTCATTGGTGCTCCAATAAGTGAATTTTATGTGTTTACCTAGTAGGCATGCTAGTGGAGATATAACAAAAAATGAGTTTTTATGGATGTGCTTTATCTGCTACATTCACACCATTTGTTCGTTTAGTGTTTCGATAATTTTATATTTTTTCTTTGTTTTTAATAAGTTTTATTGTATTTCTTAAGTTTAATGGTGTTCAATTGAAGGGCAAAAAACTAAGATAATAAAAACTGGAGTGGCCTTAAAAAATATTTGGTAATGTTTATAAGATGAAACAAAATATAATACAATTTTAGATACTGGAATTTATAAATGGAATAGCTCGAAAGTCCTAGCCCTCTGAGACATAGGTCAAACTGACAAATCTTTCATAATAAATTTTAAATAACATAAAACTTGAAAGGAGTTAATGTTTGCTCAAGATAAATAATACATTACAGTTATAAAAGGAAATTATTACAAATGTAAAGGTGCTACATCGCTTAAGAAAAGGTAAGGTGACATGGTGAATCGTTTATTTAAATTTACAAAAATCCTAATAATAATTTTCGAGTAATAAAATCAAAACGATAGCGAACAATTCATCAATACGATAACGATCTAATTAAGTATTGAATAGTTTAGAATTTTCATTCGTCATTTTTAAGTTAAGTTAATCAACTGAAGATTCGATATACATATATGTAACTAGCAAATTTATATACAACTAAACAATTTTACAATTCAAAACTACAATTCCAGTACATTAACAGCAAGAGAAAATACGAAATCAAAACTGTTTTTAGAAATCAGTTTGCGGTCTTATTCACAAATAAGGATGTGACTATAAGGGATAAGACCGCAATTTCAATTAAATGTTTAAAATACAGGGACCAGCGTATCGAGAGATTGGCTTCTCTTCGTTTTCGATACCAAACAAAAAACAGAAATTCTTGCAAATATAAATTATAAGATGGAAACACAACTCTTAGCTTTTTACGATAAGTATTTTCCGACCTTTAGTGATGACTATTCATTTCACGTAGACAATTGAGTATGGGAATGTCCAAAGTAATTGTCCAAATAAACCAAAACTCAGAAACTAAAATGATTCAGCCGTTTTCTTGTATCATAACTATGTATCACCATAGGTTCAAGAAAATTTTTTATTTTTCCAATATGCTTCAATAACAATAAATCAAATATACTTCTACACTATCAGTGCTTTTTCGATCACAACGTTTTAATGTCGTTAATATATAGTTCTTTTATAATTTTTTCATTTTTATAAATGAAAGAAAGTTGCAAGACCAACAAGTAGAGTAAATTTAGTGCATTATCATGGCACAATTACCTTGAATTGAACATAGCTTCACTCAACTGGCATATATACATAGGTTCTATTTACTCTTTTTACACCCTAATTGATTCAATTTTTTAATATTTATGCCTTATACCAGATGCCGAAATTTAAAATATCTTAAAACTTTTAATTGTACTCTCTGATCTCTGGTTTAGAGAACAAAACATAATAGATTTATTTTTGAGTCAGTGATATTCAACTATAGTGAGTATGTGTGGGCATATCAGAGTACACTTTGTCCCAGGAAATTATCCTTTATGTATCCTCTAGTGTCCATTTCTGATATCGAAATATCTTGTAAATTCAGATAAAATAAAAAATTGTGGAGAGGGTCTCTTATGAAACCTTTTCTAAATCGGAAATTCCAATGATACACAAAGAGAGTTGTTAAATTTATACAAATACAGATATTATATATAATATAAATTCAGAATTTAAAATATTTACAAAAATATGTATAATTTAAATTAAAAAAACACTGTTCACTTCAAATTTCAAATAACACGATCTTGTCACCTTTGTTTCATAATAGGACGAGTTTTTCAATAGCAAATTTTTCGAAAGGAAAAATTATTCGAAAATAAAAAAAAGTCGCGCAGAGCTGAGTAGTTCAAAAAAGAAAAACTTTTATAATAAACGCCCATATAGATGTTAAAGAGGCTGAAAAATAGCTTTTTTAACATTCTAGAGAAGAATAGTGCGTCTGATAAATGACCAAGATTGATGGTTTAATTCAAATTTCTGATATCGTTAATGCCCGATGCCATCAACGACAGAGGGTACGCTAATGGGATTCGGTTTTTTATATGAAATGAGATAAACAAATTATTTACATAGTTGCATAGTTCATCAATTGATAAAATTTTTACTTGTACTGATTTCTGAAACATACCAGTCATTATCATATTGAAATTCATAATTCCTGGAGAATTACTAACATATTTCTCAGTAACACTGCATTTTCAAAATCACCATTCTTATTTATTATTAATAAAATGATTAAGTATGGATGGTAAAGTACAATCCGCACTCAATGGCGCTCTGGGCACATGGTGCAAACAGAGAATTCTGTCCTAATTAGTAAAGATGCTGTGCCGCTCTGACAAACTATAAGAGCTTAAACTAAAACAGAGAAGCGAACTAGTTAAAAAACTGAGATCCTGAAACATCGGAGCCTGGTTTAATACACAGAAAATCAATACAGTCATCATCTTGTTTTATATTTAGTTAGTTTATCTATGTATATATTGCATTGCGGTAAGTATATGAAACACGTCATACTATTTCATGGTAATAAACAAAGAAAATGTCATGTTTCTTTCAATGCCATTGTGTACTGGTACTCAAATGGTTGTTACACTATTGTTGGAACAGAGAGGTCTAAAATGTATGCAGTTATTCTCTACGAATAGTTTTACACAGTACATAATTTTAAACTTAGGATAGAAAAGCTACTAACTTTGGCTGAAAATATGTACATGCTAATCTCGAATCGTATGATTCGAAACTGTCAGTGAAAAAACCCAATTGACTGAGACCCAATTTATGAAACTTTCGGGCATCAAAAGACCTCTGGATCGGTAAGTTTTTTTGAATCCATATCCAACTTTCAGTCGGTTTTTAATCTATGTTTTATTTTAGGACGCTTTGAAAAATACGTTTGTGGTCGTTTAATTTTCGACGTTGTTTGCAACATAATTTAGTTGTTAAAATAATAATTAAATTAAGAAACATTAATAATTAAAAAAAAATTAATCTTAAAACAGTTCATTATAATGCAAATTATTATTTAAAACACGTTAGGTAATAGATCGACATACAATATGAATAACTAATTGTAGATAGTACTTTATTTAAGATCACTTTTTTCGGTTTTTACATGCTATTGTTGGCCCGTACCGTGTCAACAATCTGACTCCATCGGTTGAGATCACGAGTCATCTCTTCATACTGTTGCGAGTACCAGAAGATGCCTGTACGCTCTCTACGCCTTTGCGCCATCGTCGTCGCGACCCCTTCGCCTACCGAATGGCAGCTCTCCCTTCAAAGATCGCTGTATCATTCGGTTCGGATCAGCACGCAGAACGTGACCGAGCCAACGTAATCGATGTTCTTTGATTTCATGCACGATATTAGGAATTTGCATTAAATTTCTGATTTCGTGATTGAAACACACTCAGTATGTGTCATCAACGTCACGTTTTGGGCCATATAGCACAAGCATGATTCTTCTCTCGAATGTTAGAAGTCAACTTTTGTACTCATTCGTTAAGATCTAATTCTCACACCGATACATGACAACGGGTCTGATCAACAACACACTGTACAATTTTAGCTTATCCGAATTTACAAGATATTTTGATTTGAGAAGTGCAGGTACAGGATATACAGCCTGATTGCCAGCGATAAGGCGAGCCTATATATCCTCTCCCACACTATTATCGTGAGTAATGAGAGATCCAAGATACTTGAATCTCATTACTCCTTCAAACGTGTGGTTACCACTACCGAAATCAATTGCGTCTTGGTCTCGAAAATTCGAGATTTGGTTTTGGACTCGTTTATTTTGAGACCACAGAAACTGAAATTTGTTCCAGTGGATCAAGTATCTCTTTCACTCCGTTGCCATTTATTCTAATCACACAGATATCATCTACATATGCAAAAAGTTGATTGGATTGTCGGAATAAGACATTGTCTTGAAGTCTAAAAGACTTTAGGTATATATAGTCTCTCTTTTTTTTCTTTAATCTCTGCATTGCCATGGTGAATTCCTCATAAAGAATGGATCCTCAATGATCATCTCTGCGGTTTGTATTTGAGGGTATTCGAATACAGCTTGTGATACATCTGGCACAAATAGTAAGGCAGAAACATTTCCACGCCATGTTTCGAGTTCAGCGTCGACGTTAACACAGAGGTTTCCTTCATTCTGACTTGTTCTGTCTACAAATTCGTTTAGTTGTTCTCCTAGCAAGAACTGCTTTATTTCTTCTTGCAATTGTAAACCGAGTCGTACTTCAAATAGAGTATGTTTCGTTGCTCATCAGTAAGACGACATTCCTCATACAACCAATCATTTTTGGGCTTAGTTTCCACTATGCCGAGCTGGAGAATTAAAAGAAAAAATACCACCATTTGTTACGCCAGGACGGGTAACACGAAGAACGGTCAATGCGCATAGGTTTACGGTGAAGCTGCCGAAACCTCGAACTGAAGATGCAAAGCGCGAATTCATTTATCGAACATCCAGGAAGTGGAATTCTTTATTCGGTTTTCAGTTTCACAAGTTTAAGGCAACTATCAACCTTTACTTAAAGGACCACGCGTTGGGTGCAGGAGCTCTGATAGTTACAAGGAGCTAGGACTGTCTAAAAGTCCACCCTGCAACCAATTAAAGCTAAATTTAAAAAAATAAAAAAAAATGAATCCTGGGCACCATCAACACCCGAGTTTTTTGACACTTCCCAGACACTATTGACTTCTTCAGATTGGTAATTAGATCGCAAAATGCTATTGCTAACAAGATCTTGGTATATTCCCCTGTCTTTCTTGACTTGTACGAAAATTCCCATCGTAGCTTTGCAGTCGGAACAGATAATGCTTACGTCTTGGACAACCCGAGCCCGCTCTTTAGAAATCAACACATGGTCAATTTGGCTTCGGGATGTTTTACGCGAATGTGTCCATTTTTCCAAATCGATGTTTTTATTAGGAAAGAATGTACTTGTCACTTTGAGATCATGAGCGATCGCAAAGTACATCATTCTTTCCCCATTTTCGGTCGCAGTTTCTTGTCGGGAGTACGAACCTATATTATTACATAAGTTGGTTTGATTTCTGCCAACTCTAGCATTAAAGTTACCAATCTGACATCGTGCTAAGGTTAAAGCCATCAGATTATCCACATTGTTGTAAAACGAGTATTTATCTTGGGGTTGGCTTACATCAGTGGCCGCATGTACACAGACAATTGACAGGTTGGCTAATCTCATGTACAAGCGATGCTTACACATTCGTTTATCGAAACCCTGAAAATCCATTGTAACCTTTTTAACTGTGGCGCAATGAGAAATAAAACTCCAAGGTTTCCCAAGTCATCTTCACTGTGTAGCAGACGTATAGCCTTGGAACTCGTGATCTCCACTTTAAGGTCATCGAGATGTATGTGAAGTTAGCCCAGAATTCATCCCAGAAAAAAGCGATGGCAACACTTATATCAACTATCATGACACTTTTAACTCTCAGCCCCGAAAAAATAAGCTATCACGATAGTTTTCATATACTCAGCCCAGAAAAATTTACTATCATGATAGCTTTCATATACTCAGCCATGAAAATTTAACACTCATGATAGCTTAGATAAGCTCAGCCCAAAAAATGACTGTCACGATAAGTAAACCACTTTGATTAATCGCTATAGTGACTATTAACATTTAATACTAGTTTTGTCTAAACACCAAAATTTATAAAAACAGTATTCATATTGCAATTGACAAGTATTTATAATACTAGTTAATTGCAATATAAATACTGTATCATATTAAAAAACATTAAAAATTCTACTATTAAATTCACATTATTTCTATGATGGGATCTTGCGATATAGTCCCTCAAACATAGAAACCATTCGTTGGACGGACCAACCGATTATTGATATGAGTTACGAAAGGTTTGATCAAGTATATGTGATTTTTCCAGAATTTTTCTATGATGGGTTCTTGCGATATAGTCCCTCAAACATAGAAACCATTCGTTGGACGGACCAACCGATTATTGATATGAGTTACGAAAGGTTTGATCAAGTATATGTGATTTTTCCAGAATTTTTCTATGATGGGTTCTTGCGATATAGTCCCTCAAACATAGAAACCATTCGTTGGACGGACCAACCGATTATTGATATGAGTTACGAAAGGTTTGATCAAGTATATGTGATTTTTCCAGAATTTTTCTATGATGGGTTCTTGCGATATAGTCCCTCAAACATAGAAACCATTCGTTGGACGGACCAACCGAATATTGATTTGAGTTACGAAAGGTTTGATCAAGTATATGTGATTTTTCCAGAATTTTTCTATGATGGGTTCTTGTGATATAGCCTCTCAAACATAGAAACCATTCGTTGGACGGACCAACCGATTATTGATTTGAGTTACGAAAGGTTTGATCAAGTATATGTGATTTTTCCAGAATTTTTCTATGATGGGTTCTTGCGATATAGTCCCTCAATCATAGAAACCATTCGTTGGACGGACCAACCGATTATTGATATGAGTTACGAAAGGTTTGATCAAGTATATGTGATTTTTCCAGAATTTTTCTATGATGGGTTCTTGCGATATAGTCCCTCAAACATAGAAACCATTCGTTGGACGGACCAACCGATTATTGATATGAGTTACGAAAGGTTTGATCAAGTATATGTGATTTTTCCAGAATTTTTCTATGATGGGTTCTTGCGATATAGTCCCTCAAACATAGAAACCATTCGTTGGACGGACCAACCGATTATTGATATGAGTTACGAAAGGTTTGATCAAGTATATGTGATTTTTCCAGAATTTTTCTATGATGGGTTCTTGCGATATAGTCCCTCAAACATAGAAACCATTCGTTGGACGGACCAACCGATTATTGATATGAGTTACGAAAGGTTTGATCAAGTATATGTGATTTTTCCAGAATTTTTCTATGATGGGTTCTTGCGATATAGTCCCTCAAACATAGAAACCATTCGTTGGACGGACCAACCGATTATTGATATGAGTTACGAAAGGTTTGATCAAGTATATGTAATTTTTCCAGAATTTTTCTATGATGGGTTCTTGCGATATAGTCCCTCAAACATAGAAACCATTCGTTGGACGGACCAACCGATTATTGATATGAGTTACGAAAGGTTTGATCAAGTATATGTGATTTTTCCAGAATTTTTCTATGATGGGTTCTTGCGATATAGTCCCTCAAACATAGAAACCATTCGTTGGACGGACCAACCGAATATTGATTTGAGTTACGAAAGGTTTGATCAAGTATATGTGATTTTTCCAGAATTTTTCTATGATGGGTTCTTGCGATATAGTCCCTCAAACATAGAAACCATTCGTTGGACGGACCAACCGATTATTGATATGAGTTACGAAAGGTTTGATCAAGTATATGTGATTTTTCCAGAATTTGTCTATGATGGGTTCTTGCGATATAGTCCCTCAAACATAGAAACCATTCGTTGGACGGACCAACCGATTATTGATATGAGTTACGAAAGGTTTGATCAAGTATATGTGATTTTTCCAGAATTTTTCTATGATGGGTTCTTGCGATATAGTCCCTCAAACATAGAAACCATTCGTTGGACGGACCAACCGATTATTGATATGAGTTACGAAAGGTTTGATCAAGTATATGTGATTTTTCCAGAATTTTTCTATGATGGGTTCTTGCGATATAGTCCCTCAAACATAGAAACCATTCGTTGGACGGACCAACCGATTATTGATATGAGTTACGAAAGGTTTGATATGTGATTTTTCCAGAATTTGTCTATGATGGGTTCTTGCGATATAGTCCCTCAAACATAGAAACCATTCGTTGGACGGACCAACCGATTATTGATATGAGTTACGAAAGGTTTGATCAAGTATATGTAATTTTTCCAGAATTTTTCTATGATGGGTTCTTGCGATATAGTCCCTCAAACATAGAAACCATTCGTTGGACGGACCAACCGATTATTGATATGAGTTACGAAAGGTTTGATCAAGTATATGTGATTTTTCCAGAATTTTTCTATGATGGGTTCTTGCGATATAGTCCCTCAAACATAGAAACCATTCGTTGGACGGACCAACCGATTATTGATATGAGTTACGAAAGGTTTGATCAAGTATATGTGATTTTTCCAGAATTTTTCTATGATGGGTTCTTGCGATATAGTCCCTCAAACATAGAAACCATTCGTTGGACGGACCAACCGATTATTGATATGAGTTACGAAAGGTTTGATCAAGTATATGTGATTTTTCCAGAATTTTTCTATGATGGGTTCTTGCGATATAGTCCCTCAAACTGGAGTGGGCTGGGATTGTGCAGGAGTGTCTTGGAGGAAGCGGTTTTTGTAGGTATTCGTAGTTTTATGTTTGAGGGACTATATCGCAAGAACCCATCATAGAAAAATTCTGGAAAAATCACATATACTTGATCAAACCTTTCGTAACTCATATCAATAATCGGTTGGTCCGTCCAACGAATGGTTTCTATGTTTGAGGGACTATATCGCAAGAACCCATCATAGAAAAATTCTGGAAAAATCACATATACTTGATCAAACCTTTCGTAACTCATATCAATAATCGGTTGGTCCGTCCAACGAATGGTTTCTATGTTTGAGGGACTATATCGCAAGAACCCATCATAGACAAATTCTGGAAAAATCACATATACTTGATCAAACCTTTCGTAACTCATATCAATAATCGGTTGGTCCGTCCAACGAATGGTTTCTATGTTTGAGGGACTATATCGCAAGAACCCATCATAGAAAAATTCTGGAAAAATCACATATACTTGATCAAACCTTTCGTAACTCATATCAATAATCGGTTGGTCCGTCCAACGAATGGTTTCTATGTTTGAGGGACTATATCGCAAGAACCCATCACAGAAAAATTCTGGAAAAATCACATATACTTGATCAAACCTTTCGTAACTCATATCAATAATCGGTTGGTCCGTCCAACGAATGGTTTCTATGTTTGAGGGACTATATCGCAAGAACCCATCATAGAAAAATTCTGGAAAAATTACATATACTTGATCAAACCTTTCGTAACTCATATCAATAATCGGTTGGTCCGTCCAACGAATGGTTTCTATGTTTGAGGGACTATATCGCAAGAACCCATCATAGAAAAATTCTGGAAAAATCACATATACTTGATCAAACCTTTCGTAACTCATATCAATAATCGGTTGATCAAATGATTAATAATTAAATGATTATTTGTTTATAGTTTCAGTAATGTTTATTGGCTGAGTATATGAAAGCTATCATGATAGTTAATATTTCTCGGCTGGTTATATGAAAACTATCAGTTTAGTAAATTTTCGTTTGTTTTGACATTTCAGATTTGATTGCATATGTTGTTATGAAAATTGGTTTGGTTTTTTTTAGTAGATTTTTTTTATTGTGCTTATGATTAATTAATATAATTAATACTTAAAGTGTCGCGACAGACGTTTTCGGGGCTGAGAGTTATGTAAGATAGATGTTAAATAATTTTAAGATTGAATTTTTCACGAACTCAATGTTTTTTATTTTGTATTTATTTTTTATAATATAATAGATGTGTTATTGATACTGTTTAGTTACATTTTTTTAGTTTGTTTATTTATCTAACATTTTTAAAATTATGTATAATCGATTTGTAATGTCGTGATAGTATTATTTTACTAACTGTATTACCACATGCAATTTCTTTCATTTTCGGGGATGAAATTCTGGGCTAACTTCACAAAGGTGTCATCGAGGTTCTTGGACCGTTACGAGTTCCAGCCGATACTCTTTCATGCATGTTATAAGGCCGTCAAACGTACCAGATATTCGAAGTGACTGTGCAGATCCTAAATCTGGTTTTCGTGTACTTAATCGTTCTGTTTCATTCTTTAAATTCTCAATCTTTAGCCCAAACTTGATAAAGCTTTATATTTTCAATTTTCAGTTTAAAAAATTAAAAAAATGGATTGTAACAAACATGTGAAAAACTTAACAAAGTACCATTTCATTATAAAACAATAACAGCCAGAAGAGATAAAATTGAAATCACAATAAAGCTTCTAGTAAAGTTAGAACACAAAAAATTTTGTAACTACACATTACGACAACCAACAAATAGTATTATAAATTAGTTTTCGATACTCGTGCAGCGTGCACTACTTGCTGATACTTAGTATATATTCGTAATGTGATGTATGTCAACGGCGGGAATCGGACTCGAGACCGCGGCGTGATGAGAAACTCTCTTAACCATTAAGCTACATCCGGCGACAATATATATATATATATATATATATATATATATATATATATATATATATATATATATATATATATATATATATATATATATATATATATATATATATATGTATTTATATATATATATATATATATATATATATATATATATATATATATATATATATATTTATATATATATATATATATATATATATATATATATATATATATATATATATATATATATATATATATATATATTTATATATTTATATATATATATATATATATATATATATATATATATATATATACATATTATGTACATACATACATACATATATATAGTGGCATTGATTAATATATAAAACTAAGCATTATATGCTTTGTTATTCACGTGTTATATACTCAGTTTATACTCCCCTTTTTTACATCGCTTCTTTTCATGATGTTATAGTATTGTACATTATATTACGTTGCCTTCGTTCTTACGATTTTTAAAATGCATGAATGTATGTATATGTATTTGAAAGGAAAAAATAATTCTACCTGCTCGACTTATTTTCAAAACATCATATACAAGGAATGCCTGTATAATTATTATATAAAGCAAGTAAAAGGAACGAAATAATACAAAATTTAAGAAACTCAACAAAAAGGATCACATTTTGAGTTTCGCCATTCTTCCATTTTCCATGATATCATTGACAAGTAAAAAATGGTTGTTTCATTGACATAACGTGCAACAATGCAATTTTTGTATATGTATAGAGAATTACAAATTTACTAAAAAAAAATCGAATGTGTAAATGCATTTCCTGTTTCCATGATCGACTGAAACAAAATCAAACAAAACAACATATTTGTATGCGTATAGTATATACATACTATGGACTTTATAAAATAATATCGATCACTAAAAGCAAGTTAAAGCATTTGTCACCTGTCGATCTTAAAAAATACAAATACATACAATTTTTTTGATGCTTTGACGAAGTCAGTTTGTGAAACAAAAGAAAATTGAAATTGCATAAATTTACTGTAAATTTTAATTTATATTTATTTTGCAACAATATTGTGTTTGCACAAGAGTATGAGTACATAAGAAACAAAACTAAAAACGCATAATTTCTGATGCAAATTTGTTTTGTGTTTTTCGTTTCGTAAAGATGCACATAACGGTTATTTATATATCATTTATCTGTGTTATAATAGCACAGAGAATATTCTCTGCGATAATAGTACATGGACATAGTACATGCGATATTTGAATCACATTTAATTTTGTTTAGAGAACGAGGAAGAAAAATCAAGTAGTAAAACTGGTTCTATCCTAAACAGGGTGTTCCGAAAGAAACTGACACGAATGGTACGGTTGGATTCCTTGATCAAAGGGAAGACGACTTTACTTTTACCACTTCTCACTGTGAAGCCCTCCTATCTCCCTCGTAAACCCTCCAAGTTATAGGCGTTAGAAAGCACCTTCCAACGTAGCACCATGTATTAAAATTAAATAAATATCTGGAAGAATAACAATTTATTTTTCGCAAGGATTTAAAACGTTTGGAATTGAATTTTTTTTTTGTTTCCATACCATTTATCTTTTAACAATAAGTCTACGACGGTAATTATTTTTTCTTGAAAACATAGTTCAGACTCTTAGCTTTCAGAAAAACTAACTAGGTTGGATATTGGCAAAATTATTTTATCTAAACAAATTACAGATTCCAATAAAAATTTTGAATTTTCTTTATTAAACACAAGTACGAGTATGTAGACAGTACAAATAAGTACTGGTATTACGTAATAATATTTCGAAATAGTTATAAAAAATACCCAAAATGATCAACATTATTAACTGTTTGGTACACATTTCAAACATCTCTTTATTCACGAATTGTGAACTCTTAAGAAATCGCTTGGTTATTTCTCGAGATATTTATTTAATTTTAATACAAGGTGCTACATTGGGAGACGTCTCTTCAAATGCCTAGAACTTGATAGATGGGCTTCACGGTGAGAAGTGATAAAAGTAAAGTCGTCTTCGCTTTGATCAAGGAATCCAACCGTGCCATTCGTGGTAATCACTTCGGGACACCCTGTATTATACAAATATCAGAATAAATTATTAGAATTTTAACCATAAAATATATTCTAATTTTTAAAAAATTAATCTTTTTGATTTGTTGTTTCAACGACTCTTCGATTAAGAAGTATATCACTTCGGAAAATATTGTAAAAATTCCGGTTAGACACTTTATGAAAAATAGTTCTATATTCGACATCGAAACATAATTTTGTTTCATCACCGATTATATTAATTATCTGATCGAGATGGTGAAATTAACTTTAAAAGTATTTCTCACTATAATATGCACGTCAGAAAATGTAGGCTCATAAAAAGGTTGCATCTTACATCACTATGAATTAAATTTATTATTCAAAAAATGTACACCGTTCAAATATTCAAACGAAATCCTGATTTCGAGTTTAAATATAAGGCTACTATTATCACCTTTCTCAATGTCGTGCTGTTATTGGTCAATGGAAATATATTGAATTAAAAATAATTTATAAAACTTTTATTTTTTAATATTTTGGGCTAGTTTAATTATAGGCTGTTCATTTCTGACACTTACCTATATTGAAAATCGCAATTGACAAAACATCCTACCAATTTTAAAGTATATTGAGATAACTAGTATTTACCAACGGAATTTACCAACGGTAAATACTAGCTGTCTCAATACTTTAAAATTGGCAGTATTTACCAACGGGTTTTGCCAAGTGAATGCAAATTCGTAAACTAGTAACAATACTATAGACGTCGATGTATCAACGGTATCAGTGGTTTATTTTCAGTGGTTAAATTAAGTGCACAAAAAGGTTCAATACAGTTAATCTTAAGAGTCTAGAAGGTGGGAAACGTTTACTTACAAAATAATTTATTAAGTGCAATTAATACATTTTTATTTTCTTATTACCACTTTCGAAAAATTTTAAAAGGCTTTTCATTATATGTACCTATATACTGAAAAAGCACGGTTTGTCGATTTCGTAATTCCAAAATATTTTCGGGAATAGTATTAAACACTTGACTGTTCAAAAACACCTAGAATATAATTTTTTCAATGTATTATCTGGTAAGTGGGGTGAATTTTTCAATCTATCGCTGCTAGGTAAATTTTCTGTTAAATATCACCGAACAACTTATACGAATAGCGTGTAGGACCATCATCTGTCTTTTGGTAGGATATAAGCAAATAATTTAGACCAATTAAATACACTCCCGAGAAACTAAACCTCGTGCGTACAAAATGTCGACGCAAAACTCCACTTTTCGCACTTAAGTGATTTCGCAGGGTTGTTTTGCCGAAAAAGTCTTCGCACATGGTCTGGGCTGGCATATCGCTTAAGGGAAAACAGATCTTGTTTGAGTACCTCGTGGTCTAAGATGTCTTACCACTGAACGATATATATCGAAGGCAATTTAGGATCATGTAGTGCCAGAAATATAGTGAAAGATTTCATATTGATACATGATATAGTGTTCGGTATTTGGGAAAGTGCAGGATTATTGTTAACTTTAAGTTTTCTAAAATATTTATCCAAAATATTAACTGACGTGGAGTAGTTATTAGGGATTGGATGGTACAGAGATAAACATTTTCTAGAGAAAAGTAGAATTCGTAGGGTTTAAATTTCAAATACTTTTTAACTAGGTATCATAATTATTACCTGTTTGAAGAAAAGCGTTATCGACTTGATATTAGTATTGGTTATTTTCAATATATTGAGGTTTCTTTGATGCAGAGTATTGTATTTGAGTATTTTTCCTTAAACATCTATGCCATAATAAGGTGTTACGATTGTGTCGACCACTTGAACTACTTCTTTTATATGAATTATTTTCCTCCTAGGTTTTCTTGAAAATAATTAAAATCAGTAAAGTTATATAAACACAATTAAAAGTTTAGATATCTACAAAGGTTTCAATTTGTCGGCTGGAATGAAAATAAATTTCAGTGAATTGAAATTGGGACACGTATATTGTATATTATTTTAGTTAATTAACTATAAATGTACTTTAAGATTTCATTTTAGATGATATTTCTATTGGTTCAAAAAAAGTGGATTGAATGTAAATTAGAACAGCTTGAGGTTAAAATTTTACATTGTTTATATAGTATTGTTACAAATTTGCCCACTAATCAACGCAGTAAATGTCGTAAGAGTTAATGGTCGTATAGTAAAAGGTATATATAGTTGTAGTTAAAAGAGAAGCTGATTCGAATCTCACTATATACCATGAACGTTTTTATGTAAGAGTTTAGTTATCTGAGAGCTTATTTTCAACTTGAGAATTAGCACAGATGAGAAAATAGATGACCAGTTGTTATTTTAACCAGTGAAATGTTATAATGGTTAAAGTGCAGTGTAGACTAGTGACAAGCGGCTTCTCTTCGATAGATAGTGGTATCAGTGAATTTTAATAAATTATCTGCATAAGAATATTAATCATATCGCTCCAGTGCTAAGTGGCAAATAAAGTCGTATATTTAACTTAACTCAAATCCTTTCAATTTTGATCAGTGCCTTCACTATTAAGGGTACGAAACGTGAGTTGTAACAGTATAATAATTTTCATTATAAATTCTACAGATATAGAGTCAAATTTGGGTGGTATTTACTATAGGAGTTTTCCTATTAAACTACTTGCTATTAAGCCATTTACTAAACTATTATTTAAGTACCGGTTATTGAAGCTACAAGATTGATGATGATGTTCGCTAGCTCAGTGGGCATAACGATATTAATATACATTTTTCATTTATTCTAAGATAAGTGGAAATCGTTTGGAAATAAATCACTAATTTTTTTATATTAAATTTAAGTTGTTAATTTAGTTACTTTGCAGAAATGATTTCGACAAAAAACAAAATTATTGACTATTATTGTTAATTATATTACTATAATGATTTTGCGTTAAGATGGCATAATCTATTGATGAATCAATAAACTCAGCAAAAAATGTAGTAATTGATAATAAATGCAATAGTGGATTAGAATTATATCAAAGACTATATAAATATACAAAGACGTTCCATTTCATACAAAAAACGAGTAAATTATTTTGGGTACGACCGATTTTAATTTGGGTACGATCGCATCAAAGGAGACTGAAATCCAAACCTTGTTATAGTAGTAAAATAATTGTATGATTTTGTTTCTCATTTTAAAATTTTTTCGTTTTAGAAGTTGCACTGTAAAACAACAATTTGAAAATGTATACTTTTTTATGTTATTATGAGAAGTCTTTGTATATTTATAGTTTTTGATTATATTCTCTCATGCTTTGGAACAGGGTTGTTCGCTCCTAATTTTTTTATTGTAACCTTTCATTTTATTACCTGTTGTTGTGAGTATGATTTATCCCGACTTAATTAGGGAAGTCACTTAAAACAAAAAATAAGTTTTGCAGCCTATTATGATCAAATCACGACCAAATTTTTCCCTGTACTTTCTAGAAATTAATATACTTACCTGAATTTATCGTTGCCAAATTTCTCATGTTATTTATAAAAAATAATTATTTAAATTTTAAATATTTTTTAATGTTTTAAATTGTTCAATTTATTTGAAATATGCATTTAATTTATTCTCACTGTTTAGTTTTAATGAACAAAAATAAAATAGTTGGAGAATAATTTATATTGATATTTTTCATTTCATATTATACTCACGAACAGAGTAAGCTTATGATAGATTTCTCCTTTTCAAAACCAAATAAAACAAATTCTAATAATATCAATGCTTGTATATAGATTAGTATGCTGTTTTTTGCGTATACGTATTATACATCCAAAGAAAAATATATAAGAACAAAATATTTGTATGTGTATGCGTTCTGCAATATTTAATTTTTATAAAATGAGAAATCTGTTATAAGTTTTCTCTGCTCGTAGTTTGCCCTATCTAGAAATTTATATAAATAATATGTAACAGTTTATGTCTTTTGTTTTCATGTTTTATTTAATTCTATTAATGAATTTTTAATATTTAATTTATTTATTAAAATATCATTTACATTATTGAATCTTTGGAAACTATACAGTTTGGGCAAATTTTAAATGATCGATGGATAAATTATTATAAAGCAGCCAGTTCAACACCAGTTTAATTTCTTCAAGTAAGAAAGACAATATTTCACATTCGGTGACATTTACTGTTCAAACTATTAGTGAGTTTTTACTATTGTTTAGTGTCCATATGTTAATAGTCAAATAACTTAAAATTATAACTATATAAAATTGTTAATATGATAATGGTAATTTTAAAATCTAGTCAAAGACTAAATTAATCAATTACAATGAATATGAATATGTTTAGCATATGTAAATTTCGGCCGCATTATTTAAAAAAAGGCCAGATCACATCACACACTGAAACCACATTATTAAGTTTTAAAAAATATTTATATCTAAATGAAATATATGCGGTTCATAGTGTTTTGAAACAAACAGAAATTCTCATGATTAAATATATAAAATAACAAATATATTCAATTTTTAATACTTGAAGGCCAACGTGTAACAGAATCAGACAAATAGCAAATTTTACACAAAAATAAAAATTAAACGTCTATTTTTCTCGAAAATAGCAAAAAAAAAACAAAGTTACATAAAAAAATCAGCGATCGTGAAATTGCAAAATCTCATGAGTCACACTTTAATGCAATTTTTTTTTGTATTTTGAATAGTTATTTGATTTTTATTTGTCATTTATTTACTGTTTATATGTTTGTGTTAGTTAAAATTTCTATACATGTACTTACTCTTTTACCAACAGAAGAATCCTTATGCCACCTCTGTAGCGTCTACTATACACACATAGAGAAACGTAAAATAATATGACAACCTTCAAGAAGAGATATCAAGACAGCAGTAAAATACTAAAAAATGAATATGTGTATACATATGTGATGTTATAATCACACCGGAAATAATGAGTTTTGTTTTTTTACTTAATATGCGACATTTACGTAGTATGTACTACCCTATATGCACATATAACAAATACACATCACATCGATAGATTCATATGATCGATAAAAAAACTACCCAAAAAATCGTGGGTGGGATAAAATCCCTTGATCATACAGCATTTGGTAATACTATGCAGGTGGCTGGCTATATACACGTTTTCTATCTTAAATTTTTTGTTTTTAAATATTTTTCGTCGATTTAATCTTCTTTTTCTTCTCCTCTTCATCTAGTTTCTTATATTTTATTTTTCAAGCTAAAAACAAGAAGACCAAAATCCCCATCTTTATGCATTTTTTGTATTTTTGATATTTTTTATACACTTATATGTATGTAAGATCGACGATTTTTAGGCTACATACACATGATCATATCAACGTATTAATAACAAAAAATTATGTTGTGTATAATAGTGTGTGCATGGGGTTAAATGCAATGCAGCTTCCAATCGAATTTTATTGCTTTATATTGTACTATATGTAGAGAATAGCGCATTTCACTGTGAACATATATAAAACGATATTTATTTAGTCTAGGCTTTGCTGCTTATTTAAACTGGAACTTATATCGAGATTTATTTTATTGGTTGACTTTATGCTTGATAAACGAACGATAGAAAATTTATTAATTTTCAATCAAATTATGTGGTGAATCTTTTTAAAAAAAATTTCAGAAAGCTGCCTAGGTCGGATATTTTAGAAGATAATTTAAACACGATTCAATAGTTCGTTGATCAAGTAAAGACAATGAGGAATCTTTTTGCCGTTTTTTAAAAGAATTTATAGAGACTATGAACGTAGTCTAAGCTTAACCATAAAATAGCGCTAGGGTAGTGGCCAGAGTCACTAAACTTTTGTTGCTAACAATGGTACTGCAGACAGAGAAATGTTAAAAGTTATTCATACGAAGACGGTAGGTAGTCAACTGTCGCATATCATGTTTGTGTGATCGGTTTCATTTGAAAAAACGTAAGATAAACGTTCGAAACGTTTAAAAAATAATTAAGTTACCATATCAAAAGGTTAACTAGTTTTGCCAACTAAACCACTGCGGTTTTTGTTAAATGCCTAATATGCGACATTGAAACTTGTTATAAGGATATACAAAACTGGGTTTAATTTAATTGTATCATGATATTCATCATTGATTTATATCAACTAAACAACTATTCAAAAATGTACAGATTTGTGACTGACCATTTAAAACTTTAAAAATTAAGGACCCATAAATCTTTGATATGAGCCCTATTACAAATTAAACATCACAAATCGAGTTTTATGTCATTCACTGCATGTTGTTTTTGATTATTGGCGAAATGTTTTGAAATAAGGAACTTTTATTTCGACATAAAATGTGAGAAAAGTAACTCGGAAATAATTAATATTAAATCATTAAGATTATTGTTGTATTATTGTGTTTTAGAATTATTATTCATAAATAATTATGAAATATTCAAGGTATCTTAATAACAAATCGGTTATTTTGGCTCTGGCAACGAAAATGTCATTCAAATGTGTTATACGGATAGTCCACAAAAAATTGAGTATTTGAAAGCCAATATTGAAGCAACCATTCCCGAAATAGATTCACACACAATCTAAACTGTGCTCAAAAATTGAACTGGCTGAATGGTGTGGGCCAAAGCCAGCTGCGGCTTCCTTTTGAATGAAATCATTTTCCATAAATAATCAGGAGGGTTGTACTATCGAACAATAAAATTTAGAAATATTTTAAGCCTTTTGTTTTATTAAATTTTTAAATCTGAACTTCTTACTGGGATACTCTAAGATATTTCATATGGGGATTCATCAAAGGTTTACCGGACCAAACCGGAATAGTTAATCAATATTTAGACTAAATAAAAAAGTCTATAACTATAGTGTCATATTACATATAAAAGGTTAGTTCTCAAACTATTCAGTTAAACGTTCGCTGCCTACTGATAACTATTGTTATACAAAATACTTGTATCGTTTAAGCCCCTTATAAATTATTTCTAACAAAAACTGTAACTACATCGGAGTACCACTTATAAAAACACCAATAGATTTAGCATAACTATGCACTGTGCTGATTAATGGTTTTGCAGATGAAATTATTTTATAACCACTAACTGGCAACAAAATGATTTGAATCAATCCAGGACATGTTAATTTATATTTTGTCAAATTTAAGTTAAAACTACGTTGAGTAAATTTATTTACGTTTATTAAATCGTGTTTGGTCGAAACTTTTGTTATTTAAATTATTTTTATTTCTCTCCATCCTATTGGTTTAGTTAAACCGTAGTTTGTCTAGACTTATAAATAAAATTAAACCCATCGTTTTCAAGTGAATATTTGATATTTCGAGTCCACTTATTCATGTTAAATATTTGACTTTTGTTATAGATTTTAGACTAACTGTTTTATTTCAATAGACGGTTAAATCTATGTATAAATATGTATATATATATATATTATATTATATACACACACACACACACACATATATATATATATATATATATATATATATATATATATATATATATATATATATATATATATATATATATATATATATATATATATATATATATATATATATATATATATATACGAATTATCTTAGTAACTGATATTACTCTCCAAAGTATATCATGTAATCATGATAAAACCATCAGAATAATTGAATGTGTGGTGAATACTAAAAATATTGTAAGAACCATTTTTTTTTAGAACACGTTAAACAACTTCAGTCATTTTTATTGAATTCCGTCATATTTATTACTCTGCAATATATTTTCAATGCATTTGTATACCTTAGCAAAGTAACTGAACAACGCTTAGCCATACAAATACCTATTCGAGTATAATGACAAATTTTAAGAAAGAAATTGGAAGAAATATCATCTGTCGAATATTATTTGCGGCGTTAATAAAACGTATAGGATTTAAAAAAACTAAATCGTTGTGATACCATATGATCGATTTATGGGCCTGACTGTAATTCATATAAATTAACGGACATGTATATAATATAATATATACACGCGGACACAAAAACTAAACTAATACCATTCAAGGCCAAGAAACTAAAATATAAGAAAACAGAAAAGTAAAAACTTGTTTCTATCGTTTGAGTTAGTTTTCTATAGTATAATATGAAATCATATACATATATGTACATATGGACACGCAGTAACACAGTAATTTGGAAAAGGATTATTTTAGTATCGATTTAAATTTTAAGTGGGAATTGCAATCCTACTCATAATTCTGATAGTAACATGCGTGAGTTTTACATATCACCTTAAAATAAAATATACTTTCATATAATATACTATTTATATAAATGTCCATATTACCTTCACCACCTATTTCAACTGCATACTCGTATAAATAAATCATAGTATATACACATATATATATATATATATATATATATATATATATATATATATATATATATATATATATATATATATATATATATATATATATGTATATATATATATATATATATATATATATATATATATATATATATATATATATATATATATGCACCCCATTCTCATTGTTTTGTTATTTTTCGCCCTACATTTGATTTTCATGTAAATTTTTAGATACAATACTATGTGTATTCAGTATATATTTACATACATGCATATACCTACATGTATTATTGCCATAAAACACTCGAATACAAATATACCTCCAACTATCTTATTATTCCATCTTTAATTATTCTTTTATATACAAGAGCAATACATATACATATACACGTGTCTAGCTATGTTAGAGAATGTGTGCGTTTTCTTTTTATTGTTATCAATCGTTGTGAGTGGATAACACATTCGTAAATTTTTTGTAGAGTAGTAAGAGTGTAAGACGTGTGATGTAAAGTTTTTTATTTTTTTATTTTGTTGTCGATTTTTTTTATAAATAAACAGATTAGAATATATATATGGTATATTATACACACATATATATATATATATATATATATATATATATATATATATATATATATATATATTTATATATATGTATATATATATATATATATATATATATATATATATATATATGTATATATATATATATATATATATATATATATATATATATATATATATATATATATACATATATATATATATATATATATATATATATATATATATATATATATATATATATATATATGTATATATATATATATATATATATATATATATATATATATATATATATATATATATACATGTTGTTTAAAAACAACAGTGATGAGTGATAACATTCTTTTCGAAGGCAGTAAAAGTAAAATAAAACCAAAATACTTACCATTAATCTATGTATGCCGTAATTCATAGCCTCACATATGAAAGATCTCTACTAATGCATTGGACCACAAGTAATTTAGAAATGATCTTGTCTAATATTCCTCAAGTTTTCTAATATCTAAAAGTTTTCCACAAATTTGGGTTTTAAGTTTTTGAAACTTATTTGCAGCTTAGTTACAGTCGCAAAACCAACTAAATTAAAAATAATTTTTGACAACGAATTTATAATTTTTTCAAGAATGAGATAGAAAATAAGTCACTTCACCAGGATACTTATTTGAATAAGTTAAGTTAGTAACAAGTTAGTATGTATTTCGAAGACCGTGTCTAAACGAGGTAAATTTTGAACACGAACAACGAAAAATTGAACCATCTTTTTTCAACATAGATCATTTAGTTGAAATTCAAGTTCAATCAATCAATCGTTTAGGAAAAGGATATCTATCGACTAAATATAAAGTAATTCGGAAAAAAACGCAATCAAAATATAAAATCTTTTGTTGAGCCGATAGCGAGAGGGCCTAATGTATATGCAAACAGAATAACAAACACAAGATATAATTTAATCTGAAACTAATAAGACTGAACTAAAAATGTTTATTAACTGTATATACACAACAACAAAATATGAAAACTATTTTTACACTTCTTTCGATTAAACTTTAGGATAATAGTTAAAACATTCATTTAAAATTCTTATTTTTAAGTTTGCAAATTTAACGACAAATTATAAGGTTGCCTTAATTTTACATTAACATTGAGAATTTGATTTACTATAGGTAAAATTTGAACAATCTACAATTAAGTAATTCTTTGTTATAAGTAACGTTGTAAAAGTGACAACTGATATATAAACTATTTAATACCGTTTTGATGAATTATAATTACGTGATATAGTGCAGCGCGATATCACTGAAATTAAATGTTGATATTATGATTCTTAGCGAAAATGACGTCACCTAAAATTTGTTGGCAACTTTAAGTAAAAATCTCAAGATGCATAAGACAAAACAAAAGGACAAGGTATACCAACATTAAATTCCATAAATATAGTAAATCAACAAAAAAAAAGAAAGAATAATAATTTAAAAATATAACTCGCGTTACAATACACGTCACAGTGACAAGCGAGGTAAGGTGAGAATTATTAAAGGGGGAATTATTTTCAGATTTTGCATAAAACGTGCTATAGTCACCATATGTCATTACACTTATAGAGACGCTTTTTCCACATCACCAATCGACTACAAGCTTATTAAGATCCTTTTTCACGTAAAAAAGCTACTACCGTTAAATAAAAAAGAAACTAAGTTACCACCATCCCTTGGAGGCACACAACTGAGAATGATAGAATGTACTTAACGTCATTTGACGACTTTTGGGTTTTAGAAATAAATATTAAAAAAAGATTGCCGTTGTTTATTTTATGTAAAGTATATTACCTTGATCAAAAAGTTCCCGTAATAACCAACGTGTGGCGCTTTCATTTCGATTTGAGTTCTATTTTTTTGTTAAGTTGGTACATATGTTGTTGAAATTTCCTCTGAATCTTAGCGTCGTAGCTTGACATTTGCAAAAGTTACGTAGAGTACATCTATCTCTGTGTGTGTTGGCGATTATTTAAAATTTTAGAAATGGATTTAAATTTGCAACAACGAACTTGTATTAAATTTAGCGTAAAAGTGTTTTGCGCTGGAAGTGTTTCGGCAACGGTTTTCTAAAGAAAACGGTCGTTTACCAGTGGTTTAAAAGTGGTTGTGAGAATCAAAGATGTTGAACGCAGTGGCAGACCATCAACATCGAAGACAGACGAAAACATTGATAAAGTAAAAGAATGTTGGTCAATAACCGCAAATTAAGCATCAGAGAGATAGCGGTGGACTTGAACATTGCCTATGGATCCGTCCAAGACATTTTGGTTAATGACTTGGGTTTCCGTCGTTATTGGTGCCAAAAGACCTCAATTTCATGCAAAAAAAGAGACCATGTTGACGTCGCAAAACATATGATTTGCGAATCTGATCCCACATTCCTCAAAAGGATCACCACTGGAGACAAGACGTGGGTTTATGAGTACGAAACGCAATCCAGATATCAGGCAAGTGAATGGCGTTTCATGTAAGTTCACCATGTTTTCATGGATTTCAATGGTGTAGTGCATCATGAATTTTTGCCGGTATGCCAGACCGTAAACAAAGAGTATTATTTGGGAATTATGAAACGTTTGCGCGAAGCGATTTGCCGAAAGAGACCAGAATTGTAGGCAGAAAACTCGTGGATTTTGCACTATGATAACGCACCGTCGCAGTGTCATCATTATTCGTATTATTTTTTGGCGAAAATGCAACAGCCACCGAATTCACCTGATTTGGCTCCCTGTGACTTCTTTCTGTTCAATCGAACTAAAAATATCAAATGCCGATACTATAAGTACTAAAACTTTGAATCATCAAAAGCTTCAACTGACAAACTTTGATAGTTGACAAATAAAACCAATACGCTTGCGATGATATCGTCCTCTTTCACCTCTCTAACTACGTAAATAAATAAAATTGATCGAGAAACATATACACAAACTCTGATTGTTTAAGTGTGTTCTTGGGTTAGTGGTGTGATTCAATAGTACATATTTTGTTTGTAAATAAAAATAATTCAACCATTAAAGTATCGCAATCCATTGACTATCCCATATCTCATTATTTATAAGATATAATCGAAGCATTGGAGTTGGCTGAGATATATAATTGTGATAAATCACAAATGCTGTGAAACGAGCAGTACATTGATAAATCAATTTAATATAAATACCAAACAAATTAATTAATATAATACAATTTCGATTATACTGACAAATGATTTGGGCAAAGAATCTAGTATAATTGAGCACGAGGTAAACACAACCATTTCAATAGTCACATCACATATAGGGTTTCCCAATAGAAATGATATGATTTTTAAGTCACGTTTCGGCCATTTGTAATAAGTCATTTTTTGTTTCATTATATTCAGTAAAGTTTACAAATTCATTATGCTGAGATGTACGCAAGAACAACGTTTACAAATTATTCAGTTTTATTATTAAAATAATCGTTTTTCAATGGCAACTTTTCGTGCGCTTTTTTCATTTTATAGTACATTATTCCATTATTCTGGTGCGAAGAAAATCCACAAATTATTCATGAAAAACCATTACATTCACCGAAATTGACAATTTGGTGTGGTTTTTGGTCTGGTGGAAACATCGGTCCGTATTTTTTTCGAAATGCATAGATATCGGTATAATTGGAAGAAGTTGATCTTGACAACATTTGGTTAAACAAGACGGGGCTACGTGCCACACAGCAAGTGTAACAATAGAATTATTACGAGAAAAGTTTGGAGATTCTTTTTTTTTCAAGAAATTATGATATTGAATGGCCTCTAAGAAGTTATGATTTAACACCATTAGACTGTTTCTTTTGGGGTTATTTGAAGTCATTGGTCTTCAACAATAAACCAAACTTCAAGCTTTACAAGTCGTGGAGGCCATTTGAATGACGTTTTATTGAGAACTTATTTTTATCGAATGTACTTCACATTAAATAAAAAACATTTCAATTTTCTTAACAATTAGTGTGTTTTTTTTTAGAAATCATATCAGTCTTATTGGAAAACCCATTAAAATTGAAGATTTTCAAGTTACGTCAATTTTTGTATTCTCTTAGTCGATTCTTGCCAATGTTACTTCATGGGATCTTTTTTCATACAGTAACAAATAATAGTTTAAAAACGAAACCATAAGTTTTTGATTTTTTTTAATTTATTAATTTTTATTATTTATTAATTGATTTCGTATAAAATTATTTAGGTTTTATCATTTAACCCGCAGCAATAAAATAACAATTTTAAGCAACAATTCAAATTCAAGAACACCATTTTTGTTGCGAAGTGCCATTATATGATGTGAAAATAGTCACGTCATATCAAGTAATCCGACAATGGGAATTGGGGTGTTAACTAGACGGGTATTCACTTTTGCCGGATTTAGTGCTATCTGATCAAACAATATTAATTAACACAACATAAAGCGGATAACATTAAATAGTACTTTCATGCATGAGAAAAAGCATTCTTTGGGTTGAGTGATAAAGTGATAGGCGGTTCTAAGGTATTTTGCAAGTGCCGTCTATGGTTTTACTCGCACACGGATGGTGGTATCTAAGGGCGACAAAAATAGCAATATTTGTCAATATATAGATAGAATTCAGTAAAATTTAAATGTTTAAAATTTAAATATAGTATGTACTGTGTTAAGTATTTTTTATGAAAAATTTAATTTATCATAAGCTTAGAAGTTTGATCTATTCAAAATTACCGTAAGATATGATTTTTTCGATCCTACACAAATATGAGGTATAGTTTAAAAACCAGTGTGTGACATAAAATAGGAAAGCGGAATAAAAGCTATTAAACTTGTTATCAAACAGAATTCTTAGCGATTAAATAAAAATCTTTTGAATTCAATTTGTGCTGTACTTATTTGGTTTGAAATATTAGCAAACATTAATATAACAAGTAATCTATTACAGAAGCCAAACCAAATTTTAAACTTGATATATGAAATAAACGATTGATTTATGGGTTTATAGTATTCAACTCAAGAGCGACCTTTACAGAAGTAGCACCTATGTGAACATTTTCGTTTATAGTTTTTTATGATCATGTCTTAACTCGTGTCTAATTTGAGTTTTTTCCAAATTTTCTTTTAATTGTTCGTTATTAGAATTCAAATTTACAAAAGGTGTACAAGTTCTATACGAATGCACAGTAAAAACAAATATGTTGTACAATAATAAACTGGGATCTATAATATCGTGCCTAGTTTTGGAAAAATTTAATTTTTATTAAAAGTATTAATTGATAAATTAAAAATAGTTTACAAAATATAAAGCTAAAATTTAAAACAAAAATAATTTCAGCTAATTTCCGGTAGGGTATCCCAAATCGAGATTTCTCATGTTTAATACATATTTGTATGTGTAAGTAGTGGTATAACTTGAAATGGTGGAGTGAAACAATGGCAGAAAAACCTATTTAAACCTATTAATGTTAAGGTTAGTTTCGAAAAGAAAAAGAAATTTAGAAATGGATGCTCCAAATTAGAATTAACAAAATTTTAGGATTAATTTAGAAGAAAACTGATTATTAATAAAGTTTATCTTATAACAGATTACACATCTTATAACAAATGTTATTATTATTTATTTGTGGACATCTGTGTTATCTGTAATGTTGTTTGCTGAATAACGTGATATAACGTCAACCGTTGGATGACCAAACGATTGTTCAGTTGGAAAAGTTTAAATCCCTCTCATCAAGCAAATGTATATACATATTGTGAATGGTGTCGCAACAATACTATTTATTATATTAGAATGTTAACGCCAAACTATTTTAGAAAAATTTTAGAAAAAAATATTTTAAAAATTGGGATAAACGTGTCAGAAGTTTTGACATTAAGATAAGAAGCGCTTCGGAAGACCAAAACACTGGAAGATACCGAGTTGCAAACGCTATTGGATGAAGATGATACGCAAACTCAAGATTAACTAGCGGAGTTATTAAATATGACTCGCCAAGATATTTCCAAACGTATACATGCTATATGGGAAAAAATCAAAAGGAAGGATAATGGGTGCCGCATGAGTTGACTGAAAGACAGATGAAGAATCGAAAACCCTACAAAAAGTTTGCTTTCACGGCATAAGAGAAAGAGCTTTCTGCATTTATTTTGTTATAGGTGAGATGAAAAGTGGATCTTTTTCATGAATCCCAAACGCAAAAAGTCGTGGCTTTTACCTGGAAAAGCATCAACATCCACAACACGCTAAAGTAGACAATAATGTGGGTTTGGTGGAACCAGAAGGAAATCGTGAACAATACTAACAATGGGACAAGGGTACTGACAATAACTTATCAACTGAACCATAATTGCTCGAAAAACACTCTTCGATGATACATGGTTTGACAGGGCCACACTTAACCAGTTTCCAAGAACTGTAAAATTGGTTTCGATCTAAAGACAAATTATTTGACTGTCGACATGTTCATGTATTGCCAGAGAGATGGCAAAATTATGTAGATAGCAATAGTTTGAATAACCTATTCTTTGAATAATAGTTTGAATAACCCATTCTATTGTAATTTTCCGTTTTTCTTTTTCAAAGAAACCTGGAAGTTTAGTTACGCACCTAGTATCGTACGCAGAACTAAAAGCAAGAAGATTAACTAATTTTCTTTTCTATTTTTTTGGCTGCAAAGAGCGAAAGTATAAGTTAATGAATTCTTGTTAATTTTGTCTTATAGTTCTACAAAATTTATTGTCCTAATATTAGATTTGTAATACAAAATATATTTTTATTACAAATCTTTGTACTAAATATTAGATAAGTTAAAGTTTTTTAATTAGGAAAAAATAGTAAATCTTTGATTTAAAGATTGACAAACCTGCGGAAAGATCCTGATTTTACTACAGTAAATTTAATAAGTACAACTAAAAATACAATATAACAATTTAAGAAATTTAAAATTAAAAACCCTATATACGTAAACCAAAATTATTTAAGTATACTGCAGGTTTCTTAATTTTTATTAAATTGATTAATTAATCCCTATATTAGCTATCGTCTGCACATTACGAAATTGCTAGCTTCTTAACGTTTAGTGCCACAAGTGATGACAAAAAATTTAAAACATTTATATATATATGTTGAATAATATACTTGAAGAATATATAAAGTGTTACTGCTCCTGGATAATTAATTTGCCTTTCGATCATTCATTTTATTTACCCATTTTATGTTAAGTTTCTTAGATAAATTTCTCAAAAATTAATTAAAAAAAATACGGTTTTATCTTTCTTATCACTTTCATCACAAAAATTGATGTATTTTCAATAAAATATAATATTATTTTCCTTATTCGTTTTTTCAGTTTTTTGCTTTCCTTATTACAAGAAAAAATTATTATTTTATATATAATTAAAAAAACAAAATAAAATAATAAAAACTTAAAACATAATAATAATAATAATGTCTAAAATTATAAGCACTTCTTTTGATTTTTCATTTTTATCTCAATAACATTATCTCTTCGCTTAAAATAGCCAAATATGTTGTTTTTTGTAGTATACATTATCTAGGTTTGACTGTAATTTCTAAAATTTACAATAAATATATTTTGTCGATTTGTATTTTATATAGAATCTACTGTAGTTTTTATTTAGTTTAGTATTTCTTAAGTTTTAGATTTCTTAAAGTAAAAAATTGGAAATATCTTTATAGAAATATGTACAATATATATATAAGTTCTTTGGTTTCATCAAATATATGGCACAACTTTAATGATCGTATACTTAAGTATTTATTCTAACTTAAAAAAAACGAAATGAAATAAAAAAATAAAAAAACTGTACTGGAAATGTCCTTTTTTCTAAGAATACGATGAAACCCCTTTATTTCAATATGATATTACGATAACCAACAGATGTTGTTTAAGTCTTTAAGAACAAAGTATTTATATTTATGTATGTATATTTCTATATAGACGATATCCATGCAAAATTTATAAAGATGAATGGTTTACTGTTTTTGTTGTTTGTTGCTGCTGTTGATCTTAATTAATCTGATCACCTTCGATGCCATAGACCTAGATTTAATTTTTCAACTTTTGGCATATTCATAATTAATTCTAATCCATTAGTTGTTAATCGAACGCACCCATAGAGATCGATGGCTTTTAAGTTTACTAATTGTTCGGATATTGATTTTAATCCGGTGTCGGTGATCCGATGGCATTGTCCTATGTTCAGCGTTTCCAGTTCATGCAGTGATTTAGAAATTTGTATAAGACCATCATCCGTAATACTACATGCAGACAGACTTAAAGATTTTAAATGGTATAATCCTTGGGACAAATGAGATAATGCTTGATCACCAATTTTATCACAGAAACTAACATCGAGCGAAGTAATTTGGCTGCCTCCCTCGGTTAAATATGCAATGCCAATATCAGATATATTATCACATGCGCGTAAATTTAATTCCTTTAATGTGATCATTTTGGCTAGATATTTGAGTCCACTATCCGTAATTGAAACACAAAAGCTTAGGTTAATTACTTTAAGAGATGTTAGGCCATCGGCAATGTGTTTTAAAGCTTCATCCGTTAATCTTTGGCAATCTTGTAAACCTAAATATTCTAATGCTGGATTACCTTCAGCGGTCTCTTTACTTAAACCAGCTAAATGACCAATACCTTGATCGGATAAGTTCCAACATGATCGCAAATTAAGCCGCTTTAGTTTTTTTAGACCCCACGCTATCAAGAGAAGTCCTGTATTTGTAATATTACTGCATCCGCCCAATTCTAATATTTCTAAATTTTTTAAATATTGTGCAATTCGTCCTAAACTAGAGTCTGTGATCTGTTTACATAGCGATAAATCAAGAATTTTTAAATTTGGTAGATCCATTGAAAATGCATGCGATAGATTTATATCGGTTACATTGTAGCAGCCACTTAAATTTAATGATTCTAGATTTGGTACTCCCAATATAACATCCTTTAATGATCGACGCAACGATAAAATTTGTATCTTCTTAATGCCTCGTATTACAAGCGATTGAAAAAAACTCTGTGTCACTCGTCGCAGGTGCAATTTTGCCTCAACACCTTTCCACACCGATTTAGAATAGGCAGAATCACGCCACGTTGAACAAACTTGTGATGCACGTCCCCGATCTTGCACTGATAATTTTGAAAATATCATTGTTAAGATTTCGGGTAGTAAATGGCCAATGTGTGTACCCTCAGGTGGTGGAGAATGTATCGGTGTTTTTGGTCGATTTATCGGTATAATTGTTGATTGTGTTATTCTAGATGGTAATGTTGCTCCAGTAGTTGTTTGACTGTGGTACAGTACACTAGATAAATGTGGCTGATGCAAATGATAAGGTGCATAACGATGATGTAAATGATGGTGGTGTCGTGTTATTACACCACCCGGAATTTCTGTTAACATTAGTTGAGATTCATCCATGTTACAATCTCCTGTCTTCAGATTCTTTACCACTAACTTTATAATTTATTTTAGTTTCTATGCACACACACACTTATTATTTATAATCAACACTCACACAATATCTTCCTTCTATATTTTCTTGTTTTTTATTTTATTTTTTATAATTTAAACATTTTTGTTTTTTCTGATTTTTTTTTGTTTTGTGATTAGAAATTGTAAAACAAATTTATATAAAACAACCACTAAAAACCATTTACAGATGTAGACAAAAAATATTCACTATTTTTATAATAAGATAATAACAAAATAAAAAAATAACTATCACTTTTTAGATATTTATATTTCCACGCGCGATATTTTTTTAACTTTAAAATAAAAATACTATAACTTTTTATTCTATTTATATGAATCTACTTTATTTTACTTTGTGATTCTTTACTAATTTAAAATTTCAAACTACCGCCTTCGACATTTGCCGAATGACTGAAACAGTGAATTTGAATTATTTTATTTCTCATGAATTTGTATTTAGTTGTTGCATTTGTTTGTATATGTACTAAAAGAGAGCGAGAATCGAGAAATATAAAATGGGAGAATGGCAATGGAGAATCGGTTTTTGTAAATGAAACGAAAATGACCGAATTGTGTTATCGTTTTATAATTCTTCTCATTCTCATTCTCAAACTTGTTGTTACTCTTACTTTGTAGTGTACGTACACGTTTAAGTGTATTCGTAGTCTTGTGTCAATTGTTTTGTGTGCATAACTCTACATATATACCATAACTTTTCTACTCATAAAAAGATGTCTCTCACAAGTTTATTAACGGCATCTATAAGATAAACTAATAACTTAACTAACCCTACATGTACAAAATAAATAACAAAGTTTGAAGCAGCCATAACATGGTCAGTAATAATGTCATTACTAGTAATGTCAGTATTTATGTCATTACTTCATCGTTATTTTTTAACACTATACGATCATTCCAAAGAATCAGTATTTTCATCATTACTTAGCGAATAACAGAAATGAAACGTTACGTAGTTTTTTTTGTAGATGTCTTTCAAGATTATAAAAAGGGTTTCTTAATTGCTTTAGAACACTTTTCAAAAATTACAATAATGCTTACAGCTCGAAATATTTGCACTAATGGAAAATATTGTTACGTTTTACCCTAGCAGGGATTCAAACCACTCCACGGTTCGATCACTGGATTGTGAATAATTCAAACCACTTGCTTGTTGTTCACTATAACTTTATTTATCAAACACCACAATTCAATTTCACATTACTTTTTTTTACACTGTTACTTTTACTATTTCACTTCTTATTCCTTTTTCCCGATTTTAATTTATCGCTTTCCAAATTCAGACTGAAAGTCTATGCTTTCTACTCGCGTATTTATACTCATTTTGCCCGCTTCTCGGTCATAGTAGAATTTTCCATTTATTTATTATTTCGCCTGTATACTGCGATTCATGCTGGTTTCCAAATACGAGCTTAGTACTTCTATTCCATCATAGATGTCACCCGTGTCCGTAACACTACCCTCCGCCCAAACCTGTTCGTCCCGAACAGGATCCAATTCCTTTCCTCTATATAGAGCCAACCTTTCCAAATGTACAACCTTTGGTTTTCCTCGGATGCCCTTCTTAATTCGGTAGATTACATCATTGATTTTTGTAATCACCTTGTATGGCCCTTCCCAGCTAGGTTGCAGATTTGGTGATAAGCCTCTCTTCCGTTGTAAGTTGTGAAGTTCTGACTGTTCTTTGTTATGTCTCAAGCCTCGAGTTTCATATCGAGGTGTCACTCTGTTTCTTGATAGTCTTATTCTTTGTACTGGCTGCTCTTCCTTACTGAGTTTCACAACTCCCATCGTCTCTGTAGTAATCTTATCTTCCAATTCACCACGAATTTCCGTTGAATGTCGCACTATAATTCTCCGTACGATTGGCTCACCGTTATTTAACTGTAGTTGTAGCTTAAAATCTCCACAGTTTAACGTAGCACACCCTATGTCCAAAACGAATTTGTTCTTCTTCATGAAGTCCACTCCCAAAATAACTTCATCTACAATATCGGCCACCAAAAGTTTCTGTTTCCAATTCGCGACAGAAGTTTCTGTTTCCAATTCGTATGGTCACTTCCTTTTTTCCTTTGATCTCTGCACATTCGCCGGTTGCTGTTTGCAGTTTTAATCCTCCAATTGAATCAAGTTTATTTTCTATTAAATCAGCCCGCACAATTGTCCGCATTGCTCCTGTATCAAGTGTTATCATACAGGCTCTCCCGTTGATTTCTCCATCTAATGTTAAGCCATCACCACCTCTTGTCAACCGTGGAACGGGGATGGCTGTCATGCTGGATTTTGTTGAAGAAGTTAGGTTTCTTTCTTTTTCGACCTTGTCATTTATTGTTGGCAATATTACAGGACGTACGCTCCTTCTCTTCTGATCCCTTGCAATCTTCCCTTTTCCTCTAATACAATGATGATGGTATCATCGCCCGCTTACGTTTAATTTCCCAGCAATCCCTTGAAATATGACCAGGTTTGTCACATATCCAACATCTAATTCTACCTTTTCCATACCGAAATTTTATTGGTAGCCAATCATTTCCTGATTTGTTGTAATTCCTCGAGTTATAATTTCCTGATTCTAATCCGACTCGTCGTATTTTTACATCTGGTATCATCATCTTATTAACAGTCTCAATTGCTAATGCACAAGCGATGGTCTCCTCAAATGTTGTTTTCGATGCTAACACTACCGCTCGTCTGGTTTCTACATCACGAATACCATCAGTAAACGCATCAATTTTAATTCTTTCCGTATTCTTTTGTTTAATTCTATACGTTGATAACGACCTTTGAGCTCCATCCTGTATAGTGCACGCTTGTGATCGGTACCATATTTTCTTTCCAAGGCCTGGATGACTCTTTCATAGTCCCCGCGTTCAGATTCTGGAATGATTTGCAACATATCTGCACCGCCTTTTAACGCCACTATGAGAGCTGCGACCTGGTCTTCCTTACACCAATTATTTCTTACTGCTGCCGTTTCAGATTGCAATTTGAAAATGTTGAACGACGTTGTTCCGTCGAATGTCGGAGGCTTTAATTTAATTCCGCTGACTGGTTTCAGGATTTGAGTAGCACCACCATTATTTTTAATATCTATAATCTCTTTTTCCAGTTTCAAAAACCTTTCATCAGTCGCTTCGCATTGTTGCTCCATTTGATTTTTTACTATATCCACTTTGGCATTTAAAGAAATGGACATTTCACGGAACTTATCACTCACTTCGGATATAAAATGCCGTTGAATATTTTCTTGTTGTTCCAATCGTTCTAGCACAGTTTCTTGGCCGGTTTTCAAATTTTCTTGGCCGGTCAACATTTCAGTTTTCAAAATTTCTTGACCGGTTTGCAAATTTTCTTGGCCGGTTCTCATTTCGGTTTTCAAATTTTGTTCTAAAACGCTCATCATTTGTTGCATCGCCGCCATTAACTGCCCCATATCGAAATTTGTAGGTGCTGGAGTAGGTTTATTTATTGCTGCTGGGGCAATGGTTGCACCGGCATTTGTTGCCCCTTCCACTGGGTCCTCCGCATTAGGTACGCCAGTATTAAATTCGTACTGGTCCGGATCAATGTTCTGTTCCAGCAAAGCTTGTTGTAGTCTCTCCTGTAATTCTGCTTTGCTACCCGTTGTAAGAAAACCCCTTGCATTCAGCTCAGTCTTGAGCTCCGACACTTTCAACTCCAGTAGCTTCATGTCTTCTTATTCACAATCCCACCGCTGTCACCAATTGTTACGTTTTTCCCTAGCAGGGATTCAAACCACTCCACGGCTCGATCACTGGATTGTGAATAATTAAACTACTTCCTTATTTTTCACTTTAACTTTTATTTAATAAACACCACAATTCACTTTCACCTGCAGTACTTTTATTTTACTGTTACTTTTACTCTTTCACAAATGAAATTGATGTCAGATCTAGTGTGGAGAAATTGATGGCAGATCTCGTGTGATAACGTTAGATACAGGGGCAACGTGGACGATTGTGAGAGCTGATTTGATAGATAATGAACTTCATCCAATTGGCGGGTTAAAACTGCAAACAGCAACCAGCGAATGTGCAGAGATCAAAGGAAAAAAGGAAGTGACCATACGAATTGGAAACAGAAACTTCTGTCACGAAGTTTTGGTGGCCGATATTGTAGATGAAGTTATTTTGGGTATGGACTTCATGAAGAAGAACCAATTCGTGTTGGATGTGGGAAAAGAAACACTAAGTTTTGGTAATGTTGAGCTGCCGTTACAATTGGATAGCAACGAGCCAATCGTCAGGCGAGTTATGTTGGACCATCGAACAAAGCTGCCACCACGCTCAGAAACAGTAATTTGGGGTAAAGTGGATGGAGGTCCTGGGACACGAAAGTTGTGGGTTGTAGAAGCCAGTGACGAAGAACAACAAGTAAGAGAAATAATGCTTGGGAAAGCATTGATAAAACCGGACCATGACAATAGAGTACCATCGAGGGTTCTCAACTTATCGGACAAGACTAAAACCATCAAAAAGGGGACTATTATCGGTAAATGCGAAGAAATATCCACTATAGTCAAATGTGAAGAAACGAATCCGAGTGTAAAGGCTAAAGTTCAACTGCAGGAGAAAATCGTGGAAGAATTGACACAGAAGTGGACGGAACAACTAAGTCCAAAACAAAAACAAACTGCAAAAGTGTTGTTGGAAAAATACACGTCCATTTTCTGTGGTGCTCCCGAAGATAATGGTAGAACGAACTTAGTTAAACACCGGATCGACACCGAGACAGCAATGCCAATTCGACAAGCTCCAAGAAGATTACCATTGGCAAACCAATCGGAAGTGGATCGCATGGTAACGGATATGCAAACGGCAGGGGTGATTGAGCAATCGACTAGTCCATGGAGTTCACCTGTGGTATTGGTGCAGAAGAAAGATGGCAGCATGAGATTTTGCGTCGATTATAGAAAACTCAATTCGATCACTAAGAAGGACAGTTATCCGTTACCGAGAATTGATGATACATTGGATACGTTGGCGGGTGCACGATTATTTTCCACTTTGGATCTACAAAGTGGATATTGGCAGGTGGAGGTCGCAGAAGACGATAAAGAGAAAACGGCGTTCAGTGTGAGTAACGGATTGTGGCAATTTAACGTTATGCCGTTTGGATTATGTAACGCTCCTGCGACGTTTGAAAGACTAATGGACCGAGTGCTGAAAGAGTTACATTGGAAAACGTGCTTGGTGTACCTAGATGACATCATAGTAATGGGTAAAAATTTCGAGGAACATCTGCAAAACCTGGGCGAAGTGTTCGAGCGGATTCATTCAGCAGGGTTAAAATTGAGTCCAAAGAAGTGTGCTTTGTTCCGCAACGAAGTTAAATATTTGGGACACAAGATAACAAGGAGTGGTATACATACTGATGAGGATAAAATCTCAGCTGTCAAGGATTGGCCAAAACCACAGAACTTTCACGATCTGAGAAGTTTTATTGGGCTTTGCACGTACTACCGACGATTCGTACCGGGATTTGCTGACGTTGCGAAAAGCTTACATGAATTAACGCAAAAGAACAAGCCATTCCAATGGAATAAACAGCATGAAGAAACGTTCAGCGAGCTGAAGAAACGGTTGTGCACAGCGCCAATACTTGCATACCCAGTACCAAATCGAAGATTCATCTTGGATACCGATGCAAGTAATAATGGTATCGGAGGGGTTTTGTCTCAAGAAATAGATGGGCAAGAACGGGTAATAGCATATTTTTCGAAAGTTTTATCAAAGCCGGAGCGAAATTATTGTGTAACAAGGAGGGAGGTGTTGGCCATAGTACAATGTATAGAGCATTTCCGGAAGTATCTTTATGGCCAGTCATTTCTCATAAGGACAGATCATGGTGCTCTAACATGGCTGTTACAGTTTAAGAATCCGTAAGGACAGATAGCCCGGTGGATCGAGAGATTGGGTTGCTTCGATTATACCATCCAACATCGGAAAGGAAGTGCTCACGGTAATGCAGATGCTCTGTCAAGACGACCATGTCCCGTCGATTGCAAACATTGTGGTCGAGTGGAGAGTAAGGAACATGTCATTTACGTAAGACTTATGCAAGTGTTACCATCCGATGAGTGAACCAACGAGGAAATCAGAAAGGAGCAATCAGAAGATCCTGATCTATTGATCATATTAAAATTCGTGGAAGATCAGCACAGACCATTATGGAAGGAGATAGCTGATAAGAGCCCTATAGTTAAGGCATATTGGGCACAATGGGATAGTCTGGTAATCGAAGATGGTTGTTTAAAACGAGTTTGGGAAAGTTCCGATGGTAGAAATAGACAATCATTGGTGGTGGTACCAAGAATCCGAATTCCAGAAATTTTGAGGGAATATCACGGGGGAACAAGTGGTGGCCATCTAGGAATTAATAAGACTCTGGCAAAAGTCCGCGAAAGATTTTACTGGACAGGATGCAGACAATCGGTCGCAGAATGGTGTCAAAAATGTGATCAGTGCATGGCAGTTAAGGGTCCTGCAAAACGAAGCCATGGGAAAATGCAGCAGTATAATAGCGGAGCACCATTTGAGCGGATCGCTATGGATATTGCAGGTCCATTTCCTAGCAGCGAAAGCGGAAACAAGTGTGTTTTAGTGGTGATGGATTATTTCAGTAAATGGCCTGAAGTCTATCCAATACCGAACCAAGAAACAACAACAATCGCTAACGCCGTGGTAAATAATTGGATTAGTCGATACGGGGTACCTATGGAACTGCATTCGGATCAAGGCCATTTTGAGTCAGTGGTGTTCCAGGAAATGTGTCAATTATTGGGGATCAATAAAACAACACCTTTTCATCCTCAGTCAGACGGCATGGTTGAACGATTTAATGCTAGGTTGGAAGAATTTCTAAAGAAAACCGTAGATAGAAACCAGCGTAATTGGGACAAAAATATACCACTGTTCCTAATGGCATATCGGTCAGCAACACATGATACAACGGGAACAACACCAGCTACCATCGTTTTTGGACATAATTTAAGATTACCTGGGGACTTGAAGTTTGGGGCGATTCCTACGACAGCTTTGTGTGGACAAGCGTACGTCGATAAATTGAAGGAAGATATCGACGAGATACACAGATTTGTCAGAGAAAGGATACAAATTTCAAGTGATAGGATGAAGGCACGATATGACATCCGTGCAAATAATATAGGATTCGAAGAAGGGCAGTTAGTCTGGCTTCACAACTCACAACGGAAGAGAGGCTTATCACCAAAACTGCAACCTAGCTGGGAAGGACCATACAAGGTGATTACAAAAATCAATGATGTAATCTACCGAATTCAGAAGGGCATCCGAGGAAAACCCAAGGTTGTACATTTGGAAAGGTTGGCTCTCTATAGAGGAAGGGAATTGGATCCTGTTCGGGACGAACAGGTTTGGGCGGAGGGTAGTGTTACGGACACGGGTGACATCTATGATTGAATAGAAGTACTAAGCTCGTATTTGGAAACCAGCATGAATCGCAGTATACAGACGAAATAATAAATAAATGGAAAATTCTACTATGACCGAGAAGCGGGAAAAATGAGTATAAATACGCGAGTAGAAAGCATAGACTTTCAGTCTGAATTGGAAAAGCGATAAATTAAAATCGGGAAAAATGAATAAAAAGTGAAATAGTGAAATAGTAAAAGTAACAGTTAAATAAAAGTACTGTGAAAGTGAATTGTGGTGATTTTCAATAAAAGTTAAAGTGAAAAACAAACAAGTAGTTTTAATTATTCACAATCAAGTGATCGAGCCGTGGAGTGGTTTGAATCCCTGCTAGGGGAAAACGTAACAATATATTAATCTCTCCTACCAGGATGATGAAATATTCATCTCAGGTGAATTTTTCTTCATTATGTTACAGGATAGTTTGTTTTCTCAAATGCCTATAGGTATTTGAGTATTCTGCACATTCTTAACATATCAGTATATATTACTAGTAACCTAACTACTTTTTGTCCAACCATTAACGGTGTCGCTACTTCTCTCACTGACCATGTTTTATTGTTCACCGATAACTATTTGTTTTTTCAACCAATTGTCTCTCGGTGTAGAAACCCATCATGACCTTCTAGTGTTCTCTAAAAGTTTTTGTTTTAGAGATTTTTTTCAATATACTCGTAAATGATTGGGATAGCATTTTTTCTCTTGATTCAAACTCATTTTTTCAATTAATTTCTTAATTCAATTTTTAATAATTGTATTCCTCTTAACACCTCAGGAAATTGCAGATACAATCAAATTTTCATAGAAAATGTTTGGGTATAGCCCGCAGACATATAGCTTACAAACAAGCTCGCAATAGAATGGTAAGATTGATATAGGGCAGCCAAGAGTATAGTTTTTCCAGAATAAACTAGATCATTTTCGTCCACCCAATAAATGTCTGTGCCATGTTCGAAATGTAGGCCTTAGCAGTTAAGGAAATGATATTATAGGGTTTGAAAGCTGATGATATAAATTCTTATTTTATTGGCTCGAATCTAATTTTGGTTAGTCCTATTGTTGATCTTATAACTGGAGAGTGTTTTGATCCATTTTCACTTGGAAATATTTCCTTTGAAGTGTTACAGTTTGCTATTTGGAAAGTTAAGTTGGAATCTTCTGGTCTCAACAGAATTAGTTTGAAAGTGGCAAAACTAACTTTTAACTAGACTACTTCTCTGTAGTCTCAAAATACCTATAACATACTTTTAATTGTATCTTAAACTTCTCGTAGATTAATGGAAACTCAGTAAAATAATTCCAATTCCAAAAATTAGCAATCCTGTTGAGTTATCCCGGTTTAGACCTGTCAGTATTTTAAGTTCCATTTCCAAACCCTTGAGATAGTGGAAAAACCCAAATCCAGTCCTATATAATCAAAAATGGTTGTTTACTCAATACCTTTCAATCTGGGTTTAGAAAGTTCCATGTTACGAATACTGCGTTGTTGAATATCAGCTCTGTTTTTCATATACGATGTAGTATATGAAAAACAGAGCACTGACATCTCTCTCTTTGTTAGAATTTTCAAAAGCATTTGATTCTATAAATCACAAGATTCTTTATAATAAGCTTATCGCACAATTTAAATTTTTCTTTCGGCAGCTAGATTAGTTATCAATTATGTATTTATCAGATCGGTCAAAGACAGTTTTTTTGGTAGCTAATTGTTATTCTAATTTTCTTCCAGATACTTGAGATGTTCCTCAAGGATCAGTACTTAGTCTTTTATTATTTTCTATGTACATTAACGACATAGAATCATCGTTTCACCATTTTTCGTTTCAATTTTTCGCTTATGATGTCTAAATTTATAAAAATAGTAAGTTAAATCAACATTCTATTGTTAATAATATTTCTCTGGTTAATGAGATCTCTGAGATCCCTAATATTTCTCTGTTTTATGAGGCTTTAGATAAAATATATAACAAACGAAGATTTCGTCAAAATGTACCAGGCATATTTTCCAGTCAAGTCTTTAAAATACATGTTCCATTAATTGTTGAAAAGTGTCAAGGTTGGTACAAGTCCAAAAGGCATGACATTAAATCGATTTCGCCTGCAACTATCAATATCAGCTCTACAAAGTTGAAAATATCATGGTACTTTCCAATGTAACCAATGTGTAATCGATTCTGAGACTCATGTTATCCCTCTTTGTAACATGAGTTAAATTTCTGATAACCGTCATAAATTCTTATACGTACATACATCCTTCTTTTCCGTCAATAGATAGTATTGTAAAGAAACTACATTGACATCTTATTCACTTCTGCTTGTTAAGCCTATCCACTTGTAATGGCTTCTTGGTGTTTGTCAAATAAGTGTTGATGTTCCCGTGTCTATCCAGTGTTTAAATATGTTTGTCCTCTCAATGTCGAGACGAGCAGCATTCATACAGACTAAAAGAAGACCTCTCAACAACTTGTACTCCTATGGCAAGACAAAACAATCGTTAGTGGTGCGGTTTCGAAGATCAGAATTCCGAAAAATTGGAACAATACCATAGACGAATGAGCAAAGTACATCTAGGATTCAACAAGGCCTTATTCAAGGTGCGTAAAGGGTTTTACTGAACAGACAGGGGCAGAATATTGCAAAAAATGTGACCAATGTATGGCAGTCAAAAGAACGGTATTGCTATAGAAGTTATACAGCACCATTTTCAACCAGTAAAAGTGGCATGACAACAAATATGTTATATTTAGTAGTGGAAATAAACTATTTCAGTAAATGGCTTGAGGTATATACAATTTCAAATCAGGAAACAGCAACAATTTCCAATGCAATATTCCATGGTCCTTAGTGAACTACCGATCTATTAATTATTCATTAATTAACTGGATTGAAACTTGGTGACATCGGTAACCGAGTTTGAATTTTTTATTAGTACAAAATATTATCACTTAAAATATGCGATTCTAATAAAATAATCTATTGTTGAAAATAGTATCCGATGATAAATTCTTTTTGTTAGTTTGTAAGGTATCCATCCCTCAAGATACCAGATACGATACCTTTTGTTAATCAGTTATAGTAAGTTTTTGAATTATTAAATTTTTATTTTATTTATTAATTTTTGTAGACAATTTCATTTAGAAACGTATTATACACTCACAATTGTTACTTAATATCGAAATTTAAATATTTATTAAAAATGGATCCGGGTTGCAATGACATTTTAAAATGTCATTTTTCAAAACTGCATAAGGTACAAGACGGCATAAGGTTCAAAATGACATGTTTTAAAACGGCATTTTTCAAAACGGCATAAGGTTCAAAATGATATTTTTCAAAACGACATAAGGTACAAATCGGCATAGCACAGTATACAAGTTACTGTCATACATTATCTTGGAAAGAATTGCTGCTCTGGTGGCGGAAATTATCTACCAAGGAGGATTCCGTCCAAATCGGTCAGTAGCTAATCACGTTTTTTCGCTACGGATGATTCTCTCCAAGTACTACGAAACATCTCGTGATGCACATCAGGTATTCCTAGATTTCAAGCAAGCCTATGACTCGATCAATCGAGAGAGGCTATGGTATGCGCTTGAATATTTAGAAATACCAAACAAATACGTACGTCTATGTAAAGTGAAAGTAACGCAGTCACAATGCTGCGTTAAAGTTGAGAACAGTCGAGAACTTTTGCAATTACTTCTGAAGAAGTGAAACACCTCAGGACAATATATTATTTCGACAATCCAATCAACTTCTCAATCGATCTCTGGTTTTCGAGACGAACACGCAACTGATTTCAGTAGTGGTAACCACACTTTTGACGAAGTGATGAGATTCAAGTATCTTGAATCTCTCATTACTCACGATAATAGTGTGGGAGAGAATATCAAGGTTCGCCTGCCACTGAAAATAGGGCTTTATAACATCTACGTCCACTTCTGAAATCAAAATATCTTGCAAATGCGGACAAGCTGAAACTGTACAGAGTGTTGATCAGACCCGTTGTCATGTATGTATGTGAGAGTTGGACCTTGACGGATGGCTTCTAACATTCGAGAGAAGAATCATGCGTGTGATATATGGCGGCTAAACCTAGTGAATAAAACTAGTGAAATTCTAAACATTTTTTTATGTTATGGAGTTTAGTTTTGGCGATAAATTTATATTTATTTATCTCTCTACAATTACAACAGCAGTGAAAATTGCAACAACAGACTTCAAGAGCAGCCGAAATTGTAGCAAGCAGAACAATAAAAGCAGCAAGAACGACATGAAAGACTGTTACAGATTCAACAGAATTCTCTGAGAAGTGATACTGCAACGTGAAAAACGCTGAGTGAATAAGAGAAACAGCTTACTGGGCTTCGACGGACAGTTCAGATGAAGTTCCAGAGATTTAAAGAGCTTTTATCAACAAAAGCACAAAACATCAACGAGTTGTGCGATGAAATATGCGGTGGGTTATTTCATCCAACAACAGCAGATATACAAATTCAAACCACTTATGTTTGATGGAACTTCATTGTCCGATAGAATCACGAAGCAGTTTGATAATAAACGACTAACGGGTGCACCTTTAATGGCATTTCGAGGAATACCTGCCGATATTTTACAAACCATACCTACGTTCGAGCAGAGCTGTGGTTCTTTAAATTGTAGTTCGGCCGACATTTAACTGAAGTAGTCCGAAAATAACTTTAACAATTCCCGGGAGAAAGTAAATTCACTGGCGTGATGATGTATGCGGCACCCATGACACTGATATAACCACCCGCTCTTAAATCCACGAAAGCGATATGTTAAATTGGTTTATTTTGAAAAATATTAAAATGAAATATGAAAATTACATTAACTAAGGTCCTCCTCAGACATTTTGCAAATCTGGTCAGCTACCTATGAATAAATCTGAAATTAAATTCTTCATGTACTAGATGTATCAGTATGTTTATACGTACGAATCAGCTTTTCATGAATGTTGCCCATTTTTAAATTTTATTTTTTAAAAAATCGATTGGTGGCTGGCAAAAATAAAATATGTTTCCATTTTACAGCTCATTAAAGCTAATTTATTAAGTCTTCTAAAAGAGAAATAACAATAAAATACAAAAAATTAAAAAGTGTTAGTAAACCGTTGAAAATGTCAGTAATAAAATTAAAGTTGGACACTGTTAGTCTTACACCAAAAGTTTCCAGACTCTCTTCGAAGAAAAGTGATGGTCTTAAAGTAAGGAATATGTACCCTAAGAATATACATGCTACACCGTATCAATGTTGGAGTTATATTTTTAATTGGAGCAACATTAAAAATAGCCATATTACATTTCCAAATAAGTAAATAATCGAATGGTTAGGCTCCGCTTGTATATGACATGCATACTGATTTTAACCACTCATATTGCAATAAAAACCATTTAATTTTTCATATCCACATTGGACATTTATTATTTTATTCATGTTTAGAATAAAAATATTTAAAATAATATGACTAATAAAAACTACAGTATTATTTTACCTATTTATCAAACATTTTAAATTTATAAAAAATATATTTATTATTCTGTGTATTTTATGTGCCAAAATATATATAAATTAAATAACTAATATGTAAATCAAATAAAACGGCTTTTAAATAACGGATGTAGTGCAAGCCTTTTATTCTTAAAAGCATTTCTAAATATGTTATTCATATAAATTAACAATAAATAATATAAAATGATATGAAACATAAATATAAATAATTTAGCTTTTCATTTCTTGTTTCATTTTATTTGTTCCACCATTAGTTCGTTTTGGCTGTGAGCAATTCATTTGTCGCGAATTCATGACTGAACTCTGTAAAAATGAAAGAAAAAATTTGTTTTTATATTTAAATGTGAATCGTGTGGTTCAACTGTATATGTTCTTATCATAAATAATTTCGTAATATAGGAGAAACAAAGATTACTCTTAAATGTTAACATAGAAATATGAATAGTGATAACAAGACCAACACACAAGAGAGCTCTTTTCAAAAAAAAAAAAAAAATTTGCCTGAATGAAGAGAATGTTGGGCTTGTTCTGAGTGATCCAATACAACAAAAAAGAAACTACAATATGAAGTAATATAAAAGTAACATTTTATTAAATTTCTCTACGTTTGGTTAAGGTTATATTACAATAAAATTCAATGTAACGAAGAGTTTATTTTCGTTTCTTATATAATAATTGGTTTTTTATGCCTTACCTGATTCGACCAATCACCTGTAGGCACGCTAGCTTTATAGAATTTTGTACTCGTTTTATTGAAAATTGGTAACAGCTCATTTGCTTCGTCCGACAACGCTTTCAAATAAATCACGGTATCAGTTCCATAACCTTCACACGATAATAATACAATATCGCCATGAAAATATCGTGCATAAAGACGCGAAATTGGTAATCCATATCCATATCCCGCAAGTGGAACTGTGTGTAGATCTGATTTTGATGGTTTTGGTGCTGTACTATACATATATTTGAACAATTGATCTGCTTGTGATCTTGGTATACCACCACCTCGATCAGACATTTTCACACAAATATCCTCCTCACCGCGAACAATCGTAATTTCGATTGGTGGTATATTATCATCTTGACCATGATGTTCCATTACAGCACGCATTGAATTCTTAAATAATTCAAATAAGATGTGATACAAATGTGATGGTACATAAACAATTCGAATTGGTTCATCTTTATTTAAATGATTATGCTGTTTAATTTCTAATTCTGGACTAGCCAAATAGTATTGATCACAGAGAAAACGAGCATTTTCATATGCATCTTTAACAACATTACAAGGATCACACACAGGATCTATACATCCAATATGACGACTGCCTTGTCGTTTAACTTCCCCAAATAATAATGCTATACGAAGATGGAATATTTAAAAAAAATAAATTTTCATAAAATAGTGAACTATCAAAATATACTTACTGTGCTGATTAATTAACATTCTTATGCTTATTCTAGACATATACAACCGATCCAAAAAATATTGTATCGAAATTTCCATTGATGGATCTATTGATCCAGCACGTGAATCTTTTAGTTCTAGTATACCTTGTGCCATCGTTTGAACGACATCTGAATGCCGATCTCTTATTTTATTTAAGGTTTCGACAAATCTAACAAATGAAAATGAATAAAATAATTTAAAAGAATTCATTTAACAAAAACCAACGGATTTGGTTGTCATTGATAAACTTACTTATCTAAATTTGGTTGTGATGGGTCAGTTTTTTCAAATTTAATAACTTCTTCAAAACTTCTTACGTACCAATTACTTACTAGGCTTACTGATGGTGTGCGCAACAAATTATCTGGCAATAAGGCAATTTCTTTCATTATATTTGCTAATCGAACGGGCAGTTCTTTACGCAAAAATACATAAGATTTCTGCTCACATGCATTCAAACCTAGAATTAAAAGAAATCAATAATTTATTTAGTATTGTTTTTGGGTGATCCGTGATAACTGACGCTATTTCTTTTTTGTTGTGAAAGTATCATTTTCAATTAAATAATTAAACACAAAAGACATAATAAAAATTATATACAAATAGTAACAATAAATTTAATTGAGTATGTTTTGACCCAATTTGGAAATCTTGACTGTGTTTGTGGTGAACTATGAGAAATAAAAACTGAGTTCGTTTTATATTAACCCCAAGCTCCGAATTAACCGGTTATTTAAAGCATCTTAGCAACTGCATTTGGCACAATCACATCGCGCAATAAAACCCCTAATAAAACCCGCAATAAAACTCCTAAACTTCCTATGAGAAAATCAATATTTAATGATTGCCTAACTAAACAGCAATTAAAAAGATCAATGGGTTAGAACACAATAAATTTGACGTGCCATTCGAGTTATTAGGTTTAACTTCTATTTCAAACAAAAAATTTGGACTTTGCAACGTTAACCACAGGATTTTAAATCGATTGAAATTAATTGTTAGCATACAAAATTAAAATCAAACTTATCGATACATCAACATTTATTATAAACATGAAATTAATATTTACAATCAATCTTTTGTTGTTTAATTTAGTTGCGATAGTTTATTTAAGTTTTAATTTCACAACTTGGTCACGAGCCAAATGAGAAATTTTGTCATATACATAAGTTAAAAATGTGTGTTGTATCACGATAAATCGAAAACAATATCAAAACCATAACGATGAAACCAATACGAAATGAAGACTTAAGTATTAATTATAACCTAACTACAGTTAACTTATAGAAAAGGGACAACTTAAAATGCGATAAATAGTATTTCTTTATTAGCGACTATGGACAACTTAACTTAAAAAATTGAAAGAATATAATTTTCAACCTGCCAGTAACTTAAATAAATTAGTTAGTGGTACGATATTTCTTGTCCAAAACCACATAATTTATAGGACAACAGTTGTTTTTATTTTCATAACAAGCAATTATATTTTGATGTATTTTAGTAAATTTTTATTTTTATTAAATTTTATGTGCATAAATATGTACATATATACTATACGATAGTATAGTTTAACTATAATAGCCACTCAAGAATCTTTAAGTTTCTAAAAGTTAAAATAATTTGTATCGGTAAAATTTTTAATTATTTTTAAATTTATAAGTTTTCACTATTTGGGTAGCCTAATGAAGAAGTAAAAATAAATTCGGAAAATTCTAAAAGAAATTGTAGACAAAAAGTGTCCCGAACATGGTGAAGGTTCAGGTGGCAGCATTAGTATGTTTACTATTAATAGGTAAGTATTTATCATTTTTCTTACATTTTACATAAAATTATTGAATAGTTGTATTTATACAGAAAATATATAACCGATTAGCTAACCAATAATACTACAACATTACAGTTAAAATTATAATACAGTTAATATCCAATGCAAAAATTAACTTGGCATAAAAAATTACAATGGATGAATATAAATAAAGTGTATTTAATAATCTATGTCTTAGAGGCCGTAAACGGCTCTTACCGCGTCAAAACTGAGACCTAACGAACCATTTTAACGATTGGTGCACATAGTAGGTGGTTACGCCTAACGAATGGTTTTACACACAACCGCTTTTTTATGTCATCCAGTGCATGTTAATTTTTGGTCAACGGCGAGAATCGAACGAGATCGCGGCGTGATGAGAAAATATCTAAACCATTAAACTACAAAGGGACAAAATAAAGTTTATTATTAACATTAAATAAATAAAAAAGCATATTTTATTGCACTTATTTTTTATTCCAAAATTAACCTAATCTCATTCTAGATTTCAAATTAGAAGACAAACTCAATACCAACAAACTTCATATTAATACCATAATACAATACATCTGTCAACATTGTGTAAATTATGATTTCTGATGTTTGAAAATCAATAGGCGTTCACACTTTCAGTACTGAATTTTTTTTTTTTATACTGGAAATATTTTTTATTTCTTTCGCACTTTAAGAAAAATTATATTTTTATCCTACTTTGACTATTTTGTCAGTATATTTTTCATAATGGAAATCAGGCTTAGTTCAAATATCACAGTGGAAAGCCTGATTTTCATTATGAAAAAAATTTTGTCAGTATTTTTTACTGAAAAACCAAAGCGAGGAAAAAATCAAAAATACCATTAGAGTGACAGAGTGAAACGGAAATACCCTTTAAAAAAAAAGCGAAAGGTATATAAAAGAAAACAATGAATAAGGAAGGGCATTGTAAACCGATCCATCTAAGAAGACCGACGTATTTTTGTGCTGAATAAGAAAAACCTTTTTTTTTGTTTTAATAATTTTCTTTGCCTTTTATTTTTAAATAAAAATTCGGGTTTTAGTTTAGAAGTGGGATAAAGTACTTATAACAAGACGAAAAAGTGCATTCAAATTAAAAAATAATAAATGCGATAGATCTTTGTACAGTAATTCAATAGTTGTTATGGATTTCTCAAATCTTTCGGTTGCGAAATTACGGATTGAATGTGAAAAATGTGAATTAAGCGTCAACGGAACGCGCAAAACTTTACGAACGATTAGAAGTATATGAAAGTGGAAGATCGCAACTACATGTGAGTGATGGTTACCAGTTACAGCGTAATGGTGGCAATTCTACGAAATCGAAGATTGAAAATAGTATTAGTAGTCCGAGCGAAGTGACTCAACAAAACTGTTATTAGTGAGCGAAATTTAACGAAACTTAAACAGCGAATAACATTTTGTTTATTGAGCGTGAGCGTATGCTTAATAAGGAATTATCAGAGTTGTCGCGTTACAAAGCAAATGACGATAAACGTACTACATTTCCGGAGGGAGATACGAACTGTCGTAATACTCAAAATCGATTTAACCTCACACCCCGTGATGTGATCGACATACTTCCAGAATTTGATTCTGCAAGGGCAGCATCATTAACGTCGGAAGAGTTTGTTCAAAAAGTTGAATCGTTGAAGAATATTAATGAAATAAATGAACGGATTATTATGTTAAAAATCGGGAATAAACTAAAAGGGTTTAATTCAGTACAATGCGTATTTACAAAATGGAGAATATTTGCAAATGAACTGATGACACATTTTAAATCACATATGGGCGAAGCAGAGTCTTGATCGTAACTTGTCGTGCAGAGTTACACGACAAGTTACGATCAAAACTGCGTAAACGAGACCAAACATTGGCTGAACATAGTTTTAATACTATTCATAGAAGTGGTCAAAAGATGCAACATGTCGACGCACTTAGTCGAAACACAATTTACGACGGAGTAGACCTTGAACCAGCAACGATTGATGTGTTTCTAGTATCACAGCAAGATGATTGGCTTATTGGTATGCAACGCCTAGACGACGAGACACAACAAATAATCGAAGTTATGAGTCGAAAACCCATTAATTCTGCGCTGATCACAGATGCACACAAATTATACGGTATTTAAAGGACAATTGTACCGACTTGTACAAGGTAAACGAATGTGGATTGTGCCTCGAACATTAAAGTGGCGTATAGCTAAATTGAATCACGACGATATGGGACACCCTCGTGTCGAGAAATCGGTTCTGTCGGATAAGGGATCATGTAAAGAAATATATTTCGTCTTGTCTGAAATGCGGTTATACAAAATCAAAAGGTGAAACAAAGGAGGGTGAAATGTATCCTATTGATAAGACGCCAATTCCATTTCACACCATCCACGTGGACCATTTGGGTCCATTCCCGAAAACGTCAAAGGGTAATACTCAGAAATGACAGAAATTCAATACTTTTTTTACATTTTACTTAATTGTGTTATTCTAATGTATTTACCTAGTTTGCGTAGTAACTAAACAATAATAAAGTTCCCAGAATTATTCTTCATCTATTGGAAACAAGAACAGTTTATGTCAGCCATCATAGTTTTTATTTGATCTTACAATACACATAGATGCTCTTCTAAAATTTGATTTAATTTGATGATAATGACACGAAAGATCGCCCTAAACGATCGAGAGCTGTACATTGCAAAAGTGATAAGTTTCCATTCTTATCATCAATCGTAATCAGAAGATCAGACTCTTATTTAATCGTGAACTTTAAATACTGAAATATTATATACATACACATATTCAATTAAATTAAATTAAATGCAAATTTTAATTTGATTTGTTTTAAGCACCGAACAAATATGAAGATATAACACTAGTTATAGTAGACTTAGGTTATCAGAATATTAGTGTTTTTAAATTCCAAAAAACTATAAATAAAATAGTATTTAGTTCTAAAAATACATTTTTTTCCTCTTATGCAACATTTAAAAACTTAAAATATACACTGTTAATAAATTTTAAAATTGAATATGTAAAGTTAAGTAATGTACACACTCATAATTACATACAGTAAGCATCAAAAAAGTGTACACTTCAATGTTTCATGGAATTGAATTAAAGATTAATTACACTTCCAATGATAAAACTTAAAGTTTACTATTTATAAAATATTTCATTCTTTATTAAATGACAAACAAAAGTCAAACAAAACCCAGCAATTCAAATATATTTCATTAGTACTATGTCTGTTTTCCTTTTGATTTGCAAACTACCATACTCCTCGGCATTGACTCAATCAAATTTGCAGTTACTGTGACTGAAATGTTTTGTAATTCCTCTAACAATACAGATTTTAAGGAATTTTTGCCCGAACTACTTCCATAAATTTTCTATCAGGTTAAGATCTGGCAATTGTGGACGGTGATCCAGTTGCTTAGGTGTCCGATAGTCACAATTCTTTAACTATTTAACCAGTATGCTATGGGTCGATATCATGTTGCAAGACCCATGACTAATCTAAATCTCATTTAGCAACGCTAGAACCGAATTTTTCCATCAAAATATTTGAATAATCTGTTTTGTTCATTGTGTTTTTAATAAACAAGAGCCCCAAACCGTTACCGAGCTTCAACCATGCTTTATTGTGGTTTTTACATTTATCTCCAAAAACGGTTTAAAGACGTCGCTAATGAGTGTTTTTACGTGGAGCCAATCAGATGAGCGTTCACTGAATTGTACTTGCACTTGCGATAACTATCGATTCCGATATTTTCACTGTACTTCTAATTTCGGTTCCTGACGACGCTTTTGTCTTTCGCTATGTAGACAATCTTCTAGTTGATTGAACTTTTTGTATTTGTCTATAATTATATTTATCTTTGCTGCCAATTACTTGAACAATTTCTCGTAACAATCTGTCCTCTTCTCTAAATGTCAACACGAGCTTTCAAATCTCAAGACGCGTTTCCTATTTAAATCAAGTGTACATAGCAAAACAAAAAAAAACCTAACTGGAAAATTCACGTTTTGCTTTGAGTGATATACATGTGTTTTTCAATCTGTAAACTCTTTATTGACTCTTAACAAAATTAAGTATTTTTTATTAATATTTTTATTGTTATTTTTTTGTGTTGATTTTTGTTTGTCAATTAATAAAAAATGGAATACGAAATTAATAATTAATAAGTTTTAACTTTGGCATTATAATAAATTTGTAATTCAATTCCAAATATGAAACATTGGTGTACACATTTTTTGATGCTCACAGTATATACATATATACATAGGTGTTTGCAAATTCGCTAACACGAGTGTACCACTTAAAAAAAAGCTTTTTTCCGAAATACTACTGGTTGGAGTGTGAATAGCATCACACTCCAACAAGTATCTACTAGTGCATAGCATCACAGGAATATGGATGGCAGTTTATTCTATACATGATATTTACACAGTATTTTATAAGTATAGTATTAGTTATTTTATTTTATAACCATTTATAGTATTTTATATTCATTTGAAACCTTATGAAATTGCCTTTCAAATCATACTTTCAACACGTAATGTTTTAAAATTTTTTGATTAACTAAAAATTAGTTCTAATTTTTTTATTATTATTTTGTCAAATTGCTCTACTAATAGTCAAAAAGTTATTTGCCAGTAGTTTATAATAATACTATCACCGTTAACCCTATAAATTTGTAGATGGCTGTGATTGAATAGTTGCAATTTGTTAACTCACTCAACAATTTAGTATTAAACGAAATATTAGAAATTAAATTGAAGTTTTGGGACACCCCTTAAACAAACCAGTTTGAATTTGTATGGAATATATTTAATAAGTTTATATTAAAATTTGCATAAATAATGATTTAATATACACTTCAATAAAGTCTTTTAACTTCAAATTCGCACTTACTAACAACAGAATCAATTTATTTTAAAATGAATTCATATTATCCTAAATGAAAATCAAAATTTTCCCGTTCCACATAACAGTAACGCAAAATAATTTTGAAATTCAGTTTTAATAATTTCAGTTAATTTTAATTAATATCGAAATAATAATAGATGTAATTATTGGTTTTGATTAACGATAATCATCAGATAGTATTATCAGACAAGTTTGGATATGTTAACGACAATTTACACTTATATAAATAAAGTGATTTCATATTATTAACTCGTTGTATCATATCTTCCATTTTGAATGAAATTCATTATTTATTTAAAATGAGTCAATCTATTGCAAGTACCTCGACAATGAGAATTCTTTATTCTAGTTATGCTGGTTCGACAGATTCGGATATAAGAGAATCGCAATCACGAGGAACCACCACATACTCGTACAAGTTTTGACTCTAAATTTTTTTAAATTAAGTTGAACGAACACGATCGGGATTCACAACAGTGCACATTGAATATTTTAGAGATAAAATAAACATACCATGTATGCGGAAAATCATTGATTAATTAAGTTTTCTGACATGATAGTGGTAGTTTATTTATCTACATATATAGGCACACGGCGTCTCAGAAGTCTTTTTTAACTTATCTTTATAAGAAAAACTTCTATACAGCATGACTTCTATATAACACTGTGGGTGAAAGGTTTGGTTATACCAAAAAGATTAACTTTCGAAAGTTTCATATAGATTATACTAACAAATTATAGAGATGATAGCTATATAAAAAAGTAATTTTTATACGGTATATATTTACGGTACATAGAATATTTATACGGTACATTACGAACTTTATGGATATCAATATTTTTTTTTTTTTACGTTTTGTTTTAATTGGGTGCAGGGCGGACTTTTAGACAGTCCTAGCTCCTTGTAACTGTCAGAGCTCCTGCACCCAACGCGCGATCCTTCAAGTAAACTGCCTTAAACTTGTGCATTTTCTTGGTGCTTCTGTACGTGCTAAGTCGGTGTGATTATTTTCGGGTGTCTAACTGATTAGCAAAATACCGTAGCGACCAGATAAAACGTAATTAATAAACTGCTGCTCTTGTTGAATATCACGATCTGCACATGAACCAGGATTAGGTTTCAGGAAGTCAAAGCACGTAGGAATTTAGAAACCCATAGATAGATATAGATCGGTTTGGTGTTATTTTTTTCGGTGGACAGTTAATTTGTCGCTTTGGAGCAGTGAATTGACTACCGATCATGTAATATCATTTCTTTAGATTTTTTTCTTTGGGGCTACGTACAGTTCAAATTCTACAAATCAAATATCGACACTAATATCGACGTTGCCAATGAATTATAGGTAACGTTTGCGACATCATAGTCGCTTACCGTAAAAACGATAATACCAAAATGATATTTCAATGACATTGAGTCGCTCGGTAAGACCTATGCAACAGATGCTCATAATAGGAGTATTAAGCACATTATTCATACCTTCCATCGTAGAGACCTTTCGAAAAACCACTATTTAAAATAAATTGACCGAGAAATATGTACATCGTAGAATTATCTGTGTGTAATCAGCCATCGTCTTATTAGAACCACATGTCCTGGCGACTAATTTATCGAATTCGAGCACAAGAAAGTTTTCTCGTTCAAGTCTTGATAGCGATCACCAGTAACTGTTACAGTATTCTCTCTAGTATCCTCGAAGATATATGATACCATAATGCCGTTGGCGAAATAGGACACCATCAATGGCTGTTGAATTATAATAATAAATTTGTTTTAAACAAATATGATTTTAAATTTCGATAAAAATATTTTTTAGATTATGGTTTTTCAAATTGTACGATAACATATGATAGAAATTAAATCTACACAAATAATTTTCTTGTGATGGCATTAACAGATACAAATAAATTGTTGTTTTCCCTTCCCTTCTATCTAAAAAAGTAGAGACCTTTAATGTGGCAGAGATGCTTAATGTGAAAGATTGTTGTTATATAATACAATATACTCATGAAGATCTTTTTTAATTACGCAAAAAATTTATAATTGAAGTTGCGCTATTGATGTTAACCTCTAAATTTTAATTTTACAAATGAAATACACATACATACCTATGTATGTACATAAATTTTAACTCTTGTAATTTATTGTAATTAGATTTAAAAAAAAAAGTTTCGTTTTCTTCACACATCATATTGTGCGAAATGAAATATTTATTTTAAAATAATGTAAATAACAAAAATGAATTTTATTTTGATACGATAAAGTTGTTAATAACTGGATTATAGCAACCATTCTAAAGAGGCAATAATAGCAGCTAAAAGTATTTCAACACCCGTAAAGTTTAACAAACAGTAAGTGGAATATGTACTTGCAAATAAAAACGTTGACCTAAATTGATAATTTTACTTATATTATTTTTATTTGTTTGTACATGTCAATGTAATTTAAACTTTGTACAAACATAGTACTAAGTCAAATACAATTACATATATATATAATAACTGTAGAACCTACTATTTTAGCGAACATAATACGCTATTTTAAAACTTATTATAGATCAAGATATATACAAGGTGGAGCAAAAGTTATACCATAATGTAAATTGGCTTTCATTTTGTTAACATTCAGTTGATATAGTAATAGCAGTCAAAGGACCACTTCCTGAGTTTACTATTTTACGGTATTTTGAATTGTTACTCCTAAACATCTCGCTTAGTAATTAGTGTAGTTATAGTAAATTAGTGATTTTTCATCAATGTTGGCTTTCAAGTCTTGCAACGTTTTGAATACAAAATTATCGTTTTCGTGTATCAGGTTCAACAGGGCATGAAAAAAGGTAAACTTCACTTGATGATCAGTGAGCAGCAATTCGTGAACAGTTTGAACTTTGTAAGGAAAGATATTTAGAGATCTTTCACCAAAATTCGACGCAACAAACGTCTATTATTGTCGATGTAACAGAACTCTCTCAGACGTTCCCAAACAGTAATATTGTCGGTCAAATGAGCATAATTGTTAAAGCACAATAACATTTGACACTATTTCTAAAATTTACAACACATTCACATTATGATATTACTTTTACCTCAGCTTGCATGAATGGTAACGAAGCAAATAAATGTAAGATGACAATTATTTCTGATTATAATTAAATTTACCACCCAGTAGCGGTCCGTGGGTTTCAAACATGGGTGGGCAAAATTATATAAAACTTCATGAAAAATTAAATTAAAAATAGAAGTGTTATCGATACAGAACTCTGCCATTAAAATTGTCTATTTCATTGATCAGGGTTCTTTAATTGAATATACAGCTAATTTCTTCAATCATTCGTCCCTCATTGTGCTTCTTTAATAAGATTTTACAGTTTTCAGCGTTTAAAAAACATCGTTTTTATACTGCGGTCGACATCGGTATGGTTATTATTATTATCGAAAGGCGAATAACTTCTTCGAGTATTTTTTCTAAATTGTTATTATAAATAGTTTTGACTAGCTCACAAATAGTTTTGCGGGCTGAAAAATCATTGTTTGCTGATAAACTACTTGTAGTTTAGATTTCAAGAGTGCTTTATCTAAAAATGGATATAAATTGGCTATTGTAATTAGCAACTGGTAAGAAAAGTTTAAAGCATAAAGCTTAATCTTTGTGCAATCTAAAAGTACTGATTACTAAATATTCTGCGTTGCTAAACCTATCGTTAACAAGCTCTCGTATTACGTCATACGCTTCTTTTAAACTAAATTTAATTGTTTAATGAGAAAAAAATCTTTCAAACGTAATAAACTTTAAATCGTTTAGTAATAAAATAAAACCACACGCTTCGCAAATCGTTCTTGTATCCGAAGTTGTGCCGTTCTGAATGGTTGCCATGCAATTTTTTTATCTCTTGCACTTTTTCATACACTACGTTAATTGTACGACTGGAAATTCCCGAGATGAAATTTGGTCGTGGTAGCTTTTTGTCACAGATTTGCAATAACTTACTTATTTTTTAAGAGATACACAAAAAAAATGGTGATATCCTATATATAAATTGGCAAAAAATACGCAGTTCTGATATTTGTTTGGCGCACACGGCCTGAAGGACTAAATTTGAAACATAACAGTAGACAAAATATACGTTAGGAAAATCCTGTTTTAATATGATTTGCACTCCACCTTTATTTCCACTCATAACTGTAACACCGTCGTAAGTTTGAGCAGTATTTTTGTCACTGGTAATATTCTATTTGTACACCTTATCCATTAGCTGAACGATCTTGGATTTCTACAAAAGAAATAAATCTTTAGACGACTTCTCCTGTTTAAATACGTTCTGTAGAAACTAATCAAAATAACTATAAACACAAATTAACTTTTGTTTGAGACATCAGTAGTTTCTGCTTGAATGGAAATGTAAAGAATATCTTGAATTTCTGCATAAACGAAGTCGTTATATACGGTATTGATACATTTGAGAACATCATGTTGAATGTGCTTAAAAGTTCCGTTAAAAATTGGAGTAGTAGCATAATATGCTTTTAGAGTAACCTAATTTCTGCAAAATGATTCGAATATGGCTCTGAACACTCCCGGTCGATCTGAATCAGTTTTTTCATTATGGCCACATAAGGTCAATTCGCAACTGCCACAAATTATAACTACTAACCGATATCATATTGAAAATCTATAATTATATAAAATCACGTAAGTTGAGGGAATCTAGTATTATTTAAAAACAGCCAAAGTCAACACATACACCAAATCAAAAAACATTTTTTCTATTTCATCTCACCTTCAAATTAATTCCTATGTTAAAAAGGAGAGAGATAAAATTATACCAGCAAGTGATTTACGTCATTTGCCCACTATTCTTGTATAAAACCAAACTGAGAGACGATATTACCATGGTATTTGGTTTAATAAAATCGTAAAGCTGAAAGAGAAATAATGCATTTAATACTCAAATATGTAGCACTTTACGATTTGCCTAATGAGAGTTTATAGACAAAATCCAAATATAAAATGCAAATAGAAGAGGAAATGCATACGTATGTATATTTTTGAGAGAAATAGAGATGAAATGAACCATTTTTTGCATTTTACTTTATGTACTCGTATATGTGTGTATTAGATATATATGCATGCAATACCACTAAAGATCAGGCCGATTATTCTCTTTTATGAGTTAGTATGAGTAAAGGGTTAGAAAACAACAAAATTTGTACAATTCGTTCGTAAACTGTCGATTTCTCGCAATTTTTTGACTTTGCTTTGTTGTATCTTACAATACAGGCCTTAACATCAATTTTTGTATATGAGGCATCTAAATATGATTATTTATCAAGACTGCTGTACAATAAATTTCCCATTTATTGATACATGCTAAAATTTTTCATTCATAAGAAATTTTCCTGATTTTTATTTTTATTTTCGGCTAATATGTTAGTTCGATAATATTTCGTTTATCGAATATGATCACATGATCAAAATGGTTCAATGTGATTCGAGAAAATGTATAAACAGTGATTATATAACGTAACTCCTCTTTTGCATTTGAATTTTGTATAGGAAAAACACTCTAGCACACAAAGAATACACAAAGTCACAAAAATTATTTTTTTTGTTTTGTTTACGTTGATTTTTTTGTTTCTTTTTGTTTTTGATGGTACATTGTCTGTTACTGTTATTGTATTGTATTGTATGTTTACTTGTCAGTATGAAAAAAATTGGCCTAAAATATATTTAATTTTTGGCAAATTTAAAATATATTTGCGGAAATATAAATTTCAATAAACATATAAATATAAATAAATTTGATATTATTCCATTCATAATTTTACTGACTACTTTGGATGACAAAATTTGATAAATTGTTAATTCGTTAATTCTATTTCTAAAAATTAAACGAAACATCAATTTAATTATTTTTGGAAATAATAAAATTAACTTTTTGTTTAATTTATTTCCTAGTTAAAATTCAGATAGATATTATCAAAATCTAAATAAAATTGTTAAATATCTATAAACCTACAAAAAATAATTCAAACAGATAAAATTTTATGTAAATTGAAGATAAATTACGAAAACATAAAATTTATCATAAAACAAATACATCCTCCCGTCGCAACTGCTCGTAGCAAACTAAAACAAAACAAAGCAACAAAATCAAAAATAAATTAAAAACGAAACGAATGCACTAAAAGACAACAGAGCACACAAACGTAATTGACCAAAATATCAATTTTATAATTTTTATAAAGAATTAAGTAATTTAAGTTTACAATTAAAACATTTTTAATAATCCTAAATAAAAATTCTGTAAGCCTAACAAAAATTAAAACGCATAAAATGTTACGTGATTTAAAAATATTACGTAAAAATAAAATCATACTGACAACGAACACGTGCTTTCGCTGCAAATGCTCGTGGCAAACTAAAACAAAGAAACAAAATCAAAAATAAAATAAAAATGAAGCGAAATGCACTAAAAGACAACGAAGAACAAAACTGTTTGCATTATTTCTAAAAAAAATGGAAACGAAGGAAAAATGGAAAAAAACGAGCGGGATGCAAAATAACATCATATTACTATTCGTATGCGCGAACCAGAGCAAAATATAACAAATAATATGTATTTAAACCCGATATTACAAATTCATTTCGTTTTATTTTCTATTCACGATCGAAAATATAAAAATCTAGATTCTTAAATCTTCAAAAACATGAATTAAAATATTGGTTTTAATGAAAATTATTAATCCAGGATTGTTGATAAATAATCATTTTCCAAACTCTGGATAGTGAGTAATTCGCTATGGGGCCTGCCTACCAAGTTATAGGAAGTTAAAAGTCAAAAATTTCGAAAAAATCAGCTTTTTCATACGATTGTTGATGTATTTACCACTTTCTAACCCATTACACATACATAGGATCGGCCATGTTTTTCGATGGAAAACGGCCGTATACATATACGCATTGATGCATGTATTACGAATATTTTACTTTAGATCGTTTTAACATGATTTTTTGAACAGGTTACAAACAATATGCGCGTAAATTTAAAACAAATCTTTGAATCTATGTATGGTAAACGATTTTTAAACTATAATTTGTTTAAACTATAATTTTAGTAAATGGTAAAGGTGGGCACTGCCCACCTTGCCCATTATGACGGACCGCGCCTGTTACCACCTTTTAGTAATTTGTATCATAACTTATGGAATTTAACTAAAACGACATTATCTATGCACATGTACATGTATTTTTAGTAAATCATCGTGAAATCGGTTCTAACTCTGAATCATGATAGTATCCATTTATGGTTTTCCTGAATATTTCACAATTTCTTCTATCGGATCATCTGCCCGAATGTACAGCATTAGTAAGGTGAATTATACAATTATGTAACTTTGTTTTCAAAGTTATTTAACATGACATTGTTTGGCAGCCAAAAATCCAGTCCGTCGAAATTATGCAATAATTCTAATTTAGAACTCGATCCTATCCTAGGATGAAAGAGGCATATCACAACACGCTTCATATTGATCGAAAAAGACACCAGATATATAGTTAGAGCCATTTTGTCCCATATTCAATAACATGATTAACTGACGTTATATAAAAATCATAAATTAATTACATACATTTTATTTTTGGCTCTGCGAATGAACGATCGGTTTTCAAATAGATCCAAGAATTTTTTTTTTTTTTTTTATATTTTATACTATGCTATCTTTTTTGGGGCTCAAGGCTCTCCCAGCTCTTTCGTGGTTCGATCCAAGAATTGATTTTTTGACAAGAGTTCATCGCAGGAGGGAAAGATTTTGAATGGTGGTAGGGATTTAGCCTGCTTATAGAAACCTAATAAAGCCAATAGTTATAGTATTTCACACATATAATTTTATTTATAGTATTTTACAGGTTTTTAAATGATCGTCTATGATTGAACGAAAATTGTGTAACATTATGCCTCCTCCACTGTCTGGTACCACAATAAAACAAAGATATATTTTGCTTTGTATGCACAAAGTACAAAATTATAATAATTTTTTTAGTATCATTCTTTCATTTAATCTAAATTCAAAATGCAATTCTACTATTATATGTAATGTAGTTATTTTAATTTATATATATATATATATATATATATATATATATATATATATATATATATATATATATATATATATATGTATATATATATATATGTATATATATATATATATATATATATATATATATATATATATATATAAATATATAAATATATATATATATATATATATATATATATATATATATATATATATATATATATATGTATAAGTATCCTTATTATATCTATCGCCTGCTATAGCTTAATGATTAAGAGAGTTTCTCACGTTGCGGTTTAATATCTATATATATATGAAAATATTTCATTAAGTCTCAGTTTAAACGCGGTTAGAGCCGTTTAAGGCCTTTAAAATCATACATTATTTTTCTAACTATATATGTTGTCCTAATTACAATTAGATTCAAGTTAAAGTAAACTTATATTTTTACTAAAATGCAAATGTAAAGAAAATTGTTGAAATATATTGAATTTTTATTTTACAAATACTCACTTCTCAAATCACATTAGTCGAATATTTGCAATCGTCTATAGCTTATTACTACAGGTTTTAATGAATATGTACTATATACACAATAAAGTGATATAAGTATATGATATGCGACTACAAAATATTTGGTTTAGCTTGTTTTTCACAATAACAATGTATATAATATGTATTTTTTGATAACTTTTTGATTTGTAATCATAACAATATATACTGATGCGAATGTACTTTGAACATGAAAACTATATAACAAAACATATTGAAATTAAAGATTTTGGTGTCTTGATAAAAATCATCATTTGAGTTTTAATTATGTGAATTGAAACATAAACATTAGAAATAGAATAGAAATATGTATATGTACACATATTGCTGAAGAGTACAGTTCTGAATTCGTAAAACGGGAATTCTAAAATTCGAAAATTCAGTTATCTATTTAGAATCATAAGCATTAATTTCTTTTAAGAAGGAAACCACATATAAAGCTTCCTTTAAGCATAAAAATCTATTAAGTGTTTGATATTAATAGAGCATCGTTAATTTTTTAGTAATTATTTTTTAGTATACTTTTGATACTGAAAAAGTAAAAAATGTAATACGATTAACAATCATGATTGGAAAACATCCTATTGTACGGAACAAAAACTCGATTTTACCAAACATTGAAAAACGAGAAAATTTATATGTACTGTTTATATATGTATTAATAAAATCGCTCTCACAGTAAGACAAAAATAATATTAGTCGCATTTCATGACACTAACTGATCCGGATCATATCACATTTTCTATGCAAACCAAAGACACATTTTGAAACAAACTGAAATTTTTATCAAAATGAGTCTTTGGATAAATGCAAAAATGATAAATGGAAAATGTAATCTGATCCGGATCAGTTGGAGTCATGAAAGGCGGCTATTGTTGTATCTCAATCAAATTAAATTATGTCGTAAATACGATATTTTGTGAATAAAAACACTAACACACCGATTCCCTTAGTCGTGTCACTTAATTCGCCGCGACAGTTGTCGTGTCACTTCATCTATAAATTTGTATTCTGCTAGTCGATTGAAGTGACCTGATGCAACGAATGTCAATCGCTGAATTATTCAAGGAATACTAATAATTTCAACAGAATATGTCGACTGAAATTTTCACGCGCCTATAAATGTCGTTCCAAGTGACAAGAAATTTTTTAAACGACTACTAGAATAAAAAGTTTGTCACTTCAATTAATAATTAATTGACGAACAAATCGACTAAGAGAATACCAATACTTGTCTGTCGCTACAAGTGACACGACTAAGGGAATCGAGTTGTAAAACTTATGGCGTGAAACTATCATGTCTATGCGGCGACTATCGACTGGCAGATCAAGGTCCGAAACAATTTTTATAAGACTATTGGATTCCTTTTAATCACAATTCTTAAGATTTATGCTGGTGAAAACTTCTGATTATAGGCTCAAATTTTCCTATTTCTCCGGTTGTTAGTATTTTTTTTCCTTTTATATCAACATTTTATAAAATACAAACTAATAATCTAAACTCATTAAACATATTTTTTCTTTTATATCCAATTTTACGAGCATATAGGGCGACTACTAGGTTGGACAATCTTACTCTGTTGGGGACTAAACCTTTTATTTCTTCCCATGAAAGTTGTTTTGCTTCAACTAGCATTGTTCTCTTCCATATCATCGCTAGTCTTCTTACTTTATTTTCCTATGCAGATCACCCGTTATACCACTTGGTGATTTCCTTAGCGTAATCCGATCCATCTTCACGTTCAACTCGTTATTTCTGTTTCTATGTGTGACTGATTTATTTTTTCTATGCAGTTCATTGTTAGTAATGGTGTTACGTCACACTCATTTTAGTATACGTTGAAAGAGTTTGTTTAGAACACCTAATTTCTTTCTCACTTTTTCTGTGTGTTTTATGCCTCAAATCCTTTCATATTTTGGACCTGCACGACAGGTCCAACATTTAATAATAGTAGACTAATTAAATCAAACCTCCAAGATATACTTACCGTCGAGAGGTATACTAAAACAATATTAGTTTTTTGATTAATGAGTGATTAGTGTGTTAGTTGGTTAATGACTTTTGCCAAAGATTATTATATACTAAAACGATATGTAGTTCAATCAGAGTAACATTTTAAAATACAAAAATTATTATTCTGAGTTCCGCTACATAGTGATGGGTCCCTCTGTTCTATAGTAAAATAAAACAAAACAAAATCGTTCATATTGTATATTTTTGCTTTGGTTGAGTCATTTTTATGTAAAATAATCTTTGCTTTTGCAAATGCAGACAATTGGAAGAGGGTTGGCTAATCTAATTACTGGAGTTTAACCACAAATTAAAATATTTTAAATATTTAATATTTAAAATATTTTTTGGTTTATTTATCCTTTATTTCGTTAGTTGGTTACAGACAATTTTGCACTCTCATTTTGTTGGTCTCTGTATGCAAAAATTATTAAATATCTGGTAAACGAAATTAAATATATATAACGAAATTAATATCTTGTAAACGAAATTACATATAATTATAAAATTTGATAACATATTCGAAAAGAACAGGATTTGTTTAATAATAACTGTAAACTAAATTAACGATTTTCCTATGTTTCGTTAGTGTTTTATCAATAGTTGTTATTAATTAATTAGTAGGAATAATTAGTTTCAACCTCTAAAAGTCTGAGAATCTAAATATACTCTTTCTGAAGTTTTTACTTTAAACTTTTCTCCTTTTACATCGGCTTAGAAGCGACGGGTTATTTTATAAACGTCACTTCAGATGTATCAATTTTGTTAAAACAGTTTATATAATACTGGTTGATATCCGTCTTTCGGTAAGATTGACCAATTTATAAAATATTAGTTGTTAAAAGAAAACAAAATAAACCTGTTGATCAAATACCAACCCCTTTCTAACCATTCAAGAACGAATTTTTCATTATTTGTCGTATCGAGTTTGCTATTTTATATCAAATTCTTCTTATCTGTAGACTACAGGATGACGAGTATAGTTCAATTGATTCATATTCAAAATTCTAAAATAAATCAAGATATCAGATATAATAAATGAGGTGAATCAATTGATTCACCTCATTTATTATATCTGATATCTTGATTTATTTTAGAATTTTAGATAAAACAAAAATGTATATTAAATTAATATTACAAAAACCTAAATGTTTTCCAAAACTGTGGATTCATTTTATTGTTTTAAAAAACCACTAATTTATTCTTATAGTTGATTTTTATTAAAGTAAAAGTACACAAAAGGCAACGATTATCAAGATTGGATGATTCGCGATCTAATATTATCAATTTAAAGTGTTTGTGTATGTTCCATTATCAGTTATTAGATTATTTATAATATAATAATACAAAACATGTACCGTTCACATGTTCGATTGATAAAATGATGAATACGTACATAGAAAAAATTTAAAAAAAAATGCAATGTCAAAATCAGATAAAAATTTGAAGGTGAATTGAAATATAATATAAAATGGAACTTCATATGATGATTTTGCACCATTTATCGAAAATTAATTCATTTATGCATGCTAAATCACATCCCCAATTATACGTAGCAAGGGGCTGTGGATAGTTAAATAATGCGTTGACACGGTATCTACCCAGATCTAGATTCAATAATATGTAGGACATAATCGGGAAACAAATTCATATAAAGTGAATGAAGCATATTTTTCACTAGAACTTATTAACACAATTATTGAAGAGTACCAATGATTTTTTCAAGATATAGATTGATAAATTCAATGCCGGAGCGGATTAGATACATGACAAATGATAAAACGAAATGTTGTCTTATTAATGAAGAATTAAAGGTTTTTTGTCCATAAATTAAAAAAATATATCTTATTTATATAAAACACGAAATAATTTTCGGGGGAATCGGCACTGGCAAAATAAAATTTCATTAACTGTAACCGTAAAATCAAAGTAGTCTTAAACAACAGTAAATTGTATACTGTAACTACGAGTGATTCAAGATAATTTTAACTGTTATTGTCAATTTTAAATTAGTCGAAATTAAAAAAAAAATGTAGAACTATAATAGTTGTTAGTTGATTATGTTTAGTTGCAACGAATACTTAAAATTCAAGAAAAATTAAGAACGACTTATATCTTGTTCACGTGGCTCGTAGTGTAGTGAAGTGTAGTGTATTATCTCACCACGTGAACAAAGAAAAAACACTACCTTAGTGTATATTATCAAAGCAGTCTCGATTAATAGAAGCAAGAATGATCAAAATGAGCTTTATTTAGTGTAACAAAATATACAAAAATCAACGTCAGTTTCATACAAAATGTATGAAAGGTAAGGCTTTACTATATAGTAAATATTTGAATGAAAAGTAGTTCAAATTTAACTTAGGTTATATTCAATTGAAAACAGAAATTTCAATTTTCATCCTGAAATTGATCATTTTTTGATTTATTTTTCCATTTTCCTTTATTCATTAAATGAAAATATGGTATTTTAATAACTTAAAATGAAAACAGAGACAGATACATAGTTAGGTTACGAGAACTATATTTTATTTTAAGTATGCTCACAAAGAGAATAAATCAAAATGGCACTTTACACCAAACAAATCAATTTCATTAAATGTTAAGTTGTATTGTAATTTTTGTTTTGCTTCTTTCATGTATAAAATGAACAATACCAATGTACAAAATCTCATATACACTATACACATTTAACTAGATTTAATGATTACATGCACACATGCATGATTTTAACATGAATGGCTTGCAAAATTTTTATACAACAGCAACGCTAGTAATGGCATTTCATCGAACTATCATTCAATATAAAAAAATATTCTCTCTCTCCCATTGTTATGACATTTATGTCATTATGAAAATTGGTTTTGTATTTAATGCATAATTATGCAATTAAATATTATTTTTATGTTGATACAGCATTAATAAACCATTTTTAATGATTCGATGTATTTCAGGATTGAGAATATAGTGTAGTGTTGTGCTGTGATTGAGAATAAATGTGTAGCAAAATAGAAATTGTGATTAGGTTATGTGTTCATTTTGAAGTGTAAACATTAATCAGCTGATAATATTATTTATTAACAACTGCATGTTGAAAATATCTTTTTAACTGATTTATGTTTAAAAATTCGGTTTTAGTTAATTTTTTCGAATACATAATTTCATTTAAATAAATTAATTATTAATTTTTTAAGTTTTCGCGTTCAATTAAGTGTATTTTCGTCAATATTATTTTTCTAAATTTATTAAGAAATGAGTTTGACTTTCGTGGTACAACCGATAGAGAATTAGAGCGAGGAAAATATATTTTAGAGGATATCGTTTATATTGAAATGAAAAGCACAAAATTTATAAAAATATAGATCAATTTATAATTAAATTTGATCGTGATTTATTTTGATTTGAAAAAAATGGTATATGTTCACATCTAATTTCACCCTTTCTTAGTCATTTTATGAAATAAAATTTTAAAAGCTCCAAGTTGCAATAGCTTAAAACTTAAAAAGAAATTTGTACGTTTCGTATGAGTTTCTTGATAAAACGTACATTATTGATACACTAAATAAAGCTCATTTCAAAAACTGAGTATTCATTCTGGCTTTATATATTTAGGGGGCTTTGATATTATGAACTACGGTCAAAATGCTGTAGTGTAGTGTAGTGTAGTTGCAACTACGCACCACGTGAACACTTAGCGAAGTGTAGTGTACTACCGTTTGACAGTTGTGGTTTGTTAAAAAATTTTAATTAAAAACATTCGGAATTGAGATCGTATGTTATTGAAAATTAAAAATCAAATTAATATTGATATTGATAATGACAAATATTGACAATAGTTAAAATTTAAAAACTTTTTTAACACCAACGCCAAACAAAAAAGCATTGAGAAATGTCAAATATGCTGAGTACAATATTTCAACAACAGGGGCATTTTGGTAGAGTTACTACATTACACGTCCAGGTGAACGGTCATATAAGTGCTGTAGTCATAACTACGCTACACTACACTACGAACCACGTGAACAAGATATTAGAAAATGATAAGTATCGAAGTAGAGTTACATCCAGCAATGGCAGAACCTCTTTACTATTAAATTAGTACTGTAGTGCTATTTAAATTTAAATAATTTAAGCTGGTTTAAAAAAAAATTAACAGTTGATGGTCCACATGGTCCATTAAGTATAACCCAGAATGAGTAAATCCGTTTTTGAATAACACTCTATGTTTCGCAAATCTAGTTTACTATTATGTCACACAGAATTTAAACATCAACATACTTAAGTCTAAATTGACGAATATAATAGTTAGGTGAACTTAAAACGTCAAATATGGAATTTACATAAGTAGATATTAAAATTTTCTAATACATATTACATTTTCCCACTAGTTTTATTACAATCGTTATTTATATGACCATTTTCAATGCATATAATATTGTAAATCTCAAAAGTGGAAAATTATATTCATTACAAATTGAAGGTGTTTGGAAAACAATACTTTCCTTACTATTCAATTATATACATATTAACTAAAACAAATTAAACAAAAAATTTATTTTCATAATTTAATAACAATTTTTATTTCTAATATGATATCACAGATGAACTACGAGTTTATTTTAATTTTACATCTGTAAGCTGTAACTTTGTACGCACTTAACTTCACACATACTTGAAAATTATTATCTTGAAAATGAGTATGGTATAGGGTATAGCAATACTTTTCATATTTATATAGTTTATTAATACATAATAACCGTATATACAATCAGTAACAATAATAATATAATGATCATAAACTTACTCGTATTGTAAATAACAAAAATAACTTTATAGATTTGTATGCAAAATTTAGTAAAATGATAAATTAGTAATTATTACCAATTATAAATTAATGATGTCGTAAAATTATAGGTGACTAAATATTTAACGAGGGTAGTTGAATGACAAATTAAACAATGCAACTCATTTGTGACCAAAACTAATTCGATTTTTCAACATATCGTCTATTATTAGTCTTTTATTTTCTATTAGTCTTTTATTTATATAATATATAAGTATTATTAACTCGATACAACTAAAGTTAAACGTTTTCTAATTTCCCGACCCGTTTAAACAAAGTAGGACTTCGGCAAACCTTATCCACCAAGCTTTTTTTATATTTAGAAACAACAGAAGTAAACCTTGGACTTGGAGGTAAGTTTAGATTTAGATCGGTTTGCATGAACAATTGTAGAAACCAACCGTGCTGTTGAAAATATAAATTCGAGAAGTTCGTCTCGCAGTTAATGCAGAATAAACCAAAAATTCGAAGTGACATCCATACATTTCAGAATATCGAACGAGATTATGAATTAAAACCATCGATTCTATTTTAAATTGAAACAACCCAAGAAATAGAAACTTCACTTTGAAATTGTACCTGCACAAGAAATTTTATTCTAATGCCAACATCAATCAATTTCTAATAGTCACATGAAGTTGAAGAGACGATGTCAGAAAGTAGGAGAGACGATGTCAAAAAGTAGGATAAACATTAGACACGCAAGAAAAACTGATATCGAGAGGCTAGTGCATTTCATACACATGCCAATTGAATAAAGGGAATCTTGTCAAAATGATTACATTAGGCATCTGTTAATCAAATTAAGCCTCCTATGAAGCCTCGTATGATTGTATACGTTTTATATATTTTCTATCATCTTAATAACTTTGATTAATCGATCAGCGATAAATTAATTCAAATTTTTCTTAGAAAATATATTCCATACAATTGAAAGCGTCAATATTTTTAACACAAAATCAGCTGATCTATTTACTTATTTTATTATTATTGCACTAGAATCACCTTGAAATTTTAAAAGCGATACATCCCATTCTTATAAATTTACTTGTCAACCAATTGTGCGATTATTCAATTAGAACGATATATTCGTATATGTTTGTCGGGTGTTAATTTTTACAATCATTCGTGGTTATATATTAAATGTTATAGGTGCAATACGATGCTACTATTATATTGAAATTAGGCTAATAAACGTACATATGTATATAATGATATCCAAAGATAGATTAGATACAATTAGTCTAAAACCATTATCCAAGTTGAAGGCCATCGTGATCTTCTTACGTGACTATTTAAACGTAAATATATACGCTTAAAATAAATAATTTATTTATTAATATTTTATTTCATGTTACACATAGTAATATCTAAAAATAAATACGTTGGCTATAAAATAAGATAATAATTTTCTGTTAAGTTTTTCTTGAAATTGTATCGAACACAATTGGTGTCACCTTTACAATGTCACATATAAAGAAAACAGAAAAAAATATATTCAATTATTTTGGAATCACATGAAAAATACATGTTTGGCTTGAGAGAAAATGTGGGTAAGAGTATATCCTTACAGAATCACACAAAACTTAATTATATCTATTGGTTATTATAATGTTGTTTAAAAAGTTAGATTAAAAATTTAAATAAAATAAAATTTATAATTATTTATAGTTTGCTCTTAAATTGTACTTCGTAAAATGCGTTATAGTTTCGTCTTCAATTGTACTTAAGTATATGTACGATTTTTCTTGCTAAGAACGAATTTAATTTTTTACAATTTTAAAATAATAATATAGAAAAAAAATTAATAATATTAAATTGCATATACATATCTAAATAGTATTCCAACAACTATAACGTGGGCATACTGATTATAATGCATACTAATAAAAAACAAGACCTCAACCATATTTTCAATAATTCCAATCGACCAATCGCCAAATAACTTATAATACTATAAGGAAAATCGTGTCAATTTCCATAGTAAATGACAACGACAGCATGATTTCGTTAAATTTAGTTTCGGCCAAGATTTCTAGATGGCATACCATACGTTTCTAACGAGAACAATAGATGGCACGCGAAATAATTTCATAATGAAATGACATAATTTACAAACAAATTTTGTTTTATTTATTTATTACTATTTATATAAATAAACCCACTAACTTCAATAATTTCAAATTAAAATTTTTTTTTAGATTGTAAATTTTGGTTTCGTTGAATATAAAAAACAGTAGTTAAAAATGTTAATATTTCGTTCAACTACTACTAGTACCATCTTTTAATCTTCGCTGGAATTATATCATGTTGGTACATGATATCGATGCGATTTCCCTTATAATTATTATTTCGGTTCTTATCTTCGCTATATTAACTGTACTAAATTTAGCAAAGACGAGAACCGAACTCCTAGCGGTTGGTCGATTGGAGAGTAAGTTGAATTATTTCTTTGTCTCACATTATTCTGCATTTTAAAATCAAGCCAGATTGGTGTTTTTTTTGTTAATAATTTGTTCATTCAGAAAGATTGTTTATTGATCGATCATTTACGATAAAAATATACTCTGGTTTTCTTTTTAAACTTCAACATAATATGAGGCAATAATATTTAGATCAAACTTACTAATTATTTTTAAACTAAATTAAAATGTTATTTACTTTTTAAAACATGAGTTTAATATTATACCATGATCAAATTTGTAGGATTATTTAATTAAAATCGTTATAGTAGTAATAATCTTTTACATGATATCACTGTAAAAAATTTAACTTCATCACTTTCGAGCACGAGCCATACTGTCGCAAAAAGATGGCATTTTACACCGTGAAGTAATCATTGTCTACAAGAACCAATTCGTCTGCCAATAGACGGCTCATCTTTTAAGAGATCGCTATATCATTCACACTTCAGACCGTATTGGAGTCAGTTCTCTTTTGATTTCATTCGTAGAGGATATTATGTCCAATGCCCTGCATCAAGGTGAACTTTGATATCCTCCCTTATACTATTATCATGAAAAGATTCATGATACTTGAATTTGATCACCCCTTAAAATATTTGATTACCACTTCTGAAATACATTGCGTCTTAGTCTCTTAAACCAGCGATAATTGATGCATTTGGTTTTGGACTCGTTGTTTTTGAGACCAAAAACAGGTAAATGTTTCAATGGATCCCTTTTACTCCCTTGCCATTTGCAAGAACTTGATTGGTTTGTCGGAATGAATAATTATCTTAAAGTGTTTTTCGAACGATGTATTCCAACATGAAAATGAAAAGTATCGGAAACTGTTCATCTGCATGTCGAAGACCAGAATAAATTGCAAAAATTCTCGTTAGCCTGTTCTCAGTATAAACACAGCATTGTGACTGCGGTACTGTTGTTTAGTATTCTCATATACTCAAGCGCATACCATGGACTCGATTAATCGAATTAGTTTTCCGAAATTAAGAAATACTCAATGTACGTCACGATGTTTCATTGCATGTGCAAAGAGCCGTAGCAAAAAAGAATGATCAGTGAGTAACGGAAATCAGTATTGGTCGGAATCTTTAACAGTCATCTATAATTTCACTAGCCAAAGGAATGATTCTTCACAGAATAATCAAATACTGTAGTTTCAAACTGTGCGAAAGAGAAGTATGCCGTGATTGTGCTCACATTTTTAGTTAATACCTTGTTTGGTAAGTAGTATTTGAGTTTGTTCAATAAACATGTGTTCGTATACCCAATTAATATACGCATATACTAAAATACATTACAAAGTCACCTTTTTGTATTTTTGTTCGATTGTGTCCAGTTGATAAATAAATGCCGTGTTTGCTTAGATATCGATTATAAATTTTAAGTGACGTATTCTTTCGAATTACTTATAAATAACAACTAAACCGTAATAGCAATCAATTATGAACATCAGAATAAATTGTTGTAGATACTTTTCACATTACGCTTAACATTTATTTTAAATTGCTAAATGACACTCCTCCCGATTTTTCGAGTAATTTGTGACGAAAATAAATATAAATAACTGTTTGGCCCCAGTATTTGTGCCCGAAAATCATCATATGATAAAATAAATAAATTTATAACTTTCCAAATGTTATTTATATCAACCAACTGTTTGTTAATATTATTTTTAAAGATTTTACGGCGCACATATTATGTACGTATGCATGTAGTAAGGTTAATATAAACATGAAAATATACAATAATATCATAGAAAACGCAAATCATCTTATAATCGAAAGCTTTTTTAGTTCATTTGGATTATATACATATGTGTCAAACTAAGTATTTATTGGACTATTACAATGGGTGATCCAATAACAGCTTGTGGAATTTCTTTTTGAAAAAACCATATACTAAAATACAAACAATTTAATAATCAAAAATTATATTTGTATTATAATTGTATTAAACGTCAGTAAGTTCGGTTTATGACATGTTTAAAATAAATTTCTTTTAAATGTTATTCGCGACTGGCTCTTAGATGAACCATTCTATGGATCCAGTTTACTAGCAATACTATGAGCATTTCAGCCGATATTTCGTTAATTACGCGCGTTTTTAGCTTCTAATCCAGAAATCGATTGTGGTTCATCGATATACACAAGTGATTTCAGATACCACATTAAAATTAATCACAAGATCTTGGAGGCCAATTCACAGGTCTCTTTCTTGATTATGATGTTCTTATTAAAAAATTCATTCAATAAATCGAAGGTTTGGCCTGCTGTTTGGCACCTTGCACCATTCTGTTGAAATCACGAGTCGGCTACAACAATATCTTGAAATTTTTAGCAAGGCAATAAAAATTCATTGATCATTGCTCTGTAGTTTGAGCCATTGACATTAATACGGTGTCCTTCCGCATTTTTAAAGAATACGGTCCGATGATGCCACCTGTCCTAAACCGCACCAAACAGACTTTTGATCAGCCCAAATACGACCATTTTCTGTTTTGACGTATACATTTAGCCACAAAAGAACTTTATCGCTGAATATAATTTTTCGATAATAAAAATCGAATAAATTTGGAGCTGTTCCAAAGCCAATAATTTAGTTGGACACCATAAATGGTCGAAGAGCACGAAAACAATTTTTCACTGATCACTGATTTTTGAAATAAATTTCAAAATTTGATAGTGAAATGTCAATGAGTACTGAACACAAATGTCATATGAACATGAAAGTTGTAACGCGAAATTCCAATTGGAAAACTATTCGAATTTCGATTGGGGCGGAGGATGAAAAACGGGATTTTTCCACCATCGGATTACGATCGGTGGTGTGATGATGATCTACAAAACACATTGGAAAGATAAAAAAAAAATAAGAAAATTAAAATTCCCATTTTGCATCCTACCCTTGTTGAAATTCAACACCGGTAAAAATTACTGTTCAAAAAAAGAGAAAAAAACAAGTAACGTTAAAAAACTTGGCGCGGAAAAGCTCAAGCAACATTAAACATCAAATTTATTTTTAAAACACTATTAGAAATATTAAGCATATAATATGTACATGTGTCATGTGATAATGACCAACACAAACGCATATTTTTTATAACCATCGTAAATTCAAGGACATTTGTTGTCTAAGCTTTTCAATGCTGATTTTTAGAACACTACTTGTTAAGCTTTGTCCCTCTCATATATTTCTATAGTGTTTTTACATAAGGGCAGGGCATAAGTCGTTTTTGTTGATTTTTCAGGGCGACATTATTTTGGTTTGAATCGCTTTGACAAATCTATTTTTTACTTTATCAGGCCAATTATTTAGTAAGTTTTATTTGCTTTACTAATTGAATATGTGAAAAATCCTTCTGTTTTTTATATATTTTTTTTAAAATTATGCTCTTCTATGACTTCAAGGAGGAAATCTTTATAAGATGAGATTTTATAAAAATTTGAATATTTTCGTTTCTAATGGTTATAAAACGACAAAAATTAACGACTTATGTAGATTTGTACAGGGAATTCAATTATCTCAAAAAGTCGATTTGGTTATAACTCGACTTATGCCGTTATGTAAAAAGACCACAGATTTAATACATACTCTATGCTCATTTAGTACTTAACCAATTCTTGGTTATTATGTTCGTTTGACGTGTTAATGACATTTTGAAGAAAATCCTTATTCTAATTAAAAAATTACAATTGCGTAAAACTGAGACTTTTGTTAAATTCATATCTTCCAACATCTATGATCACATTTGATGTCTACCTCCCAATAATAAGAGAGCATGCCTCTTGTAACAATTATGTGTAAGAAACAAACTAGAATCTGAACCTAAAATGAACACAGGAAATTATTTCATGTTTTATTCGACGGATTTTAATTAAAAGTATATTATTTGAGCTAGCAGGAAAATTATACGAGTATTATTTGTATCTAAAGCATGATCGTGTCAACTGAAGATTACAACTCTTAACTTTAATTAATTAATTTACTCTTAATTTAGCTACTAACGTTCGATTGATACTCTTCACTTCTGATAGATGCCAAATTATAATAAGAAAATTGGAATGACCTGTGTTTGATACATAGCGTTAATAAATTGACAAAAATATTTTTTTAACTATTTTGTGAGAAATTTATCAGTTTAATATATGAATATTATTGTTTTAAAGTTTTTTTCGTTAGATAGTTGAAAACTTTAAATTTTTCGTTGAATGCTGAAATCTGAGTCTTTTCCATATTAGAGTCACTTTTTTATACAATTCTATAGTATTATATGTTGTTTGAACTTAACTGAATCATCCGCGGATTTAATCTTGAAATTTAAGAACAGAAAATCATACCGCACTTCTTTAGTAAATGTTTTTTTGCGAGAAACCATTTTAACATACCAAAAAGTATGATGAGAAACTGACTAGACTTTAAAATGGTTTCTAAGTACATATAATAATCTATGGCTTAGAGGCCATTAACGGCCCTTAAACGTGTCTCAAATGAGACCTTACGAACCAATTTTAACGATTGGTGCACATTGTCATGTAACACGAAGATTTCTAGAGATATACATCTTTATTTATTAATTGGTCTTTCACCTTAGGTTTTTAATTTACCAATGAAAAAACTTTTGCCTACTTTAGTGTAATGAAATACATACGGAAAAGTGAGTTAAGGAAAAGTGATACTACAAACCTTTATTACATACATTTATTCTTATTTGTTATTTTTTTTTCGTTTATTTCTATGCAACTGTTTTGGGGCTCGAGGCACTCCCAACTCTTTCGCAGTTCGCTTATTTACGTCCTTACCTTACGCTTTGCAGTCAAATCGGTACGGCTATAGGTCCGAATTTACCTAACCATCTGCACATTGCATAGCTCCATCCTATACTGACATGGAAGATGGGTCGGCCCATGGATTCTCCACTCCAACAGTGGGTCATAGTTGTGTTCATTCACACCACCGATCGTAATCAAGTAGTGAAAATCCCTTTTAAATACTATAAATCCTGCCCCTATCGGGATTCGAACCCGGTACCTCCCGCTCCAACTGCCACAGCTTTAACCACTGCGCCACCTAGGCGGTCTCTTATTTGGTTATCAAAATATTAAGTGAAACAGATTATCTTTTACAAGAAAATAACCATCATTTCATTTAAAATATGTACATTTCCTCTGTTAAGTGTAATTGAATTAAACCATACACACACATTAAATATCTGCTCAATCAAATCACATAGTAATAATATACCTATGCTGTCTAGCCTATTAATCATTCAAAAAATAATAATGGCTTTACCGACGAGTTAAGATTATTCCATCTATTACAACGAGCAGAATCTAATATGCTGTTAGCAGTTTCGAACAGATTCTATTTTTTTTAATTGTTCATTATAGTGAGGAGATCAAAATACAGCGAATGTTTTCAATTTATCATCGAACTTGGTAAAAGTAAAAATTGCATAATGTGAGGCTGGGAGCCCTTGTGGCATGATTAGGGAATAAATACATGAAACGGCAACTAGTGTCAATAATATGATGTCGAGTGTCCCACTTAGCTAAACTAAGATATAAACAATCACGAAGTGCGAGATAGACAGCGTACATAACAAAAAAATTAATTTTACGTCAAAGCACTATCTGAATTGTGAAACCGGTAAACAACATTTATGTTGTTTATTTTATATTTTTATTAATACACATAATGCGCAATGAAATCAAAAAGTGATATAAGTTATATAACTATCTCTTTCTACAAAAATCAAATTAGAATCGATTCATATTATTTTCTTGTCAGTTATGTTGCATGTATTATTTATGTTTTTAATTTATTAGGTATAGTAAAAAACAACAACAAAAAATTGAAAACAATAATAATGTGATGATGAAATTGTGAAATTATCACGTAAAATTCCAAATATACAATACAGCTAAGATGAAGACTACAAACAGTAAAATTATCATTCAAAATGGATTTCTACTAATTTCAAAGCAAATTTTTAGATATTTTAAGTAAACTTACCAAAATCAATAAATTGTTTTATCGAAAGTGGCGATGGATTAAATTGTGAATAGAAATCCAACATTTTTTGAATGTTAGAAAATCTTGGTGGAAACAACCGCATTTTGGATAATTACTTTATCACAAGTTAAAAATGCAAAAATCACAGAAAATTTATATATAACCAAATTAAATTTGAAGGATTAAAATTATTGATGTAAAACTTCACTGATTTAATAATTTAGATACAAATTCCATCACAGTAGATACAAATTTTATTTTTGAAAAATTTTTCATAAACTTTTTTTAATTTATCATAATTATTCTAATTAATCTTTTTATATTGATAAAATTATTTTAATTTTAAATTCACTTCATCAAGAAACTGTGTCAATATAAAATAAATTTAATCAACTTTCAGCCATCGTACAATAATTATTTGCAAGAAATAAGAAAATCGAAAAGTATATTATTATAAAAAATGTAGTAATAGATTTATTTTATCACATAAACTGCTTGTTATTGCTCAAACACAAAGACCGCGCACACGGATATCGTTGTATAAACGTCACATATATGTATAATAAAAATGCCGTACATTCTCAACTTGGATTCGGCGTAAGGCAGGACGTTGAAACATACATAATTGCGAAAGACTTGCCAATACAGAAATATTAAATTTTTATTTTATAGTGGTTGATTTAAATTGATTTCGGATTATATGTACATACAAAATAGTTTTGTTTATTAAAATATATAAAAACTAATTTTTGAAGGAAGTTCTCATTTGGATATATTATTGTTGGCATAAGTTTTCGTTTAACTGACGAAAATTTTTGAATATTTTGTCAACTTACTAATGCTTACATCTGAAAATCTTTTCGATGTTTTTGTTACTTTTTACACGTTATTTGTCACTAATTTAAGTTGAGGAACCATGTTAGGGTACAATTTTGATGAACTTTTCTACAAAAATAGTATTATTCATATATTTGAACGAGAAATGTCGTACCACTATATTTTTTTAGTGAAAGATCTATGAACGAATTATTTGTTTTTTTTTTAAATTAAGTTAAGTCTTTAGTGATCGGTAGTATAGAAATGCCTTCAAAGTTTTCTTAAATCAAATTTTAAAAATTCAAAGTTGAATTTACTTAAAACGTTTTTTCGGGAGACGGTTAAATAAACCATAAATTGTTATTTAGTTCATGGCAAAAAGAATAAATAGATATATTAATTATGTATAAATAATAATATTTGTAGTATTATAAAAATATGAATATAAAATTATGTATTCTTTCAACCTTTCTGGTTACTTTTAGTTTTTGACGTTTAATTCGTTGAGCTCGAAATTCGAGAATACTGTTAAATGGTTATGTCTGACGTTCAATTTATTAATTTTTCGGAAATATAAGAGCGAGAGGAATATATAAAATGAGTGGCACTGCTATAATAAAAGTATCTACCATTATTTTTGGTTGTTTTCAATGTTAATTTTATAAGGTACCGTCTCCATAGTTAATCACCTTAGTGGTATATGTATATATTTTTAAAAAAATTAGAACATCTTATATGTATTATAATATTTGTTTATTTAAAAAAACAGAATTATCTAAATAAATCGTTTTATTTTTAGATCATATTCAAATTTGTAATTCAAATTTTTAATTTAAACTTGATGCAGGTTATAGATTTTATACGTTACTAAAATCATGAAGTGACGCTTTAATGAACAGGTTATATTTATTTCCTTAATAGTACTATGAGTTATTTGGCTACATACTTTGGTTTATTGGACTTATAAGTTTTTAAAATGTACTAGATTAAAAGTCAAAAAATAATTTGCCAGTTTACACGAGTTAAAGTACAAAAAATTTATATTATATCTCCTACAACGCTTACAACTCGTGGAAATAGCTGTATTTCAAATAAAACTCTTGTTGTTTTTTCTAAATAAACACAAATTATGTTTTAGTACAATTTTTAGATATATTTAAGTTATTTTTCTTTAAATCTTAACGATTATCTTCAAGAACATTACGAAGTTTTATGTTTAGATTAGAAATATATTTTTTATACTGAAGAGTCTAGTGTTGATTAGATGTAATCATGTCTACTTTAAAATTTAGTTTGATCGCAGCCGCTAGTGAAAATTTAGGAATAGGATACAAAGGGAATTTACCATGGCGGCTTAAGTAAGTTACTAAAAACAATTTAAAAATTAATTGTAAATTATTTTGTCAATTTTCTAGAAATGAATTAAAATATTTCAATCGAATGACGACTCACGTCAATGATCAATCAAAAACAAATGTGGTTATCATGGGAAGGAAAACATATTTTGGTATACCGGAATCAAAACGACCCCTTCCCAACCGATTGAATATAATATTAACTAGGAACCCAGATATGTCACTATATCCGAGTGACGTGATAATATGTTCCAGCTTTGATGAAGCATTAGAGAAAACTCAAGAGGATGAGATTTGTAATCAAATTGAAAATATCTGGGTTGTTGGAGGTTATGCGGTTTATGAGGAGGCAATTCGTTCGAATTTATGTTATCGTATTTACCTAACTGAGGTGAAAGGAACTTTTGAGTGTGATGCATTTTTTCCAAAATTCGATAAAACCAAATTTAAACTAGTAAATGATCCAAATATACCAAGTGATATTCAAGAGGAAAATGGGTTACAGTATGAATATAAAATATATGAAAAAGTTTAAATCGTTCCTGTAAAATGTATATAAAAATAATATGTTCTTAAATAATATAAATTATATGCAATTTATTTTTCATCTAACATTACATCAAGTTATGTTAATTACAGCTGTTTATGAAAAAATAGTGTTAATGTTCTATTCTTCAATCAATTAATCAAGTTCTATTCTTCAATCAATTAATCCAATACAAATTTTTATATTGCTTATTTTAATTACAATTAATTAAAGCACTAATCTTTAATTGGTTGTGGTTCATCATTACAATTAATATACATCCTATCAACATTTAAGTTATCTTTTATTTGGTTAATGAGGACACAAAATAAGCGTTAACAAGTGTTAAAATTATTTGCCCCGTTAACGGAAAATGTTTAGGAAAATGAACAATATGTACCTGAATTAACTCGAAAAAAAGAAATTGGTAATATTAATATTTAATTTACTTTGGAGTGAGTGAATAGCGCAGCTGTGATTTAACTACGATGAACTTATTTGTGGGTGGTTAAGGATAAGTGTTACGCTAACTACCAGTGGAAGGCATTTGCATGAAATTGTGTTTCAAACATAATGCCAATGTATACTCATAAAACAAACCACTTTGATAAAAAAATTAATGCGTGTTTGAAGTAATAGCCAAATTAAATTGCAAACGCTAAATTTTATGGTGGTATTTGAAATATGACTTCTTACCCTGAGCACTGCGGTGCTTTGAGGATGCAAATGTTTTATAACTTAAGTTTTGGTAAACGTTAATTTTTTGTTATTTTTCTTGACCAACGTCTGATCACAAGTGCACAAAGTTCATTTACATTTTAAACTAACCAAAACAAAAATTTACTGAGAGTGGATGAATTGTACACATATCTATACGTATTAACTATAACCCTGTTGAGTGCAGAACTCATGCTGCTCTGCACTCAACAGAGAGCTATGCAATGTACAGATGGTATTACGTAAATCGGATCTATAGCCGTACGTCCTCGATTTGGCTGTAATGGCGTAAGGTAGGACGTAAATAAGCGAACCGCGAAAGAGATTGGAAGGACAAAAAACAAACAAATTAAAAAATTATTATTTTATTTATAGTTAAGAGGTTTAAAAACTAATAATTACATATAAAGAATGACAAAACAAAATGTATTTAAAATTTAAATTATGAAATTATTTGATTAAAACTACAAATTTTATCTAATACTAACTTCTCTTTTTCGGCCAAAATCTCTTTTAAATCTAATTTGAAGTCTTGCAAATTTGGGAAAGTTTGACAGTCGGGAACATTTAAAAGAGAAGTAAATATACGTTCCCATACGGTTTTGTGAAAATATCGTGGTAATTTAGTTAAGATATTGATTTTTCCTAATTTATTACCGGTTTTCATGTAAAGCCCGAACAATAAAACATGCAGCGTTCCAGCCAGGCAGAACAAATCAGTTTGATATGTCCATGGACGACCGTCTTTCATTTCTGAACATATAAAATCTTCAGTTTTTATAGCATTTCTAAATGTTGTGTTTGGTGGAAAACGTTGCATATCAATTGAATTGCCATAATCAATGAGTTTTAACATAGGTCGACTGGAATCCAGCGATAAGGTCGTGGCCAATAGAAAATTATCCGGCTTGATGTCACCATGAATAATATCCGCCGAGTGTAAAAGATCAACGATGGTAAATAATTCTATAGCTAGTACCATAACTATCAATTCATCTATATGTCGAGATGTTGAGGTATAGATTTTATTGCAGACATCAAGCAATGTTCCATATTGAACGTAATCTGATACAAATATTGATGAATTGTTACCAATCATAGCATTATCGATTACCATAAATCTTGGCAAAAATTCAATGAATATTCTTTCAGTTATTATTAACGATATATAATATTCCCAACAATTAGGTGGCCGTTCTTGTTTTAGAACAACTATTTTATCGGAAACCACATCTTTAGCTTTATAAATAAAACCGTAAGCACCCTTTGAAATATATTTCAGCGAATTAAAAAGTTTACCTGCAATTTCGATTTTCGTTTTGTTTTTAAGCGATGGTACATTGTTGATTAATTCACAATCATCTCGTTTTTCAAGGTAATTAAAAAAATCTAAATGTTCCAAAAATGCGCTACATAAATCAACATTCCATGGATCAATATTATCAGAGGTCACACAATTATCGATTTGTTGGCGTGTTTGATTCAAATTTATTATTTTGTGTTGAAACGAATTTTCATTTGATGTTTGTTCATTATCAAGATTTTCTTCGTCATCAACCATTTCTTTAGGTTCATAGATACTTTTACCAAAATCTCCTTCCATAAAGTAATCTGATTCGCTTATTTTTGTAGAAAATCTTATTAGGTCGGAATTTTCTTCATTTAAGTTTGAAACTAATTTTGATTTTTGTCGATCAAAAATGGAAATATTTTCTGTGAACTCTTGCATTATCGATTGATTCTTAGGGATTGTTATCGCTGTTCCAATGATAGTAGGTTTTACATTTGTTTTCGTGATATTTTCGTTATTATTATTCAATAAAACGTCTTTAACACTCGGAATAGTCACTGAGTCATTTAAGATTATGGGTTCTGTAGGATTTAATTGGTGTTTACGCATTTTTGGTGATTTCTTAAAAAACTCTAACAATTCATCGTCAGAGTTATTATAGTTTTCTCTCTTAGGCGAAATATGATCCAATTTTAATGATTGAATAGGAAGTTTAATTTTTTTTTCTGGCGTTTTTGAGAACAGTTCACATAATTCATCTGTTTCATAGCACAATTGCTTTGTAGTGACGCTTTTAGGAAAAGTCAGCGAATCTTCAGTTAATTTTATGTTAGATATTCCTAATACGGTAACTTTTGATGTATCTTTACCACTAGGTTCTCTAGGACCTGAGCTCTCATGTATAGTCGACAAATTTTGCCCATTAGTCATAGTTTTAGATTTAACTGTATGATTACAATTAAATAAAAGTTTGGATGATTCGTTTCCATCTACAGAAGATTTGGTATGGGCCCCACTTCCACTTGCTCCACCAGTATTTGTTTCAGACGTTTCCATTATTACTGACAATTGTTTTGGAATGACGTCACTTTCTGGGGATGAAAGACTTTCAGATGACATTACTTTTATAGGTATTTTTGCTGTATTATTTATTTTATCGGATTCTTTTGACAGTTCAACAGTATCGCGCTTCTTTTTTTGGACAGGTGTGCTTGTCTCTTGTTGCTTAATAAACAAGACAAAGTTCTGGGTTGAAAATGTATCTTCCGTTGCAAAAGTACCTATATCATTTTCTTTGACATCTAATTGTGTAACTTGTATTGGTGTAGCAGTACATTTTTTAATAGTTTCAGTATGTAAAGGTTCTTTGAATTCAACTCCATTTCCATCTTCAAATATTTTGAAATTTGATTCTACTTTTAATGGTTCAGTACTATCTACCAATTTTGGTGATTCTGTTGTTGTTAATTGTAGAACCTGATTGACATCAACAGTGTCATCCGTAAATATTTCAAACGGTTTTAATGATATATTGGGTTTTAAATACATCGGTCCAGTTTCAATATGGGATGCGAAATCTTGTTCATTGTCCTCTTTCATATAATGACCAGTAGTTGTAGAAGTCATTTTTTCCAATGATATTTTAAATTTTTTTATTGCTGGTGAAGCAGTTGGTGTTTCAAATTCATTATTCCTACCATCACATAATAACTCAGACTCATCTATCACAGCAACGCTGTTATTACTATCAGCTCTACCAATATCCGTTTCATCCAACGATATGTTCATAACAACTGTTTTATTTTTTAATTGCATTGCATGCCACTTTTTTGCCAAAAAGTTTTCAACCGATAAATCTTCAGAATAATCATAATTTTTCCAACCACAAACATGAATACATTGATTATCTGGCAGTGTTTGTGGTGACGGTTCTGTTGCAAAATCGGATTGTTTTTGATTGATATTTGGAAAATATGGAGGAATGCGAGTTTTCAACTCGAGTCCTTTGTTTGTCCAAAACTTGTCATATTTTAACATAAATTGATTTTGAATATTACATTTTTTATAATATTTCCATGCTCTTAATTCTTCGGTTGAATATTCATCTCCATTTCCAGGATAAACCATTATTTTATCATATCTAGGCAAACAAAATGCCCTTTGCTCAGAAATAAAAAGCGGAAGACGAAATTCTGACTGTGGACGATTTGTACGTTTAAAATTCGAAGGAATTTGAATTGCAAATTTCTTGTCCAACTTTTCACGCGTTTCGTTTTCAGGTTCGGTTTTAATTGACAATCCCAAACATCCTATTGTTGATTGTTGTTGAACGAGTTGGTTTTTGTTTTCTTTGTCGAGTGTTTTATCATATAGACGGTGAGTGATTGATTTATCTTGACGATCGGAAATGATCCCGATTGGATTATCGGATTGTTTTGACGAATCTTGAAATATATTTCCAAGTTTATTATGAATGTTCGTTGATGTTATATTATTTGTGGTTGACAATTTCTCGAGAACTTTTATTTGATTTCCAACATGATTGTTTTTATAAGCTTTAAGGGATGTCAAGTTTCGACGTCTTTCCACCATTGCTAAGAGAAATTTCTGTTTATCATCTTCGGTACGATTTAACAATCTCGCTGGGATACTTAAACTAAAAGTTTTCTGTGCTTGATATAATTCGTCTAATGGTTGGGCATTTGCATCTATTCCTCTGATAAATATTTCATTTGCTTTATTGAAATTTTCCATCAAATCGTAGTAATATGCCCAACTAATGTAAAAATCGGTTACCATTGTACCAATTCCATGATCGTAGAGTTGTTGGTATATTTCAGTAGGATTTTCATGCATATCAATCTAAAAATGTTAAAATTTGCGTTTAGATATATTTTGAATAAATTTTGACATAACTTACGAATTTTATATATAATTTGATAAATCTTCTATCTTGAAAATATTTTGGGTTGTTCCCAAATTGAGAAAAACATTTGTTTAGGAGTTCGTGAATCAAACATTCTCTTCCACTTTCTGGAGAGCACTGCTCAACCCATGATATATAATCAAACCACAATTCTAACGGATCGTCTCCACAGTAATTTCGAATGTTTTCTTCATATTCACTATAAATTTTAAAATAAAATAATCTTAATAAAGTACATTGTTTAAGTATAAAATGAACACTTCAGAAAATAATTATTATTTCTATGTTTAATAGAGAAAAGAAAAACTAAGAAAATTAATTCATTTCCAAGTTTATTATTGTATGAATACTGAAAAACGTAAAATTAAATATATTTTTGAAATATTAAAATTGCATTTAGTTAATTTTTCATTTATTTTTTAAGTTGAATTTAAAAACAGTATTTGGAATATTTTCGCGTTGTTTTATTGTATACCTTTTTCGACACTTTAACTCTTCACCTATTAACTCAACGTTCATTGTATTATTTAAACAAGTTTCCCTCGTTGTTAATGCAAATGGTTTGAGACTATCTTTAACAGGTCCAAAATTCATTTTTAAATAAACTTTATTAAAACAAATATAAAATTTATTTATTAGCTATTGACAGATACAATTTTTACTGTTGGGTTTTAAAATTAAAATACAAATTTTTATTAAATTCAACCTGAAGTAAGCAATAGTTTGTGATATACTAGTAATTCAATACAAGTATACAAATTCAAAGTATCAACGAAAATATACCACTTTCACAAAAGAGGCAGCACTATCAAAGAAAAAGTATTGCGCTCTTATACCGGGTGTTAGTTTTAAACTGAGACGATTAAATATCTCGATAAATAGCTACTCTGCGGAAAAAATGTCCATAGTCAAAAATTACCGCGAGGGAAATACATTAGTGCAAAAAAACAGTCCCCCACCCCCCGCTTTGTAGGTGGGGCGGGGGTAACTTTTAAACTAAGATAGGAAGACATATTGTTACGATTTCGCCGAGTGGTTATTCTAATAATTTATCCGGTTCGATCACTGGATTGTGAATATTAAACTCGCAAAGATTAAATTTCAATTAAATTTATTTCCCACAAATATTACACAAACATTACACAAATATTTCACAAATAATTCACTAATATTTATTTTCACTATTATTTTACACAATATTTATCACTACTATTATTTTAACACTTCACTTTCACTATTATTTTCACTTCCCGATATTAACACTTCAAAATTCAAAATTGAACTGTTTCGTAACTCAAATGTCTACACGTATTTATACGACGCAAAGGCTTGTAGAACATTCCATTATTTTGCTTCTCTACACTTCTCGAATTTTCGTTGCGTCATATTTGGTTCGCTCCGCCTATTTCATTATTTCTTTTTACTTTGTTCGTATGTGTAAACATTTGGTTACAGGGTAATCCCTATTGTTATAATTTTCTTTTCAATTATCACAGGTGACATCTGTGATTCGTGACACTACCCTCCGCCCAAATCTGTTCGTCCCGAACAGGATTCAGATCTCTTCCTCTATAGAACGCCAGTCGTTCCAGGTGTACAAACTTGGGTTTGCCTCGTACTCCTCTTTGAATCCTATAGATCACATCGTTAGTTCTGACCTTGTACGGTCCCTCCCATCTAGGTTCTATCTTCTTTGATAATCCGTTACTTTGTCGTGTTCCTGTTCCTCCATCCAATTTCCCCCAAACAACCGTTTCCGAGTGTGGTGGTCGCTTCGTCCGATGATCCAGTTTTATCCTCCTTACGATTGGCTCCTCCCCGTTGTTCAGATGCAAAGGCAGTTCGACATTACCGCAGCCCAATGTTCCCCGTCCAAAATCCAATACGAATCCATTTCGCTTCATGAAGTCCATTCCCAGGATGACCTCATCCACAATATCCGCAACCAGAACTTCATGTCGAAAGCTGTTTTTACCGATTCGTATTGTCACCTCCTTCTTTCTTTTGATAGCCGCACTGTCGCCTGTCGCCGTTTGTAACTTGAACCCTTCCATAGGTCGAACTCCATCCGTGATAAAATCCGGCCGCACAATCGTTTTCGTTGCTCCGGTGTCCAACGTTATTATACTGGATCGCCCCTCTACTTTGCCTTTCACCATCAAGCTATCACCGCCTTTTGCCAATCTGGAAATGGGGATGAAGGTTATGGCGCATTTAGTTGTGGGAGTCAGCTTTTGCTCCTCAAAGCTGACTCTTACTCGTTTAACGCCTTTGTTGTTGTTTGACGTTCCTCCTCGGCTGCTGCTTTTCTTTCCTCTGTTGGTCTTCGGTACATCGGAGATGGTGTTCTCGCCCGTTTGCGCCTTATCTCCCAGCATTCCCTTGAGATTTGTCCTATTTTGTCACAAACCCAACATCTTATTTTACTAGTTCCATCCCGGAATCTCGTTGTCCGCCAGTTATCTGCTGGTCTGATGTTATTTCCCTGTTTGTGACTGATTGCTGGTTCTACTTCCACACGACGTACCTTGACTGCTGGTTTGATGATGTTGTTAGCAGTCTCGTTGTAAGGGCACACGCGATGGTTTCCGCAAACGTTGCTTTTGGAGACAACACAACAGCACGTCTCGTATCCGGATCCCGTATTCCATCTGTGAAGGCGTCGATCTTAATACGCTCTGTGTATTCACCTGCCATGTTGTAGTGGGCGAGGTGCACTAGTCGCTCTATATCAGCTGCATACTCTTGAAGCGTCTCTCCAACCCGCTGACATCGTCCCTTCAACTCCATACGATGTAACTCCCGTCGATGGTCTCCTCTGTATTTGCGCTCCAGAGCTAACATGATTTTGCCGTAATCCTCCCGTTCGTATTCCGGCACGATTTGTAGGAGATCCGCAGCACTTCCCTTTAACGCCACAATTAATGCTGCTACCCGATCCTCTTCACACCAACCGTTCCTTGTGGCCGCCATTTCAAACTGGAGTTTGAAGATGTTGAATGGTGTGGTTCCGTCAAATGTTGGTGGCTTCAATTTTATTGAGCTGGTTGGTCGAGTAACTTGAGCACTGCCGTTGGTTTTTAAGTCCATCAGTTCTTTCTCAATCTTCATGATTCTCTGATCTGCCACCTCAGATTGCTGAAGACTGCGAGACTCAAACTGCTCAAGTTTACGCTCCATTTCTATTTTAACTGTGTCAACTTTTGTGTTCAACGTAACGGAAAGCTCTAGAAATTTTTCGTTGACACATTTTTCTTGCTGCTCCAACCGTTCGATAATGCTCTCTTGACCGGTTCTCATACATTCCTGATCGGCTCGCATCTGCTCCTTCAAACTTTCTTGTCCGCTTGTAATATCGGTTTTGAGCCCACCGATCATCTGCTCCTGTTTGGCTATCATTTGTTGCATAACAGCCATTAGTTGCCCCATATCGAAACCTCCAGATGTTGTTGGAGTAGTTTCTTTAACGACGACATTCTGGTCTTCTGGTCTGGTCGTTGACTCTGTAGTTACTTCAATCGCTTGCACCTCGGTTGAATCCAGTGCCCCAAAATTAAAATCATGTTGATTTGGGTCAACATTATCATCCAACAAAGCGATACGGAGTCTCAACTGCAACTCATTTCGGTTGCCCGCTGTTGGTAGATTCCGTAGCCCCAACTCCTTCTTCAAATCTGCCACTTTTAAGTCAATTAATTTCATCTTGGATATTCACAATCCCACCGCTGTCACCAATTGTTACGATTTCGCCGAGTGGTTATTCTAATAATTTATCCGGTTCGATCACTGGATTGTGAATATTAAACTCGCAAAGATTAAATTTCAATTAAATTTATTTCCCACAAATATTACACAAATATTACACAAATATTTCACAAATAATTCACTAATATTTATTTTCACTATTATTTTACACAATATTTATCACTACTATTATTTTAACACTTCACTTTCACTATTATTTTCACTTCCCGATATTAACACTTCAAAATTCAAAATTGAACTGTTTCGTATCGTAACTCAAATGTCTACACGTATTTATACGACGCAAAGGCTTGTAGAACATTCCATTATTTTGCTTCTCTACACTTCTCGAATTTTCGTTGCGTCGTATTTGGTTCGCTCCGCCTATTTCATTATTTCTTTTTACTTTGTTCGTATGTGTAAACATTTGGTTACAGGGTAATCCCTATTGTTATAATTTTCTTTTCAATTATCACAGGTGACATCTGTGATTCGTGACAATATTTTTTATTGCAGATACGGATTTTACCACTAAAAGTACGTATGATTTGCATGAAATATTTTGTTCGGTTTATGATAGATGGCGTTGTAATCGACGAAATTCTGTCACGAATCACAGATGTCACCTGTGAGAGTTAAGAATAAAATTATAGCAGTAGGGATTACCCTGTAACCAAATGTTTACACATACGAACAGAATAAAAACAAATAATGAAATAGGCGGAGCGAACAAACACGACGGAAGAACATTCGCGAAGTGTAGAGAAGAAAAATAATGGAACCGGGTTCGAATCCCGATTCCGGGGCAAGATTCAAATTGGTTTTTCACCTTCGATCGTTTGGGTGGTGCGATCGGTGGTTTAAAACTGAACATATATCTGGATCTTCTGTCGTGTTTAGAATTCATGGGCCGACCCATCTTCTATGTCAGTACTATAGGCTGACAACTGACATGAAACTATGCAATGCGCAGATGGCATTACGAAAAAACTTATATATATTTTTTTGACCTACTGTTATTATACATTTATTCGTTATTTATTTAAAATTATATACATATTAAAAATGTTAACGATCACTTATTTTTTTTTAATGATTCGCTCTTTCGCTTTTGTTTTGTCAAGTATTTGTGTCGTATAAATACGTGTAGACATTTGAGTTACGAAACAGTTCAATTTTGAATTTCGAAGTGTTAATATCGGGAAGTGATAAAAAGTTAAGTGTTAAAATAATAGTGGTGATAAATATTGTGTAAAATAATAGTGAAAATAAATAATAGTGAATTATTTGTGAAATAATTGTGGAATTTATTGGGAAATAAATTTATTGTAAAAATTAATCTTTGCGAGTTTAATATTCACAATCCAGTGATCGAACCGGAAAAATTATTAGAATAACCACTCGGCGAAATCGTAACAATATTGTTTATACACAAATAATTCACTATTATTTATTTTAACTATTATTTCACACAATAATTATCACTGCTATTATTTTAACACTTTACTTTCACTTTTAATCACTTCCTGATATTAACACTCCGAAATTTAAAATAGAACTGTTTTGTAACCCAAATGTCTACACGTATTTATACGACGCAAATACTTATAGAACATTCCATTATTTTGCTTCTCTACACTTCGCGAATGTTCTTCTCGTCGTATTTTGTTCGCTCCACCTATTTCAATATTTATTTTTATTCTGTTCGTATGTGTAAACATTTGGTTACAGGGTAATCCCTACTGCTATAATTTTCTTCTTAATTATCACAGGTTACATCTGTGATTCGTGACACTACCCTCCGCCGAAACCTGTTCGTCCCGAACAGGATCCAGACCTCTACCTCTATAGAACGCCAGTCGTTCCAGGTGTACGACCTTGGGTTTTCCTCGTACTCCTCTTTGGATCCTATAGATCACATCATTTATTCTTGTTATGACCTTGTACAGTCCCTCCCATCCAGGTTGTAATTTTTGCGATAACCCTTTCTTACGTTGTGGGTTGTGAAGCCATACCAATTGACCCTCGTCAAATTCTTTATTGTTTGCTCGTATATCATACCGAGCCTTTGTTTTATCACTGAACAATTTGATTTTCGCTCTGACAAATCCGTGTATGTTGTTGATCTCCTCTTTCAAGTTGTCCACATATGCTTGTCCACATTTGGCTGATGATGGAATCGCTCCGAATTTGAGATCGCCTGGCAGTCTAAAATTGTTGCCGAAAAGTATCTTCACCGGTGTTACTCCTGTTGTGTTATGTATCGCAGATCGATAGGCCATTAAGAATAAGGGAATACCTTGATCCCAATTCCTCTGGTTTGTATCCACTGTTTTGGCTATGAACTCTTTCAATGTGGCATTGAAACGCTCCACCATGCCATCAGACTGTGGGTGGAAAGGTGTTGTCCGCGTTTTATTTATTCCCGGTAACTGGCACATCTCCCGGAAGACAACCGATTCAAAATTCCGCCCTTGGTCGGAATGCAGTTCCATTGGTACCCCATAACGGCTTATTCAATTGTATACCACTGCATTGGCGATTGTGGTTGTTTCCTGATTTGGAATCAGATATACCTCTGGCCACTTACTGAAGTAGTCCATTACTACCAATACATATTTGTTGCCACTTTCGCTGGTTGGAAATGGTCCTGCAACATCTATGGCAATCCTCTCAAATGGTGCTTCCACATTATACTGTTGCATCGCTCCACGGCTCTTCTTTGCCGGTCCTTTCACTGCCATACATTGGTCACACTTTTGACACCATTTCAGCCTGTCTACATCCTGCCCAGTAGAATCTTTCACGTACCTTGGCTAACGTTTTGTTATTTCCTAGGTGGCCTCCGCTTGTTCCTCCGTGGTATTCCTCCAGTATTTCCGCCATCCTGATCCTCGGTACTGCTACCAACGATTGCCTCGTTTTGCCATCGGAGCTCTCCCATGTTCACTTTAAGCATCCGTCTTCCATGGTTAAACTATCCCATTGGGCCCAATAAGCCTTGATAGTTGGGCCTTTATCCGCAATATCGCTCCAAGTGGGACGATGTTCTCCTCCATGAATTTGATAATCACAATTAAATTTCGCGGTCTTGGCCAATCCTTTACGGCGGAGATCTTGTCTTCATCTGTATGAATGCCGCTTGTTGTTATTTTGTGTCCAAAATATTTGACTTCATCCCGGAACAATACACATTTCTTCGGACTTAACTTTAATCCTGCTGATTGGATTCTTTCGAATACTTCCTCTAGATTTCGTAGATGCTCGTTGAAGTCCTTTCCCATAACGATGATGTCGTCTAAATAAACCAGGCATGTTTTCCAGTGGAGTCCTTTAAGTACGCGTTCCATTAGCCGTTCGAAAGTCGCAGGGGCGTTACAAAGTCCAAATGGCATGATATTGAATTGCCATAATCCATTGCCCACACTGAACGCTGTCTTTTCCTTATCTTCGACTGCGACCTCCACTTGCCAATAACCGCTCTGCAGATCTAATGTTGAAAACATCCTTGCTCCTGCCAATGTATCCAATGTGTCGTCGATCCTTGGTAACGGGTATCTATCCTTCTTGGTAACTGTGTTGAGCTTCCGATAATCAACCCAGAATCTCATGCTTCCATCCTTCTTTTCCACCAATACTACTGGTGAACTCCATGGACTCGTTGACTGCTCAATTACTCCCGATGTTTGCATATCAGTTAACATCTTATCCACTTCTGCTTGTTTAGCTAATGGCAACCTTCTTGGCGCTTGTCGAATAGGTGTTGATGTTCCTGTGTCGATCCGGTGTTTAACCATGTTTGTTTTGAAATTATCTTCCGGTGCACCACAGAAAATGGACATATATTTCTGGAGCAAGTCCTTTGCTGCTTGTTTTTCTTTTGACGTTAATTGTTCCGTCCATTTCTGTGTTAGTTCCTCCGTTATTTTCCGTTGTCGTTGGTCCTTGGCCATTACACACGGATTCGCCTCCTCGTATTTTATAATGGTGGATACTTCCTCACCTCGACCGATGATAGTTCCCTTTTTGATGGTTTTTGTCACACCCGATAAATTAAGAGCCCGTATCGGAACTCTAAAGTCACAATCCGGTTTAACCAAAGCTTTACCAATGATAATTTCTTTGGTTTGTATCTTGTCACTGTTGGCTTCCACAACCCACAACCTTTGTGTTCCAGGACCTCCATCCGATCTCCCCCAAACAACCGTTTCCGAGTGTGGTGGTTGCTTCGTACGATGATCCAATGTTATCCTCCTTACGACTGGCTCCTTCCCGTTGTTCAGTTGCAAAGGCAGTTCAACATTACCGTAGCTCAATGTTCCTCGTCCGACATCCAATACGAATCCATTTCGCTTCATGAAGTACATTCCCAGGATGACCTCATCCACAATATCCGCATCCAGAACTTCATGACGAAAACTGTTGTTCCCGATTCGTATTGTCACCTCCTTCTTTCCTTTGGTAACCGCACTGTCGCCTGTCGCCGTTTGCAACTAGAATCCATCCATTGGCCGAACTCCATCCGTGATAAAATCTGGCCGCTCAATCGTTCTCGTTCCTCCAGTATCCCACGTTATTATACTGGATTGTCCCTCTACTTCGCCTCGCACCATCAAGCTATCGTCACCTTTTGTCAATCTGGAAATGGGGATGAAGGTTATGGAGAATTTGGTTGTGGGAGTCAGCTTTTGCTCCTCAAAGCTGACTCTTACTCGTTTAACGCCTTCGTTGTTGTTTGGCGTTCCTCCTCGGCTGGTATTTTTCGTTCCTCCGGTGCCCTTCGGTACATCGGCGATGGTGCTCTCGCCCGTTTGCGCCTTATCTCCCAGCATTCCCTTGAGATGTGTCCTATTTTGTCACAAACCCAACATCTGATCTTACTAGTTCCATCCCGGAATCTCGCTGTCCGCCAGTTATCTGTTGGTTTGATGTTATTGCCCTGTTTGTGACTGATTGCTGGTTCCACTTCCACACGACGTACCTTGACTGCTGGTTTAATGATGTGGTTTGCAGTTAATGCACACGCAATTTGCAGTAGTTCTGCAGCACTGCCTTTTAACGCCACAATTTACGCTGCCACTCGATCCTCCTCAGACCAACCACTTCTTTTGGCGGCCATTTCAAACTGGAGTTCGAATATGTTGAATGGTGTGGTTCCGTCGAACGTTCGTGGCTTCAATTTTATTGAGCTGGTTGGTCGAGAAATTTGGGTACTGCCGTTTGTTTTAAGATCCATCAACTCCTTTTAAATCCTCATGAATCGTTGGTCGGTTACCTCAAGTTGTTGATCTATATCCTTCTTAACCGTGTCTACTTTTGTATTTAATGATTCCGACATTTCTTGAAATTTCTCGTTGACATCGGCCATTCAATTTTGTTGAAGCTTTTCCTGGTGATCCATTCGTTTAATCAACCTTTCCTGATCGGATCGCATCGGTTTCTTTAGATCGCTCTTTAATTGATCTTGGCTGGTAGATATTTTTCCTTCGAGGCCGCCGATCATTTGCTGCATTGCGGCCATTAGTTGCCCCATATCGAAACCTCCAGATGTTGTTGGAGTAGTTTCTTTAACGACGACATTCTGATCTTCCGCTCTGGTCGTTGATTCTGTTGTTACTTCAATCGCTTGCTCCTCGGTTGAATCCGGTGCCCCCAAATTAAAATCATGTTGATCTGGGTCAACATTATCATCCAACAAAGCTGTACGGAGTCTTAACTGCAACTCATTTCGGTTGCCCGCAGTTGGTAGATTCCGTAGACCCAACTCCTTCTTCAAATCTGCCACTTTTATGTGAATTAATTTCATTTTGGATATTCACAATCCCACCGCTGTCACCAATTGTTACGATTTCGCCAAGTGGTTATTCAAATTATTTATCCGGTTCGATCACTGGATTGTGAATATTAAACTCGCAAAGATTAAATTTCAATTAAATTTATTTCCCACCAAAATTACACCAATAATTCACAAATATTTATTTTAACTATTATTTCACACAATAATTATCACTACTATTATTTTAAAACTTTACTTTCACTTCTTATCACTTATCGATAGAAACACTTCGAAATTCAAAATTGAACTGTTTCGTAACTCAAATGTCTACACCTATTTATACGACACAAATACTTGTAGAACATTCCATTACTTTACTTCTCTACACTTCGCGAATGTTCTTCTCGTCGTATTTTGTTTGCTCCGCCTATTTCATTATTTATTTTTATTCTGTTCGTCTGTGTAAACATTTGGTTACAGGGTAACCCTTACTGCTATAATTTATAACTCTTTTTAGTTATCACTGGTGATATCTGTGATTCGTCACAATATTTATAATATAAAAAATAAAACTTCCATTATAAGGAATATTTTTGAACTAAAAATATCAAATTTTTATTTGATTGAAATTAATCCTGCTGATCGGATTCTTTCGAAGGTTTTGTAGAGGCTCATTGAAATCCTTTCTCAAAGAGATGAGACATGTTTTCTAGTAGATACCTTTAAGTACATGTTCCATCAACCGTTCGAAAGTTGCAGGGGCATTACAAAACCCAAATGACATGACATTGAATTGCCATAATCTATTTCCCACCCTAAACGCTGCTTTTTCTTTACCGTCTACGACTTTCCCTCGCCAATAGTCACTCTATTCAAGAAGCTAATGCAATATTGAAAACTTTCGTGCATCTGCCTGACCAATGTATCCAGAGTGTCATTGATCCTAGGTAAACGGCAACTATCCTACTTGGGAACTGTGTTGAACTTCCGATAATCAACGTAGACTATCATGCTTCTAACCTTCTTTTGGTGTATTGATCCGTCCATTCTGTTAATTCTTCCGCATTTTGTTCGTGTTGTTTATCCTTGACTTTTACAAGCGGATTCGCCCGCTCGCAATTTATAATGGTGGTCGAATTCCATCCTTCAGAAAATTCGGCCGTACAATTATTCTCGTTGTCTTGTGTCTTGCGTTAACATAATGTATTGACGTTTCTACAATATTAATTATATCATTTTTTTAGATGATGTGATAGAATAGATAGTGATACAATTTTTACAGAATAGTAATTATATAAATACAACTTAATTTATGACATTGTAAACAGTTTTAATATGACATATGCCACAAAGAATGAAATATTGATAGGTAAAAAAAAGATGGTGTTAAGAAAGATTCTCACCACGCCGTTCGCAAAAATTAACATGCTTCGGATGACATAAAAAGTGATTGTTGAGTGTAAAGGATTGGATGGGCTGACTTAACTTGACCAGCTACAATGTGCAGCAAAATACGTACAATTAGTTTGTAAGGTCTCAGTTGGGACGCGGTTAGGGCCGTTTACAGCCTTTAAAGCCATAGATTATTAAAAAAGAGATGGAACTAGTGTTGTCGTTTTTATCCGTATCAATATACGACGCGAAGTTGTTAATCCATGATTCACCTGCAGTAAACTCCGACAGTTAATTTTTATCATATTTTTTATTACTAACTGTGATAAAGCTTCACTATATGCCCTGATCATGACACTCTAGTGTCATGATCAGGGCATATAGCAATCCTAGGAATATAATTAATTAATATGGGTAAAAGTGAGCTGTTCTTTTTACTAGACAAATGACTCTTAGGTACAATTCCTCCGAAAACTGGGTATCATACATTCTACTTTGTTTAGAAATCAAGTATTAAGGCTCTACATAGCGATTATGTACAAATTTTAGCTAAAAAAATTCGATAAACTAGCACTCCAGGTGATGAAGTGTGTACTATCGCTTGATCTTTGGGTCAAAAGGCGTGCTGTTCAATATCCACTCTCAGGTCTGCGTGACCAAGGCGGTCGTTTCACTAGTGTAAGGCATAGTCTGTTATGGGGAAAGTTAGGTGATAAATGGGAATAAAATTAGTGCTATTTTGAGAGCAATATTCTATTGAATAGAGATGACCTTCATAGTTGTACCTGGATCTGTCAGCCTAGGCTGCTTTAAGGACTATAAGCTTCGATATGCTTTTTTCGAAAGTGGTTTAGCAGGCAATAATTAGCTTGACTCAACTTGACAGTAAAAATAAAACTGGACTTCACTGAAGAAATAAGACAAACTCATCTCACACCATTCTTTGGAACAATTATAAATAGCAAAGATGTTGACTTTAACTGTTCGCGTTTAACTGTGATAGGCGTACTTTGAGAGTCTTGTTGGATATTTACACTGTACATTGTTCTTAAATGATCACAATTTTCATTCGTAAGATACTCGGAAATATGCTTATTGCGAGCAGTGCTGGAAAGGAGCAGCGGAAACTGTTAAGCACTTCCTGTGATAATATAATCCCAAATTCATCCGAATCTGCACATTGCATAGCTCCATGACAGATTATAGTACTGACATGGAAGATTGGTTGGCCCATGAATTCTGCACTCCAACAGGGGGTCATAGATGTGTTCATTACACCACCGATCGTAATCGTATAGTCAAAAATCCCCTTACCATCCTGCCCCTATCGGGATTCGAACCCGGTACCTCCCGCTCCAACTGCCGTAGTTTTAACCACTGTGCCACCGCCCGCGGTGTCTACTAAATAGCAGTAGAATTTTGACATACCATATTCAGAAAATTCGATTTCGTTTTGTCTTTGTAGTTTCATAATAGCGGTTTTTTCGATATCGGATTTTCATAATAGCAAAACCCGCTTTGGGATCCGATATCGAATTTTTCATAATAGCCTCCCAGTAATGCCTGCGTCTGCGATGTTTTCATTGATTTTTTTATACGAAAATAATCGTTGACCAATTTATTTGATTAAAATTTAAGAATACAATAAAATTCGAGTAGATTTTCTACACCAGGACTTTGTTATTCTTACATAATGATTTTATCATTCTTTTTGTGTAACTAAAGTATAAGTCAAATGCATTTTATCCCAGATAATAATAAATTATAAAACGAAGATTAGTAAATTTTTGAAGAAAAATTTTGGTGATCTTAATTGGCAACTACATAGCAATCGGTAAAGAGCACTAATTTAGATTTATTACGTGGTAATGATTAATAGAAGCAGTTGGGAGCATTAGTATTAGGGCGCGAGAGGTGAAATTCGTGGACCGGAAGCATTCTATCAAAAACTATAAATATACAAAGACTTCCATAATAACATAAAAAAATATACATTTTTAAATTGATGTTTTAAAGTGCAATTTCTAAAACGAAAAAATTTTAAAATGAGAAACAAATGCATACAATTATTTTACTACTACAAGTACAACAAGGTTTAGATTTCAGTCTTCTTTGAAGCGATCGTACCCAAAATAAAATTGGTCGTACCCAAAATAATTTACTCGTATTTTGTATGAAATGGAAAGTCTTTGTATATTTATATAGTCTTTGATTCTATTCTTTTTCTCAGGCATTTGTTTACAAAAACGAAACGTCAATGTGTCACGAAATGTGTGTGATCTTCTATGTGTGATTCCCTGTTTCACTATCCATACAGGAAAACTGATTTCTCTCACGCATTGAACAATCGTAGTTTTGTTTTTCTTTACAGGGCGGATTACAAGCCTTGTGAATGTTGAACGTTTTTCTGGCTTAGTGATGCGTTGATTGATGTCTTCTTCTCGTACCGCCTGATTTTGCTAAAGTACAACCGAGGTATACGAATTTCTAAAGTTCTTCGATTGAAGTAATATTAATGGTGATTCTCCTTGATTTTACTGATGTTTATTTTCAATCAATGCGTGATCTGACAGATTCTGTATTATCTACAGCATATGAGCATGTTTACGTATTATCAGACTAATGTCAACTGCGTAGTCAAGATCAATGAGTCGCGTTAGCGAATAGCATTTTGAATAGAAATAGAAGCGGAGATAGTGATTTGTAACAGATAAACAGAGTCTTGCATTACTTTTCCCGAGTTGAAGAATTTTTCATTTTGTTTTCCTTTATATGAACTTTCCTTTATATGCTTCCTGCATAGCGATACATCTTTTTGATTACTTCTTCGGTATTCCGCAAAGTGTCTTCCAGATTGCGTTTCGATTGATTGAGTCAAATGCACGATCGAAATCTACGAAAAGTAGGTACAGTTTTGAATTCATTCGTTTGATTGTTCTATAATGGTACGATCTGTACAGCTCCTTCCAAGAAAACTTGTTTTCTGGTTGATTAATGGAAATATTCGTTCAGGGATTATCAACGCAAATACTTTTATTGTGCTGTTGAGAAGAAAGATACCTCTTTAGTTCTCACTTTCTCTTAGGTCTCCTATCTTGTGGATCGTAATGGGTTAACCTTATTTCATTCTGCGAATTTTTTTTGGTATTCCGTACTTCAACTAATAGTGTTGTTATAATTCCTGCTGTTATATGTGCATTGACTTTAAATAGTTCAGCTAGCATATTATCTGTACCAACGATCTTATTATTTTTCAGCTTCTGAGTGACAGTTCTAACTTCCCGTTCCATTGATGGATGGTTGTTGATAATTTGGTTACAGTTGTAATCTGGTTCGATTGTGCAGTGGTCTTCAAAGTATTCTTGCTATCTATTTAGTTGTTGCTCATGTGTGGTAATACTTTGATCGGCAGATATTTTATTGGCTTAAGATTTGTGAATTTTCCTCTGACCTTTCATACACATTAGTGTAATAGTGTGCGCATATTTTTCTTCTTATAGTGCTTCTTCTGAAGTTTTGAGAATGCCTTCTGTGATCATTGCTTGCCATATTCTCTTCACTTTTTTTGCTATGTCTTCTTATTATTATCTAGTTTCCATTGTATTCTGTGGCCCTATTCTGGTAATTCCCGGAGAATACGGTATTGGGGAATAATTTTATATGTAATTAGAGTTTAAATATTTTTTTTCTGGCATACTGAGGTAAAAAGCTAGTGTTAAATTGGGAATAATTTTTCCTTCCAATTTTGGTATGGAAAAATTATTCCCAATTTATAAATATTTACATCGAACTTTTTTCGTCAGTAGGCCGGAAAAAATATATTTGAACAGAAATTTCATATAAAATCTTTCCCCAGTTTCCTATTCCCTAATTTCTCGTGGAATTACCAGAATAGGGCCACTGGTCACATGAGTATTTTGTATTTGTTCTCAATTTTGTTCTATGGTAAGTTGATTAGAGAAAAATTGATTTGAAATTTGAAATTTCTTTAATTGTATCTCTTAAACTACCCATGTTGAATTTACTTAACAACCAAGACAACGTCTTAATTGTTTGTATGTTTTCACATTAACTATAGTTTAATTTTGAATGTTGCTATACTAACAGTTGATGGTGCAAATCTGCTCCTTTCATTATCTAAACATATTGAGAAAGGTTAAAACAATTGTATTAACTACTACGTGATTAATTTTGTTTTTCCATTTTTATTAAGAACAAGTGTATTTATGTATATCTGTGTGTTGTTAAAATGCTTACGACTTCATTGTGTTCTCCACTATTTTTGTATCTTTCTTGTCTAACACTCATATATCTAGATGTTGCGTGAGCGTTTCATTTCATTCTTAACTTGTCAGTTTCCAATTCGTATCAGTCTATGAAAGCTAATATTTTATTTCGGGTCAAAATTTGAATCTGCTGGTTATTTCTTCTAGTGTTTTTTCTGTAATGATTTTTGTTTCAGCTTATTAAATGATTTGTCAATTGAATCTAATACAGTCCTGGGACTGGATAAAGAAGACATATTGGCATATTGTGAGTAGATTTCGTTATTTTATTGAATTTCTCTTTTCCTCTATGATGTTCTCGAGTGATCCCCAAATTTGTACTGACAAAAGTAAATATTGCTTGACTTATTAGTAAAACAGTTATCGCCTTCTCTTTCACTGCCACTCGACATTACAACACAAGTTATTAAACCTTAGGTATTAAACCTTAGTGAATTTGTATAGTATTTGTCTGTCTTATTTGAACTTGCAAACATACGAGTATCCGTCAGCATTCCAATCCTCTCGAGTTCTTTCTCTTTTCTACACGGAGTATACACGGAGTTGAATTATTTATTAAACAATGTAAGAGATTTTGTGCTTATTGTAGATTTACACAAACTGCTTCTACTTTTGATTTTCTATCTCAATACGAATTATTAGCATTAAATAAATAAATATAACTCATAAAATGTTAAAAATCCATAGATGAATATATTAAATAGAACTGATGGCTGCCTTGATGCCAGAATGAACTTCGATTACTTTAGATAATAAATCATTTAAGCTGCAGATCAACGCAGATTCATTTTTGCAGTAATTTCGCATTATAATTTTATCATAAAAATCTTAAGGTTAGATTACTTTCAGAAATTTAAGGAGATTGAATTCAATGTCTTTTTGAAGCAACAAAAACATTTTGAGCATCATCGTTGCAGTTAATTTTGACCATACTTTGAAAATTAGTTCACATATATGCTATCATTAGTATTACTGTAGTTTTATTCAATAACATGTTATAGTTAATAAGCCCGATACAATTCAAGAGCTTTCAATTACTTCAAAATTACATATGTCCTAAAAAACACTCTTTGTCATAATATTGTGGGACAAATCACGATAACACCAGCCGTGAGAGTTAAAATAACGTTGAAAATTGTGGCAGAAAATGAACCGTCGCCATGTAGCCAAATGTTTTCAAAAGTGAATAAAGATTAAAAAGAGAATAAAGAGAATGGAAGGTCCACGAAATGTAGAGGTAGAAGTCTTATACAATGGAGATTTCTTTAAGGATTGTCGTCGTGTGAGTAGGTTTTTGTTATTCAGTATTGATTTTTTTTATACTCAGCTTATTAAATGTTGAAAAATGTTGAGAATGTCAAGAAAACAAAAAAAAATCGGATACCGCCAAAAAAATAATGACCCTCCGCTTAAGTACCCGGAAACGAGATTGAAGATCGGCACGTGGAACGTGCAGTCACTTCGAAAACCTGGCGCGTTTGACGGCCATATCACATGTATGAACATCACATGTATGAAAGAGTATCGGTTGGAACTCGTAGTGCTCCAAGAAACTCGATGGCCTTAAAGTGGAGACCATATATTCCAAGGCTATATACATTGCTACACAGTGGAGATGACCTCGGAAATCTGGACTTGAATTTCCTATTGGGCCACAGGTAAAAAAAGCTATACTAACCATTATCTGGTCACTTCAAAGCTACGATGGAAATTTTCGTACAATTTTGGGAGAACAGAGGAATATACAACGCGATTCTCCTGTGAAGATCTTATAAATAAAGAAACGCAACGAAAATATCAAGATTGTCAGCAATAGTGTCTGGGAAGTATCGAAAACCTCGGTTGTCGATGATGTTCAGCACATTCTCGGTATAGTGAAAACTGAGCCCAAAAATGATTTGTTTTATGACGAGTGTCGTCTTGCTGTTGAGCAACGAAATATGGCCCACAATTAAGCGCAGACTCGGTTTACAATTGCAAGAAAAAATAAAGTAGTTCTTGCTAGGATGACAGCTCAACGCATTTGTAGACAGAAGAAGGGCGAATGGTGGAAGGTTAAGGTCTTAAGAGTACAACAATTGCTTCATACCTTAATCTCGATCAACTGCCATTCGGGACCAGGATGGAAACCTCTGTGTTAACGTCGATGCAGTACTCGATACATGGCGTGAACTATGTTACACATGTATCACAATCTGTATTTGAAAATTCTCAAATACAGACCGCAGAGGTGTTCATTGAGGATCCATCCTATGAAGAATTCACTATTTCCATGCAGAGACTAAAGAAAAATCGTTCACCAGGAGTTGATTGCATTAAAAACTCTTAATATTGGTACGGCTAGCTTTGTGGAACTGTCTTTTCGACCTTGTGCAATTGATTTGGCGAAATAAAGTTATGCCAGAAGAATGAAAATTGGCCGCGTTATACCCAATATTCAAAAAGGGTGATCACTTGAAGTGCGAGAATTATCGCGGTATAGCACCCTTTTGCATAGTCTACAAGTTAGAATTACTCCTCTGGCGGAGAAAATTGTCGGTGAGTACCAAGGAGGATTCCGTCCAAATCTCAAACACTGATCAAGTTTTTTCGCTACGGATGATTCTTTCCAAGTACTACGAAACAACTCGCGATGTACACCAGGTATTCCTAGAATCCAGCAATCCTATGACTATAGATCAATCGAGAGAAGCTATGATATGCGCTTAAATATTTAGGAATACCAAATAAATACGTACATCTGTGTTAAATGATAGCAACGTAGTCACAATGCTGTGTTAAAGTTAAGAACAGGCTATCGAGAACTTTTGCAATTACTTCTGGTGTTCGACAAGGAGATGCGCTGTCCCCGATACTTTTTAATCTCATGTTGGAATACATCCTTCGTAGAAGTGAAACACCTTAAGACAATATCTTATTCCGACAATCCAATCAACTTCAATCAGATGATATTTGTGTGATTGGATTGAATGGCAACGGAGTGAAAGAGTTACTTGATCCACTGGAACAGTTTTCGGCTTCCGTTGGTCTCAAAATCAATGAGTCCAAAACCAAATATCTGATTTCTGGTTTTAGAGGCCAAAACGCAATTGATTTCAGTAGTGGAAACCACACTTTTGATGGAGTAATGAAATTCAATTATCTTAGATTTCTCATGACTCACGATAATAGTGTGGGGACGATATCAAGGTTCACCTTGCTGCTGTTAATGGAGCTTTATATCCTCTACGCCCACTTCTGAAATCAAAATATCTTAGGTAAGCTGAAACTATACATATAGTGTTGTATATAGTACAATAGTGCATGAAATCAAAGGGCAGCGAGTACGCTGGCTCGGTAACGTGCTGCGTGCGAATCCGAATCAAATGATACAGCGATCTTTAAGGGGGGAGCCGCCTTTCAGTAGGCGAAAAGGTCGCTATCGGTGATAATGACTCCACGGCGTAGAGAGAGATCTGGCATCTTCTGGTTGCTTACGGTACGGGCAAACAATGGCCTGTAAAAGCCGTCAAAAAAAAATGTTATGTAACAAAACTGATTTTCCACTAAAAATGTAATTTTTTGTGAAACCACATCACTCACTTACCATTTCATATAGTATAAACTTCTTAGTATTGCATAGCATCAGAGAGTCATAGTTGTATTCATAATTCATTACTGTTTTTTATTTTTATTGAATTTTTTCACCTGCCTCGTGTTGGGATTCAAACCCAACGCCTCACCGCTACAAAGCAACCAGCTCTCACCAATTGCCAATTCGTCAATATACTACTATTTCTTATTTAGTTACAAAATGTATATTTTTATTTGTATTAATAGACATTAATAGTAATTAATCTGTAAATAAATTAAAATATATATGGTATGATAGAATAAAACAACAAGGATCGTAAGATTTTTCTTCGATTAAGGAATATGAACGACTTCTTTAAATATTATGATTTCTCAACCTATCAAAAAACTTTCTGAAAAGCGTTTAATGTTAATTTTATCCCTAAAATGACTATTTAGTCGGATTAAAAAGATTTAGCTTAAAATGCGATGAACGAAACCGTTTTGGAACTTTAACAACTTTAACAAATGGGGGTGGGAGAATACCAGATTATAAATTAATAATTATATACCCTTTTTGTTTTTTTTTAAATTGTTCTTAACAATTTTCCACCAATTGAATATGATTAATTAATTTTCTTTCGATTGTGTCCGATCGCTATATTTTTACTTTAACAGGCTCTCGAATTTTCGACTACATATTTGCTGTTGGTAAATTGTTAACAACGATTTTATAATAATAATGTTCTTATCAGCATTTTGCAGTCATCACAGGTATAAGTAAGGATATTTGATACGTTCAAGAGGGTAAGAGGGAATCCCTATTTATAGAGATAAAAAATGGGTGGGACTTATTTTCATGTATATGCGTAGTAAATAGTGCTTCTATATGGTAGTGCCAGAATCAATATTATTATATAATATGAAACAGATTTTGAATAAAATTGTTTGAATACCCTGTCAAAAATATTCTTTATTTTGAAATAAAAATCAACTGTAAAAATGTGTAGAAGGATGTGGCTAAATATAATTTTTTATTGTTTTTTTATAGAAAATCAATTTTCCCTCGAAATTAATAATCTTTTTTAATAAAATAATAATAACAATATAAGGGGTGAGAAAAGTAAACTTAACTAGTTTCGAAAAATCACACCAAAACTCTAGTGATATTTGGAAAATTAATTTAATCTGTTATCTCTTGAAGGTCGCGTGTCGTCTAATCTGAAGTTAAAAACATCCTGCTATATGTCTACATAATATATCGTACATTATTATGATGACTTATGAATTTAAAATTAATTTTTATTGCCCCAATTTTTGGTTAACTTGAGATGTAATTAGAGTGATTTGATATTATTTGACACGTGTGATTATTAATACAGCAACCCCTTAATTTGAAGATAAATTGGATGGTCGTGATTTTTGGTGTGTGAATTATATTAAGAATAGATATACGAGTATAGGTGAATGTGACTTTTAAATGTGTAGACAGGATAATATATGAGAAGAAATTGTTACATATTTAAGTACTCAGATATTTTTTTATTTATATTATACTATGAACCTAGTTAAGTAAACCAAACATCTACTATATTTATTAACAGTATAGTAAAATTATTCATCCCTTCTCTGAAAAGTTATCAAATGGGAGTGTCTATATAACGTCAGTTTCTCCTTTTCGACGATAAATAAAATATTTTTTGATTTTAAATTTAGTCTGGTGTAAAATATTCTCTAAATAGGAACATAGTTGTTCGGCTCTTTGTGTGTGTGAGCTCCATTAAATACAGTTTTGTTCTCCTACAGTACTCATTAGTATTTACTGATTAAAATAATTATTACAATTAAGCTAAAATTAACTGTGTTATCACAAAGCTACAAATGTACATATGTAATTATAATATAAATATAATATATCCAGCTGTCTTTCAACCATTTCATAAAATATGTAAATAAAACTAAAAAAAAAAAAATTACGCAATCTTATCGTGGGTGGATGTTGTTTCCTGTGTTACATTTCGAATCAACTATAATAAGCATCGTTTATAGTTCTACATTATTAGTTACTGGTAGAAAATATGGATTGGATCGATCGAAATGATGATCTTCATCAACCAACGTCTCTTGTTGAATTGAGTGGCACAAACATTGAAACAAGCTCTTTATCATCTACCACATCATCAATGTCGACTGCTTCGTCATCGTTACATGAAATGGGTGGTCATATATCTAATTCTGTTGTTGGAACATCAATTAGCTTAAGTGTAAATAATAATAATAATAATAGTAATAAAATAAATAGCAGTGGCAATAATATTAGTGATAACAATATAAATTGTGATATGGACAACAATAAAGTGATTACAACAGGAAATGGACATCACAATCTTGATTCATTGTCTGACGAGGAGTTATCGGATTTCTCTTTAAATGACAGTGAAGACGATGAATTCCGTGGTATGTTTCCAAACTCAGATATACATTTAAATTATCTACCCGAATTACTAAAATAATATTTTTTATCTTAATATAATATATATATAGCAATTTCTCGACCAACTTCTTCAAATTCCCGTTCCAATCCATCTCAATATGATCAATTAGCAGTAACATCTGAAACGACAACGACTACCAATAAAAATGGCCAACAAGTAGTGGTACGAAAAATTTTTACAAATACTCGTGAACGATGGCGTCAACAAAATGTGTCTGGTGCGTTTGCAGAACTTCGAAAGCTCGTACCAACCCATCCGCCAGATAAAAAACTCTCCAAAAATGAAATACTAAGAATGGCCATTAGATATATTCATCTTCTTACTAACGTACTAGAATGGCAAAAACAACAAGAGCTTAAACCGGAACACTCATTTAACGAAAATAATTTAATTGTATCTAACCATTGCACAAGTTCTATAATAAAACGTGAAAAACCAGGCAAAGAATTGAATGCAAATTGTGTGATCAGCTCGAAAGTAATTTCAAAGCACCAAGAATACGATCGTAATGGAAATAATCTGTTGATGATAGCACCACAGCCAGGCGAGCCCTGTATACGACATTCAAATACAATTATCGTAAATTCGCGTAAAATCAAATCAGAAATACTTGATTTAATGGATTTAAAAAGTTTTAAAAACAAAATTAATAATGAGAATAATCATATGTTTAGTAGTGGATTCACCGGAACTACGGGGAATAATTTGTTTGACCATAAACATAATAATAGTAATTCGAACAAATTGATAATACATAATTTTATTCAAACTATAAATAATAATAACAATATTATTCAAAATAATAACAACAATAATATTAATGGTACTAAAGTGTCTGGTGATTCCAACAATCTCGTTCTTAAGGACGACAATAATAAAAGATCAGGGAAAAATAAACGAAAAAACAATAAGAATGATAACAGTAATATTGATGATAAAAAAAAGAAATATTGAAAATAACTATGATTTTCAATATTTCTTTCAATATTTAGATTTAAAATTTTAATCGGTTATTAAATACAAAAAAGTTGTTAATCAATTTATGTATTTATACATATTATACATAAAATTGTATAAATATTCTAATTTCGTTTCTTTTTAAAATTTAACTATATAAGAATATAAAATTTACAAAATCATGAAGAAACAAGAATAACATAATTCATTGAATTATAATTATTAGTTATATAAATACCATATGTATTTATAATATTAATATGAAATTTTGTTTAAATATGTGAAAATCAATTTGAAATGACGAGAGTCTATCCCAACAAACCCGTTTTACAATACCGATATTTATTACGAACTTATTATAGCCATCATTTTAAATAAGTAAGCAAACCCATTCGAATTGATTTCATTTACTTATTTTAACATCTCTTAAATAAGTAAGCAAACCCATTCGAATTGATTGCATTTACTTATTTTAACATCTCTTGGTATGACAGAATCATTGGTTAAGGTCGTTTGTTTACGACTAGATCAAAAAATTAATTTTAAGAAATTCGATAATCAATTTAAATGTTTTTGTAAGAAAGAGATATAAAATAAGTCACTTGCGAGATGGTTTATTTGAGTAAGCTAGTTTTTGGATATTAGTATTCGTTTTGGAAAACAAACTATTTAAGGCTGCTCTCGAAACTGAATTATAGAACCAAACTTATTCAAATACGTATCCTGGCGAGATAATTAATTTTCTCTTTTTTTGCAAAACATTAAAATTGAATGTAAACAATAAAAGAATAAAATAATTTTTTGATCTAATAGTTTTTGTGAATGTAACCTATCTTATTGATTGTCAATTATTTTTGTCATAATACAACTTTTATTTAACTAAGTAGGCATAATTATATAGGATGGATTTATTTAATTATTTCAGATGAAAGCAAATAAGTAAGTTTCAATTGGGTATCGGTTTCGGAAAGGGCCTAAATATGCTTGTTGTCAAACATCAACAGTTACAAAAGTGTGGATATTATTTAAAATTATAATTTGAAATAGACGACAAAATATAGGTTTTAAAAATGAATATCACTCCAAAGTATGTATATAAATATCTGAAACTGAATATTACTCCAAAGATGGCAACTCAGTTAGGATAATGTTTATTGAAGAAATCATACTTAATGTGTAATAGAAGTTATTATTTACTGTTTGCTGAACCAAATTTTTTAACAATTCAATTTTTTAATATTTGTTACAATATTATTATAAATTTAGTAATAAGATATGAAATGTAGAAAATATTTGAATATTGTCTTTTCTTATAGCATTAATGGTGGGAGACCAAATTTAAAAGTTTCCATAGTGAACAAAGCATGTTATTGAAACTGTGACTGTAACTTTTATGTTAAAATTCACACGATGGTAAAGCATTATATATATTGAATTATTAATTTATTTAATGTCTTGGAGCTGTTAAGTTCTGTGAGATATTTCTGTAGATTTCTATCAACAAGAAATACTTCAATGATTATTTTTTTTGTTGTACATGGAAATGTATTTGTAACGATGGGCAATGCGGGATTTCCTTTAAAATAATGCAGATGTACATGACTCCAGGGATGAAGGGGAAAGGGCTCTGCAATCCTCAAACAAATCATGATTACATTATTATATTACAATCGCTCATGCAATATAAATGTAATCATGATGTGATTGAGAAATGGAATCATGATGTGAATGTATACTTCTACGGTTTTCTGTTGGAGCTCAGAACGTTCCCGACCCATCTTCCACTATAGCCTCTTATGGTTTTCGCGTAAGGTAGAAGATATTAAAAGGAAATTGTGAAAGAGTTGGGAGTGCCCCAAAACAGATAGTAGAGGTAATAAATAATTAATGTTAATTAACTAATTATTAATGGCAGACCTTTAAAGTTTAATTATGGCAATAATTTTTGATTCGAATAATATAGATTTCTATTAGCGAAAGGGAAGATTTCTCGAAAAACATATTTCGAATAAAAGTAAGTTTTCGGTTCGGACTGGACTGAATATTATTGGTTTAGATGCTCGATGTGAACATGTTAAAGTTTATAATAAAATAATTAAATTTTGTTGTGTTCTCTTGATAATCAAAATAAAAATACATAACTAACTAATCCATTGTCTAGATATGTATTATAATTTTATCGAAATTTTTAGCGTTATTATATCTTCGAATTAAACTTATGTATAGTTTGAGTTATAACTTACATACAATATTCCAGCTACTGCATTATTATTATTATTATTATTATTTATTTTTTTTTTAAATTTAGTTTTAATTGGGTTCATGGCAAACTTTTAGAGTATCCTAGCTCCTTGTACCTGTCAGAGCTCCTGCACCCAACGCGCGAACCTTCAAGTAAAGGTTGATAGCTGCCTTACACTTGTGCATTTTATATTTCAACGGAAACTATTATAGCATTGAAAACAATTATTGAACTCTTTTATTATTCGTACTGTCACGGCTTATACTCTTACTTATGTTAAAGTAACTTTACCGATAAATATTCAAATCTTAAAAATGCTGTTTCTTTTTGGAGCAGGAAGTACATCTGAACAGGGACAGGACAGGATGAAAAATGTGAATTTTAATCGTTGACTAGAAATTCAGTACTATTTCAAGTTTATACAACTCATACATGCAGGACAAAATGGACCGAAACATTGTCAAGTCACTCGCTCGAGATTGGTATATATATATATATATATATATATATATATATATATATATATATATATATATATATATATATATATTTATATATGTATATATATATATATATATATATATATATATATATATAAATATATATATATATATATATATATATATATATATATATATATATATAAATAAATATATATATATATATATATATATATATATATATATATATATATATATATATATATATATATATATATATATGTATAATTAGTGATAAATCTTCTCTGTACAGCAAGTAAATATGAGGTGGTCCTACAAAACGTTCCATTAAGACTATCTTTGGTTGAGTCTTATTGATACTTGGTAGCAAACCCAAATACAAACCATCAATTTATTTGTTATAGCCCATCAATTTATTTGTTATAATACATCCAGATATCGAGTCCAAATGTTCTCTGCAAAAATATAATATACTTCAAATGGTTGATATGTGGTGCAACTATATTATTTAAGAAAAATGGGTGTTAAAAAGGTTCATATTAACCGGTTATGGTTCTGAAATACATTCAGCATATATCATCTCCTTTCTGGGTGTATATCATCTCCTTTCTGGGTAAATATATCACACCCAGCATATGTCAGAATTCGCCTTACCTCTTTTCTTTTGAAGACTATCGAGATGGTGTTGGATTATTAGGAGTGAGTTTCTCTCTTGAAATCCACTTCAGAAGACTCAGTTCGATAACGAAGCTGGTAAATCCACCGTGGCAAAACTTAAGGTTTATCTGATCGAGATAAACCCATGGTATGGTAAACTTAGAGATCAAATATTGATAATGCAACAAGGATAATAGTTTTTGAATTTTATTTGACAATATCGAAGTCTCTAAAGGTTATCATTATCTTATTTTAAGTCGAAATGCATATACGAATGTAGTGCTCAGTCCAAAAACTGATCGAATCAAAGAAGTATAAATATTGGAAGGATTAATATTCTATCGGACAGTCAGACAGTTCTCCCTTCAAAGATCGCTGTATCATTCGTTTCGGATCAGCACGCAGAACGTGACCGAGCCAGCGTATTCGCTGTCCTTTATTTCATGCACGATATCAGGAATTTGCATTAAATTCCTGATCTCGTGATTGAATAGAACTCCGTATGTGCCATCAACGTCGCGTTTTGGGCCATATATCACACGCATGATTCTTCTCTCGAATGTTAGAAGCCATCTTTCGTACTCATCCGTCAAGGTCCAACTCTCACATCCATACATGACAACGGGTCTGATCAACACTCTGTACAGCTTCAGTTTATCCGTATTTGCAAGATATTTTGATTTCAGCAGTGGACGTAGAGGATACAAAGCTCGATTGCCAGCGGCAAGGGGAACTTGATATCCTCTCCCACACTATTATCGTGAGTAATGAGAGATCCAAGGTACTTGAATCTCATCACTCCTTTAAACGTGTGGTTTCCACTACTGAAATCACTTGCGTCTTGGTCTCGAAAACCAGAGATCAGATATTTGGTTTTGGACTCATTGATTTTGAGACCAACGGAAGCTGAAAAATGTTCCAGTGGATCAAGTATCTCTTTCACTCCTTTGCCATTTAATCCAATCACGCAGATATCATCTGCGCATACGCAAGAAGTTGATTGAACTGTCGGAATAAGATATTGTCCTGAGGTATTGCACTTTTACGAAGGATGTATTCCAACGTGAGATTAAAACGTATCGGGGACAGCGCATCTCCTTGTCGAACACCAGAAGTAATTGCAAAAATTCTCGATAGCCTGTTCTCAACTTTGACACAGCATTGTGACTGCGTTACTGTCATTTTACACAGATGTACATATTTTTGTGGTATTCCTAAATATTCAAGCGCATACCATAGCCTCTCTCGATTGATCGAGTCATAGGCTTGCTTGAAATCTAGGAATACCTGGTGTACATCGCGAGATGTTTCGTAGTACTTGGAAAGAATCATCCGTAGCGAAAAAACTGACCGATTTGGACGGAACCCTCCATGGTAGTCACCGACAATTTCCTCCGCTAAAGGAGTAATTCTTCCCAAGATTATGTATGACAGTAACTTATATGCTGTGCAAAGGAGAGCCATACCGCGATAGTTCTCGCATTTCATGCGATCACCCTTTTTGAATATTGGGCATAACGCGGCCACTTTCCTTTCGTCAGGCATAACTTCATTTCGCCATATCAATCGAATAAGGTCGAAAAGACAGTTCCACAAAGTTAGCCCTCCGAATATAAAGAGCTCTGAATTAATGCAATCAACTCCTGGCGAACGATTTTTCTTTAATCTCTGCATGGCCATTGTGAATTCCTCATAGGATGGGTCCTCAATGAACATCTCCGCGGTCTGTATTTGAGGGTATTCAAATACAGCTTGTGATACATGTGGAACATTAAGTAGATCAGAAAAATGTTCACACCATGTATCGATTACCGCATCGACGTTAACACAGAGGTTTCCATCCTGGTCCCGAATGGCAGTTGACCGAGATCTTAAGGTATGGTGCAATTCGGTGATTCCTTTAAAGAAACTACGCGAATTGTGCTCATTGCTGAGTTGTTGTACTCTTAAGACCTTGGCCTTCCACCATTCGCGCTTCTTCAGTCTACAAATGCGTTTAGCTGTCCTCCTAGCAAGAACTGCCTTGTGTTTCCTTGCAATTGTAAACCGAGTCTGCGCTTCATTGCGGGCTATATTGCGTTGCTCAACAGCAAGACGACAATCCTCATCAAACCTTTGGGCTTAGTTTTCACTATACCGAGAGTGTGCTGGGCAGCATCGACAACCGAGGTTTTCACTACTTCCCAGACACTGTTCACATCATCAGATTGATCGTTGGATCGTAAAATACTAATACTTTAAAGGCATACTCAGATCAAACATCTGTAGGTTAAAGCTGTTTGGTTATTGTTTCATCTTGATAAAATAATTAGTTTACTTATGTTTTGGTACCGGAATGATTTCTCTCTCTCTCTCTCGCTCTCTCTCTCTTTCTCTCTCTTGGTCGATAGAACTATGCGAAGCTTTTTTCACTCTCCAAACCTAAGTTGCGGCTATTCATGCTATGGCTTCCTTGTACAGTTCACATATCCTCATAAGAAAATGGAGTGAGTTCATTCGAAAGATTAAAAAAAACCTTCCAAAAACTCCAATTGTAAATGAGACACAATAAATGTTGATGTGAGGAATAAAGGAAGAGAACTATACAAGAAGGGAACTACATCGCATAGATTTGAAGGAACGATACTATGAAAGTGGAAGATATCCCAGGAGTTTCAACTAGTAAGAGTTTTTTCTGCATCTCGCATACCACAACATGGCTGATGACTATACGGCACGCATTAAGATTGACGCATTCGCCGATACTCACGTTTGCAATTTAATATTATCAAGCCAGCAGTAAAAGTACGGCGTGTGAAATTAGAATCAGCCAATATGCCATAAATCAGGAAGTAACACCAGACCAGCAGATAATTGGTGACCGATGAAATTCCGGTTCGGAAATAACAATTATATAAGAATTTATCTTGTTTGTGACAAAAGCACCATTGATATATGTCCGACCTTGGGATATAAGGCGTAATCGGGATAGAATACCATCGTCACATAATATAAGCTATTATATTACCCGAGGATGATTAATAATAGTCAAATTTGATACTTTATCAAACCGTCTTACTGAAAATCCTTTATTATTGGAACTACACGGGATTGAAATTATTCCATTTCCTTAGAAAAATTAAAAAAAATACATTTTAACTTTAGACAAACTTCTAAATTTAAAATCATAATTTTACATACATATAGACAAAATTATAATTAACACAAATTAGTGATTTTGCCTATTGCAGAATTTATTTAAAACTATTTGGTATAAGATTGAAATTATACTCGTAAGAAGCCGCATAGTAATAAAAAAACGTTTAATGCTTTTTTATAGGTAATGGAGAAAAAATTGGTGGCTTCAAAAGGGATTTTTCACCATGAGATTACGATCTGTGGTGTGCATGAATACAACTATGTCCTCCTGTTGGAATGCAGAACTCATGGGCCGACCCATTTTCCATGTCAGAACTATAGGCTGGCATGGAGCTATGCAATGTGCAGATGGTAAGGAAAATCGGACCTATAGCCCTATGTCCTCGAATTGGCTGTAATGACGTAAAAGCAAGGACGTCACAAGTAGGGAGTGTCTTGAGCTCCAAAACAGATTAGAGATTAGAAAAAAACGACAAAAAACTTTGTTTGCGTAATGGAAAATTAATACCTATATGTTTTTGTGGCCGCAACGTAACATGAAAGATAACATCTAACATTTATTCAATCTAAGAGCAAATTGGCTTTTTAAAAGTAGTTGTAGTAATTAAGAATGAAAATATACGTTTTTTTAATTATTTCTTCAATATGTATTTTAGAAAAAAATAGGTGATAATTACCTAGATAGTCACATCACTTTTGTAATGGTATGACTACAGTTTTCCTTGAAACCTCAGGAAATACACGAATCGTTATGCCGTGATTAAAAATATATGAAAGAACAGATGCAATGAGCGATCCAATAAATTTGTCCACAGAATTATTTATGTTATCAGATTCGAACTCCATTGAATTTTTTAATGAGTTAATTAATTCTTGTACCTCACAGTCCACAGTTATATTAAACAAAGAGGGTACTGTTAAATTATTGATGATAATTAAATTTTTGGGTCTAATACTACTAAGATAAGCTTCATTAAAATCCGAGACTGAAATTAACTGTACAATGAACCTCAAAACTTTAAGTAAAATTGAACAGAATTGAAATTTAAACTATACTGGTCTTTGCATAGCCATTAACACTGAATAATTGTTACAGTCATCTACCAAGTTAAAATTAGGAACACGAATAAAATAAAAACGAGTAAAACAGCTTGTTTGGTTGAGACTCTGAAGAATATATATTTTGAGAATACTCCAAGTTTACTATAAGAAATAATCTAAATAAATAAAACATAAAAAATAATCGATGGTTTGGCCTGCTGTGTGGCACGTTGCATCATCCTGTTGAAACCATAAGTCGGCTAATACAGGGTGCCCGTTGGGAAGGTATACTACTTTGTTTGTTTATAATTTTTGATTAAATGAAAAAGAATGGATCTTATATTGATAAATGTTTTATTTAATGTCGGCAATTATGTATGGAATACAATATCAGATAAATGTCCGCCTCTATTAGCCTAACAAATGCGAGCCCTTTTTGAGGCATTACATTCTCATACATTTCATGCGGTTTTTCGTTAATTTCATCACGAATATTTTGTTTTAGTTGCTCAAGCGTTACTGATTTGTTGCATAAACCTTGCTTTTCAAATATTACCACAAAAAGAAGTCCGGAGCAGTCAAATCAGGCGACCGTGGAGGCCAATCAACATCACAATTTTTTTAAATAACTTGTTGTGGAAAGAGGTCTTGCACAAATTCCATTGTAATCCTGGCTGTATGCGATGTGGCACCGTCTTGTTGATACCACATGTTAATCATGTCCAAAGCATACAGTTGTGGCGTTTAAAAGTTTTCAATCATATCACGATATTGCTCCCCATTCATAGTTACTGTTACGTCATTTTCATTTTCAAAGAAGTAAGGTCCAATGATTTCTCCTGACCAAATTGCACACCAGACTGTCACTTTTAATGGATGTAAAGGTGGCTGATGAATAATTTGAAGGTTTTCCATTGCCCAGAACCGACTATTCTGTTTATTCACATATCCATTCATATGGAAATGTGCCTCGTCACTCATTATGATTTTTTCATGAAAATCGGAGTGTTCATGGACGAGCTGTAACATCCTGTTGGCATATGTACGGCGGCGTAAATGATTTTGTGCAAGAAGCTCTTGTGTCAAATGAATCTTAAATGGAAGCAAATGCAAATCCTTGTTCAAAGTTGTGGCCAACTTGTTCTTTGAAGGCCAAGCTCCTGAGCATAGCGTCGAACACTTTTTTGAGCAGCAGTAATGTTTTCAGCCGATCTTGCAGTACGTTGTGGCCCATGCTTGAGCCTATCACCTACAGACCCCGTTTCTTCGAAATCATTCACCACACGATAAATAGTGTGTTTTGTTGGCACGTTGTTTCTCCCAACAATTTCACGTAACTTTCTCATCGTCACAGTAATCGATGATTGATTTTAATAAAATGTTTTAACGATTAAAACACGTTGGTTTATCGAATATTTTTCCATAATAAATTTGCCACGTGTTTATTTCACGACTGCCAAATATGAACTGTCAACACTACCGTTTACCAAAATGGCGGCAAAACAAAGTAGTATACCTTTCCGCGGACACCCTATATCTTGATTTTTAGGCAATAAATATACATTGATCGTTGCTTTGTAGTTTGTGCATTGATGTTTACACGTCCATTCCTCATTTTTAAATAAATACGGCATACGATGATGCTACCTGTCCATAAACCGAACCAAACCGTGCATTTTTCAGGATGCATTGGATGCTCTTTAATCTCTTCTGGCTGATTATCAGCCAAACTTCAAGTGAAAAATTGTAATATTATATTAAATTGTTGCAACAAAGTAGGTTAAACTAAAATTCAATTATCGATATTTGATATTACTTTATTTATTATATTCAGTTAAGAAATTTTATTTTTCGAAAATAAAATTAGTCAACAAAAATGTGCTTGTCACCGTTTTTAATCAAATTTTTCCACGATACTGTATCCACTTTAATTTTTAACGCGTGTCCATCTACGAAGTATATATATATTTGTGCGAGTGAGTGTTCCTTTAGAAAATGATACTTTCTACAGTTATTATGGTAGCGTTTTCCCATCAAACTTTTAGTTTTGCCAATTTCTACGACTTTCACGGTTCGTATCCGGATTAGGCTAAGCTTTAGTATTTGTCAACACTTGACTACAGCGCCTTTTTTTTGTAGTAGAAATTTATAAAACTAAAAAAAATAAGTGATTTTGCAGCTACATCGATTAGTATTTTTGTAACTAACATATGTAATGCATTACGAAAATAATACATTTTTGGTAAATAAATACATCCATTTTGTATTATTACGACACAATCATGTACATATTTTGTTATTTTTTAAATTTTTGATTTTAAAATGAATTTTTTAAACATCGAATATAGATTCATAATATTGTAGATATATTCTATATGATTATATAGAATATATTTATTATGAATCTATATTTATTAATAGATTCTATATAATCAGCTCCTACGTGCGGCACGCAGTGCGACATGTTTGCCTATCCCGGCTCCTACACCCCTTGGAATTTTAATCTAAAGCCCCTCGGAGGGCTAAGCGGGGGGAGCGCAGCGACGTCCCGCGTGCCCGTGAGAGTTATCGAAGCCGTTAGCCCCTACAATTCATTTTTAGGATAACAAAAATCATAAGAATTTCTCAAATTTTCAATACTCGATTGGGGGGTGGTCGACTATACGAAAGTGGGTCCAATGCTAAGCGGCTTTGGGGAAGTTCCCAATTTTAGTATGAGGATAACGAGAATTATTAGAATTTCTCAAAATTTCAATATTCGATTGGGTGGGTGGGCCGCTATACAAAAGTGGGTCCAATGCTAAGCGGCTTTGGGGAAGTTCCCAATTTTAGCATGAGGATAACGAGAATTATTAGAATTTCTCAAAATTTCAATATTCGATTGGGTGGGTGGTCCGCTATACAAAAGTGGGTCCAATGCTAAGCGGCTTTGTGGAAGTTGCCAATTTTAGTATGAAGATTACGGTTAATATTACGTATAAAGTTAGTTGTATTTATTGAAAAAAGCGGGGGTTTGGGGGCGGCAGCCCCCATCCTCTAAGGTATTCGTCGAATCAAATCTTACATTACATTATTGCAAACATTAAAATCTTAATTGAAAATTCACAAAAATTTAACAGCCGTTTAAAATTTAAATTATCTCTATATTAAAACATCTAGTCACTCGGAGGGCTAACTCGGAGGTCGCTGCGCTCCCTCCCGCGTGCCCGTGTAGTTATCGAAGACGTCAGCATCTACAATTCATTTTTAGGATAACGAGAAACGTTTGTATTTCTCTAAGGTATTCGTCGAATCAAATCTTACATTACTTTATAGCAAACATTAAAATCTTATTTGAAAATTCACAAAAGATAACAGCAGCCAATATAAATGATCTTTATATTAAATTAATTAATAATATATTTCATATCAAACTGAAAAAATATTTTATTTATATAATATAGATGTCTCTTATAAGTGCGGACACAAATTTATTTAACATTTAATTAAGCAAATACTAAAACCCAAATAATGCATTAACTGTCATATAATAATGCATATTTACTCAATACTTGAACCAAAAGCTTAGTTTATATTTTTGCCGCTATTAAAATTGGCGCTACCATCGTTTTTTTTTTAGCAAAGACAAAGTGTTGACAAATACTAAAGCTGTTCCCCGGATTATTAACAATTCCTAAGAGAATCAAAATTAAAAACTACCAGAGTTAATAGTCAAACTTCACTTTATTCAATTTACTCAATTATTAATTCAGTTTTAACTCCAGACTAGCCGCTTGCCATTCGTGGGGACTATGACACTAGTCTTCCCTTCACTACATGACCACTTTATTGGTTAAAATGAAACTCGTCCGATATGGCGATTTAGCACAAGAGGCCTTGTTTAAAAATAGGGACCCTGCTTATATACAAATATGCGGAACTTTCGATCTTTCCATTCTACTCGCAACAGTCAATGCAGTGGTGCATAAATTTCGATGTAGTATAATTCGAGATGTTTCAAATGCGCATCACTGTGGTAGTATTTCCTGATAGAATCAGCGCTCCACCGAAAAGGCTTATTGAAGAGATCAACAAAGTTGAGGAGAAGAAATATGAACCGAAAAAGTATAAACAAGCTGTTGTGTGTTTTGAAAAACAAAAGTGGGTCGATGCAATGAAAGACGAAATTAAATATCTAGAAGAGACCAATATTTGGGAAATTGTACCGTTACCACCAAATAGAAAGCCTATTGGTTGTAGATGGGTTTTAAAATTGAAAACTGACTCAAATGGAGGAATTAGCAGATACAAAGCGAGACTGGTCGTACAGGGATTCTTGCAGCTATTCGGCAGCGATTATGATCTAATATTTGCACCTGTGGAAAAGCAAACGACAATTAAGATTTTGCTTTCAATGAAGCGAAATATGGAATGAAAGTGTTACATTTTGATGCCAAAACGGCTTTCCTAAACGGGGAACTTTGAGAGGAAATATTTATGATCAGCCACCAGGGTTTGTTATTGACGAAAAGGAAGACTGCGTGTATTTTATTAAAAGAAGTATGTATGGCTTAAAGCAGTCCGCAAGGGTTTGGAACGAATCACTACATCAAACATTAGTAGATGCGAAATTTTTACAGAGTAAAATGATCTGTGCTTGTACATATTAAATCAAAGCGGAAAGATATGCTATGTTTTAATATATGTTGGCGACCTAATTGTAGCCGGTAAATATGAACATCAGTTGAAAGACGTCGAAGAAGTTTTAAAGTCGAAATTCAAAATCATAAATTTGGGAGATATTAAGCACTATCTTGGACAGGAAATTACCAGAGATGAAAATGGAAATTTCCAATTAAGCCAAACTGGTTATATAAAAAAAGTGGTTGCTGATTTTGGACTTTCTGATGTGAAAATATCAAAAATTCCACTCGATGTTAATTATGATAGCTATGAGAGTCTATCAGAGGTTTTACTGAAGAATGACAGCTACTAGAAGCTTATAGGATGTTTGCTATATATTTCAGTAAACTCTCGGCCTGATATTTCAGCAAGCGTCTCAATATTTTCACAACGTACAAGTAAACCTACCCAAACCCACTGGATGGAGCTAAAGCGCGTTCTTAAATATTTAAAAGGGACTCCAAACTAAAATTAGTGTTGCACTATAAAAATAACGAATTATTTCATGGATATGCCGATGCGAATTGGGCTGAATGCCGGGTAGACAGAAAATCAAATAGCGGATACATATTTTTTGTGTTTGGAGGTGCAGTAAGCCGGTCATGCAAAAAAAAACATGTGAGTGCTTTCATCAACTGAGGCTGAGTTTGTCTCTTTATCAGAAGCATGTAAGGAAGCAATTAGACAGATATTAACCGATTTTGGTGAAAAATTGAACATGCCAACAACAATATTTGAAGACAATCAGAGATGTCTGAAGTTGATTGAAAATCAAAAACTTTCGAGCTGATCAAAAAATGTTGATACCAGAAAACACTTCGTTAAAGATCATGTAGACAGGAAAGATGTTGCATGCATCTATTGTCCAACCAAAGAAATGATAGGTGACATGTTGACAAAAACTCTAGCAGCAACTCAACTTGAAAAATTAAAATGATTATGCGGTTTATTGGAAACTAACAATTGAAGAGAAGTGTTGAATTTATTAGTTCAATTAGTTAAGTTTCTGTAGGAACACACCTTTAGCTTGTTATGAACACACCTTAAGTATGAAATATTTTTGTTTTTGAATTGTAACTTCATTCGTTCTATTCCGTTCTGTTCTACTCTGCAGTCTAGTCATTATAATTAAATATAATCAGCGCAATCGATAATCAGACTATAAATCTTCCCAATATGATTGTAGCTTCGGTGACTTTCCTTTCGTCCTCTTTGGGTTGTAAAACCACACCAATTGTTTTTCCAGGAACTGTTTTCCTGGAACAGCACTAGCGTTGATGTCGCAGCACGCCTTCATCTTGTCGCTGGAAATCTTGATGCAGCCCCGAACATGGTTGTGTATATCGTTCATATTCATCTTTAGTTGGTCTACGTACTCTACCTTGCTTATTTCCAGGTACATACACCAAACTCCAAATCGCTAGGTAGATTTCTTTCCCTTTCGAACATCTCATTTGCTGGTGATTCGCCTGTGGTATCGGGTTCTGCATTCCGATACGCCATCAGGAACAATGGAAATCGTCCATCCCAGTTAGTCGGAATCTACCACCTACGCCAAATATTTTTCCATGATTCGGTTGAACTTCTCCGCCATGCTATTCGATTGCGGGTTTATAGAAGTCGTCCTAATGTGGAGCTTCCTGCACAGCTTGGCCATTAGTTGAGATTCGAAGTTTCTTACTTGGTGCGTGTGTTACACCAATGGCACTCCCTATCTGTTAATTCACTCGTTTACCAGTGCCGTAACAAAGAGGTCGTAACAATAACAAATTTATTGTTACGACCTCTTGGTTTCTTAGTGCGTAAGCTTCCGGCCACTTCGTGAAATAGTCCATTACGATCGTGATGAACTTGTTCCCTTAGGTTGTCACTTGAAACGCTCCCGATACATCAATAGCTATTCGTTCCATTGGCGCTTCCAGTTGTACTACTGCATCTCTTCCCGGGTTCCCTTCTTCAGTCCTTTACATGCTGCAAAGATATTACATCGTCGAACCTATTGCTCCACATCGATCCGATATCGCACTCAATAAAACCTTTGCCTGACTTTAGCAAGTGTTTTATTAATATCCAAATCACCTCATAAACTTCCACCGTGCAGATCCTCCAATACCTCTAGCACTCTACTAATCGGTAGCACCAACAGCTCCCATTTCCGTCTTGCCATTAGTGGACTACAATCTCCTTTTGAGGATATCGTTATCCAAATATAACGAGCTCCACTGAGCCCAGTAGCACTTAACTTCTGTGGATAACGATGCCACTTCCTTCCAAGGCTGTCTACGTTCTTCCTCTTTCCAAACGATAATGGGACTCAAGGCGGGATCTTTATGTTATTCCATTTTTACCTCGTCATGGCTATCTATCACTCGGCGAAATTGCAACTCATTCTATTTTTTTTCTTCTATCATTCCCCTTCCATTGACTCTGCCACTAGACTGAACAACACTTTGTGTTCCTTCTGGTGTACTCTTCCACTTTCCTATTCTTACAGCGACGTCTCGTCAATTTCTTTGGGTGGCTAGAAGTTCGGATCGGCTTTCACTATTCTCGTTCTGCTGACCTGACCACAAGACCGTTGTGTTGTGACAAGCTCTTCCAATTTCGTTTCTGTGAGTTCTCAGTACTCTTTCAGCTTCGTCACCCCTTCTTCGACGACGGACTCACTGGACTAGAATACATACTTTCTGAAGACAATTTACTTGTTTTTCCAACCCACCAAACTTTTACTCCATTCCACTAAACTTTTCCTCTAATCCACACCGAACTGATTTTCTTGTTGTTGTAAGAGCTCTTCTTTCCACTCTTCGTGTTATTGATTTTAATGGTGTTTTTGATGCTCAGCAAGAATGTCTACTAACTGCATCTGTTGTTCGAGCAAAAGTTTCAGTCTACTGCTGCTGTTGTCCAGCAAGTTGTCCTTGCAGCATTGAGTGCATCTAATCCGTTGGTGGGGTAGGTGTAACCGCTCTCCCTTTCGCCATCTATAAATATAACATGTTTTGTACACCATATCTATGTAACAAAATACTAAGCGCAAAACCTAATGACATGCATTCAACAGACAAGAAAAACGTACAATTTCTGTTATTTTCGATTTGACTATCCCTTTGGTACACTAGCTTCGAATATAATAGAAAGAAAATGAGTACACTTTTTTATTTCCTCACATCATGATTATTCGTTAAATCGCAGTACCGGATAATTTTGTTAGGTAATTTAAATAAATAAAAAATAAATAATTTTAACAATTTTGTAAGAAAATTTTCGTTAAACGGGCGAAATTAGAGTTTTTCGTTTTAACATACAATGCTGCCATCTGAGAGTCTTCTCCTTGATTGGTTCACATTTTTATACGATTTCCCTCATACTATTACAAATTATTTGATTAGGTTTAAAAAAAAAAATAAAACATCAATTATTGTCTCATCACTAATGGCATTTGTCTGGTTCTGGTGTGTTCCGCTGTTATTGTGGAAAGCAGTCCTAAATTAGAAAAGTAGTTATTATTGTACTCATTAATTTATAAATAGGTACTATAAAGATTGGAACACCAAGAGAAAAATGTGAAATAGATGTATCGTGTAATTCCCGAGTCGTTTAGCTCAAGAGTTGTATATGGTAAAAACTAAAAAAGTGAATAGAAGATAGTTTGAGCCAGCTGAGCAGCGATTACAGAAATTCGAAAAGTAATTCATGGTTTTAAAGACCAACGGTTCTGCCCAAATCGCTCGGTCGAATGATACAATTGTTCTAACGTTCGATGTAACAACTAAGAACATCATTTATCTTGTTTAAAATAATGTTGATACTAGAACGACAATACTGAGGGGACCTCAGAAGGGATAAATAACGCAAGGAGTTGAACGCAATATTCCAAACTAGATAAGACCGTTCAGGAGTATGCGCTTAATATCGAAAAGTAAGTATATCTCGCAGACTATTTAAATTGTGAAACATGTATTAACTGCTTATTAATTAAGTTTTCTGGAGTCGTATGACCTACAGATCGACAAATAAATCGAATGATTTGAGCGAGAAAAAACATTTTCTTCAAAATAGCGAAAATCATTCAGCAAAAATTACCTTCTAAATGACGAGTTTTAAAAAAGAAGTTGGCGCTTAAACTAGTTAAGTCTAATAATATTCCAAAACGATCCTTGAAATGTACAATATAAAATTTTTAATAAACATTTAAATAACATAAAATCTTACTAAACTTTTAATAATGCAACCAAATGTGGTCCTATAATCTAATTAAGGCAATTATATTTATTTGTTAATTGTATTATTCATTTGATGATCTAACTTCCTGTTCTGAATTATCTGATATCCCTGCTTTACACATTAATTCAGATAATTTCTTTGCTTTTCTCTCTTCGTTGTGCGCTATTATTGTGCATAAATGCTCGGTAAGCAATTCTTTTTTCTCTGATGCATTGTGTAAATCGACTTTTGCTTTGAGAAATATTGTTTCAATCTGTTGATAATGACGCCTATGACACAAAATTAAAATTAATTTAGTAGAATTAGAATAATATATTTTATTTTAATGCTTACTGTACTTGCATATATTGTATACTTGCTGATTCGATTTGTTTACGCAAAATTGCCACATCTGCTGCTAATTCACTGTCTAGTTTGGACAGTTCCTTTTTAATTTCTTGAATTTTCTTTACTTCAGCTGCCGTCCGTTCAGATTGTTGTTCTATTGTTTTGTAGATTAGTTCACGTTTTTGACGGTTTTGTTCCTCAATAAGTTTTCGTTGAGTTTCAAAATCTTTTAGTGACATTCCTTTGAATGGTGATTCAACTAAATTAGAATTTTTAAAACTCTGTTTAGCTACTATGTCCGTTTTCAAAATGGATTCATCTTGTGGATTAGTATCCGGTGGTAAAGGTTTGAAATGTACTGCATCAAATACTTTGCTATTGAGAGTACTATCATCTGTGCTTTCATTATCACTAGGATTAGATTTTATATGATTTGTCGGTTTATTATTTTGATTTGTTTGAGGGTGGGAAGTCATCACTTTTTTTTGGTCAGTTGTCTTCTGTGTCATTCTCTTATCAGGAATCCGCCGAATACCATGAGGACGTAAACCTAAAAGTTTAGATTTCAATTTGACAAGTCTTTTATGGTTTTACAATTGTACATTACCTTGTTCATTCTTGTCTAATTTTGATGCAATATTATTGATATCAGCTTTTGTAAATCCATCAAATTTCCCAGACATTATTTTGACAGTAACAAATGCCAACAGTATGATAATAAATAAAAAACATCAACATAAAATACGTACAGATCATTGACAGCTCCTGACATCTAATATTTGTTCCGAGAATCTTTTGTTATCGCAAAACCTCCGACAGTATAATTCAAACAAGCCATCTTGTTAAATTACCATAGATATGTCGGATTAGCATAGATATGTATGTATTACATAGAATCTTAGATTAACTATAGAACAGCAAAATCTTTGTTGTGAAGCACTTTTTTTTTGTTTACATCGAAAAAGAGAAAAAAGAGAATGAGATAACAGTATATAAAATTTCATATAAATATAGTGAGTAGAAAATATAACTTCATAGAAAAAAAATAAAATTACACACATTTTGTTGTGCCACTGTTGCAACCGCATGTAAACACAAAATATCTACACAAACAAAAGTTTTTTTTTGTTATTTCTTTGTTTTTTTACATGGAATTGCATATTTAATCCAAATATTTTCAATGAAAACTATTACTAAGAATGTTGGCACATTAATTATATTAACTATTGATATATTAACTAGTATTTTTTATAACCATTAGGAAAAAAACTAAATCCACTGTTAAGGCAGAGCAAATAAAATTTGTTGTCATGGTCAAAAACTTACTACTCAAACGTTTTTGAATGAATTTAATTTCTCACGCAACGAAACACTTCACTTTGTCATTGTACATAAAACACAGCACTTTACTATAATTTTATTTCGTTTTATGATAAGCTTTTAATTAATCTTTTTATCAAATTAAAGAAAACTTTAAAATGAGTTAAATTTTCCGGTAATGATCTCATCGTTGCTTCTCATCTAATGTTATATGTACGTCCTGTTTTCTCATCGTTTTTGCATGCTTCACTTTATATTTTCGTTTTATATATAAACAGCAAGTTGTAGCGCCTTCAATAAAAAAATGAAATGTTTCAGTTAATAATAAAATGTTGTAATAATAAAATTAACAGTGAGAATAAAGAAAAATTTATCAAACTTTACACTTTGATTTATAATTCACAATTGAATAATTATTTATGTATATTAATAATACATATATGTATTAATAATAATTTTTTATGTATATACAGTGCTGGGAAAAAAAATTGGGCAAACAAATTTATTGGAAATTGGAGTCTTTTTTGCTAAAATTACAAAACTTTTGAAAGCAATTTGTTTATTGTTTCATTTTTAATACATGTATGACGTAATTTTTTGAAAAAAAAATTAACCTGCAATTTAGGGTTAAAACCCCGAAAAATGCCAAAATATTCAAAATACGTTGAAGGGTGTTAAAGTAATGTAATAAATTAAACACTTTTATTATTTTTTTGTTTGTGTTTTATTGATATATAAAAGTTCAATTTTTAATATTAATATTTTGTGGGACCGCCTTTTGCTTTTATTACAGCGATACACCTCCGTTTCATTGAATTTGATAAATTTTTCAAAGTCGCAGGAGATATGGTTTCCCAAATCATCATCAACAAACTTTTTAAAGCTTCAATCGATTCTGGGCGCTTCCTTGCTACTTCTAGCTTCATTATAGACCAAATATTTTCAATTGGATTTAAGTCTGGACTATACGGGGGCCAGCTCAACACATCGATACCTTTTTCTTCGAAGTACTTTTTCACCTTTAAATGAAGAGATAAGAAAAAAAACAAGTTTTTAACAAAATATTTATGTTTATCAGAAAGCCAATTTGTCCATCTACAATTCAAAATTAATAACTCACAATTTTGGCGGTATGGCACGGAGCGTTGTCCTGTTGAAAAATAAATTTGCAAGTCTCGCCAAAAAGCTTTAACACAGAAATTCGTTCTGAAGGACAATTTTTCTTTTCAAAAAATTACGTCATACATGTATTTAAAATGAAACAATAAACAAATTGCTTTCAAAAGTTTTGTAATTTTAGCAAAAAAAGACTCCAATTTGCAATAAATTTGTTTGCCCAATTTTTTTTTCCCAGCACTGTATAATAATAATATATTACTGTATAATAATAATATATTATGTAATCCTGCGCTACCTTTGCTTATAGCTTAGAATATTTTCAACTCAGTTATAGAAGAGATGGGCAAAAAAATTTGTTATCATTTTCAGTTTTTTGATTTTTAGAAACACTACCGTTACAATATGAACATTCTATGTATGATTAAATTTTGATGTACTTTTATTTGCATTATCTTAAAATACAGGCCTAACCATCCCTTCTCGTTTAAAAATAAATTTAATAATTTTCCCATTTATTGTTGCAAATTTCGAATTTTCATTCAACATAGTTTTTTTATGAAAATGAAAATGATTAGATAAAATGATAAAGACTGATTAAATAACTTAACTCTTAGTTTGCATTGAACATTGTAAAAGAATCTCTAAGTTCATAAAAATTGTTAGATAACACCAATCCGTTGGTTGTGAAGCACTGGTGTTTACTTACTTGAATGAGTTAACAATATTAAAATTTCATTAAAAGTATAGATAACTACTATATTTAAAATACAAAATATCTAAACATAGAATTATTATAGTTATAGTATGTATTTGTAATATATTCGTTTTTACGTTTCTTAACATGAAATTGCAATTTTATTACATACTTATATTTTCAATGAAAACTATAGTTAATAACTATACGCGTTATGAATAATATTAATTATTGATATATTTTCAATTGTTTTGTATTATTATTAAGAAACATAAAAAACTACTTCTACGAACCATTTTAACGATTGGTGCACATTTTAGGTGGTCAAGTCCAACGAATGATTTTAGTTACACAATACAACACAATCGCGTTTTGTGTCATCCGGTGCATTTTAATTTTTGGTCAATGGCGAGAATCGAACTCGAGACCACAGCATGATTAGAAATCTCTTAACCATTAAGCTTCAACCGGTGAACTAATGTATAAAAAACTTAAAACTTAAATAAAACACAAACTTGTCGTAATTAGTACAGTTCATTATATATCAATTTCTTCAATTATTCTGGTTCTCCATTTTGTTTTGACAGAATACAAAAATATTTTCTATCAACAGAAAACTAAATTGTAAAAACAACCTTAGCCATTATTAACATATTTTTTAGTTTTATGTGGTATCGCCCCTAATTTTGATCAGCAAAATTAGAAAGACATGAAGCAAAATTCTACAGGTTGAGTCAATGCAATTCACATCATATAATTGTGTGTATTTTAATTTTTCTACTCAGAATTTTGATTTTCTGTTTTAAAGCTAATTGTATAGAGTTCGATACCAAATACTATGGTATTTTTTCGATGTTCATATTTGTCGAGCCTATCAAATGACAGGAACTGAAATTTAAACAAATGTAACCAGTAAATTTATTTTTAATTTGGGATGATGTTTTTTACAAAATTAAAATAAATTAAAAACAATTAAAATAATTTGATTAAGATTTTTAATTTGATTGTTTTTTAATTATTAAATTTGTTTTTGGATTTTTTTGGTGACCTGTCTTCGATGTATCATTAATTGATTTCGTTTATCTCGAGTTGGTAAACATTTTGTCAGAACATATATAAATATGCGTATATTTGTAAATTGGCAGATGTTTATAAATAAACTTTAATTTAAATAATATAAACATTTTAATAAATTATATGATTAAATTTTTAAATAAAATGTTTTATACAAACAATTACATCTGTAAATATGAACCATTATCTCCACCAGCCGCATTATAATATGATAAATAAATCGTTAAATTTGATTTGAAGAATATTACGAATTTTATGATGGAAAACATCACAAACTCCGAAAAATTTCTTAAAACACGATTCACACTAATACTTACAAAATGTATCGGTTAATTCTAATTATGGTTTTGTATGAAGAAGTTTTATCATTTATAAATCGCTTTTGAATCGCAATGTTTACAGGGCTATTTCGCTTTCTCTTCCATCAGAATCAAAATTTGTACACTCAAAAATTGACATTAGTAATTGCTGTACAAAATGGTGTTAACATATATTTAGTTATACAAAAAATGTATTATGTGTACTTGTAGTTAATTTAATTGAAAATAAATAAAGTTAAAAATATTATATCTATAACTTAATAGCTGTAGAAATAATAAAATTAAACATTTCTATTGTGGAATATTAAAACAATAAAAATTGTGATTTTTCTTTGATCAAATTTATTAAAAAATATGTTATTGTGTTGTAATATGTTATACAAAATTACTAATATATCACATTGTATATAATTTTATCAAATACCTATCTGTATAAATAAAATAGAATTATTAAAGTAAAACCAGGTGTTAAGTGAATAGGTTTATTAATTACAATATAAAATCAAAATGGGATTACTTTTTGCCAAATTATGGAGTTTATTTGGGAATGAAGGTATGAATAGTACTATTTTAATACGAAAGACCATACTAAATGAGTACAGAGTAATTTCTTTTTAACATATTTTTAATAAACTGAAATTGCTTTCTAATTTAACGTGATGATGTTTAAAACAATTAAAAGTGTGCAATACACAAAACCTAATGAAATAAATGGTCCATTAATTTATATTAAACAAGAATTAAATTGTTATATTAAAGATTTTTGTTTTTTTAAATTCTGAATTAGGTGTATTCAAAATGCATAATTAGATCACTGAAGATTATTTTAATCGTCTGTAACTATACCAATGAATTGAAAAATAATTATGTATTTATTATGATTTGCAGAAAATATAGTTTGAATTTTGCATATGTTCTTTCAATTTTTATTGTTTTGTGTCATTTGTGTACCCAACAAATAGATCTAATTTATGAACTAACTTAAATTTTATTGTTAATAAAGAAAATAAATTAATTAAAATTTGTTTCGAAAAATGTGCTAAGTAAGTCTTTTTGAAACAAAATTTCTCTAAATTCTAAATTTATATTTAATGATTTATTCTGAAGAGCATTAAAGCATCCATTAAGCATTAAATATAGAATTAGTACATTGTTTTTGGACAGTGGAACTGGCAAATCTGATAAATATGAAGTGCATAATTTATACTCTTACAACAATTAATTCATAGCAATGACAATTTTATCCACAATTTTTACTACGGTGAAACAATATGTTTATACTACATATATTTTGTATTATGCTAAAATTATAATGCGAATTGTCGACAAAAATTTCATGTAAAAATTTGGTCGAAAACCGTACCCTAAATTTGACAAAGGTTGATAAAATTACAACATAATTTGTCTATTTCTTGTGGATAATTTAAAGAATATTTATCATGAATTTATAACTTTAACGAACATTTTATACACACAATTAATTATGACAAGTTTTTAAGAATATTGTAGAATTTTTGTTGAATAGTTTTATGACAATTTGGCAAGATTTATCGAGAAATTGTAAAACAATAAGTTATTGTAACAAATTTATAAAATGTTTACAACAAAATATGACAAAAAATATGATAAATATGTTTATATATAAATAACTCATAAATAACGTTTTTATTTAATTTACTTATTATATAATTTCAATATAATATCGTTAAAAACAAGTAATTCGTCAGTCATTATGTTTAATAATAGGTAGGTAATTCGATATTTGTGTCCTTAATTTTTGTAAATTAAATAATAATTTAATATATTTTAAAAATAATATTTTAATATTTAATGTATTCTTAATATTATTACACTATAAGTTCATAAATTAGATTAACTATAGATAGAATACCAAAACAAACAAATCGTACAAAATGAAAATAGAAAGTGAAGCATACAAAAACAATATAAAATAAAACGAGAAATAATAATGATTAAACTCTTTCATTTTTCTTTTATTTGAGAAAAACATTAATACAAAATATATCATATAGTAAAGTGTTTTATTAAAATGGCAAAGTATAGTTTTCGTTGTGTGAAAATTCAAATTCATTAAAAAATAAAAAAATTATTTTCATAAGTAAGTTTTTGACCATGTCAACAAATTTTTATATTGGTATTGCACTAATGTTTCTTAATAAAAATAATCTATGGGTCCTTACGTTACGAACCATTAATACGTATTGGGCACATTGTAGCTGGTCAACCCAACGAATGTTTTTACACACAATTGCTTTTAATGTCATCCGGCAAAAGCGAAGAAACTACAGACACTTGTGTAGTTTATACATTTTGTATTTTAAATATGGTTTCAACAGTGGCCTTACAAATTTAAATGAAATTGAATTTTTTTCCTATGTAATTATGAGTTTTATGAAATTTTAATATTGTTATCTCATTATCTTCTTTCTCTTTTTGCGATATAAACAAACAAAAGTGCTTCGCAACAAATATTATGCTGTTATATCTGTTATAGTTAATCTAAAGTCATAATCATATAGTAATTAATTATAATAGTTTTGTGTCTTATAAAGTTATTTTTTAACATGATCCATAACATAATTTTAAAAACCAATTCCATACAATTTAATATGTTTAAGAAGGTTATCAAATATGCTAGCACGAAATGGCTCAGAAGATAGATAAACCTCCCTCTTTATATTTCGAAGGAAAATAATTTTTTAATTATTCTCCTGACTACTTTTGGTTGCTTTCACATCCATATTGCGATAGAGTATCTGTCTGAAACTTAATGAATTATTTATATTTGACACATTGCAGTGCGTTTCTTTACTTTTGTTAGACAGTGTTATTATATCATATATAATATCGTTTGTTAATTGTAGTTCAGTAGTTTTATTAACCAACTGCTGAATAATATAAAATTTTTGTTCTATCCGATAAATTTAGCAGTTTCGTAGTAAAAATATTAGTTTTTGAATACATTTATTTAATTAATAACACAATAGTTATGTTATAAATAATATCTTCAAAATTAACATTAATCATTTTAATTTTTTCCAATTTTTTTTTTAATCTTAAATTAAGTTAGTTAAAATTCGATTTATTTAAAATTAGAAAGGAATAATAGTACAAACGGAGGAAATTATCATTCGCAGTTCTTTATATAATATGTTATTATAATATAACGTTAATATATAACGTGTATAACGGTAATGTTAATATAACGTCTTATATTTTTTATTAATTAAAGAATTGGTAAACTACTATTTGTCAATTTTTCATTCAGTGTTTTCATTTGCTCCGTCTTCATTTTTGTCAGATTCTACTTTTAAACTTTAACAAAAAAATAATTATTTAACACTTAACTTCTTAAGTATTGCAAAATAGTGAAATATTTAATAGTTGTTATAATATATAATAATATAATGATAAATAATATGATACAATACCTAATTAAATACTATAGATGTATTCTTAGATTATTTAGTTAATGATTATGGTTGTATTTATCAATTAACTAGTAGAATAATATAAGTAAGTTCTTTCAACTCCAACCCTTCACATTTAACTGTATTGTTATCAATAGTTAATGTTCAAAGTTCATTACTCAAATATGGGATTTTAAATCTAGTAGATATACTTAATACTCGTAATTATTGAGAAACGAATGAATTATATTTAAGTATATCTGCTTTATCATAATACTTAAATTGGTTTTGTTATATGTATTTGCTTTAGTTGTAAAATATACATGTAGTTGTCTTCCCCATTAACCTTTAAAACATACATAGTTTGCAGTTTTAAAAGTTTTGAAATGTTTTCCTTAATTCAATATAATTCCTGTAGTTCATTCATCATTAACCATTCCGACATTTCAAAGGAGTTTTTTCATTATATGGTATGTTACTTCAACAAAAAGTTGTAATTGTATGATCTTATTAATTTTTAATAGAATTTAGATCATTATCAATGGGAAATGCGCCCAAAACGCTTAACATAATTGCAATATATGTTAATAAGTGTATATAATAAACATTAAAATTTAGTTCATATAAAACCGAATCATTTTTACAAACTCTAACAGTAGTTTAATGCCATCCGAGTAACTCATTAGTTGCTCTCAGTGATAATAACCTTTCCAAAATAATGTTGGATGCTTCTGGCACAGAAAAAAATAACTATACAGAAGAAAACCATACGAATAAATTTTTTTCTGGGGTTATTTCGTTGGTTGGGGTTATCTCAGAAAATAAGAGAGTAAAAATTTAAATAAATAAATTTTACACTCTCGAAATAACAAACAAATAAATATACACAAACAAATTAAAATTTTTAAACAGAGAATTTGATCTATATACTATCCTATTCAAAATTATTTGTGCAAGCTAAATTTTCACGGTATCGTCGTACAAACTGTTTTAAAATAGATATAAATAATAATCTTTTTGAAACTAATAATTTTTATTTAGTTAGTTTAATTATTTTCCTTTATAATTCAATAAAAAAAAATTTAAAATTTTAATTTTACGACAAAATATGATTGATTTAATTTTATACAAAATTATTTGTGCACACAAATTTGTATTCATAATTATTTGTGCACATTAAAAAACCTGTTTTATCATGATTTTCAAATCAGTTATTTGAATTTTTATTTTTTCCAAATTTGATCTAGTTTGTAATTAGTTAATTATTAAAAAAATTCTGGTTAGTTCTTTATTAAAAATGCCTAAAAAATCTGAATTTAGTGTTGAAGTCAGAGCAGCAATGGTAGCTGATTATGAAAATGGAATTCCGACTACTGAGTTATCAAAAAAGTATGGTTGCCATAGAAATTCCATTTTGTATCAAATACAAAAGAAAAAGATCCATAGAACAATCAGAAATATTAATGGAAGAGGTCGAAATCGAGCAACATCTGCTAGTGAAGACCGTAAAATTTTAAGACATGTGAAAATCATTCCAACAACGACGCAAAACAGTATTAAAAATTCTATAAACTCTTCGAGAAATAGACCCATTAGCCAACCAACAATACACAGAAGATTAAGGGAGGCGAATATTAAAAAATACACCACTCAAAAAAAACCGTTCATATCAAAGGCTAATAAATTAAAAAGATTAAAATTTGCGAGGGAACATATCAACAAACCGTTGGAGTTTTGGAGGAACATTTTATGGACGGACGAATCTATTTTCTCTCTTGATGGGACCTGGGGAAGACAATTCTTTTATTCGAAACCTTCAGAGAAGTTGAAACGTGCAGTCGTCGCACCAACGCGCCATTCTGGTGGAGGACACTTAATGATTTGGGGATGCATATCATATAACAGTGTTGGTCCGATTACTTGGTTAAGAGGGAAACTGGTTCAAAGTCGCTATTTGGAGCTTCTTAATGACGTGGCATTAGTGGCTGGATGTAAACTAATTGGAGAAAATTTTATGCTGCAACAGGATAATGCTCCTATCCATAAAGCAAAGATGATACTAAAATTTTTAAAAGATTTAGACCAATCTTTATTAGAATGGCCGCCTCAGAGCCCGGATCTTAATGTGATTGAGAATGTATGGGCGTATATAAAAAAGAAAATTCCTTGTGATGTTGGAAGGACTGAAGAAGCCACTTGGAACGCCATAATAAATGCGTGGAGCACCATGCCAACAGATTTTTTGAAAAATTTAATTGATTCTATGCCCAGACGCCTCGCAGAAGTTATGAAGTCAAAAGGAGGTAATACGTCTTATTAATTTATTGCTTACTGTATTTTTGTTTGTTGTGAATTAAAATAAAACTGATTCAATTATTATAAATAATTTTTATTTAATATGTTTTATGTGCACAAATAATTATGAATACAAATTTGTGTGCACAAATAATTTTGTATAAAATTAAATCAATCATATTTTGTCGTAAAATTAAAATTTTAAATTTTTTTTTATTGAATTATAAAGGAAAATAATTAAACTAACTAAATAAAAATTATTAGTTTCAAAAAGATTATTATTTATATCTATTTTAAAACAGTTTGTACGACGATACCGTGAAAATTTAGCTTGCACAAATAATTTTGAATAGGATAGTACATTGCAGTATTTTATTCTCTTTCAATTGTTGTTTTTGTATAAAGAGACAATTTCGAAAATCAGAATTTTTTCGTTCGTAGGTTTCCTTCTGTATAGTTATTTTTTCTGTGCTTCTGGGCTTTCGAGCAAAATATGGCAATTGTGTCGAAATAATTTTAATCCTTTCATCTAAATTATTTATGTTTACATTTTTAAAATTTTGTGGCTTCTGTCTAAAACATCTAGTTTTAGAAAACTGGTTATTGAAACTTTATTCCCTTCTAGCTTCCTTTATTAACTTTTTTGTTTAGGTAAACCACATGCATTAGATCTCAATTGATATGTTTATTGATGAAATCATAAACATATCAATTGAGAATTATTATAATATTTACATATCATGGTATGGTGTTCAAATTGTCTTCTAAGGTGAAAATTATCAAAAGAAAGTCAGTGATCGCATTGTTTAATAAAACATTTTGTTTTGGAAATCATAAATTTTGTAAATAACTATCGATATATAATAACTGTCGATAATACATGTAGTTATTACACTGAATATCTAGTAAAATATATGTCCCGTTATTTTATTGTTATCAATTTAGTGTTAGGAATTTTAAAAAGTTTTGTTAGGAACAAAGCGACCACTTAACAAGTAATAATTGGTTCTGTACGTTACGAACATTTATAAAAATAAAACGAAAACAACAATTAAAACTACATAAATATGAAGAAAAATATTAAAATCAACTACAATCGTGTTTGTATAAGATTTACAACAATGTGTATTAAAGTATAAAAAAATTAAAAACTGCATGCCAAATTTTCAAAAATTTCTGTCAATTTTGTATTGACAAAAATATTTTAAAATTTTCAACAATGTTTTTAGTTAATTCAATATAATTTTAAAGTGCATTTAACAGTTTTTCAAATTTTTTGTTTTCATTATTACTTGCTGTAACTCGATTGTTATTTTTTCGATAGAAACATTTTGATCAACTAAATTTGTCATCAAAACTAATTTTTTAACATTTCATTGTAAATCGAACATTTTTGAGACAAAAATGATGGTCATTATTGTCATTAATTGGTGATCAGAGATTTAAAAATCATGAATCAAAATCGATATCTGTACTCGCTCAACTTAAGTATTGTCTAATATTATCATTGATGTTTTGTGTATTATAATGGAAGAAGAAACGTGGTTTCACTGGTTTTTCATTGCCCTACAATAGATTGCCGTTAAATTTTTAACTCAATGCTCATCATAACATTTCAACATTAATACACAACATTTCAACATTTATACACAACATTTCAACATAGCAAGTCAACATTTTTTTTACAATACGACATCTAAATATTGTGTATTTTATAGATATGTGGTAATGTAAAATAGTATCAACAAAGTTTTTTTATGGTCTGGCTTATTATGGTTACTATCTCAGATTAGAGAATATTCATTGCGTATATCTTAGATTATATAGATCTAAGATAATTTTCATGAACATATATTTTATTCTGTCAATTTTATTTAAAATTCGCACATACATTCTGTGGATGCTACGCGATAGTGATTTATATATGTAGTGAATTTGTTTACTGATTAAGATAATTGATTATACGAGTACATAGGTTGCCTTTTATATTTCGGGATTTGGGAACCCTGGTGTTGCAATCTCTCAACTGACAGCTCTATCGTAAAGTTAGAACTTTTGAGGTTATACGTACTCAGAACGTTTTGTCATATGAGTGCTATTTGTGTTGTTTTCGAATATTTCTTTCGACAAATCGCCACGAGCCCTTTTTTGAGCGATTGACAAATTGTGCGGGATCCAACGCGAACAAATTTTTTTGACAGTTAAATGTTCATGCAATATTGAGTGTATGCTGGTCCCACTAATGCCTAAGGTTGTCTCTATCTCACGATAGGTCACATGACGATCTTGCAATATCAGTTCGCGCACAGCATCAATGTTTTTCGGAACTACAACTGATTTTGGACGACCTTCACGAAATTCGTCTTGGAGTGAACTCCGACCACGATAGAATTCACCATACCATCGATAAACACTGGTCCTTGATGAAGCTTCATCGTCAAAAGTTGAATTAAGTTCATTCATGCACTGCTGCTGAGTTAATCCACGTCGAAATTGTAAAAAATAATCGCACGAAAATGTTCACGATTTAATTCCATTCTTGGGGGCAGATGAATCTTTTAATTTACTGTAAACAACACAAATAGCGCTCGTATGTCAAAACGTTTTGAGTACGTATAACCTCAAAAACTTCTAACTTTACGATAGAGCTGTCAGTTGACAGATTGCAACACCAGGTTTGCCAAATCCCAAAATATAAAAGGCAATCCTCGTAGTTCTCCGTCACAATTAAATATAAATCATTACCAAATAAATTTTAAATCATCACAAGTCATTAATTATTATTGTAATGCTTAAAATGCTAACAACCGTCTGAAATAAAATCCCTAAGCTGTAAAACCTTAATTTAAACACTATATGTATATAACATCGATTAAAATTCTATAGTATTTGTTTCGAACTCTATACCAGTCAAATAACTGAAAATAATAACAAACCATAGTCGAGTTCAAAATAATCTTACTTTAAAGTAAAGGTAGTGCATGATTACCAACTAATATACATAACAAATTAAAAATTAGGAGCTCAAAGTGAATTCAAAGATGTTTTCTTTTTTCGGAGTTATTTTTATTATTAAAACATTTCAAATAGATATATTTTTTTCATATGATTAATTAAAATTATTGCGAGTAAAAAAATAAAATTAATGTTGGTTTGGTTTAATTTATTAACAATAATATAATATATTATAATATTTATTTGTATGTACTTAGATATCGTTTGAAAAAGATTTTAAAATTATAAACAAAATACAATACAATAAAAAAATAAATTAACAAATCAAATGCACATGCAAAAAAATCTAATCTAATAAAAATAAAAATAATTTTTTAAAACATAAACAAACAATAATACGATTATCTGAAATTAATTTATAAAAAACATAAAAAAATTAAAAAAAAAAATTGTTTAATGACTCATTCATACGCAAGTTAAAATCAAAACTGAATGTTGTCAAATTTTATTTGTAACGAAATAGACCAAGTTTTTTCTTGGCTAACTTCAACTGAATACCATGGTATTTCGTACCGATGCACGGTATACATGTTCGTAAAATGTACCATGCAATCAATTGCCAAAAAATTTAATAATTGATCATTTTGGTTAACATGTTCAATTTTTATTTTAAGTATTTATGAATATTCACATAATTTTACTTTTTCTGGTATTTTTAAGTTAGCTTTCCAATTTTTATTATTATTATATAGTTCTAGTTATTACAGTGTTAAGATGCATCTAAAATTTTTGATATTAATTGCGTGGTTGTGTTTCTTACTATATATACAAATAATACATAAGAAAATTTAATTAATTAATTACATTTTATATCAAATAAAAATTGAAACGATGTTTAGTAACATAAAAAATTATCATGTTTTTATATCAAATTTAATATACAATGTGACATCATCATCTATTTGTATATGTATTGCAATTATTAATTTAATAATTCTTTTGTTATAATATGCTACATGCTTGTTTGAATATATGTTCAAACCATTTAAACAGCTGCTATTGCCAAACTTATTTCGTTTTAAACACTTAACTAAGCGCATCACATTATGTATAGATAATAAATATTTTGTTATAAATTTGAAGAGGTTGTATATACCATCGTCTATAATTTTACAAAATTCCAAATTTTGTTTTAGTTACCAACTTAAAGGAAGTACGCCATCAACTCAAAAGGAATTGAAAAAAATTCACATCGATGGTTATTAGGGAACATCGGAAATCGTTTCAAAGATATTCAGAAATTAAATCACGATGCGTATAGCAAATAAGATGACAAGCTTATTTTGAACTCCGTGTTTGATTTAAACACTTTAGACGACTAGTAGTGTAAATACCTAACACTACTTTATTTTTTTGTTTAATTTGATTTTAAAAATATTAAGGATAACCAAATACTTCAAAACCCGGCCAACACCCTGACTCTGTAAGGGTTTGTGTAAATTTACTCACAGCTATAAGTTAGTACGAGTATAGAATTGTATTTCATACGTTTAGTTTTACGGAACAAACAGTTGATGAATGTCAATAAACATACAATAAATGTTATTGAATTAGTTAAACATATATTATAACAGTATATTATTTTCTTCTGTTTATGTTGAAAAATAAATTACTATTTCTTTTATAAAAGAAAAAAAACTTATTAAAAATTCTCGAAAGCGACTCTAACCGCGTCTCAAGTGCTCTCAACTCTCAACTGAGACTTTACGAACCATTATATATAATTCGTATTGGTGCATATTCTAGGGTGATCCACCACATTTTTACACACAATAATTTTTTATGGCACCTATATACAATTTTTGATTTTATGGTCGAACTCTCGAAACCGCGGCATGATGAGAAACTCTCTTAATCACTAAACTACAATCGGTGATTATTTTTATATATTTATAAAAATATCGATTTTCAAAGATTTATTTTAAAAATATTTATTTTCATTATTTAGTTTATTCAATTTGGCATTTTACGTTCAGATAGCGTCAAATATTGTTTTCAATAATCTATTTACAACTCAGCAATAAATACAATTCGGGCCGTTCCGTCAGAGAGACCATCTACCGTCTAAATCGATCATTTACTGGTTTTTTGTTAAATGTTTTTCTTTCCAAGTAATATGAAATACTTCGTAATGTATACTATAGATATTATAAAATTTTGGATATAAGCATACGATTTGATGATCAATTAAGAAAGTATGATATATGCACTAAAATATATGGTATAGAAATATGTACCAATCTTTGTAATATGACAGTAGATTAAAATTGAGAACAGACTATCGAGATTATTTGAAATTAATTCTGGTTTGGTGTTTGTTAATGAGATGCCCTGTTAGAAACTTTTCATCTCATATTAGTGTAAATTTTTTTTTTAAGTAAAACATCTCAGAATATATTATACCGGCAATTAAATCAAGTGTTGGCACATGCAAATGATATCTATGTTGTTCTTGTTAGATATAATATTTACTACTGAAATAATATTTTTCGTTGATTTTAATGAAATAGATTAATAATGAATGAAAATAATGAAATAAAACTAAAACTAAATGAGAAGTTATTTGGATTTGTTTTATTTAGTTTGTTTTAGACCAAGATTCAAGTAGTCGATCTTCAAGCTAAGTAATTTGTTGGCCTTTTTTTAATTTAGGCCCTGTCCGATTTCTGAAATAATGAAATAATTTTGACATAAGCGAAATAATTTGCTCTTCCATATTTTGATGTAAGTTCGTTTGCTGTCCGAATTCTGTTATAATATTGACTTGGTAATTTTACAATTTCACACTACAAAACATTTTAAAAATTGTGTACAACTTAATATTAAAGTGGATATTAAAATAGTTTATAACTCTAATAAGTCATAATTAAGATTGAAGTAGAGTTTGACCCTAATATAGTGTTATTTATCTTAATAACATACTATATGCATATACAAATTATAGCATATAAAAATTATTCACATACATACGAGTATATAATATAGAAAGTTACTTTCAAGAATTAAAATATTCTTAATGCCCGACATTGTTGTTGTGTTAAAATTATTACAGAAATGTCAAAATTATAACACGCAGTTGCTGTAATAATTTGGTTGCATAAATTAACCTGTCAAAATTATTACAAGAAAAATAATGTTCACAGAAATCGGAGAGGGCCTTAATAATTTTTTTAGTCAATGCTTCGTATAACTTATGTTATATATTATCTATTTCAAACTACAATTAATATATATATATATATATATATATATATATATATATATATATATATATATATATATATATATATATATATACATATATATATATATATTAATTTTATTTATTTTATTTTTAAGTTAATCTTAATTCTTAACCTTGATTATCTTGTTAACCTCACATACAAAAAGCTATTTTGAGGTTGAATTCTTTACGACAGTCAGCACTATCTTATCTAAGATATATTAAGATTATTATTTAAATAACTTGGTTTGGTTTATGTTCGATTGTGTAAACAATTTTTTGTAAGTGTATCGTATATATTACTTATTACGTACTTACAGAAGTGTAGGTTATAATGAATTTATATATTACCTACTTACGAAAGTGTGAATAATATCTATTCTTACTTCAAAACCACCAATTATGTTCATTATGTTAAATTATTGGAGTACAATTTAGCGAAATTTGAATCCTTCCAAATTAAGATTATCGAAAAAAATTAAGATCAGTATTGTGAAAGAAAGAATAACAAAAAAAACTTTGCAAAACGATTTAAAAAAAGAGTTGGGAAGAGATACAAAATTGAACTTGAACATTGCTATAAAATAAGATAAGTTGCTACACATGACATCTGTTAAGATGATTTGCTGTAGCCAGGGATGGGCAATTTACATGTAAAAAACGTTATTTACATTTTTATGGTAATAACGTAAATTACAGTAAAAAAGGTGTAATTTACATAAAATATGTAAAAAACATGAAAACTCTGAAAAATAACTGGAAATCGTGTATAAATGTAACAAATATTTGTTTATAAGGGTTATACGCATCATAAATATCAATCAAACCACTCATTAAGACGGTCAATCATAATTATTTTAAACTTTTAGTTATCTACAAATTCTAGACAAAGTTCATTTATGTATCTTCACTGCCATCTGTGTTTGTATTAAACAAGCTCTTAAAACGATTACTACATCTTTGGTTTTAGTTTATCTATACATATGAGAAATATATTATTTTTTATAGTGTAATAAGTGCCATCTATTATCAAATTGTAGCGTTGAATAAAGTTTTAATTGTATTATCAAGTGGCTGTGCATCTATGGTGACTGTTGATAAGAATTAAATAATCTGGAATGAATCCAATTTAAAATAAAGATAATACCAATGCTTATACACACTTACGTTTTTTTTTTATCAAAACGATGTTATGAAACAACACAAGAAAACTTATAACTCAAATTTTTGACATATTATTTGTTTTTGTTTTATTTATAACGTTACACAGTCAATTTTTACAATAATTAAATTATTAGTTATTATAGTTTTAAATTATATAATAGATAGAGCCCTTGTCATGAAAAAGTCATTATTTACATTACGTAATGTAAAAAATAACTTGTGTAATTAACATGTAAATAACTGTGTAAACTACATCGTGTAATTTACGCGAACAACTCTGGCTGTAGCACACGATTTAATATATATTATACCTATATTCATTGCCAGCTCGCTGTCCCAAATAACGTAGCAACTTAAAGACTTGAGCACATGAATCCTACTACTACTGCCTTCAATTATTCCCTAGTTACACGGTCTTACGTTTTTGCTTTTCTCCTTTCTAATCGGTTGTATGGGTTATTTTATAAAGGCCATTCATTTCATTTTTCAATCATTTTTAAAGCAACAATACGTGTAAATATATACAGAGGCTTTTTATATAGCTACAAACCATAAACTAATTTGAGGAAAGAAATATTCATGATTTGTTTACGATGAACGATGGGAATAGAGAGCAAACTCTAAATATTGTGTTAACACACATCGAACGAAACCGATTATGAATATGATGTATAAAAATATATACACAAGAGGAAAACGGATAATTAAACCAAACTTAAAAATATAAATACATAACTGTAAAATTTGTATCCTGGAATATCTTCAACTTAGTATCAATTCGATATCTGAGAGCTAAGAATTATATGAGCTCAGACCATGCCTGCATCTCAACATTGGTACAAGGAATATTAGGCAATGAAAAACTACTAGGACTGTAATCCGAAGCTATTTTTGTAATTAGTAAAATATATAATTGATTAGTGAAATGTAATATATAATTTTAAAATTAATGATTGGAGTTTGTTTTATTGTTATAAGGATTTTAGATTGTTAGATATTGTTATACTTCTAAGTTGGTTAAGTAGGACATTTTTAAATTCATCGTATGTATGTGTGTTACTTGAATAAATATCGTTGGGTCCCCATTTTATGCTGTTTTAACAGTTGTATCCCTATACTTCTCAATACATCATCATCTAACGAGAAGGACAACATTTATTTAGCGACAATTTGATACATACAATGTGTTGATTTTATAAACTGTTAATTATATGGAACTGTATTGCTTCAAAATCAGTAGACAACCAGTGATTTTTAAAATTACGTATATTATCTACAAATTAGATATCATGATAAATATCACGTTCTATAATAGATTTGAAATATACAAATATGTATATATGTATTTGGAAAAAATATAATAATTCAATTGATATTCGAATGTAAACTATTTAAGTAAATATAGAACTTTTTTTTTAATTCAAAATATAAATATTTACTTTCCGAGAACATAGATGAAATAGTAAGTATTTGATATTAAATACTTTTATAAAATATAACTTACAAATGGAAATGATAATTGTATACTAAATTGTCATTGTTCGATAACTTATGCTTAGTTAGGTATATATGCTAAGTGTTAAGTGAAATCAGCAAAAAATTATTACTGAAATTGCAGAATATAAAACTAAGTAGTTAGTTTTTCTTATTTGCGTACATGAAAATAGTTTTTGATTTTATTTCATTATAATCAAGTTATTAAAATAATGTTTTGAAATAAGTCTTGATAAAATATTTTATTTATCATTGCTAGAATTATGATATTTATCATTCCTAGAATTATCAAGCTTCTTGATGTGTTAGTAGTTTTGAAAGTAAATATTTTTAAATATTTCTTGGAAAAACTTAATAAAAGTTGTGTTCGGTTATTTGCATCATTAATAAGTTGTTATAGTTAAAAATCATTAAAGAAACCGTTTTTATTTTTCAAATAAAAGTTATTCTACTTTTAATACTTATATTTCAGTAAATTAATAAGTAATTTTTTTGGTTCGTTAAAAAATAAATGTACCCTATCATTTATTTATTTACTAATTCCAATAATTTATTTATTTATTTGCACCAAAATTTGATCTTTAATCTCAAAATTTGATCTTTTGATCAAAATTTGATCTTTATATTGGATGTGTAACTAATTCATTCCTAATATATTTTATACAAGTTGCCGTGAATCACCATTTAACGAAAGGTTGTCAACCGTAACTTATACAGCAATCTTGATAATAAACTAAGCCATTATACTATGGCCACCACTGCAGTGAACGGTATCCATACCGATGATGTCAACCAAATAAGTGGTTAGATTCCTTGTGAATAATTAAATCAATTTCCTGCTTGAAATACAATCACTTACCAATAACGACATTTAATTTTTAAAAATGATATCAAGGTATATGATGAGATCAAAGGGGATATGATTTTGATGCAGTTGTGCCTTTTAAAACTTAATACAAACTCATTATTTTATCGTATCTTATCAATATTGTCGTACTATCTACAGAAATTGAGTTTTGAGAAAATTGAGCAAAAGTTTTATAATAAGGCGATTTTCAATATTTCCATTCCGAAATTGAGGAATATTTTTAAAACTAAATTTAAAAAATGTATGTATGACAATTGCTCGGATGTAAATATAGTTGGATAAATCAATGTATCACTGAGGTAACCATAGTGCTATTAACTAATTTTTTATTGCTTTTATAATTTGAAATTTCACTGCGAGAGATATGATAATGCGCATTAAGTTTTAGGGCTATTCAATTATTTTTTAAAGATTACAGATAAGTCATAAACTCATAAGATTATCATGAATAATCAATTTAGCATTATATCGCGTAAACAATAAAAAAAATTGGTTGCTAATGGCTGCAACAATCTTTTCAAATTAACGTAATATAGCATAATATACTAAAACATTTGAAGTTATTAATATAACACGCAGTGAACTTGTAAAGTGAAATTGCGTTAGAACTGTACTATGTATGTATCATTTGTCTGTATATTTATAAGTATTTATCGGAACTAGAGTTAGCTTAAGACAAAATAACGAATAACTGTAATATTTAATAGGATTTTATCATTTTTGTTTGTGTGTTATTATTTCGTCACCTTTTTAAAAGTAAAACTAAAAAACTTAAGTATGGGTTTTAGATTTAATTTAGTTATAAAATAATATAGTTATAAAAATAAAATGTAAAATCATAGCTTTTAGATAAACAAAAATTGTGGAATATGGTGGAAAACCCATATAAATATAATTTGTGAACAACCAAGTAAAAATTGTGTACAACTCATTATTAAAATTACGTAAAAATAGATTTAACCTGAACTCCAACAAAACGAGCGAAACAATAAAAGTGACATATTAAATATATTTACTAAGAGTAAATGAAAAGTTGCCCGAACAATTAAACTAATCTAAAATAAAGTGGTTAAACAAAATTGTAGAAGAACTAAAAAATCTTACAATTAAAACAACAATGCACAGTTAAATTTATCAAAATACCTCCACCCAATAGAATATAAAGAAAATAAATAGTGAATTTATAGCTTAAAAGAAATTGACATAAAGTCACATGTGAAACAAGTAAAATGAACGCAGGTAAACAATAACAATAGTAATATCATACCAGAATAACAAGCTTGACAAGATCGAAAATTCCATATTAAAGATTACATAGAAAATAATAAAAAAGAAAAGTTAATATTAATTCCATTTATTGAATCCAACACCGAAAAAATCAAATAAACAATCAACAACACTAAGTTGTTGGTAAACTCCAGATTATTTAGAGTAAATATAGCCACGAGGTCGATGGTGAACTCTCAACAGATCTCTTTAAACAAGATTATAGTCACTACGTATTTGGTATTAAATAAGAGAACCAACAGGTTTAATAAAAGGATCAAATCAGCGGCATCCATCATAAAAGAACTACCAATAATACACAAAGATAACACACCAGTACAGCTGTTGAAAAATTCTACCAAGCACCACCATACAAAATAGCAAAACATATCAACAAACAGCTGCAACAAATAAAACTAGATAATAATTATTCTGTAAATAATAATGTAGAACTAATTAAAATTAAATTGATACACTATCAATTTAGCATCATTCGATATAAGCAAATAGAAATTTATTAATAGAAAACGGAATAAAACTAATAGAAATCATCGAAATAATTGATTTAACCCTTACATAACCTATAGATAGAACAAAAAAAATAAGTTAATCTGAGTATTTATTTATTTATCATAAATGATATTTTTAATACATATTTTTATTAAATTAATTAAGTTTTTATCTTAATAAGCTAAATATTTACTAGAATAAGCTAAATATTTACATCATCTAGCCCACAAAACGTGCTTATTGCTTAATGGGTTTAATATTTATATTCCTTATATTCGGGCGACCGTTGTGAAAATCATTTACTATCCATTAGTAGTCGGATTTTTAGAATAAAAAAACTAAGAACTTTGGCAGATTTTTTTTTTTTAGTATATTAAATTAAATTTTCTCATTTATTAACTTCAAGTATATGCCTCCTTATTAGGTACCCTTAGTTGCACAATGGTTAAAATTAATTTAACACGGGAATAAAATATCGATTTTACATAATAAGTTTACATTTTTAAATCATAGATTTTACATTGTTAAATCATAGACATATTATTGTATAGCATCTATTATTTAAGCCTAATGCTAAAATCGTGATTTTTCGTCACTACCGGGAATGGAACCGGAGACCACTGAAGAAAGAGAGAGAGAGCAAACGGTTACATTCTCTACCAACGCTTGATGTTACTTAATAAAAATTATACTTATTTAGATGGTATAGTCAGATCTAGTATTATTTAGGTTTATCAAAAAATCTCATCACGATATTATTGGTATTATATATGTTTATCAAAAATTCTCATTTTTTGATACCATACAAATAGTCCTGGAATCCTACTTAATAACATGACATGACTGTAGGCCGATTTAAATTTGTCAAAAAAGTACAAATAAGGGTTTTTTGAACTTTGTTAAAATCTTCCTCATTTTCCACTCCATATTTTAACCTCCATAACATTAAATTCTTATTAGATGTTAGGATAAGTGTAGCATTTTTAGTTGTTCCGCTTTTATGATTTTTTTATCATCATTATATATTATGTATATATATATATATATACATATATATATATATATATATATATATATATATATATATATATATATATATATATATATATATATATATATAATTTATTTATATTTATATCTGTGTGTGTTTAAATTAGTTTTAAAAATATATAATTAGAAATAACAAATTTTAAACAAGGTCTTACTTTCTAAGGTTTCTTGTCCACCTCCATATATACATACAATATAGTAAAACCTTTCATATTATAAACTCTACATTACCATTTTTGATGTTTATTATATTTTCTCATTGAGGCCAATTAGACGTCATATTATGGTTATGGAATTTTTGTTTTGTCAAAATAAATTTTTGTTGTGGGAAGCAGAGCAATAACATATGATTGCATGAATTGTATCGTTCTCGAATACGGAACATTATAGTATTGTATAAGAATGCATATTATAATTGAATCTTTTGTATTTGAAATATTTATAAATTAAAAATTAGCTTTATACCAAGAATTTTTGAAATATGGTTATATTGTTTCATAATATGAGTGAAAATAATAATCGTGTGTACATTTATGTGCCATGCAATCTCGAATCTTCTTACATGATTACCTTTAATGCATTATATTTTTACCTAAATAAACCTCAAGCTTTGTAGAAACAATAATATCTGGATAATTTAACATTCAATTAAATTTGGTAAATAATACCAATAAATTACACCTTCATGTAATATTTGCAACGAATTTATTATTAAATTATTATGATGAAATAATTGTAAGCATGGTATGACGTATGGTACAGTGTTACAGCCCGGTTTCTACATTGAAATTTGTTTTTCTTAAAAAAGATGTACTAACATAGTAAAATGCAATAAAGATTTGTAAGACTGTAACATGGTGATGTTCCAGGGGACTAGAATGTTATCTTGAAGTGGTAAATTTTTCCATCCGAGAAATCGATTTAATTAATTAAGTTACCTTATGTATTTCGTTAGATGATGGTGTGGTCACTTAACGATTTGCTTTCTGGACAAACACATATAAAATCAACGATTGCTTTACAATTACAATCCTATTATTGTTACATCCAATATTTTTACACTCAGTTGGTGATGATATTTCGCTAGGAAATAAACCAGCAACGGCAGTGTAAAGAATAAAGTTGCCAATAGTAATAAGATAATAAAATAATAAGAATAAAGTAGCAAAATACAGTAACTGGTGATAGACTTTACATCCATCAGTGTAACTTGTATATGTATGTACAGTGGAAAAAGTGTAATAATCGTCGCGCAAGGTATTTATTTTTTTTAATGTTTGGGTACACAGAATTGTACTGTGCCATGTTTAGTTTTCGCGTAATACTCATATTGTTTGTTTTTACTTGTTTAATTTACGCAGTGCCTAATTTTATAAACAAGCCACGACGTGTAGAGCCTAATTGTGGTAGGCACTTCGCGACCGCTCAAAACGTGCACGTTTTCAATATTGTTGGCAGGAAACCAGATAATTCCACTAGTTATCAGAGATTGCAAATAAAGAAAAAATGGGCAGTCAGCGTCCGATGGATGTACCTCTATATACGGCCATTTTGTTATTGTAACACGCCATCATCACCACCAAAGCGATAAGTTCTCCATTATTATGTCTATATGATTAATTATATACAATATTTTGCATGTAAGATTAAGCCTCACTAAATTTAGTCAATTATTTATTATATTTACAATTACATATATTTATTAGATACTCTTATTATATATTTACACATTTATTTATTTCTACATTATATAATATTTATATTTAATTTTTTTTTGGGGACCGCGGATCCATTTATTGTGGTACACTAAATATTAATTTATATTTAAGATTTATATAAACGTTGTCAATAGTTAATTAAATCCTTTTCCGCTTTATATCTAAATTTTCGTGGTTTTCCTTAACAATGTTTGGTGTTCTAGTTGATTATACGCTTAGCTAAACTTCTACCTCAATACCTACCGATACCACCATGTTGCATTAAGAGCATGAATAGCGTAGGATAGCACATTTTTAAGGGGCATATTAAAGAATGGTGAAAACTTATGTGCACCAATATGCCGATGGAGAGGGAGGGGCACATGTGGTAGAAATATCTATACCACTCACCAAGAAAAAAAAATGGCTGTGATACTACCTTTCTGTTTTGTTGTTTTAACTTTTATTTATTTGTAACTATTATAATTTATTTATTTCTGTGATCAAACTGTTCCGTAATGATATTTGTTTGTGATTAAATATTTAGCCCCGTTTTCAAAGATCGCTCCATGTTTTGTTCGAGTAGTTCGTATTTGATTATTGTCAGTATGTGGTTATGGAAGCAGCACTTCAAGATCTCTGTGGCAAGTGACAAGAACCCCATCCAGCCGACTCAACCTAGCAGGCTAATGTGCTGCGGTCACCAGTGTGAGGGCTACAAAGATATTCTGTTCACGGAAGAAAAAATTAAAAAGATGAGACGAACCGTGACAAGACAAGAAAACCAATATATGCAAAATATTGCATGCACCTAGCGCTATGCACCTAGCTGTTTCTGTTAATATTAAACTAAAAATGTTACCAAAAAATATATTCAACGCAATTATTTTCTAAGAAAACCAAATGACTGGTAATTATGTATAGTTGACAAAAATGTAAATTTAATTCCGTAGTTAATTATATTTTGTAACATAACAAATAAATAATACATTCGTATATAGCCAGACAACATTATCATTTAAAATGAAACAGTATATGCAATCATATATAGATAGCTGTTGTTGCCTTTTACTCTGGTTATTATCAATATTTTCATATTTCATGTTCACAATCCTGGAATATATTTGTTTATGTTGCTATCAAATAGATCTGTGAATTTATTATATTTAAGAATTCTGTAGGGCTAGCATCTTAAAACTCTAGGTTAAAAGAAAAAGGAATGTTTTTATCTGAAACGCTTGGGCAGTTATTCACAACAAGGTCATTTTATAACTACACAATTCGTAAAAAATAATATAATTTGTTATTAAAAAATATGTAATTCTAACTTTAATTAATATAGAGTTTATTATTATTCTTAATTTGGTTAGTTGGTAAGGCTAATAGGATAATACTAATTTGATCATATGCATTGTGTTTCTTCAACAGTTAAAACTGAAGTAGTTTAAATAAATATATAATTAAGGATGTCTTAAATATTTTCTCAATCCATCACCATCTAAAGCAAGATTAATATATATATTTTCGCGATGGCCCAACAGCTTTTATGATGTTAATAAATTGTTGATAAAAATATTATATATCACAAAATAATTGAGTAAATCTTCTTTAGCTAACTGAACATCTTTTCTATTTCAATTTATTTGATGTGTCTATCCATATATCAGTTGTTATATTTAGTAACAAGCATTCACAATTATATATCAAAACTATAATATTTTTCTTATAACATACTATGATTAAACCATAGAATCGAAACCGAGGTTTTCAAAACATTTCAAACAGTGGTAATTTCTTCAGACTGGTAATTAAATCGAAAAATGCTATTAATGACAAGATTTTAATATTCTCGTTGTGTTTCTTTAGTGATCGGACATTCATAAGAGAATCTCGTTGTATATTCCTTTGTCATTCCTTACTTGTGCGAAAACTTCCATCGTATAGCGTTGCAAGAACCAGGTAATGATCACTGCCTACGAATTTGGTTAAAAACTAAACCGATCTTACATCTTGGAGAACCCGAGATCCTTCGGAATGTTTTACATGTTTTAAGAAAGAATGTACTTACCATTTTGAGATCATTAGCAATCAAAAAGTACCTCATTCTTTTTGATTCATGCCAGCTCAGCATTAAAGTTATCAATCGCCAACCTGACATCGTGCTGAGCCTATCATATTATCCAAATTATTGTTAAATCAGTGTTAACGTATATTAAGTTTAAATTGTTATCAATTTCGGTGTTTAATGTGTTTATATTTTGTCACTTATAAATATTATAATAGAAAACAAAATGCTATTGGAATTTAAATAATTTTAAATTATATTTCTTATAGTAACAATATTTATTTATTTAAGTAGATCGATTTCGACTATCGTCTGCTTCAAGTACATTACAAATTAACATAACAAATTAATTTGTAATGTACATAAATAAATAAATATTATTTTATAAGTAATATAATTTAAAATTATCTAAATTCTAAAAAATAGTTTGTTTTCTATAACTGTAAACGTATAGTTGACACATCCGATTGCTGTCTCATACAGTCCAACACACAGTGATATGGTCGTAAAATCGCCAGGTCTTCTAAATAACTGCATGTTGCACGTACCGATCTCTACTAGTTCTGGTTACTATAGTGTTATTCTATGTCTCTTATATTTTGTGTGAAATACGAAACAAGCCCGATTATATGTATATGTATCAATTTCTATAATATGAACTTGGATACCTACAAATATTGTAACTTAGTTATATTACACCCTGTATTAGAATTTATTACCTAATTTCTGAAAATTAAAAATAATGTTAACAAATAAATATGCTACATTTAAAGTTTTGCAATCTTATAGACTAATATAGAAAACAAGAGAATGACATCATAAAACATTATATATGTACATGTACATACATTATATACCTACATATCTCCGTATTTGATGTGTGTTCAATAGATTCTAGGTATTCTGTTTTAAATTAATGCTTTCTTTTTTCGCAATAATTTTAACATTTTTCGTGCACATATGAAATTAAAAACTATGTGTTGATACACTATAATAATGTAAAATAAGATAACCTCTCAATGTTTTAATAATTTTACCACAAAAAATATTGTGCAGAAAAATTAAAAAAAAAATTTAATGAACTGAATATATCTATACTGTGTCCAGTATTAGATCTGTCAAGTATTGACTGAACAACTGACTAAAAAAACAGCACCGTGATTACAGCTCCAACGCGTAAAACATTTGTCTCAAATATCGAGAAAGTTAGGATGGAAATATAGAGACCAACAGACTAAACATTTTTTCTTTGTTGCAAAATTAATGAATTAGTTCAAGTGAACAAATAATAAAGTGCGTCCTAGCTTAGTAAAATAGGAACGCTAGATGTAAAATGCAAAAACTACAGTGGTCCAAAGAACTCATTTGTTGCACTGAGCTGCTGATTTTTATTTTATTTTTATTGTTTGGTCTACTGCCATAAAAAATAATATTTTTATACATTTATGGTAGTAAAAACCACTATAAATGTATGAAATACTTAATCAATTTTTTCTTACATATAATTTTGTTGCATCTTGCCATATGTATTTTCTTTCAATCTATTTTGTCTGACTCAATAACGTAGTGGCTGAAAATGCTTCCAAACATTTTATAAAGGCTTTCTTTATGTAGGGAGAATCTATTGAACATCACCCGTATACAAATTAAATAATAGAAATGTCTATGAATGTAACACAAGGCCTTGTTAAATTAATGCTATGCCGTGTTACTCAAGTATTTAAAAATAAGAAAATGTGTTAAATATACTAATCTGATTATCTAGTAAATTAATTCTTTAAATTGGGTTGAAACGGTTTGATTATTATAATACTGGTTCACCATCATATATATATTTATATAATATAGAAATAAATATTTACATATACATATGTACAAGTACATGTTATGACAGTACTAAAACGCAGTTATCATCTTCCGTTATATTTATAATCTTTTAAAATAAATGAAATGTTTGCTTTTGTTTCTACAATCTATTTTGAGGCTAAAACATTTAACTTTTCCACTGTTCCCTTTGAATGGGAACTTATCAATTTGGCTTAATTTAACTAAATCATGCTAGTATTTAGTTTTAACGAAAATGGGTCGACCGACTCATAAGTTTTGTTCACAAGGTCATAGATGTGTTGATACACATAAAAAGAGAGATCATTTAAACCTATCGAAATTATTTTGGTTTTCAAATTTAGTATTTGATTAAAGCTTCTTTATTACAAAGTACATAATTGTTATCATTATAATAAATGGATATAGATCAATTGTGTTTTATGGATATTTCCACCGTGTCAAAAAAATTCGCCTAGTTCTCAAGTTTCAGTTAACTTGAAAAATGCGTCAAATGCTATTACCATTGGAATGGTGTTTATTGTACTACGCATAGTGGATCAAGCCTCAAAAATGCATATGATTAAAATAAATCCAATGAAAATAAAAAGGACTTTAATACGTTTTGTCAGTCATTGTCAAACAACAACAATGATATCAATTATGTCCTAATTGATTTTAATAACTTTAATATCAGCATAGTTATGCAAAACATAAGCGACATGATAAAGAACTTAAGTAGTTCTATAAATTATTTAGAAACGGAACACTAATATAACTACTAAAGAAAATATGTTTAAAAAACTTAAACCTTGGTTTATTAGTAATTTGTTAAAAAGCCTTAAAAAGGAAACTAAATTTATAAAATGTTTGAAAAAACATCCTTATATACAGTATTGTCCTTTTGGTTGTTACATTAAAATATATATTCAATTTAAAATCGAGAATAAATCAAGAGGAAATCAAGAATAAATGTTATTTAAATAATTATATATAATTTATTTTAATATTAAAATTCAATGGATAATTGTGAATAATTTGATTAATTATAAAAAATTATTAATGGATTACTGGAATTCAAATCTCTATGACAAAATCGCCAAAAACTTGAATGGGTAACCCCATTTATGAAAAAGAGTGACAAAGGTGTACTATACATAAATACTTTAGTATAATTATAATTATATATTATATTATATGATATTTATAATTATCGATACAAAACAATTAATAATTAGTTTTACCCAGTTATTTTATTATGAACAATATTTGAATTTTCTCAATATAGACTGTTAAAATAGGAGTAAAAATGGTACTTATCCTAGTATTGGCCCATCATTGGTGGACTTTTAAATATTAATTACAAAATTTAAATATTTTTTGAGTTAACTAATTTTGCGTTTTGTATTTTATTAATTTCCAGAACACAAGCTTGTGATGGTAGGATTAGATAATGCTGGAAAAACAACAATTTTATATCAATTTTTGATGAATGAGGTAGTACACACCAGCCCAACAATAGGATCCAATGTGGAAGAGGTAAAAAATTTACTAATTTAAGAAAGAAAACTATTTGTAATTGATTATTTTTTTCTTTAGGTTGTGTGGAAAAATATTCATTTTTTAGTATGGGATTTGGGAGGCCAACAAAGTCTGAGAGCTGCGTGGAGCACTTATTATACAAACACAGAAGTATACATATTGTTTTTATATCAAAATCAATATCTAATAACAAATTATTCTATTTATTAGTTTATCATAATGGTGATAGATTCAACAGATAGAGAACGATTAGCGGTGACGAGAGAGGAATTATATAAAATGTTACAACATGAAGATTTAGCAAAAGCCAGTCTGTTGGTGTATGCAAATAAACAGGATTTAAAAGGATCAATGACAGCAGCCGAAATCTCCAAACAGTTAAATTTAACCTCAATAAAAGAACATCAGTGGCACATACAAGCCTGCTGTGCACTAACTGGAGAGGGGTAAATACTAATACCATATTACAATATTAATGAATTTTATTAATTTTTTTCTCACTTCTATTATTTAATTAGATTATATCAAGGACTTGAATGGATTGTTCAGCGTATAAAAAAGAAATGACATCAATCCAATTATCAATAACAGTTTGTTAAAAAAAGTTAAATCTAATTTTTTTCTTTTATTTCAATTTACACAATAAGGAAATAATTCTTAAAATAAATTTTCATTTCTTTATTTTTTTTTCGTTCTTAAATTTTTATTTCTAAAATAGTTTATTTATTAAAATATCTAAATATAATTGTCGATAAATTTAAGTAAATGCATTGTAAATAATTAAAAAAACATAAAGAAAAGGATATACCAGAATACAATAGTTTTTAAATTGAATTCTTATAAATTTTTTCGATTAACTTTTTAATTTAATGGTAAGTTTGCATTATTATCAACTTGGAAATTTTTTTTAAGAAAAATAAATTACAATATGTATATTCATTGGTTTAATTGGTGCAAATTCCAATTGCTTGTGATATCTAAATTTACAAATTCGTTAATTCATTTTTATCAAAATACTACTATAGGTTATAAATTAAATGAAAACAAGTTTCTTATAATTACTGGAAAACGCTTTTGAACCCAAATTATGGCATAAATGTTTACGAGTATCTTTTGCCGTTTATTTCTCGACATAAATGAAACATTTATGAAAATACGAATCGTTTTTATATTCAAGATTAAGATCAAATCGATTCCAATGTAGAAGATCAATGGAATTTGGAATTGAAATCTGTTATGTGTTATTATGCCATAATTTTATCTTTCTGTAATTCATAAAAAAATCTATAATATCATGTAAATGTCATGTAAAATTCCGTTGGTCTAGTGCTTAAGACAAACAGATTGTTTAAACATGTGGGTTGAATTTCAAATTATTGCGTTTATTGTAAACCAAAATAGGTAAATAAATATAGTCGTGGAAGCTCACTCAACCTAGAAGAGTGTATTATCAAAAAACTATAAATATACAAAGACTTCCCATAGTAACATAAAAAAGTATACATTTTCAAATTGATGTTTTATAGTGCAACTTCTAAAACGAAAAAATTTTAAAATCAGAAACAAATGCATATAATTATTTTACTATGTACTATACCCGCCGTCTACACTATGCAAATCCACTGATATTTTCTATCATGATATCAAATTTGTCATTGTATATGTGAGTATATTATACAAATTTTGACACTATCAGCAAATTATTAGGAGGCTATTTCGCGAAAAATTATCATGAAATTATTACGAAATGTCAAGTTTTGAGGTTAGATTTCCTCATTATAAATTTTAATTTTGCAGTAAAGACGTATTGACTATATCAACCATTTGAATGGAAACTGAAAAAACCCGTCATTTTTATTCGATTTTTGTATTATTTAATAAATATGTCGCAGTTTTCACAGAAAGTACAGTTAAATTAATTGATTTGTACCGAAAAACGGTGACTAAGTTACGGTTAAGCAAATTAAATAAAATAAATGTAAAAAAATATATTATTTTGACGTTAAAACATTGACATTTCAAAATAATTATCATGATAGTAAAATGCCCAGACATGATATTTGACGCAAACATTTTTAACAATACATTGAAAAATACACATACATTCATAAATTATCATGATAGAAAATATCAGTGAATTTGCATAGTGTAGACCGCGGGATAACAAGGTTTGGATTTCAGGCTTCTTTGATGCGATCGTACCCAAAATAAAATTGGTCGTACCCAAAATAATTTACTCGTAATGAAATGGAAAGTCTTTGTATTTTATATAGTCTTTGGTATTTTGTACGTAATATTAATATAATATATTTTACTGTGCAATTACAAAATAATAGAATTAAAAACGTTTTAATTTTTTTGTGGTCTCAGATATTACAGTTCACTTACTAGAAAAATTGAGAACATTTTGGTCAAAAATTCAAAACGTTTATCAAGTAATAAATGAGTATTAATCTTTTTTAGAACTCAAGGAACTCCGTATTATTTTGCGGTTCGCTAATTTACATCCTAACTTGCGCCATTACAACCAAATCGAAGACAGACAGCTAGAGATCCAACTTCCTAAAACCATCTGCACTTTGCGCAGCTCCATACCAGCTTGTACTACATGAGCCTATGAAAGATAGGTTGGACCATTAGTTTTGCTCCAACAGGGGGTCATAGATTGTTTATTCACACCACCGATTGTAATCTGATAATTCCGAGATGATTCGAGTTTATAAATTTAATTTTCAACATTCTTACCGCGATTATTATAAATAGTAGGAAAACCACATATCATAGATCTTTCAATATTCGGGCAATTATCATACAACGAATCTTGAATCAGAAATACCATAGATAACCAAACCGCATGTGATATGATTTATAAAAACTCAAGATTTTCATAATTTTTTTCAAAAAAAATTATCCATTTTGTTCTCATACAATTCAATACATAATCGTCAGAGTTATTCATTGAACATTGTATGTTCTACTGAACAAGAAGGGAGGGTTTGTCTTCATTATTTAACTTTAACAGTAATCAAAAATGTTTATCAAAATCACTATAGCTGTAGAAATATGATTAGAGTTTGAATAATCGACTATGAATTATAGCTTAAACTAAATGTGACCATTTTAAAAATGGCGAAAATTATCCCAGAGCTCAATGTGGCATTAACAGCCTGCGGTTCAACCCTAAATACACTTACAGATGTGACCATTAATCCATTCTGGATCGCGTTTAGAACTTAAACAACAAGTTAACCGAACTAGATTGTCAAACGCATGATGAAAATGAAATAAATTGTAGATAAGAAATATATTATTCCAATATTTGAAGTCATTTGAACAAAATAGAAAATTTCACAAATGATCACTCATAAATCCCACTATTCTGAAATTCTGCTGGTTATTGTTGCCACAATCTGTACCTTCTGTACCTAAATTTAATGGATATTTTTATCGGGGGTTAAGCTTTCGACCAACGGTTGTTAGAGAGTATATAAGAAATTAAAATCGATAAAAATCTTAAATTTTCATATTTGGAATATGTTTTTGAAAGGAGGTTCGGCTTATCATTTTATAAAATAATTCCAAATTCAGACGATTATTACGAATAAGTTGGCAATTTTTGATTTAAACATTACGAAATGAATCAAAAACTAAAACGTTTTTATATAGTATAAGGAAAAATAACGATTATACAGATGAACAAAATATATGAAGAAATAATGTAGTCTAGACTGAAATAAGGGGAAATAATTGTTCCCTGTAGAAAAGGCTATATTTGAATTTTATTATCTTTTTCATTTCTTTATCATTGATATTACGATGAATAAATATTTGTATATAAATTTTGAATAAAAAATTATTAACTCATTTGTACGAATCGCACAGTATGAACATCAAGTCCGGTAGCATATGCCTGATGAGATGGATTTGATCTTTTCGATCACACGGTCATTCAATGACGTCATCATCATCAGATCGAAACCGGCCTAGTGGATTACAAGATACAAGGAACAACTCAGATTTACAATTACATTCAAAATTTACATTAAAAGCTACACGCTTTCTTCATTGGTGACCCCAACGGCCCTGTTTAGGGCATTACATGTCAAGATCTTCTGACACAAAACACCCGATAATTGTCATCCTACCTCCTGCCTAACTTAACACGGCAAAAGTTTAACTTCCTACAATCGAATTTCCCGGCCTTCTCTTTCAATACGTGGTAGTTTCGTTTCACGCTTCAAGGCATAGGTATTTCCAGGAAGTTCGTTTCATGCTGCAACAAAGCCAAATTCAATAAGGTGGGCGAATGTGGGCACCCACAAATACAGCATGCAGTCAGGTTCGTTTCATGTCGCAACACAAGCCTATACTTACTAAGCGGGCGAATTAAAGGCACCCGGCAATACGACACAGATATTCATAATCATCTTTCGGAGGGGGGAATTCACTTTCGGGGGAGTTATATGTGGCGTTCTTGAGCAACTCCAACAAATACAATTAAATTATCTCACGCCACAATTAATTAATAAAAATATTTCGAGTTAAGTTCTTGTAATTCACTAGTACTGTCGCGACACAACTAAACATATATATACGAATCGCACAGTATGAACATCAAGTCCGGTAGCATATGCTTGATGAGATGGATTTGATCTTTTCGATCACACGGTCATTCAATGACGTCATCATCATCAGATCGAAACCGGCCTAGTGGATTACAAGATACAAGGAACAACTCAGATTTACAATTACATTTGATTTACATTAAAAGCTACACGCTTTCTTCAGTTTCTTATGCACAGATAGTCCAGCAGACAGCAGAAACAGTCTAAAAGTGGAGCTCGTTCTACATTATAAACTGAAAAACATAGAGAACATCAACGAAAGACTTACTACATGAAAGGAGTCTGCAGAGAACACTAAAAGACATGAAATCACAAACTACTAGTTGCAATAAACGAGTAAAAGGAACCCTTGACCGAGTGATTGAAAACATAAATTATATAAAATCAAATTATTAAAAAAGAAATGAATGAAACATTACGCATTGTAGAATTGTAGACATTCAAGAACTAAATATATTCTTAAACATACATAATATAGATATATGTCTTATATCAGAAACCCACTTCACCAAAACTTCATTCTGTAAAATAAAAGGGTACTACTGCTACCATGCATTACTTCCAGAGAACAAAGCTCGAGGTGGGTCAGCTATCCTCATAAAAGATCATATAAAATATAACAAAGAACTTCAAGTAGTTCTCCATGCAAGTCACAACAATTAAAATACAAATACACAATACTAAAACCTGTAGTATATCAGCAATATATTGCCCCAAGGTACAATCTCAAACAAATAGATTATACTGATCTATTCAAAATACTAGGTAGGGTCTTTTTAATTGGACGAGACTATAATGCAAAAATACCTATTGAGGATCACGGTTAACGACTGTTAAAGGAAAATAATTATTCACAGCAGGCAAACAACTAAAATGATAGTTTCACTCAGGCAGTGCACCAACTTATTGGCCTACGAATATCAGCAAGACTCCAGATCTTATAAACTTTTTTATTACAAGAGGGATAGAATACTGAAAGTCATCAGATCATTCACCAGTTATTATGATACTTAGCCAAACAGTGATTATGAAAGAGAGCAATCCGAAATTAACAAACTTCAAATCCCATTGGGTGTCTTCCAAACACAGTTAACAGAAAGAATAAGTCTGCAGAACCCAATACAGGGACCAGTTCAAATAGAAGACGAACTAGATAAGCTAATCCATGATATCCAAAGTGTTGCGTGAGAAAGTACTCCAAATTATAGTCAGGAAATGACGCGCAAAGTTATTCCAGAAGAAGTGAGAGAACTTCTTAAAAATAAAAAATAAGAAAGAATTTGACCGCCCAGGTGGCGCAGTGGTTAAAGCTGCGGCAGTTGGAGCGGAAGGTACCGGGTTCAAATCCCGATAGGGGCGGGATGGTAAGTACTCCAAATTATAGTCAGGAAATGACGCGCAAAGTTATTCCAGAAGAAGTGAGAGAACTTCTTAAAAATAAAAAATAAGAAAGAATTTGACCGCCCAGGTGGCGCAGTGTTTAAAGCTGCGGCAGTTGGAGCGGAAGGTACCGGGTTCAAATCCCGATAGAGGCGGGATGGTAAAGGGATTTTTCACCATACGATTACGATCGGTGGTGTGAATGAACACATCTATGACCCCCTGTTGGAGTGCAGAATTCATGGGCCAACCCATCTTCCATGTCAGTACTATAGGCTGGCATGGAGCTATGCAATGTGCAGATGGTTCTACGTAAATCGGACCGTACGTCCTCGATTTGGCTGTAATGGCGTAAGGCAAGGACGTAAATAGGCGAACCGCGAAAGAGTTGGAAGTGCCTTGAGCCCCAAAACAGATTGTAGGGATAAAAACAAAAAAAAAAGAAAGAATTGGCAAAAATATCGAAACCAGGGAAATAAGAAGTAAATACCTTCATTTGTGTCACAAATTAAAATATCTATTAGGTTAGGTTAGGTTGAGTGGCTGCTACAGCACACTTAGACCGGCGACGGTCCGTTGTGATACCACAGGATCATACTCCCCTTTTACCCCTATGAGAACCAGTTTGAGCTGCTTACGTAGCGTAATAAGTCTCGCAAATTACAGTTTCGAGATCAGAAGGCAGTCCATTAAAAACTTACCCAAATATTCATGTCTTTTGTATGCCAAAGCCGGACACGAGCATAGGAGGTGGACTACCGTCTCTTCCTCCTCCTCGTCCCTACAGCTTCTGCAAAAGTCATTTACTTCCAGACCCAGCCTTCTCGCATGTTCTCCAAGAAGGCAGTGTCCTGTGAGTATCCCCACGATCGTTTTAAGTACACGTCTTCGTAGGGAGATAAGTGCCTTTTAGCGTTTCAAGTTCAGCTTTGGCCAGACTTGTCTTGCAACTCTACATGAGAGGGTGTTCGTCCACCTATTGTTCGCTGAGGCTTTCGCCTCTTTTTTCAGCACAGTCTTAAGTACGTTAATGGGTCTCCCCAACTTTGCCCTCGCTAGTTCATCCGCCCTGCAGTTTGCCATGATGTCTGAGTGGCCAGGGACCCAGACTACCTGGATGTTGAAATGCTCACTCATCTCATTTAGAAACGAGTGGGAACCCAACGCCACTCTAGTTAGAGAAACAGAAACCAGTGACTTGATTGCCGCCTGACTGTCCACATAAATTGTGATATCAGTCGAGGATACCAGATTATGTCTCAACCAGTTCAGGACCTCCTCAATCGCTATCACCTCTACCTGGTACACACTGTAGTGATCAGGGAGGCGAACTGCTATATCTACCTCTAATTTATCACAGAAGACTCCAGCTCCTACTTTACCGTGTAGCTTGGAGCCATCCGTAAAGAACTGTAATGCTTCCGTTTCAGCTGACAACCCGCTCGTCCAAGATTCCCTTGAGGGGCAGGTAGTTCTGAACATTTTCTCGAAGCACAGAGTCGGTGTAACATAGTCTAGATTCGCTAGTTCTTTCCTCAGCGATCTGACTATCGTCGAGTGTCCTGTCTGAAGATATTTCCACTGAGATATGGCTGATAGTCGAGTGACCGTAATCGTCGCCATCTGCTTACCATAAATGTCCACGGGGAGAAGGTGAAACAAGACCTCTAAGGAAGTTGTAGGTGTTGTCCTCAGTGCCCCGCTTATAAGAATGCAAGCCATTCTTTGCACTTTCTCAATCCTTTTCCTGTATGTTATTTTATCAAGAGCTGGCCACCACACGCTCACTCCATACATAAGTACAGGTCTTACTACGGAAGTGAATAGCCAGTGTACCAGCTCCAGCGTCAGGTCCCATCTCTTTCCGATGGCGTTCCTACTCGAGTACAATGCTACTTTACTCTTTCCAGAATGTTGGGCTTCCAGCTAAGCTTACTGTCCAAGATTACACCTAGAAATCTTGCCTTGTCCGTAAAAGCTAGTTTGTTTCCATTTAGTAGAGGTGGATCTACTTCAGGGATTTTATATTTCCTAGTAAATAGTACCAGTTCAGTTTTGGACGCGCTAATTGCCAGTCCACATCTGATGGCCCACCTCGTAATAATTAGGAGGGCATTTTGGATTACCTCTGCCATCGTGCTTATGTATTTCCCAAAGACAGCAACATCATCTGCATAAGCAATTACTCCGATCCCTTCTCTCTCCAGTTTTAATAGCAGCTCATTGATTGCTATGTTCCAGAGGAGAGGAGACAGGACACCTCCTTGCGAGGTTCTCCTAGTCGCCCGTCTCCTGATGGTGGATTCCCCCAGCTCTGAGTTTATCATCCTGCACCCAAGCATGTGATTGATTAACCCACTTATAGGGTAATCCACACCTAGTAGCGACAATCCCTCCAGAATTGCTTCCTTCTTTACATTGGTAAAGGCGCCCTCAATGTCAAGAAACGCCACCATACAAAACTCTTGCGAGAATAATGATTTCTCAATTGTGCTTACCAGGGCATGCAGAGCTGTGTCCACAGACTTTCCTTTACAGTAAGCGTGCTGAGTCTGAGCCCAGTCACTAGGCCTTATTTTTGAGCGCCTGTAGATATCCATCAGCCTTTCCAAGGTTTTCAATAGAAATCATGATAGAGTTATTGGTCTTAAGTCTTTTGGGTAGCCCTGCGAGCCCTTACCCGCTTTCGGAATAAAAATCACTCTGACCTCCATCCACTCCCGCGGAGTACAGACTAGTTTTAAACACCCTTTGAAGATTAACTCCAACCAGGGGAGCATAATCCTCGAGTTGTTCTGAAGCTCCACGAGGATAATTCGGTCAGGACCAGCCGATTTATAGGGTTTGAACCCACCAATTGCCCATAGGATTCGTTCTTTGGTTACTATATCTCCTATGCGCAGTGAGTGTGCTTCTTGATGAGTTATAGTCCCTATTGATTTATTGAACCTTCCTGGAAAGTGGGTTTCGATGAGAAGTTCCAAGGATTCTTTACTAGAAGCAGTCCAGGATCCATCCGGTTATATTAAATAACTGGGACTGGTAGGATTGGAAGACAAAATCTTCCTAAGACGAGAGGTCTCGGAGACTTCCAGTTCTGTCGCAGAAGAGTTTCCATGATTGCCTCTGTGCCTTCCTTAATTCTTTTTTGTATACTTTGAGGTCCTCCTTGTAGGAGTCCCAGTCCTTAGCCTCTCTCGTACTTTTGGCTCTATTAAATGCTGTCCTACACGCCTTCCGGTAGGTCCCCAGTTCCTTGGACCATTATGTCGGTTTTCGCTTGCCCCTGGGCTTAATATTGGGCAAGCAGCGTTGAAGGACCGATTGCAGGCATTTGTGAAAGTGTTCACTATGCCGTTCAGTTCCTTCACTGTCGCTGGTGGCTCAGGGGTCTCTGGTAATAGTAGTCTTATAAGCGTTTCCCCATACTTGTTCCAGTTTGTCTTTCTGGGATTCCTGAAAGGTTTCCGGGTGGCAGGGGAAATGTTAAGACTTAATGTTATGTAACGATGGTCAGAGAAGGAGTGTTCCTTCGCCCCTCTCCATTTCCTGACCATAGGGTACAGTTTTTCTGAGGCGAAGGTTACGTCTAGAAACTCCTGCCGATTTTAAGTAATAAAAGTTGGTTCTTGCCCAATATTACACACCATGAGGTTGTTATTTAAAATGTAATCAAAAAGTAACTCACCTCTCTCATTGATATCAGTGCTTCCCCAGATTACGTGGTGCGCATTTGCATCACATCCAAGGACACCTCAATCTTCTTCCTGTACGCTTCGAGGACCAGGTCCCCCGGGTTATCCGGCAGAACCTGTTTGTCCCGGTTCAAATAGGCTGAAACCAGCCAAATTATACTGCCACCAACCTCTAGGCTGACCGCAGTTACGACACCATTGCTGTATTAAGGAAGAAGGAACATATTTAAATTATTTTTTCCAAGAATGCAGGATCTGACATTCCCCGAATTTATTGAGTATAATAAGTTATACCCCTTCATTTTAAGGCCACAGATCCTGTTGGTGTTTATCCAAGGTTCTTGAATAAGGACTACGTCCTCCTCTGATCTAGTCAGCCTGATGAGTTAGGCGGCCGATGCCGTCTTAGAATGGTGTAGGTTAATTTGTATTAAATTTAGCATAACCAAGTTGAGCCTACTTACCTATTTCACTCCCCGCTACCGCAGGTTAGTGTCCTTCGTTTCCATTGGAGTTGCCGATGTCTTCCGTCTCTCCCCCCATGGAACTGGTTTCCCCGAAGTTTGCAGTCTCTCAGGATCCTTAGGAAAACGGAGTTTAGTGCATTATACACCAAGCTCCATTTTCCCATGGTGATGCTCCCATCTTCATGACTCCTGTCAATGACGGCTAGCACTAACATACACTCCTTCACAATATCCCTGAAGGATTTTGGTTGAGCCTTATTAGGAGACAAAACCTTGTGCGGAGTTTCCTTCTCCGTTTGCATATTGGGTCGTTTCGTGTCGACGAGCTCCAGCTCATCCTAGGACCGCTGTCTTTTCGACACGTGGTCCCTCTCTGAGTTGTCGGTAGTTGCTGGCGACCGTTTTCTTGGCCCATGCCATGGATTCTTTTTGTTCAACCGTGTGCTGCTCCTCAGAGGTTGCAGCCCACCTGTCAAAAACCCTAAACGCGGCGCGTCTACTCATATAGCGCTGCTTTGATTGGTTGACGTTTCAGCAGCCCTTAATTTCCCCTGAGCTTCGCCTCCCCCCTGGCTGAGATGTCTTGAATTTGCTTTCCTCTGGTGTTTTTGTGGGAGCCCCACCTTTACGGTTTGAGCTCTCACTTTTTGTTTCCGGCGTTTGGAGAGTGCCGGTCTCGGTTTTGTTATTGGTCTTTTTGGATTCCATGTTGTTCCCACGAGTCTCGGAGAAATATATGGTCCACCTGCGCAGAGATCCGTTTACGCAGGTAAGGCTACTTACAACTGGAGGTCGCGAGGTATCCAGAGGGCTCCGTTTGCGACTGGGCTTTGTTAAATGGGCCCCCAGCCTGGTAGTTTGTTGGCATGAGTCACGTAACACCGTAAACCAGCCCATATGCTGTCATTTAGCGTGATCCGCCCCACACCTAGGTCACTTTACCCACCCGTACCCACTTTACCCACTCCGGAGCAATTTTAAAATCATACATATCAGAGAGGCACTTCTGAGTAAGATATGATAATGAATACTCCCAATTAAAAAGAATAACAGCAGGAGTATCGCAAGGAAGTGTTCTTGGACCAATCCTTTATCTCCAAAAACAAGAGATATACCAATTACAGAAGCAACATTGACGACTTTTGCCGATTACACGGCAATACTTGCAACATCAAATAACCTCAATGACTCCACTAGTAAATTACAAAGGGCTACTAACCTAATATGTAATTGGACAAAGAAATGGCGAATTAAATTAGGTAAATGAATCATCAATCCAAGTGAACATTACAAATCTAAAAGTTAATCATATACCAATTATGATAAACTCGATAGCAGTACCGCATGCAAACATTGCTAAATATCTTGACAAGACTTTAGATGCTAAACTTAGATGGAAGGAACACATAAAAAAGAAAAGATATGAACTAAACATTAAATTCAAAAATATTGTAATCAGAACTAGCGATCTACAACAAACTGCTGTTATACAAACAAATTCTAAGACCTGTATTGATTTATGGGAGCCAACTCTGGGGTTGTGCCAAGAAGGTTTTGATCAAATATCAAAATCATACAAACAGTTCAAAATACATAGCTACATCGGTTTTTCCACAAGGTTCTCATCTTGGCCCTTGGATTTTTACCATTTTCATCGACGCAATCACTAAAGTTTTGATGTTTGCTGATGACCTCAAAATATATAGAACTGTCGAGAACTTAAGCGATGCCGAGAAACTGCAAGAGGACATTGACAATTTAACGATATGGTGTGAATCAAATCTTCTTAGTCTGAACATCAATAAGTGTAAGACTTTATCATTCCACCGGAAATTAAATCCAGTTTTAAAACATTACGAAGTAAACAATATGCCACTAAAGCGAGTATCAGAGATCAAAGACCTCGGTGTTATTTTCGTGGAAAATATGAGCAGTAACAAACATATAGAACAATGTATTGCTAAATCTAATTCTATGTGGGGTTTTATTAAACGATGGACGTGTGATATTTATGACCTGGAGACAATCAAGATTCTGTATTTCGCATACGTGCGTTCGCAATTGGAATATGCTGTTACTGTTTGGTGTCCATTTTATGATACAAACATCAGTAAACTTGAGGGTATTCAGAAAAAGTTTATCCGTCACTTAACTTGGAAAAGCGGTTGGGAGATCACGAATTACCATACCATGAAAACCTGCAGCGTTTACCACCTTATCTGCTAAACAAAACAAACGAAAGCTGCAAAACAAACAACATAGCAACTCTGGAAAATAGACGTGAGCTTTTAAAGTGTTCTTTTATTGGTAATATTTTATTAGGTCACATTGACGCACCATCAATACTGGAAAATTTACAAATTAAAGTATCCAGTAGACAACTAAGGAGAAATGAGTTCTTGCAAGTTGATGTCCATAGAACCAACTATGATGTGCAAAAGCTTTAATCAGATAAATCACCTGTTTGATTTTACTTCTAGCAAGGATACCTTAAAAGCAACACTTTGCTTCTTCCTGATTTTAATTATTATTTAATATGTCTGACTATTACGTCATTTTATATGTAATGCCATTTTTAATGTCAAGTCGTATTTGTAGATTTATTTATAAATAAATAAATAAAATAAGATCCTGCGATGCATCGTTAATGCACCGTGGTACATTCAAAACGACAACCTCCATTGAGATCTAAAGATCGAGCTTGTGGTGGATAAAATTGATTATCATGTAACAAAACATCTACGACCAGCATGAAAATCTGGAAATACGCTGTATGCTGACTACCACTCCAACAAGAAGACTGCAAAGAACCAAACCAATGGACTTATCGCGACCAGGAGGTCAGTAGACCTACTGTGGCGAAAAATCTGATGAGGAGTTATACGAAACTAGGGATAATTATGTGATTACTCCGACTAATTAAATATACGTACTATGCAATGTCAATTACTAAATGGATACAACTCAGTCGTAATATAAAATATAATTAAAAAAAAATATTAATAAATAAAAAATGTTGGCATTTGTAAAAATGCTTAATCAAATTCAACAGACACTTGGTCACTTAGCAGAGAGAGTATCAAAGCTGGAAAGCAAAACAGTCAGCATACACACTAATGATTAACTCGTTCCTACGCATTGTAACTTAAAACGCTAATGGGCTCATCCAACAAGCCCAAGAACTGGAAATATTCCTCCATACAAACAACATAGACATTGCGCTGATTTCAGAAACACACTTCTCGAACAAAAGCTTTATCAGAATAAATGGATTTAACTCCTACTGGACAACCCATCCTAGTGAAAGAGCCAGAGGCGGTTCAGCTGTACTAGTTAAAAATAATATCAAGCATAATCAACGAGACGATATTCGTGAAAGCTATATGCAAATAACTGTGATCTCAATTCAATTTAATGGTGCAGATTTAAATATTATGTTATATTAAAAGGGAATGCTTTAAAAATATTAAAAGGGAATGCTTTGTTCAATGCCATTCATGGGGCCAACGGATGCAGGAAAAATTACAGATCTACTTGATTTCTTCATCACAAAAGGTATTTCATCCAGAAGCACTAGTGTTGAAGGAATTAACGACTTAACGTCTGATCACATCCCTGTACTGTTATCAGTAAACGGTATAGTCATCAAGAAAAAGAAAAAAGCAAAACCTCACTAATCGATTCACGGATTGGGATCTTTTCAGAGAAAAATTGGAAGATATATAGTTGAACTAAAAGTTAGTATTAAAAGTATTGACGAATTGGAACAACAAACAAACAATTTCATTGAATACCTTCAATAGGCCGCCAGTCTAATTACTCCAGAAATAAAGGATAAAGCGGAGTTCGAAGTAAAATATCCGGCTGAAATCAGAGAACAAATCAAAGAAAGAAGAAAGGCAAGGGGAATAAGGCATCTGACCAGAAATCCCGCTGACAAGACAACTTTCAATCGTGTAAGTAACAAAGTTAATAGACTAATTAAAAGCTTCAAACAGGATTGCTTCGACAACTACCTAAGCGGGCTAGGTCCAGAAATGAATAAGGATTACTCGTTATGGAAAGCAACCAGAAAATTTAAACGACCTGTAGTTTGAATACCACCTATAAGAAATGCTCAAGGCAGTTGGGTTCGTCAAAACAAAGAAAAAGCGGAACTCTTTGCTCAACACCTAGCAACAGTGTTTCAGTCCTATGACATTCAATCCAATATTGACGTAACACCTGCTTATCAACCAATTCAGGATTTTAAAAGGGTCACACCAATGGAAATTGCTCAAGAAATCGACAAAAGTCTGAACCAAAAGAAGGCACCAGGAATTGATGAAATATCAACGGGTCTGTTTAAGGAACTTCCACGTAAGCCAATCATCATGATCACATACTTATTTAATGCCTGTATGAGATTGAAGTATGTACCCAAATGCTTCAAACGGCCCAAATAATTATGCTGAAGAAACCTGGTTTACCAGATGAAGAAGTAACATCATACAGACCAATTTCACTGCTTCCGACCCTATCAAAGATCTTTGAAAAACTACTACTGAAACGTCTAAAGCCAATGGTAAACGTCCCTGATTTTAAATTTGGGTTCAGGAGCAACCATTCTACAATAGATAAAGTACATCGAATAACTACGGTAATAGAACAAACGTTAGAAGAAAAGAAATATTTCCCCGCCGTATTTCTGGATGTATCCCAGGCCTTTGATAGGGTTTGGGACGAGGGATTGATATTTAAAATGAGCAAAATGCTGCCACAAAACTATTGCCAGCTGCTTGAATCATACCTTTCTGATCGTCAATTCAGAGTCATCCATGAAGAAACATGTTCTGAGTTTTATCCAACGTTAGCGGGAGTTCCGCAGGGAAGTGTTTTGGGCCTTGTTCTCTACCTTCTCTACACTGCGGACATACCTACAACAAATAAAACATTCATCGGTACGTTTGCCGATGACACCGTAATTATGTCAGTAGACGAATCACAATCAAAGGCAGTGGAAAATCTGCAACGAGCAATGAACAACGTTAATAAATGGACAATTGACTGGAAAATCGTGCTTAATGAGTTTAAATCAACCCATGTGACATTTACACTTCGACACGCAAATAACAATCTACGCTTATACCTCAATGGAGCGCAAGTGCCGCAGGCTGATTCGGCAAAATATCTTGGTCTGCACTTAGATTCAAGGCTCAACTGGAAACATCACGTGAGACAAAAAGCTGAACAGATACGATTAAAACAACGTCAAATGTACTGGTTAATTGGGCATCATTCCAAAATGAACCTGTATTGCAAAAGACTAGTCTACCAAACTATCTTCAAACCAATATGGATGTATGGCGCGCAGCTATGGGTTTGTACTCATAAGTCTAATAGAGACATTATGCAACGTAGTCAAAATAAATTTCTTCGAATGATCACCAACGCTTACCGATTCGTGACTAACCGCCATAAAACACGAGAAGAGACTTCTTACCCACACCAACGTCGAGGCCGTACAACTACTGGACAGTACAAACGAAGTAAGGCAGCTCCAACGAATCAAACCACATGAGTTAACCGTATGAATATTATATAACAAGGGAACTGGACACTGGTACAGCAGACCCAAACAAGTTGTATGCTTATCTCATAAGTACTAATGTCAACCCTACTAATGAATTAATAATATTTAAGATTGTAGTAGTGATACCAATAAAGGTGTTATTAAAAAAAATTGTATTTTAAAAATCGCACCTATGTAGAGCCGCCATTGCTGAAATGTAATTGAGATAAATGTTTATCAGTGTTCGTAACTAGTTTAAGTAAAACTCATAATTATATTATTTAAAGCTAATTTTATTCTTATAATATTTAACAAAACTTATCTAAATATTTACAATATATATATATACATACATATATATATATATATATATATATATATATATATATATATATATATATATATATATATATATATATATATATATATATATATATATATATATATATATATATATGTATATATATATATATATATATATATATATATATATATATATATATATATATATATGTATATATATATATATATATATATATATATATATATATATATATATATATATATATATATATATATATATATATATTAAAAATATTCAATAAATTTTCAAATGGCTGATTGAAAATTTATAAAATATTTTTTATTTTCATTTAATTATAAATTTTATTTAATCAAACTATATAAAAATAGTCGCACTCGTATTATAACAGTTAATTGAAATTATTATAATTTTAAAATTGTGGAAAAAATATATTTTATGGCTGATAAAAATACATTTTCATTTATTTATTTATAATAATAACAATTATATGAGACCTCGAGCATCAGCTTATTTTTATTTTTAATTTCAATAGTTATACCTATTTTAGAATATTATTCTGTTAAATTGATTTAAAAACTATATAGTTTTCCAAATGATCAAACCAAATATTTTTTTAATTTATAAATAATCAAATTTAAAATAAAGCGTAGCTCGAGTGCCGAGATGATCTACTATCTGTTATATATGTAATATAGTTTTATTTTTAGTACATTAGTATATGAAGATCAAATTTAATACTCTTTGGAAGTCATTTTGATAATACATATGCATAGTTTTTAGTGTTAAATTAAAAATTTTGATTGACTTTAGTTATTAAATTTGTAGATTGAACTTATTTATTAAGTACCAACATAAAAACTTATTAAATATTTATGATATTTATTGTTGTTAAATTTATTCACATAAAAAATACTATATTAAGTGTTTTAACTTATTTTTGAAATACGTATCAATTTTTTTATAATGTTTTTGCAATATCAATGTTGTTTCAATCATTAAAGAAATTCCATTTTAAATTATTATTTATATATTCATTAGAATGTGGTCTGAGCAAATATAAACTTGTAGTAGGAAGTTATTATATAAAACTAGTTTTGTGGTTCAACATTGAGATTATGTAATACTGTGGCGTTAGTGAAAGTCTTAATTCCCTGAAAAAATTGATCTCTTAGCATTATTATTGAGAGTATTAACATTAACTTCTGCCAATAATAAAATTAGTAATGGTTGCATGAATCTTCCAATTGTACATATATTGATATTGACTAACATGTACTTATAACATAAAATAGAAACATATTTTCATTTGCATATGGTTAAATATGAGTGACACATACATAAAAACATGTTAAAAATTCTATTCTTATCAAACAAGAAAGAAAATACCTGGTTGCATATTTTCTGGAACCCGGAGCTGGTCCACTTATTATGACAACATATTTTAATTAATACTAAAACATAAATATTGCATAATGGTTTGTGTTATAAAATTAAATTTAATAACTTACATTTGTACAAATGTACAAATAATTTGTACAATATTATTTTAAATAACGTCATCTAATTAATTAATATTTTTATTGTATCAATCAATTTTATTAGATTATATATATATATATATATATATATATATATATATATATATATATATATATATATATATATATATATATATATTTATATTTATATATATATATATATATATATATATATATATATATATATATATATATATATATATATATGTATATATATATATATATATATATATATTTATTTATTTATTATGTATATGTGTATATGTTGTTGGTGTTGTGGTTTTTAGTTATTTTTAGTAATATTTAAGGGAACACTTTTATGAATTTATATCACTAATTTCTTTGTTAATAATAAGCCTTTTTCTAAAATATTTGATTAATTTTAAAGCTTTCACTTTTTATAACATTCTTTTATAAGCTTTCATACAATTTAATAAAAAATTTTTTACTATATAATATAACAATTATTTATATTTATATATATAAATTTTTATTATGTATAAATAATATTAATTTATTTTAAAAATACAAATTAGGTGAGTTTCTAATTTATTTATGTTTTTCTATTATCTATACAGCATTTAATTTATAAAATTAATTTTTTAATAGTTTAACGAAAAAATAAAATTGTTAAATATTTTACTAATTATAGTTTAAACATAGTAAATATTAAATCTTGAAATTTTATCATTTCAAACATCTTCACCTTCCTTTCCTGAGGTTAGACGAATTTGTGCTGGTTCTGTGGTCACACCGTTAGCAATTGTTTGTTGATCTCGCCATGGTGTGGTCAAAAATTTCAATCGTTGCATAAAAGTTCCGGGCGTTACAATTAATTTATAAATTGCCATTCCTGGGATCATAATCATCGACGAACCAGCAATACACCATCCTAGCACGTTTGCCCATTCAGGATATACATAATCCTCTACTTGTAATGGTTCGTAATAAATCAATCCGTAGATTATTATGAATAATAAAAATATGGGCGCGACAAATACCCAACATACTTTCCAATAAATGCCAGGCCTAAAACCGATCATATCGCATATATCATCACAAAATCGATTGCAACCGTATATCCATGACACGGCTATAGATTCAAATAGTACGGCAATAAGTATTGAATATCCGGCCGCATATCGATCGAGAAGTTGGAAGAAATAAAATCCACCTTGAGTACAACTGGCTAGACCCACGATGAAATACAATGTAAATAACAATGCAACGAAAATTTCACGATTTTTTTTAATTTTTGGAAACTCATCACTTAACGCAGTTATTATAGCTTCTGATCCACCAAACTGAAATTATAATTATATCGTTAGCTATTATTATTGATAAATGTTTAAACCATATTTAAATTTACCGAACTATCCAGTCCTAGTGTTAATAACATCATGAAGAATATCAACGCCCAAAATATACTGCCAGGCATTGTTGCAATCGCCGCAGGGTATACAACGAAAACTAGACCGGGTCCTTCAGTTGCCACATTATTTATACTTTGGTTCGATGTATGTGCCATATACCCAAGAACGGAAAATATTACAAATCCGGCAATAAAACTTGTGGCTGAATTTATACAACTCGTTAATATTGCATCCCTATAGTAAAATAAAAAATGATTATAAAATGTGTAATAATTGCTGTGCATTTAAATTAAATCATCTTACTTATAAACATTATTATGATATTTATTATATGATGCATATGCTAGTAGTACCCCAAATCCGGGCCCTAAAGAAAAGAATACTTGTGTCGCTGCATCGACCCATACAGCGGGATCATATATTTTATCAAAATTTGGGTTTAAATAATATTTGATTCCTTCGGCTGATCCAGGTAGTGTTATGCCACGTATTAGTAAAATTAGTAGAACGGCATATGGAAACAGAGCCGTAAACCAAACTACCTTTCCCGAAGTACTTATTCCTTTCCACAGCGAGAAATAGCAGATTAGATACACAGCTAATAGACAAAGTGCCATGTCCCATTTTATAATACCTAAGTCATCGATTCCACTACTTTGGTCTAGCTCCAAAATAAATCGATTGAAGTATTCTGATGCAGCCGATGAAAATTTTGTATTTTCATTGAATACAGATGAATTCCCTAAAGTTGCATTGTCTGCTGTTGAATACTATAACGAATGATAAATATCAAATGTTAATATTTAAAAATGTTGCATTATTTGTATACCTCTCGGCATAATACTGTATTCCATGGGTTACCACATGATGTCCAAGGCAGAACACTTGTAAATGAAGCAAAAAAAAACCTTAACGACCATGCTATTATTACGTTGTAAAAAAAATCAACATAGAATGCTATAAGTACGACTGCATAACCGATTCCTGAAATTAGAACAAATAAATAATTAATAAAATTTGAAATTATTTTAAACCATGCTTGATTAAAATTGAGACATGTTAAAAATGATCATTTAATGCATTAATTTTGTATAGAACCAATTAAGTTAAATTTATAATTATGACGGATAAATAATCCCTGTGGGAATTAATAATCCATGGTGTCTGGGAAGTATTGAAAACCTCGGTTGTAGATGCTGCTCAGCACATTCTCGGTATAGTGATAACTAAGCCCAAAAATGATTGGTTTGATGAGGAGTGTCGTCTTGCTGTTGAGCAACGAAATATAGCCCACAATATAGCCCACAATGAAGCGCAGACTCGGTTTACAATCGCAAGGAAAAACAAAGCAGTTTTTGCTAGGAGGACAGCTAAACGCATTTATAGACAGAAGAAGCGCGAATGGTGAAAGGCTAAGGTCTTAAGAATACAACAACTCAGCAATGAGCACAATTCGCGTGGTTTCTTTACATGGCGTGGACATTTTTCTGACTTACTTTATGTTCCACATGTATCACAAGCTGTATTTGAATACTCTCAAATACGGACCGCAGAGATGTTCCTTGAGGATCCATCCTATCAGGAATTCACTATGTCCATGCAGAGACTAAAGAAAAATCGTTCACCAGGACTTGATTGTATTAAGAGCTCTTGATCTTCGGAGGGCTAACTTTTTGGAACTGTATTTTCGACCTTGTGCGATTGATTTGGCGAAATGAAGTTATGTCTGAAGAATGGAAAGTGGCCGCGTTATGCCCAATATTCAAAAAGGATGATCGTTTGAAATACGAGAATTAACGTGGTATAGCTCTCCTTTGCACAGCATACAAGTTACAGTCTTACATAATCTTGGGAAAATTACTCCACCGACGGAGGAAATTGTCGGTGAGTACCAGGAAGGATTCCATCCAAATCGGTCAGTCACTGATCAAGTTTTTTTGCTACGGATGGTTCTTTCCAAGTACTATGAAACATCTCGTGATGTATACCAGGTATTCCTAGATTTCAAGCAAGCCTATGACTCGATCAATCGAGAGAGACTATGGTATGCGCTTGAATATTTAGGAATACCAAACAATTACGTAAATTTGTGCAAAATGACAGTAACGCAATCAAAATGCTGTGTCAAAGTTGAGAACAGGTTATCGAGAATTTTTGCAATTACTTCTGGTGTTCGACAAGGAGATGCGCTGTCCCTGATACTTTTTAATCATGTTGGAATACATCCTTCGTAAAAGTGAAACACCTCAGGACAATATCTTATTCCGACAATCCCATCAACTTCTTGCTATGTAGATGATATCTGTGTGATTGGATTAAATGGCAACGGAGTGAAAGAGATACTTGATCCACTGGAAAAGTTTTCAGCTTCCGTTGGTCTCAAAATCAACGAGTTCAAAACCAAATATCTGATCTCTGTTTATCGAGACCAAGACGCAATTGATTTCAGTAGTGGTACCTACACGTTTGAAGGAGTAATGAGATTCAAGTATCTTGGATCTCTCATTACTCACGATAATAGTATGGAAGAGCATATTAAGGTTCGCCTTGCTGCTGGCAATCGGGCTCTGTATCCTCTACTTTCAATTCTGAAATCAAAATATCTTGCAAATACGGATAAGCTGAAACTGTACAGAGTGTTGATCAGACCCGTTGTCATGTATGGATGTGAAAGAGATGAGTACGAGAGATGGCTTCTAACATTCGAGAGAAGAATCATGCGTGTGATATATGGCACAAAATGCGACCTTGATGGCACATACCGAGTTCTATTCAATCACGAGATCAGGAATTTAATGCAATTTCCTGATATCGTGCATGAAATCAAAGGACAGCGAATACGCTGGCTCGGTCACGTTCTGCGTGCTGATCCGAACCGAATGATACAGCGATCTATGAAAGAAGAGCCGCCTTTCGGTAGGCGAAGAGGTCTCTGTCGAAAATTGACGAATTTTGATTACATTACATCTGTTTTAAGTTGTAATTCTCGAGAGTCTTTCAGCAAACTGAGATGAAAGCGGTTGAGCAAGGTTTGGACAGGTTGAAAAATAATGCGTTATCCACAGTCGAAATTGTACTTTGTTGAAGTGTGATAATTGATGCAGGGTGCTGTAATCGTGACAGCTAATGATGAATGGCGGGAGTTAAACTTTGAACTCCACAGAGTGGCATTGATTGACACAGCTAGGGCGCTTGATCAACCAGCCGAAGGATACGTTTGTCTTGAAATGTATGGCATCTTGTATGTGGTATGTAATATTCGTTTCGCTAGGCGGGTTTCAATCTGATGACGTCATTGACTCGTTGTGTGATCGAAAAGATCAAATCCATCTCATGAGGCATATGCGACCGGACTTGATGTATGTTGCATTTCGTTTCTATATATACTGTTAGGCTATGTTGCAACAGTTCTAGCGAATTTACAGAATTTGACTCGAAATCTTTTTTCGATTATTTTGTTAATAATTCACTATTGTGGCGTGACTATTCGTCGTATTTGTGAACGCCACAACTTTATCTAAATATTTAAGGTTATTAAAGTTACTTTGGAGGCTAACCATCTCTAAATGAGATAGATGAGGATTCAAAATCCAAATAATCTGGCTTCCTGTTATCCAAACTAGCAAGAGTGGGGAGGCCTGTTTCGATGCTAAAATATTGCAGCTTCTACACGAGGTCTTGATAAACAAAAAATGGATAAATATTTTCACATACAAGTTTGCCCAAAACTGAACCTGTATTAATGTTTTAGAGTTACTGTCTATAGTTTAGAACTGTCAAAGGAATGTAATCCTGTGAACATGCATGTTGGAAGCAAATGACTTTTGTAAAGGTTTGAGGAGGTCGAAGAGAAAGAGGTAGTATTTCACTTTTTCTACTTCTGACTGGTACTAGCTTACAGAAGACATATGTAATGATGCGATTTTAACCACCTCTAATATTTTAAAAACAGTAGCGTGCAAAATATTCTACGCTACATTATAAGCTCATTTATTTTCTTAAATGGCACAGAGAGTGAAACCTGATGTATTAAAATGACCGATTTACCGGTCCAAGTTTACATGAACGGCGATTGTAAACTAGTCTTCCCAACTCTAGGCCCACTGTTTAACTGTGTTTACATAGTTCTTTTTAAATACATTTACTTTTTTTAAATTAAGTGTTAATTGAATTAATCGATGAATTACTTAATATCTATGAGAAAATAAAGGCTAGATGGAAATTATAAATACAGTTTTACTGTTTCACGGACAGATTATGTAGATAGCTGATCTTTCCCATGCTTCGTATTGTACTTGCGTACTCATTTTGAAAAATATTATATAATAAAATTAATAACTGGTTGTGAATGGAAATTTGATTAAAAAAAAGATAATAATGATTCAATATAAGTGAAAAAATATATAGTATTATAAATCATTAAGTAAGATTCAAATGGGGTTTTCACCTTCGATCGTTTGGACGGTGCGATCGGTGTGAAAAATGAACATATATCTGGATCCCCTGTCGTGCTTAGAATCCATGGGCCGACCCTTCTTTCATGTCAGTACTATAGGCTGACATGGAGCTATGCAATGCGCAGATGGTACTACGAAAAAACTTGGACCTATAGTCGTAAATAGAGTGGTAACGCAACGGACCGATCACCGGTCTAAGTGTGCGATAGCAGCCACAACAACCTAACCTACCCTTAGATCGATGTTGATCGTGAAACAGATATAGTATTGAATCTGTCAACTTTAATATTAATAATAAAAAAGAATAATATTAATATTAAAGTTGACTGAAGCTCTAAACATATTAATCATTCAATGCCATACGCAGGGTCCATGGTGCAAATCAAGAATTGTATTCGAATTCGCAAATGTTCTGTGGTACGCTTTCAAACTGCTACCGCTTATATCAAACCTGCTGGTTTATTGTAAGAGAACTGTAGCTTAAAGAAGTCGGAAATTATTAAAGCACTCAATGCCAACTAGGGCACACGGCCCAACCTACATACACTTACACACCCAATCGTGATTTTTGGTAACCAACGGGAATCGAAACTGAGACCCTCGAATAACAGAGCAAGCACGCTAGATACTTTCAGGAGGGTGACTGTAGCTTAAAAACTCAAATCGAGCAACATCGAAAACTATAGATAACTTCTGGCAATATGAGTGAAGTCACCATTTTATTCGAGACAATTTTCACAAATGGATTCTCTCATTCACTGTAAACCCATTTCTAACCGCCAAGATCCGTAAGAATATCTATTATAATTTTCAGCTGATTTCTTTCAAAGACAAACCGTATTTAGTTAATCTCGGATATGAGGTTCGATACATATAAAGTACTTCACGACAAGTAGATGAACTACGCAGCATCTTGTTTGCTTGGTAATTAATGAACTTTTTAATAACTTTCGTAACACTAAAAAATGTTAGAATTTGACCAAATATATTTCCTTCAGTGCCATGGTGTGCTCGTACCCACATGATCGTTATACTAATATGGTGGGACAAAGAAGACAAATAAAATATATTAATTGTTCTTGACCAGTTTAGAAGAAGTTTATGGGGTTTGCAACGAATTGAGAACAGTTTAACTGTCTGTACATAGTACAATATTTTGGGATATCTAATGATCTTTCGATGTGTAAGCCATCGAGATTATCAAAGTTAAACTCTTCTATCATTTATCATATCAATTTTTGGTAAAAATGAAGACCGAAAGTGTTTGACGCCTGTTTGCACTTTAGTCGAAACTCCGAGGAATAAGCTGTACTTTGATTAAAATACTGTCACGAGAGCAGGAACAAAATGATCTGTAAAAGTGTTGGAGTTGAGGACATAGTATCACTAATGGCTATGTAGGGCATACCCTATATACGGTTAAGTTTTGTTTAACCAGAATTGAATAACCACAGACCACCAAAAAACAGAAGCGGAAGATGGCATATGTAAAAAGATCATCTGTAACTAAACATTATAATTTCAGGGATTAATCTTTAAAATTTTCTAAATGCTCTTCTACATAACCAGAAAATGGTAGCCACTTTTTTTTTATTGAGGTGAAGCTTCCACGAAAGTTTAATATCTTAAGTAACATTTCATCCATGATGTTCCATGATGATTTTTATTCGATTATCGACGAAATAACCGACAATTATAGTTATCATATTTAAGCATTCGCTCACTAAAAATATTTTTATATCTCATACATTAATTCACACTAGGTGAAGCATATCTCATACAGTGCATATCTCATACATTAATTCACACTAGGTGAAGTATCTGAGCAGATTTGTTTTTCTTGTTAAAGAATTAATGCGAATTGGAACCTATTTAGTATGAACTTTTAACAAGCTTCCTAAAATGAAATTTGTTGCTGTGAAAATTATTGTTACGACGAGCGTAAGAAGCACCAGGCCACAGATACTTAGAATTAAAACACTGAATTTAATGTAATTGTTATACCTTTTATTATTATATGTAACCGCACTTCGCATATTAGACGAATTAGTATTGAATGAACCCAAAACGCAGGAATCAGTCTAATATTAAAACGCGTGTATAAAGTTGTAGAAAAAAGTAGAAAAATCCAGAAAATATTTATTTTTTATTAATTGCAAATTTGCAATAAAACCATCATTAAGAGAAGTCGGTGTTTAAATTATTACGTGCTTTATTATGTGGGAAGGAAAACTACGTCGAAGGGCGTAATCATATATAACTCAATTAAAAATTAAAGGCCAACTTTAGTATATTGTTATTAAGATTGAATTTAACTTGATCAAATGCTTTCGTGATAGTTTTAATATCATTATTTCGGAAAGACGCTGGACAACCAGTCAAACAGTACAGTCAAATAGTCTATTGCCAGTCAATCAGTACAGACTCCAATAGGGAATTAAAGATATAATGTTTAATCAGCTGTTGAAATTAACTTCTGTTAAACACTCTTATACAAATTTGAAACCAATAGGATTTACAGAAACACAACATGATTGAAATTGGAAACCAATTTTATCACTTCAGTTCATCTTCACTTACATGTTATTTTTAACATACGAGTACAAAGGTTGATATGTAATGATTACTGCGGGTAGAAGTATATTTTTGCGTATCGTTACATTGCCATCTTCAATTTATTTTATGCGCGGCGAGATACACAATGAAAATATTTTCTTATTGTGATTCGTGAACGTATACTATACATTCATATGTATTATGTAAGTACATATATATTGACTATAATAGCGTTGATTTCTGCAGCACTTAGTTTTTTACACCAATCTTGCACTTAAAATACAACAACTAAGCGTAACAATAAAATAATATCATATAGAATAGAAAAAATGAAAATCATAAAATGTAATTTATTGACTATAATGAAATGAAGTGGAAAATTGTTAAAAATTATTTTAAAAGCCTTAGAAGAAAAAACGAACGAGAAATTGTTGGGAGGTAAATTATTTATTCTCGTATATTAGAGGATTTACGAATATGTGTTACACATCTTTAATATTTATATGGTTTACACATATATACACATATAAGAATATAACAAAATAATGGGGACATAGAAAATTACGATTGAACAGGTCAACGTTATGTTAAAATAGTCGGTATTGTAAAATTGAAGTTGGTTAAGTGCTAAAAAATGGTTTAAGTCATGCGAGAAATATTTCTACAACGTGATGTGTTTCTTGAATGTACTCAACGATGTGGTATAGATAACAGTGTAGATTAATCTAATAAATTATCCCATTAATTGGTATTTATTTCAGTTAGTTATAAATTGTTGCGTTTGGATCACCATTAATTATAATTTTTTTAAAATTAATTGGAAAAATAATGAAAAACTAATAATTAACATATAATAGCTCTTCTGGAATCAAAGAATAAAACCTGAAATAAATAAGAGATCTTGTTGGAGGAAAACCCGAAAAAAGACAGTATAGCAAGAAACTGCAGATAAATATAAACTCAATAATATAACCCAACGTTACGTACAACTGTGTAAAATGATAGTAACGCAGTCAAAGTTGAGAACAGGGCTATCGAGAACTTTTGCACTTAGTTCTGGTGTTCGACAAGGAGATGCGGTGTCTCCGATAATTTTTAATCTCATGTTGGTATACATCGTTCGTAAAAGTGCAAAACCTCAAGACAATATCTTATTCCGACAATCCAATCAACTTTTTGCATGTTCATATGGTATGTGTGATTGGATAAAATGTCAAAGGTTTTAAAGAGATACTTGATCCACTGGAACGGTGTTCAGCTTCCGTTGATCTCATAATCAACGAGTCCAAAACCAAATATCTGATGTCTGGTTTTAGAGATCAAAACGCAATTGATTTTAGTAGTGGTAATCACACTTTTGAAGGAGTATGCGATTCAAATATCTTAGATCTCTCCTGATCACTATTCGAGATAAACTTCAAATGAACATTCTTTTATCGAAAAGCGGCTCTCTCTTAATGATCGCTATATCATGTGGGTTTGATCAATATGCAGAACGTAACTGAGCCAGCGTTCAAATTATCCTTTGATTTGATGCAAAATCAGACATCGCATTTAATTCCTGATCTCTTGATTGAAAAAAACTCGGTGGGGAAAGAACGTTGCGTTGTGGGCCACATATAACACGCATAATTCTCTCGAATGTTATAAGGCCATCGTTCGTACTCATCCGTCAAGATCCAACTCACACATCCATACATGCGATAACGGGTTTGATCAACATTTTGTACAATTTCAGCTTATCCGCATTTGTGAGATATTTTGATTTTAGAAGTGGACGTAGAGGATATAAAGCCCGATCTATAGAAGATATAAAGCCCCATTACGAATATGCTGCAACGCGACCATAAATATCCTCGCCCACACTATTATCGTGAGTAATGAGAGATAAAAGATACTTGAATCTCATTACTCCTTCGCGTGTGGTTAACACTAATGAAGTCAATTGCGCGTTGGTCACTAAAACCAGACATCAGATGTTTGGTTTTGGACACGTTGACTTTGAAATCAACGAAAGCTGAACACTGTTTCAGTGGATCCCTTACTTTTCGTTGCCATTTAATCTAATCACACAGATATCAAAAAAGTTGATTGGATTGTCGGAATAAAATATTGTCTAGAGATGTCGTTCTTTTACGAAGGATGAATTCCAATATAAGATTAAAAAGTATCGGGGACAGCGCATCTCTTTGTCGAACCCCGTAAATGTTTCATAGAACTTGGGAAGAAGCATCCGTAGGGGAAAAAATTGAACAGTATACCTGACAAATTTTTAATGGAATCCTCCTTGGTAGTCACTGATAATTTCCTCCACCAGAGAAGTAATTTTTCTCAAGATAATGTACGATGGTAACTTGTATGCTGTGCAAAAGAGAACTCTTCTGCGATAATTCTTGCATTTTAAGCGATCACCCTTCTTGAATATTGGGCATAATGCGGCCATTTCTTCAGGCATAACTTTATTTCGCCATACCAATCGAATATGGTCAAAAAAACAGTTCCACAAAGTTAGCCCTCCAAATATTAAGACCTTTGAATTAATGCAATCAACTATTTATCCACTTTTTGGTGTCCTTGTATCTTTCCGCACGAGTAGAGAAAAACTCGAGGACATTGCAACATGTAAAACATACTCGTGTGAAAAGGCACCGTAACTGTTGATTTAACAGAGAGAAAAATGAAATAAAATAATTTTATACGAGTATGTACGAGTACATCATAATACAATACAAAGACAACGGAAAATGGAGAAAATCATAATCTTCTTTATAAAGTAAGAAGATCAGATTTTCATGAAATAATTTTTTGTTTTCAATTTAATTTTCCATTCTATATTGCAACGAAATACCATTTTTAACTCCCTAATGTCTTGATATTAGTTTCTTTATATAATAAGTAAGAACAATATATGGAAAAAATATGTTAATCTATACTTCTTATAAAAAAAATAATTAATTAATAATTAATTCGAATTATTTCTTCACTTACCTTTGAATAATGGAACTAACCGACCCCAACATGTAATAGCACCTTTCCTATTAAATTGTCCTAATGCTAATTCCATATAAAATAATGGTATACCGCCAACTAACAACATAATGCAGTAGGGAACCAAAAAGGCACCTGAAATTATATTGAACATAAAAACATTAATAATAAAATTGTAGAATTATGTTTTATAAGAATATTTAATACATTTAATAAGAGTATATAGTGTGACGAGTTTTATTTATTATAAGATTTCGTATGAAAAATAATCCTTTAACTTCTTTATTATACATCAACTATAACGGATTTAAATTGCTTTTATGTGTAGAAAATTTCTCATAAATCATTTCGAATTAAAAGAAATGGGGCAGTACGTGTTAACATTGTCTAACTCTTAATGGAAAAATTGATCCATTAAGAGTTAGACAATGATCGTATTGTAGTAATGAGCTGAAATTTGCGGTCATGTATAGTTGGTGTACATGTGGCTTTCATTTCTACGAGATCCTGGTTCACAAAATCCATCTCATTGATCCATATTATATGTATCGCAAAATTCTACTATAAACTTTAATTTCTATTGTCACTCAAATTAGAAATTTGACACAATTCTACACTTAATTTTCTAGGGTATGGTATAACACGTGGAATTAATAATACCGAAAAGAATTTAGAGCATGTTACAAAGGATTTTTTAGGTGTAAGCAAATGTTTATTTTTACTTTTACTGATTAACTCCCGTTATATGGATCTGATATCTGGCACAGAATTCAGATTTTATCAATGTCTACGAATCACACTGTTAAAGGCAATTCCAGTTGGAAAATAATTCTTATAAGAAACCGTAGAACTCTTTTTATTCATTTACATATTTTAAAATTTGAGGTTGGTAAAATAACTTATGCTTGAGTGGTTCTAGGTGGATCATTGATTGTTCATTATTTATATTAGTCAATAACTACAACAAATTCATGAAAATGACCGAAATGTCCAGTCAATTACAAATCCTTCAATATATGCATACTTTACTGGAATCAATTTGAAAAATAAATACTACAGTCAAGCGGCTATCTAGCCAGATCTGAATAAAGATCTCTAGAAATGGCGAATAATAATCATCTAATTTTGAATAAAATTATTTAAATATACATTACTAGAAAAAATTTCAGTCTATAGTAACTTTAGCCTGAAGTGATTCGTTGGCGCAAAATAACGTTCAGTTACAGCCAAAATGATCAATTACTGATTTTGATATTCAAAACGAACCATACATTGAATTTCACTTTAAAATATACACACAATTAAGATATGGTTTTAAGTTCTAGATAATGATGGTCGAAATTCGTCTCTTCAATGTGTATACTGGGCGTTTGAGCCATTCTCTTACCATCTAATACGGTTATTATATATAGCATGAAAATTACTGAGGTATATACGGCTGTTTATAGCGGGCTATTCTAAGAACGAACATCTGGCAGAAAACCAATATCTAAAAGGGGTTCAAAATGCGAGGCAGCAAGAAATAGTTCAATACGGTTACTTATTGCGAGAAGTTGCGAGGTTCTTTAGCCAAAAGATTGAAGCTCATTTAGGGTTTTACATTTAAGAATCGTTTTTTACATTTTTTATGTAAATTATGTAAAACACACCGTAAAAGTTGAAGTGAATTACATATAACACTATTTGCAATGCCATCTAGTGGATTATTCTAATTTTTTGAATGACATGTGGACTTCCAACTGCAGCCCAATATTTTCAGCAAATAATGCATAAAGTTTAGATTACAATTCTATTTGATTTTATCTGCTTCATTTATTAGGCACATTTAGAAACAATTAATAAAATTTTGTCGGTATTCGTTTAGGTTAGTTTTCTTGTACACATTATAAGTTAGAAAAGGATTTTTATAACTTAACTCGATCGAGTAAAGGTGATTTTAAACGGTATTAACCTGTTCATAACTCTATTCTATAACAAGAAATTTTGATATTCAGTATTATGTAGTCGAAAAAAATGTGCAGTTTATTATTTCACAAAATTCTATTCGTAAAATAGTACGATAATTTTTTAACAGATGTTGCTTTATTTACAGTAAGATTTGATAAGAGATGGCACATCAGTTTGTTTTACAAGAAATCAGTTTTTACATTTTTTCCGTATAAAACGTAAAAAAGAACCTTATGTAATGTACATACATTGTGTAATTTACACGCATTGTGTAATGTACATGCATTGTGTAATTTGAAGTATGAAATTAGTGATAGAACAGAAACATGTGTGATAATTGGATGAAGTTAAAGAAGGATCAATTCTAGGTGTCTGAAGAGATCGTGGAATTAGTTCCAGAACGATTCAACTTATTCAACAATGGCTAATCAAACGTAAGACAGAAGCAGCCCTAATCACTAGCAGAAATTTTTTGAAGAACATAACGATAGGAGTTGGTGCTCATAAAATAGTCACCTAATTTGGAGCATGTTTGCTTCGTCTCGTATCCCTCTGTAAAACAGATATTGTCATTTGCCAATGAAGATAACAGATCATGAAAACAAACAATACTTATTGGCTACACTTATTTGAGATTATAACGGGGTTGGTAAAATAAGAGCCTTTACATCTTACTGATAATAAACTTGTTGACTTAAATAATTTATCAATATGATTGTATCATAATAAGAGAAATCTCACACCTTAAAATGCTTAGTAAAATAAATCACAAAAAGAGATTATACTTCTTTATATATTACATATATACATACAATACGGATTGTATTATAGATCTGTCACCCTTCTCAACTAATTCACCAACTCACATTGTCTCAAATCACTTAAAATTTCCTTTTCTTTATCGTAGTTTACTTTTATATTTTTGAAAAATTTGGGCATTTTTATCGTTTTTTCGAATTTTTTTTCCTTTTATTCCATTCTTCTTCTACACTTTTCTTTTAGTTTGATTTGGAACACTTAACACAAGACTTAGACATCAAATATGATTGAAATGGTTATTAAATAAAATAAAAGAAAATGAAAAATAAATTTTGTTGTTACTCGTATTTACGTTATAATAAACGAATATATTATACTGCTGTTGCTTTTATTATTGTGTTGAGCTTGGGATAGATCAACATGATGATGGTACATGCTCGAATATAAATGTGAAGAATACATGAAAATGTATAATTTTCATTTATTTTTTTCGTTTTAAGAATATTCTAATTGAATTCTAAATTGAAACAAATTTTATTCACTTTGATTTTATTGAATTATTTAAATTAAGTTTTATTATAACAAAGGTATGGTTTGAAGTATTTTCTGTTTTCAACGTTATTGATTTAGAAATAACGTTTATAGATTTGACGAACATTTTAGTGTTGATTTGGGATACTTAATTTATATATGTTTTTCCAACTTTTATATTCTTACATTTATTCTTACATTACATTTATTTTGTGAAAGTATGTTGATAATTATAATGTAATGTTTAAATTAAATTAACTTATCTCAATCATGATTGATATGACTATAGGACTATGCGCTAGGCAATATTCCCGAATAACGCCGGGCCGTTTACTATAGCCGTTTACATAAAATGATGGGTAAGGATAGGAAGGTATGTTAGTAAGGAAAGAACGACCTAGTCACAGACACCTAGCAAATCGTTACTAAACTACTGTTAACACAAGACAAACACATTTTTACTCAACTAATCGGCAATCACAATTCTGGAATAAATTTATGAATTTGTGGCACAGGGATCTGTAACAACATAATAAATAACTTTTATTATTTGTTTAAGCCAACTAAATCACAGATAAATATCATTTTACAATTCCAGATCAGCACATTACTACTGATTTTGATCTCCAATCTGGTATTTAATTATTATATTGTAGTTTTTTATATTGCATTTTTTATACTCTACACCTATCGTTACCTTAACTTTTACATTAAAAAACAGTATTGAATTCTTTTAAAATGGATGAAGCATATGAGATTATCAGAAATAATGATAAAAACGAAAAAATAGATAGCATTGCTGTTCACGCAATTCAAAAGAATATGATTTGTTATAAACAAAATGTTTGAGGAGATCGAGAAAAAAACAAGATAGAAACCAAACTAATAATTTCTCATATAAAACCATATAATTTGATACCTCGATTAACGAATTCTTGCTTAACGAAGCATTTCCAGGAACCGAAACGTGTTTTTCACGTTGTTTGGAAATATAAAATTTAAAGAATTATTTTCCAAGAGATTGAATTTAATTTACCATAAGATGGTATCTTAAAATGCAATTGTAAGATTAGTGTCAGTCACTTGCGAAAGATATACGTAAATGTAAGAAGTAACCAAAAGTTAAGATGTAATCAAATTACTGTTACGCGAAAAGGTGAAGAATTTTGATCAATTCTTGGTGCAACATTGTCGCCGGTCGTAGCTTAATAGTTAAGAGAGTTTCTCATCACGCCGCGGTCTCGAGTTCGATTCTCGCCGCTGACCAAAAATTAACCATGCCACCGGATGACATAAAATGCGTTTGTGTGTAAAAACATTCGTTGGGTTGACCACCTACAATGTGCACCAATCGTTAAAATTGGTTCGTAAAGTCTCAGTTGAGACGCGGTAAGGGCCGTTTACGGCCTCTAAGCCATAGATTTTATTTTTATTTTGGTGCAACATGGATCGTACACAAAAGAACAAATGCTAAATTCCTACGAAAATACATATCTTAAAATTTTAACAAAATTTAGGGACTTTACTTCCTTCATAACATGAAAAGTATGAATAAAATCACCATTTTCCAAAAGCAATCACTCAAACAAGAAACAACAATTTACTCAGTTTAACCAAAGCAATCTTGATTATATCCAGGGGGCTTTGGTTTAACATAGTGTGCGCCATTAAAACGCAACTCTGGATTTGGATAAGAAAATTGAAGTTATCTGTAAGAACAAATATCCAAATCGAAAGTATCAAAGTTGAGCTAATTAACTCAACTTTATAACAGTCACGAAACTTAAAATTAAAACCAAAATTTAAAAATTAACTATTTAAAATTTCTTGGAAATGAAATCTTTAAAACTCACCCATTTCAAACGGAATTAACAGATTTAACGATAGATTTTTTCAGCTCTTGAAACATTCTTTTTTTTATTTGTCTACGCATATTTTCAGTGGAGGTGCATTAACTATTATTAAAACATTGAGGGGTCAAATTAATTTTGTATTTAAAAACGAAATGTAAACTTGTTTTAAATGTTAATTTAAAATCATAATTTATTTATGATTTTAAATTCCATAATCGTGTTTTATTTGAAAATTTAAAATATAAATTTTTGACATTTATATGTAAAAATAATGACGTCTATTTAAAAAAATATAGAAAATATTTTTATTGCATATAGGCAAAAAAATAAACAAACGAATATTATTAACTAAATTTATTAATTACCATAGTTAATTTATTAATTATTGTAATTTATTAATTCCCATAATTCACCGAATTTTCTATTTATTCTAGAATTTTAAGAGATAAATATATTTGAAATAATAACACAAAATGAAATTTAAAATTCTCTCGAGTAAGCTAGATGCTAGTGATCGCCATTATATTTTTAATTTTAATATACAGGCACAAGAAGTACGAAAGCGGAAGTTTGGTAAAATTGCAACAGAGTGCGCCACAATCGTAAATCCGAGAGTCATGTGTCAATACCATCTGTCACTAGACCAAATTAAATTTTTCAGACAGATTTGTCATTAAGTTCAGTTTTGACAGCCATTGAGAACGTATAAGCCATTGTTTTTTTGCAAATTTGAATTTCGTGTATTAATTAAACATTATTTTGGCGTGAACATGTTTATAAAAAGGAGTTTTTGCTTTATTTCATAACTATGGATGAAACATGAATCCCTCACTATACAATGGAGACCAAAAACAGTGAATTTCTTCTGGTGAATCTGCGCCAAAGAAGGCTATGGTAGTTATATATCGGCCAACAACAACAAGATCATGGCCACTGTTTTTAGGGATACAAGCGGCATAATCCCCATCGTTTTGATAGAAATTGACCGCATTTGCTGAAGAAAAAAGTTTTCTTCCATCAAGACAATGTACGGCTACACACGAGTTTCTGAACTTCAAGAAATTTTTCGATTACGTTGAAAAATAATTTTTTTTTGGCACAAAATATTATTCCTTGTTTTATTTTTCCAGACTTCTCACTCCGCACTCGAAAATAAATTTGGGTCATTTCCAATTCTTTCGCGGTTATGTTTTAACGTCCTACCTTATGTCGAAGCCAAATCGATGATGAAAGGCTATAGCTCGGATTTTGTGTAAATGATGACCTTCATACTACACGGCTCTATCTGCACCATGTACTATGGTAGCCTATATCTTTTGGAGCTTTTGTAATCGGAATGCAAACGCGGTAGCTTCCGCAGCATTAACCTCAGTGCCAAAATGACAAATACTGTAACACATATGGAAATTATCTAGACCCTAACATATTATATGAACAAGACCTCTTGATCTCATTGCTAAAGCACAAGGTCTAGCAATTTTCGCAACAATTATTGCAATTAATAAGGGTTAGATACATAACAGTTATATTGTATATTGTATTATATATATATATATATATATATATATATATATATATATATATATATATATATATATATATATATACATAAATATATATATATATATACACAGTAAAAAAAAAATTGAATTTTAAATGCAATTTTTACATGCTTTTGTTGATACAAATACAAAAATATTGTATAATTACACAATTTACTAAATTTTACATGAAATAATCCATTTTTATTGTAAATTTTCATAACAAATTAGAATTGAAATGTTTTGGACATAAAATTACACGCTTTTTGTAGTAATTTAAAGTTCCAATTGAAAATCACATCAAAAAATTGTGAATATATTGGTTTTGAGACGCATTATTAAATAAGGTTTGTTATTTATAATTTCACCTACAAAACAAATGTTCAAATTCCTGTTAGAAAAATAATCTGTTTTATACTAAATGATATTTCATGTAATTTTACCATAAAAATTTAATAATCATAGAATAAGTATTCAATTTTACATAGTATTGCATGTTACAATGCACATTCGTTGAAAAAATTCCGAAATATAACGAAAATGATGCGCTCAAGCACATTCATCATTTCATTACTCATATATTTTTTACGGAATGCAGACATGTTGTATGTCGTTTCTAATAAAAATAAAAATTATAGTATTTTTGTAAATCAATTTTACATTATTAAATAAATTAATAAATTTTATAAGTTAACGTGAAAGTGATTTGAGTTGAACGGGTATGTATATATACTAATAATTATTAAAATTTACTTTAAAAAACGAGTGTTTCCCTACAAATTTAGACACGACGAATACGAATTTAATAAGGAAAAAAAATTAAACAACCTGAGTGTGAATACGATAAGTGAACCAAATTAGATATCGCGGAGTTCTGAATACTTCTTTCCTAAAATCCAAAAAGGTAAATATAGAAATATTCAAATTAAATATTTAGTATTTTAAGTTTATTCTTTTATTTTAGCAAATGCTGCAGGCATTCAAGGGTCGAAGCTGGTACTGGAATTTGATGGAACCGAAGTAGACGACACCGATGTTTTTATATTTTTTGGCGAGAATATTCCTCCGAGCTATCTCAAACTTTGGAGGGTATGCCTTAATTAAAATACAGACTACTCCAGATCTAAAAATCAAATTATAAGGCAAAAATCATAAATTTTATAAAAGAAATAGTATAAATTTAATGTATTTTAAATTTGTTTTGACAAATTGAAAATTGAAATTTGCGTGGCCTTGAATTGCGTGGCCAATCTGAATAATTATAATTTATAATTTTTTATTTATAACTTCATATAATATGCATGTATATTGTATATACATGTACATATAAATTTTTTATTATATTTCTCATGAAAAGAATTTTAAATAAATATATAATTGTTTAACGAAATCTGAAAGTTTGTTTAATTTTACATTTTGGGTTCGTAATTGTCAAAAAAAGGTTTACGTTGACTAGCTTTGGTATGAAAATTTACAGATTTAGCAATGCAATTTTACAAGCGAGTTATTCATTTTCACATTTATGAAGGATAATAATGTCGACCATTCTATGGAAATTTACATACTATACTATGCAATTTTAAACTAAATTTAAATTTATATGAAAATTTACGAATTTAGGAATGTAATTTTACAAGTGAATTACTTATATTCACATTTCTTAAGCATAATTGCTGAATCATAGTGCGAACATTTACAGACTAAACAATGCAATTTTAGATGAAATAATGATTTTTAAATTTTTTGTTAAGTTATATTACGGACATTTCCTGTTATTAATCATTTAAACATGTAATGTAGTATACGTGTTAAAACAATTAGTTTTAATTGTAAATGGTAATTTTAAAAACCCATTTAAAATTACATGAAAAGACTAGGCAAATTTGCCCACTGTTAAAAGCGTGTAAAATTCAATGGAAATTTTTTACTGTGTATATATATATATATATATATATATTATATATATATATATATATATATATATATATATATATATATATATATATATATATATATATATATATATATATATATATGTATATACATAATCGCAAAACTTTTGAAAATATTTCTAAAACTTTAAATGTCCAACTAAATAAAATTATGTTAGAAGGACAAAAGATTGTTCGGCTTCTTAAAGTTTACCATCAACATAATATGTACATGTTTAATAAAGACAAAACTCAGAAAATTTTTCTTGCAACTGAACAATTTCGTTTCCAAAAAGGAAATGAACCTCTCATTTTCACCACTTTATTCAATTCGGATTTGTTTTATTTTATTTCATTGTTCTTTGAATTTTTGCTTTTGCAATTGTACTTTTCTTTGATTTAAGGAAATGTGGTATGAAAACTGAGGAAATTTAATTCTTCTGATTTGATATGTCTGTTATTAAGTATGTACATATGTACATATAATATTATAAAATGATTTATAGCTATAAAAAATGAAGTGTGAATATAACTAACACATATTAAAATTCTTTGGGTGTATTATATTTTAGTATGTACAGTATTCCATTAATAGAAGTTTTTGAATTAGCACATTTACAATAAGTACAGGCATAGTTTTTAAGTACTAATAGTTTTTAATTTTAAAATTAAACTGACAAAATCACATTTAAGAGTTCGGAGAGCTACTAACGGTTGTTGAATTTAAATGTTTTCTATTAATTTTCCACTACCCGAAGTTTAAAAATATATCAATCAACGCCATTTATACTAATTGATTGATTGCAAGCATTATGGCAAGATCTTCTAGAATACCGTCACCGTACTCTAGTTTTACATATAACAAAATCACAGGCTAGAAAAGGATAGATACCAAAGAAAATACTAACCAAAAAATATTACTCTTAGCGAGGAATCACTAGGCTGGTAGGTCGATGAAGAACACAGCAAACTGAACACATAACTTCAGTACACATGAACATTAATATTTTGAACCAACATTGTGGTCTATCGAAATAGTATATAAAACAAACCATTCTATTAAAATTTGTAAAGAACATATAATATGTGCCCTTGAATATAGATGGTTTCTTTAGAAAAACTTAATTGTTTAAGGACAAATAATTGCCATAGAACTACCCCACCCAAGTGCTTTAATTTGCTTATAAAATTCAATACAATTTTAAAACTTTTTTACAAGTTGCTTCGATATGCGCTTTTCCTTCTTAATCAAAATTATAAGCAATATATAAATAAATAAATAAAACATGTATACATATTAATTTTGAACTATCATCTGAAATAGTATGTTAATTGTAAATGCTTCCCATTTAGTTATACTATTAAAGTTACTGTACGTTAAGAACAGCAACTATAATAGTTATACAAATATTATTTAAACAAACACAATTCCCTTAAGTCCAATGCATTCACCAACCCCAAGTTATATCCAAAACTACAACACTCCCCCATAGACGATATATAAAGACATGTCTTCGTGCAAACCTTACCGAAACACCATAAACCATTTGAAATTCATGAAAGCCATTTCCTATCATCTTGTTTCACCTTGCTAACTCTATATAAAAAACACTCATCCATATATATATATATATATATATATATATATATATATATATATATATATATATATATATATATATATATATATATATAAAATATATATATATATATATATATATATATATATATATATATATATATATATATATATATATATATATATATATATATATATATATATATGTAAAAAGTATTATAAAATTAAAAGGAAAAAGCTAGATCACTAAAGAACAAATTAAGCATCACCCTTACCGTCACATCAGACACTACAGCATCTAGTATTATGTGGGCAAATATGTCACACCTTGCGAAAACGCTACAACAGAAATTCATCTGTTATATACTTTAGGGAGTCTATTTCATCAAAGCGATTGATTGCTTTGACGAAATAGACTTTCTAAAGTATAATAAAATGATTGTGAAGCCTAAATATTCAAAACGAGCTTTATTTAGCGTTGATTTAAAAAATACAACATTCAATTGAAAACGTAAATTTCAGTTTTTATCTTGAACTTGACCATAAATAATTTCGATTTTACTTTATTACTTAAATGAAAATATGGTATTTTAATAACTTAAAACGCAAATAAAGACAGAACTATAATTCAGTTACGAGAACTTTATTTTATTTCAGGTATGCTTTATTTTATCTTTCTATGCTATTTTATGAAATATAATTTTTAAAAGCTCTAACTTTAAAAGAAATTTATACGTTTTGTATGAGTTACAATATTGATACACTAAATAAAGCTCATTTCAAAAACTCAGTATTCATTTAGGCTTTATCAATAAAGATGGCTTTGATTTCATATAGCTGATAATCTCATATTGTACTAAACGAGCCATTATCATACCCCACGTAATATTATTCGGTAGAATGTACATTTTTTTTAAATATCAATTACAATATTTTTTGCTTTCCAAACTAATTCAATTATTGTTATTTTCAAAATATTGAAAGTATCATAATAATAATTATAAACGCGTTTAAAAATTTTAATTTTCCTTTATTTTAAAAGGAAATTTTAAATTATGAGTCTCTCTATCTTTATATTATATAATGGGAAATGAATGAAAATTGAATTTTCTTGATAATGAAATTATATGTTAGAGCAATAAATAAAAAATGTTTATATTTTGTTTAAAATTATAATGGAATTGTTGTAATTGATTTTTTATATCATCAATATACGAGTAGGTACAAATATATGTGTAGAGTTTGATGTAGAGTTCAAAAACCTGATATATATATATATATATATATATATATATATATATATATATATATATATATATATATATATATATAAATATATAAATATATATATATATATATATATATATATATATATATATATATATATATATATATATATATATATATATGTATATATATATATATATATATATATATATATATATATATATATATATATATATATATACATAATGTATATATTATGTACACGTGGAACTATATTAGGTACAACTACCATGTACCTAATAGGTACGTTATTAAGACTAAAGTACAAATCTGTGTTTATAATAAAAACTTAAAATAAGAATGCTACTTACCACCACCATTTTTGTAACATAAATATGGAAATCGCCAAACATTTGCTAAATCGACAGCAAATCCGATAACCGATAATAAAAAATCTACTTTTCCCGACCATGTTTCACGTTGATCGTTTTCATGTTCTACATCACGAGGTGTTCGAGTTTTGGTTGTACCAATAGAATTCATCGCCGATTTAATAACGACTGGGTCACGATCGATAAGATCGTCTTCCGGGTCGGTATCTGCAAATACATAAATGGTTGGAAAAAATTAATAATATTTATTGCATTGTTATATTTTTATTTATATTATTTATGAATATGGAACATATTGGAATATTTTTAAGGCAATTTTCAATGCCCATCAATGTCATTTTCATTCATATTTTTTGTTTTCAATTGTTTTTGTGTGAAAACTCTCAACCTTTAAATACTATACGTTAATTTATATTATGTTCTATTGTGTAATTTTTTGCTAGCATGTTATTATGTTTATTTATAGATTTAAACCATTTATTTTTATGATTTAAATAACTATTATGTTGATTAAGACAATGTTGAGTTAAATTTCAACGTTATCAGTTGATTACAAAACAAGTTTACACGTCCTAAATTTAGATTGTTAATAAGAAATGTGAAACAGTTGTATTTATACTCTAAATCTCTAATATGTTTGTGACGTAATTAGATTTTAATGTTTTTTAATTTTTTGACAAAATTGTTTTTTATCTACCTATGGATTCTTACAACATAAATTCTTACAATGGAAACCAACTACACCACACTAAATGCTAATACATTTGAATAGACAATTCAATGATCAAGATAAAAAGAAATCAACTTCATTCACACATACTCCATTTTATGTTCAAGCTTTATTTTATAGGATGTAATCTACACGGTTACATCCGTGTAAAAAAGAAGTAAAAAACAGTTACAAGTAAAAAACATGTAATTTACATAAGGCTTTAAACATTCTATTTGTTAAAAATGTAAAATATGATTTTATGGAAAACAAACTAACGCGTTATCTCTTATTAAATCCAATTGTAACTAAAGCACAATCTGTTAAAAAATCTTACTATTTTACGAATAGAATATGTGAAATAATTAACAGTGTAGTATTTTTTCGACTAAATATAGTGAGTCTAAATACAGAGTTTGATTAAGATTAAAATTATTAACAAGTTAATTTCTTTAAAAATCATCTTAACTGGCTCGGGTCAAGGTGAAAAAATCGATTTCCAACTTTAAACTTGGACCTGAAAACTCATTGATTTTGAAAATACGCATTTATGTAGAAGTATGTTATCAAATTAAAACTGTCAATTTCTTGATATTTTAAAACATTACGAATGTTGTTGTCTTTGTTTTTTTACACTAAATTTACGTTTTATGTAATTTACGCTGTTTTTATATAAGTTACAAAAAAAAGGGAAAAAATTTGTTTCCTGTAAATTTTTTACATGTAGATCCCAGCAGTGGATTCAACCTCCTTTATAATAGCATTTTGAATAGATTATTTGGTTTATTAATTATATAAAATTTCCTAATAAGCATGCCAACCCAAAATTTGTAAAACCTTACAACCAACAACAATTGAAGCCGGTTAACCATCATTTGCGACATCGATTTGGTTTATGGGCATTGGAACAGCTCCAAATTAATACGTTTTTTATCGAAAAATTGTGTTGACTGATGAAGCTCATTTTTTGCTGAATCAATACGCCAACCAAAGACGAAAACCAATTATTTGAACCAAACCAAAATCATTGAACCAACGAAATTTTACAGAACCAAAATCAAACCAATCCATTTCCAAACTGATTTGATTGAAACAAACCAGTTTTTTTAAATATAGTTGAACAGTTCCATAAAGCAATTTTTTTAATTTGGTTCACAGTTCTGTTTTATAGCAAAAAATTTGTTCTATTACATACATATATTGAAAACTTATATATTGTTTTGAAGTTAACTGTAGGATGCATTTATCGATGACCAGAATTAGAAACTAGACCTACGTCATAAGACAAGTGTGCTTACCTCGCTGTCTTGTTTTTATTTGAATATCGAGAATTAGTTAAGAATAAAAAACAATTAAACAATTACATGTATAAAACCAAACAATTATATAGTTTATAAACCAAAACAAAGTTTTAAAATATAAAAATACCGAAATCAAACCAAAAACCATACTAAAAATTTGTGTTTAAACCAACAGAAAAAATCGTTGGTTTCTATATCTGAGTCGTTAACAAACAAAATTGTCGTATTTGGGCTGATGAACAGCCAGAACAAATTCAAGAGCTTCCAATGCATCCTGAAAATGAAACTTTTTGGTGCGATTTATTGATAGGTGGCATCAATGCATCATCGTACCGTATTTCTTTAAAAATGCGGAAGGACAGCGTGTAAACGTCAATGGCGCAAACAACAGAGTAATGATTGAATTTTTATTGCCAACAATTCTAGATAGTGTGTTGCCATCGTGGTTTTAACAGGATGCTGCAACGTGCCACACAGCAAGCTAAACCATCGATTTGTGTAAGTATTACGCATTATGTAAAGACAATTTTAATGAGAACATCATATCAAAAAAAGGGACCCGTGAATTGGCCTCCTTGTGATCTGACGCCGTTAGATTTATTTTTATGGGGGTATCTGAAATAACTTGTTTATGTCGATAAACCACAATCGATTAAAGCATTAGATGCTAACATAACACGCGTAATTAACGGAATATCGGCTGAAATATCCTGGATCGAAAGAATCCTGGCAAATTGTACTCATACAATGGATCTTCTAAGTCCCAGACGCGAACAGCATTTAAGAAATTATTATCAATTTAAAAAATTGAATTTTCAATACTAATTTTACTTATATTTTACTGTTAAAATCAATTTTTCATTTAAAAGTACGCTAATTCCGGATTTTCGTTTTATTTATAGAATTTATTATTGTATGTACTTTTAAATATACATTGAAAAAAGCACAACTTTTCTTGAAAATTACATTTCATTTTAAGCTAGTTTTAATTGTTAAAGTAATAATACATATAAAACATGTAAATATTACAAGATTTGTGAAGTAAAAGTCAACGTTCTTGCCATTTTAAATCATTCTGTGAAACAAACAACGGTTTTCTGAACCATGCTGATTTTTGCTACAAATTTCAATAGTTGGGATGTAATTTTGCACTGTCTGTTATGTAATATCACACAAAAGCTTACTGTTGCTATTGAATACATTTAAAACAAAACAAAAAAGTCGAAATATAAATAAAATAGTTTAAATTTTAATAAAATTTTCGATCCAGTTTTCACCGGAATAAAAAGTGTTGTGCAATGTGACGTTTAATTATTTTTTGCGAAAAAATTTTCCGGTATGAATTGATTTCTAGTATTTTATAAATTTGGAAAATTATTTATAATTATTATTTTTATTATTATAGGTGGGTACTTCGCAATAGAAATATTTGTTGCGATGACTACACCATGGTTTGGCATCATTGGTAATATTAAACTCATTTGATTCACTTATTGATTAAACTTATTTAATTCAATTAATTATCTTTTATCTGTTATGTAGATTTTGAAGATGAAGAACGTCAAGCCACATTTTATTTTTTTATTGATAGTGAAATGATTAATACCGATTCCTATTAATCACGTGATTGCAAACCTTTTTTTAAAATTGAGTATCCTGTAGAGTTAGCAGTTGTATAAGTATTTAAGGACTAATGAATTGAATTATTCATTTTAATTTATTTAAAATTTATTAGAAAATATTAAATAAAAACTTAATTTTTTAAGAAAAATCTGTGTTTCATTTTAAAGCCGAAATTACGTTTAGTTTCTGCTTTCCTCTATTCACTTTGTTAGAAAATACATGTTCTAAGTAATCACGTAAAAATTACTTAAGTTGGACTGTTAAATTACAGAAATGTTTCTTAAATTTTACATTCAAATCATTCAATATTACGCAATGAAAATATTTTTGCATTTTAAAAATAACAATGAACCATTGAACCGTAATATTGAACCATTTAATTGTAAAATTCAATTGTATTTCAGTTATTTTACAGTCATACTTAAGTAATTTTTACGTGAAAATGCAAACAAAATTACTGCGTAAAATTCAAGTCATAAAAATTAATTTTACACTAACTATGTAATTTTACATAAAAGTTTAAAATTACAAGCATAGGTCATTTATGCCCACTCTCAAAAGCATGTAAAATTCAATCGAAATTTTAAATTTGATTTATGTGACAAATACAATTTTTGTTTATAAAATTGATCGTAATACGTTTTATTTTACAAAACTTCCGAAAGCTCTTATTGGATCACCCTTTACATCTTTATTTTAAATACATAATTAAAGGAAGTTTGATAATTTGTGGAAATAATAATTATTTATAATTACCTTTTGAACGAATTAACCAGTAATCATCATTATGTATCTAAATAAACGCTGACAAGTCATTGCCGAAATAAATATTCGCTTCATGTTAAATGGTGGTTATGTTAAAGGAATACCTGAGATGTACAAATAATGAAATATATCGAGTAGTATTACCATAATCCAACTAATAATAATTTCCAAACTCAATTAATATGGATGAATCGTTCTTACTTGCCTAATTAATACTAATAAGTTGTTATCGCTGTTAGTTGTTTGTGTAATTTTATCCTTTATCTTTTATAAACCGTTTATGTCTAGATTCAGCCATATCACCGGAAACCAGCATATCTATTTGACATTTGAACATATTCCTTTACATATAGATTTCCAAACTGAATGTCTGTCAGTCTCAATCAGATCATATACCAACCATCATAACATTACAATTAACTATTATTTTCTTATTATACAAATTTCCGATATGCCACATTTTATGTATATATTATCTGTTTTAATCTGATACAATTAAATTTCTATATACACCCTAAGGATTACCTTCATACGTCATTTCTATCAGATTTATCTCCGATTTATTAATTGCTTTTGCAATATATTTTGCAACATTTCATCGTTAAAATGATTAGTTTAATATATTTAAATTTTAAGATGAATATATTTAAATTTTAGTATAATGCCATTGTACCCGCGCCGGTTTCAAAATAGTTATTTTTGTTGTGCATTACATAAACAAATATCTGACCAAAATTTAGGCCAAAACTAAAACTACATTTTATCGGTAATATTGTGTAATTTTGAAATTCATTTGCAACTAATCAGTGAAAGTAAATAACATATTTATGTAGAACAATATCTAATGTGTATGTTTGACTAACAAATCAATAATAATGTATTGTACCTGAGTTATTATTGTTTTTATACTATTTTTCATAATTTAAATTTCAATCAATTCCATATACATACATAAAATATATCCTGATAATTTCCACTTGATCAAATTTGAAGTAGCTATATCTTGATCAAAATGCTGACACTTATTGTGGATTCTGATAAAATAATAATACTATATACATAGACATTAACATATGTGAGAGACCTATATAATTGGTATGAGAGAAAGGGGTGATGTTTATGCTGTGTTAAATTTTATTTCACTTTAAATGTTAATTTAATTGGAAATTTATATTTTATATGTATCAAATTATATGCTGTTGTCTAAATATAAAAGTTAATAACTCGACCTAATCCCTTTAGCGGAATAAAATGTTCATTATAAGGATTGTATATCTTCATCACCAGACAAATTGAAACCACCCACCTTTGACGAAACTGCATCGTAACATACATTAAGGGCGCAGTTCGAAATCACATTGACAAGATTGGTAATGAACGACGAACGAATGCGTTGATATTTGCATGGCGAGATTCAGCCACCGAATTATTGCAAACCTTACCTACGACTGAACGGGGCTACGATAAATTAATAAAAGCCTTGGAGTTACAGCATTGCGATAATCACATGCAGGTTCTCCATTGCTTACAGCTGAAAACAAGTAAGCAAGAGATAACGGAGTCGCTGCAAGAGTTGGAAGACGACTAGTGAACTTGGCATATCCAAACTACAATGTAGAACACCGAGATGAGCTAGCGGCAGATACATTTTTCAACACTATTCGAGACGTGGAACTGAGGATCATTTGACTCTACAAATGACATTCGGGAAAAAGCGTATGGTATGAATCAATGACGCATCTACAGAATTTCGAAAGGACCACGGACTAAGATGAAAGTAGTGCATATTCAAAGGTTAGCATCTTTCCAAGGAGGACAGCTGATGATTCTGTTCAGGTAGTAACGACATCAACGTAATAAACGCCATTGCAGTCAATGGTTAAGTGGTTATAATACGCGGTATATATAGAAGTAGTCCAAATAAAAGCAGGGGGTCTATTATGATTTTTTTCCTATGTCGTAAAATCTATCTCGCATCCGATAATCATATTATAAAACTAAAAATCCATGTAACGCGGACTTTTCGACACTAAATAAATGTCAAATCCGACTGTTAATTTAATTTACAACGTCGTATTTTCCATTCAATTTCATAATATGCCCCCTGGTTTGAATTCGACAGAGGGCAATGCAATATTTTGGTTATTTCGGAGAGAGAGAGAGAGATATAATCTATTCAACGATAATAACCGAACCGTGAGAGTTGAAATATTATAAAGATGCATATAGAGTAACATTTTAAAATAAAAAATACTATTTAAGACTACCTGTTTAAACAAGCTACTCCTCTAACATTAAGTTTAAGAGTGTCATAATAAAGTTTGGTAAAAGTAAATACGTTCATATAAAGGGTCCGCCATCTAAAGTTTTTTTTTCAACTGGTGCTTATTTCGTGAATGGTAACACCTAACTCATGTCTGATTTTACAGATAATTAGTTTTATCCTTCCGCTGAACGAATATGGTTGTGTATACGCTTGAACAACGCTGGGAAATATTGCGACATTACTTTGAAAATCATGGTAATGTTGCAGAATGTGTGCGAAAATTGCGTACGGATTTTGGAAGAAGAGAAGCACCTTCAGCTCCGTATGTTTGTTATCTTGTGAAAAAAGTGAAAGAAACTGGCATCCTCATCGATAAACCAAAGCGTGAAAAGCCAAAAGTACACCCGAGAATATTGATACTGTGGCAGAAAGTGTGCGTGATGCGCCATCAATATCAATTCACCGTCGTTCTCAACAATTAAACATTTTGGAGACATCATTGAGACGAATTTTGCATAAAGACCTTGGTATGACGCCATACAAAGTCCAATTGGTTCAGGAATTGAGGCCAACTGACCATCCAATGCGTTTTCGCTTCGCTGAGTGGGCCTGCGGTCGACTTACAGAAGATGCCGATTTTGCCAAAAAAAACATCTTTTCGGTTGAAGCTCATTTTGATCTTGGCGGGTATGTAAACAAGCAAAATTGTCGCATTTAGGGCACGGAAAACCCGCACGCATACATTGAAAAGCCGGTACACCCAAAACGAGTCACTGTTTGGTGCGGATTTTGGTCCAGAGTCATAATTGGGCCATTTTTCTTCGAAAATGAGCAAGGAGTGGTCGTTACAGTCAATGGCGATCGTTATCGGGCCATGTTGAACGAATTTTTGTTCACAAAAATTGAAGAGGAGGATATTGGCAACATTTGGTTTCAACAGGACGGCGCTACGTACCACACAGCTGAAGCTACACTCGATGTTTTGCGCCCTGTTTTTGAAGATTGCATTATCAGCCGCAGAGCTGATGTCGTTTGGCCACCTCGGAACTACGATTTGACACCGTTGGACTATTATTTGTGGGGTGCCCTCAAAGATAAGTGCTACGCCGACAAGCCAGAGACAATTGACGCTTTAAAGGACAATATTCGTGGAACCATTGGTGAAATACAGCTGCACACAATCGATAATGTGCTTAAAAATTGGACCGATCGTGTAGGCTACTGCATGGCCAGCCGAGGCAGCCATTTGAATGAAATTATTTTCCATTATTAACCGGAAGGATTGTACTTTTAAATAAAAAAAGAAATTTGAGAAAATATTCAGTAGTTTTTTCTTATAGCATTTTCAAAAAAAAAAGTTATTTGGCGAACCCTTTAGAACATTTTTCCATTGGTTCGATCATATTTATGAAAACATGACTACTGTGGTGAAAAATGTCGCAGAAGAACCTTCAACATCGATATCACGATGTTCTCAGGAATTAGTCATTCATCCATCGACTGTTTGGCGAATTTTAAATAAGGATTTGTATTTGCTATCTAGAAAAATTCAATTAACACATAAATTAAAACAAACGCTATATCATTGCTAAACTTTCGTAAATCGGTTATTAGAATCCGGAGTCGCTACTCATATAATTTAATGAAATAACCTATCAAATCGTCTTCTTAACCACATTGTCATTGTAATTTAAACTGACTTTATATATGAAATCTGATAAAGGATCAAAAAAATGTTATTGATCGAAAGAAAAATTTATTTTTAAGATTTTTATTCAACTGAATACAGAGCTCCGCACAGCGGCACTATATTTCTTGAAATGAATTTTTGATATTAAATGAGATAAAAACCTTGGTGTCCAATAAATTGAGTTTACCTTTAAATATCGCGTTTACTTTTAAATTTACATTTAAGGTATCGAAAGCAAATATTGATACAAATAAGTTAATGTATTTGTGTATTAATACCAGAAACTCAACCATAAGTCTTAAAATAAATAAGAATTTTAATGGATCAGGAACTTAATCAACTATTAACTATAATCATATATGTATGTAAAAATATGTTAAAAAGATTGGTTCTTGTTCAATCTCCTATATAAGTCTTCAGACAGCAATACATTAACAGGTTTCGGCTAGAATGATAATATAATATAAACTAACCAACCTAAATAAAAGAATGTTAGAGAAGATAATATAAAATGCAAATCTGAAATACGTAAAATTTTTTTGGCAAATTCATCTTTTATTTTTTACCTTAAATTTACATTGTATTGTTGTTGTAAGTAACTATTAAATTATGAAATGTCTGGCAAATCTATAATGATATTTGTGATTAAAAGAGTTTGGCCCAGCTTTAGCAGAGGAGGGTTTGGTTCTTGCAATAAATACAATTCTATTGTTTAACCACATGTAGACTATTGTTCGTCGATTCTGTGTATGTCAAGTGTTCAAATTATTAAGAAGTAGTAACCAATTTAAAAGAGACCTCTTAAAACAATTTGAAACTCACATAGTCACATCAGAACCATAGTTTGCTATAGACGAAATAAAACTTACGAAACAAATAAAACAAATACAAGAATTCATTTATTCAGGTACTTATAAAGACATTCAAGGTTATTGGTTAACCATGCTGAAACATCTTATCGATTTCATGGACGAAAAACAGGGTCGTATCTCGTTAATTTTTGATTGATTTCTGTGATCCCGATTTATAGATTTCAGATATATTTAACACCGAATGTAACCTCAACATGTTGACATTTGACATCGATTAATCTATGACCGTGTCTCAAACTGAGACCTTATGAAACCGTTAATACGTATTGGTGCGCACATTTTAGGTGGTTAGCCCAACGAATGCTTTTTACACACAATCGCTTTTTAGGTCATCCGGCGCATGTTAATTTTTGAACGACGAGAATCGAGCCGTGTGATGAGAAACTCTCATAACCATTAAGCTACAACCTGGAGTAATTAATTTTTGTTCAAACAAAATACATAATTATCACTTTGGGTGCCAAGGTTGTTATGACATACATCCAAAATACCATCTTAATATGCCAGTGCTTGTATAGACACACATTCTTAAAGCCAGTATAGGGCCAGTGTTGTTCACAATATACATTGTAGATTATCTGTTACTATGCCATTGTTGTTATATTCATACATACTAAATGCTTTCTTATTATGCCAGTGTTGTTATAAACATACATTTGAAATTCGATTCATAATTCCAATGTTTGTTTTAGACATAGATTATAAATTCCATCGAGCCACGCTAGTGTTGTTCTGAACATACATTCCCAATTCAATTTGCCTACGCCAGTGTTGTCGTACACATACATACCAAAATAATTATACTGTATACCAGTGTTGTTATAAGTTTACATTTAGACATTCATTCGAAATTATATGCAATTATAAACTGGAACACCCTATGCAATTCGAATTTTTATTTGTAATGTGTGTATAGAACATCATTGGGATGGATGGACGTAAAGAAGTTTGAGTGTATGCACATGACAAAAGACAAAAAATGAATAGTGACATCTATATTGGAAGTAACTTATTACAAAATTATAATAAAGAAATTATTTACAAAATTATAAATTAGCAAGGTGTGCTATTTATAATTTTGTAAATAATTTGTTATGTTTTTATTCCTGTATTAGATGTCTTTTCGTAAAGTTTAAGACATTTATTCAATAAATAAAGTCAATTTCTGTAAATATTTAAATTTGGCCTATGTGGAAATTTCCTAATTCTCCGGCGTGGTGCGATGTAATTTGTGATGTATGTTTAGAACAACACTGGCGTGGTGGGATACAATTAACAATGAGTGTTTTGTACCACACTGGCGTAATAAATAGAATCAGGAATGTATGTTCCCAGAAACATTAGCGTAAATGGATGTAATTAGAATGAGTGTTTTGTACAACACTAGCATACTAAAATAGAACTTGGAATTGTCTCGAATAATACTGCCTTAGTGAGACAGAAATTTGGAATGTATCCCCACAACAACACTGGCGTAATAAAATATAATTCGGAATGGTTCGAAGTAAAACTATCTTTAATGACTTATGAAACATATTTAATAAACTTCGAGAAATCGTTTTGGAATCAATAAAATGTTTCCACCGCACCGCGTGAATCTATTACATTAGAAATATTAATTTACTTATAGAAATTTGGATGGCTTGCAATTTTTTGATACATTCTATAACATTATTCACTCTGGTCTTTTAAAACGCGGTAATCGCACTTTCAAAATTAAGTTAATATATAAAATATTGGTATATGTAGTAACATATCAAATTGTCTTAATCATAAGTAATAAAAGAAACAAATCCATCTAAATTAGAACCACTGAAAAAAACGAATTAATGTAATTTTTTATTTCTCCGGATGATGAATTAATTAATTAAATATAATTAAGTGAATTTCCTCCTTTAACAATAATTCTTGATGAACATTATATGTGGTGTATGTAGAACATATTTATTAAGAATCTAAATATCTAGTTGTACAACAAACCTTTATCCAATTCCAAGGACAAACGATGCTGCATTATAACATTCATTATTGACAACAATTTAATCAACTTCAACACTAATAAAATTAGACCACGCACAACATTTATAAATCACAAATAATGGTTTTTAAAACCATTTTAATTGTAACAAATTTGAAACTATAAATCACTTATGTTAACTTATTCAACTATTTACTAATTTTATTTTATTTAACTACAAATAATATATTACATCGCACAACTTTATAGAATTATTACTATCTCTAAACTGATATTCAAAGAAAAATACAAAATGAAAAAGTTTGTTCATTCGAGGTTTTTTGTGTTATGTAGTTTTTATTTTTGTTGTTGTTTTGGTTTTTAGAAACAATTTCTTGTTTTTTTAAATATTTTTATTTTACATGTTAAAATTATTGTTAATCAGATGTACAAAAGAAACTTTGGTGAGGCACTCGTTTCTATACTATTTTATTATATACTAGTATTGTGTAATAGAGTGGACCAATATTCATAATTTTGATATGGCAATAGTTTGGTAGATCACACATTCTCCACATACATACATCTCAAATTATTCAAGTCTTAAATATGTATTTTTTTTTCAAACCTGTTCTCGATCGATAAATATAATTATAAAATCTTTTGATTTTATAACTAAAAGTGCTCGAGGCAAATTTATTTATATATAGCTTACCGACTGTGATTCATTTATAATAGGTTGTAGTTAACCAAACAGTATAATGTTAAAGTCATAAATGTCTTTCAGATTATAAGAGTCATGGTGGTATCCAGTGCAATTTTTAATCAGAAAGGCTATCGTTCTATTTTTAGTATTATATTACATGGATTTATAATATGTGTCCCATTTATTAACCTCTGTAACAGCTACAAGTGCTTCATATCACGAAAATAATATTGGATCATATTAAAACTAATTGAAATGCGTGAAATATTTATATTGTTTATAAAAATTGAAAACTTATTCAATAATATTTAAACATTTGCTATATGAATCAAACTAATATGAGAAATTTCACATATAAACATATCTAAATATACGAGTATAACATATGCTCAACACAGCATCAATAATTGTCAAAATATCTTATATTTTCCGAACAACAAAATAAATAAAACCAATATTGAACAAAGCTTCTTTCAAGCTTTTTTAAAGAAATCAAATCAAATATTTTTAAAAATTAAGCAAAATCAGTAGAACTACCACAACACACTTGAAAAGAGTCACGACGTGTTTGCTCATAATTGACAAATAAGAGAATGTCCCACAAACAACCGTTATGATATACTCATATCTGTCCATGTTTTCTCTCATTCCTCTCCCCCCTTAACAAATGGCGTTACAAACGATGTTGTCACACTTCATTAAAATTCTTTTTCCTAATTTTTTTGTTTTTTTTTAAATAGCTTTATTTTTAGAGCTCCGGCACCCAACGCTTGATCCTTCAAGTATAGGTTGATAGCTGCCTTAAACTTGCGCATTTTATACTCAAACGGAAACTGAAAACCGGATAACGAATTCCACTTTCTAGCTGTTAAATAAATGAATTCGCTCTTTGTACCTTTATTTGGCTCTTATTTAATATTTTTTGTTGATCTGATGACGTCATTGAATGACTGTGTGCTCAAAAAGATCAATTTCATCTCACCAGGAATATGCGACCAGACTTGACCTATGGTGCAGTGATATATGTGGTGAGTGTTTGTTGCAACAGTGCTAGCGAATTACAGATAGTTTGAATCAAAAATGTTTTTCGATTTTGGTAATTTTCTATTGAGGCGAGACTGTTCATTGTATTTGTGTGAATCATGATTATTTTGTGTACTTTGATGTGAACGTCACACATTCCTTATTATACATAAGTATAACACAATTATTGTATCTGTAAATGATTCGACATTTTAATTTTGAAAAGACTTCAAGTGTAATGGAATAATTTGTAAACGGAATCAGTTGAAATTTCCCTATATGTCACAAAAATTTAAATGTAATTTAAATTCTAGAAGTGAAGGTATTTAGGCAAATTTTACAAAGATATAGGAAATCCACCATGGTATGACGACAAACCGACCAATTTCAAGAACAGGAAGGACAAAGCATACAAAGAAATATTAAAACAATATTCCGAGGCTAGTAAGGTTGAATATGCTGAATGTAACCAACTCTTCGAGAATTATTTTGAGAAAAAATACAAGAAATACAAAATTGAAAATGATCCAAAACACTTTTGGAGTTTTTGTAAGACAAAACATATTTAACATGTTTGCTGAGTTTTTACAATCTGTCTTTAACCCAAAAGACGTTGATAATAACGAAAATCGCCTCTACGCTACGGTAGGCAGCCTGTCCATTGAAGTATCACTTATCATTATCACAATAGGAAACATAAACAAGGTTCTGAAAACATTCGGTGATGGTTGCAGTCTTGATTAAATGCCTGATTTTTTTTAAAGATTACACCAGTTTGGAACTAACTCTTTGCATGCTGTTCAATCAGTCGCTGAGATTGGAAGAGTTTCCTAAAAATGGAATAGAACCAGAAAATCTATACAAAACTGGGGATAGAAGTGATATATCATCTGTTACAGGTTTAACGTCGATTTCATCTATACCTAAATTATTTGATAATATATGCAATTTCTTCAAACCTTATTGAATTCACCAGCAGTACAATCAGAGTTATTAAAAGTCGATTACAAGCAAGTCGACGTGGTGGGCACTGACTTTGTCAAGGCGTTTTAAATACCATTTGTTATTGTAAAGCATTAGAATGGTTATATTTGTAGGTCCAAGTCAATTGAAGCTACATCAAATTTTCTACAAAGTTCCCATGTTGGCCCTAGGATTATTACTATTTTCATCGAAGCAATCACTGAAATCATCTACAATTTTAATGTCTGCTGACGACCTAAAAATATACAGAACTGTCGAAAACCTAAGCGAAGCCGAGAAACTCCAAGAAAACATTGACAATAAGTGTTTGATTTTGTTATTCCACCGGGAATTAACTCCAGATTTAAAACATTACGTAATAAACAATTTTCCGTTGCAGCTAGTGTCTGATATCAAAGACCTAGGTGTTATTTTCGTGGCAAATTTGAGCAGTAACAAACAATATAGAACAATTTGTTGCTAGACCTAATTCCATGTGAGGTTTTATTAAACAATGGAAGGGAGATATTTATGACCTGGTCCAATTGTGCCTTCCATTTTATGATACAAACATCTGTAAACAAGAATGTATTCAGAAAAAGTTTATCTGTTACTTAACTTGAAAAGGTTAGGAGTACAATCACGAATTGAACAACCATGAAATCTGTATCGTTTACCTGTATATCTGGACTACTGTTAAACATACTACATAGCAATTCTGGAAAATAGACACGAGCTTTAAAAGTGCTCATTTGTTGGTAATATTTTATTGGGTCACATTGACACACCGTCAATACTGGAAAGTTTACAAATTAAAGAACCCATAGTATACACCTAAGAAGAATTGAGTTCTTGTATGTTGATGTAACATATAACCAACTATGGTTCTAATGAACTGATTAATATGATGTGTAAATCTTTAACCAAATAAATCAACTGTTCGATTTTATTTTTAGTTAGGATACCTTAAGTCGAAGTTTGAAGCAACACTTTGCTTCTTTCTTAGGTTAATTATTATTTATTAATATTTTGTGTGTCTGACTATTAAGTCATTTTTGATGTTAAGTCGTATTTGTAGACTTAATTATAAATAAATAAGCCCCAACCTATTAATTTCCATATCATTTTGAGAAAAAAATGTTCATTTTTTCCAACAAATTTGCTTGTTTTTTAGAGGTTCACAACTTTGAGTTGGCAATACTTCTTTATTTGACAACGCATTTAACAACTAAAAGTTGTTTTTTGTTTAGTTTGGTTTGACATTTCACTATGGATAGCTTATTATGCACTTCGTCCATTTTATGGTGTACATCATCGTCCTTCAAAGCGGCTAGTTCGAATAACAATAAATCGTTTTCGGACCACGTTTACTCTTAATGATAATGTGGATCCCGTGAGAAGCCGAACAGTGCGCACTGAAGGAGCTGTAGTTGCTGTGCAGGAAAGCATTGAAGAAGATCCTAATCAATCAACTCGTCGCCGTTCTCAGCAACTGGCTTTAAAGCTTTCAAGATTCAACTTGTGCAGGCATTAAAGCCAAACGACCATTGTCTGCGCCGACAATTCAACGAATGGGATGAAGCAAAAATTGATATTAATGTTGAATTTCCATTCAAAACTTTGTTCTCCGATGAAATTCACTTTAGGGTTGAATGTGTACATTGTTGAAATTCATATATAAAATTTCTCTAATGTGTGACTTATAAGTGGGATAAGTGGTGGGTTAACTTGAATCAAATAAAATATTTAATATTTTTATTCAAAAATATTTCTTATAGTGGAATAATTCCTATTAACTACTGAAGATGGCAACTTACCATCCTCAGTAGTTATTAGGAATTGCCGAAATATATTTAATATATAAAAATAAATAATTCCACTAGAAAGAATATTTTTGAATTAAAATATCAAATATTTTATTTGCCGAAACATCATTACATTCACAGTAAATATCTGTTTGGTGCGCTTTATTGTCTAATGGGTCATTGGTCTATATGCTTTCAAAAACGATGATGGTCAGAATGATACTATCAATAGTGAAAGATATAGCGACATGATTAAAAAAAAATCATATGTCGATTAGCTGGCATTAATCTACGTACATTCTCAGTCCCGAAATCTATTTCGGGACTGAGAGTGTATGTAGATTAATGCCAGCTAATCGATACTGAGAATTGTGGGAATGCCCAGCAAGATTCTCAAAGTGCGTCTCTCATAATTCAAGAAGGTCTGGAATCATAAAACAGAAAACTTTAATTTTTTAGCGCAAGGACTTGTACATTAAAAGTATAATGGTTAATTAAAACATTTTCTGTGATTGATTTAGTGATTTATCTTTTAGTGAGTCCGATTTAGTAACTATACTTTTATTATTTCGACAGTTGAAATGTTCAATTTAAAACAAAAATCAATTAATCTTGAAATTAAGTCAAACAAGTTTTAAAACTAAAACAACAGACATTCTAGTATAATATTTATAACTATAATTAATAAACCCACGGCAATGTTGTATTACGTAGTAATAATATCACAATTCTTTGTTTATGTCGCCGGTGCAGCTTAATGTTTAAGAGAGTTTCTCATCACACCGCGGTCTCGAGTTCGATTCTCGCCATTGACCAAAAACTAAAATGCCTCGGAGGATATAAAAAGCGGTTGTGTGTAAAAGCATTCGTTGGGCTAATCACAATGTGCACCAATAAATTACAATGATTCATTAAGGTCTCAGGTGAGACTCGGTAAGGGTAAGACTTTTTATTATGTATATATGTTTTACTTGTATCGAACATCCATAATTCCTCAAGAGTAAATTACATCATTAAATAGAGAGGTTGTATAGTTATAGTCACAAGAAGTGGCGTTTATGGAACTCCATTGTTGCCTCTTATTGATTGGCTATAAAATTGCATGGAGTTTATCGATTTGTTTATTAAACTGGTGTCGTTTATATATATATATATATATATATATATATATATATATATATATATATATATATATATATATATATATATATATATATATATACATATATATATATATATATATATATATATATATATATATATATATATATATATAATAACAAATTTTACCACAAAACATGTTTCTTTTTTATTCTAAGGACAAAGCTTCCTAAATAAGAAAACGCTACAATGGAAGGGATTAATTTTATTATCTACGTTATACATATATAATGATATGATTTTACTTGATTTTTAACCACGTTTATAAGAATGATTTCTATTACATTAATATGTATGTATTGAGTGCGTATTCGAAACGAGGAAGTGATGATGCATAGTGAGCTTAGGTCTAATAACACAGCTTTTGATCATCTCATTTGGAATCGTTGGTCGTACGCCAAAAACGATTATGTGTGCGTAATAACCAGTTGAGTTACAATATGTTTGGTTTGATCATTGCTACTTTGTTATAGAGGTGCTTTGATATGTACGCGTATGGATATGCAATAAAAATATAATTTATCAATAATGTGTGCACAGTTATTTATAGTGCTCAATTTACCTTTGTTCAACCTTTTTATATTTACGAGACAGTTTAAGACGATATCTTTTGTATTCAAACTAAAAACATGTTTGAAAGGACTAAGTACTAAATTTATGTGTACATTACGTATCATACTTAACTTTCTCGCTATTCATCAAACTGAATTGAAAAGAAAATCTTTTGAATGAATCTACAAGGATTAAATAAAAAGTGATTTTTCGGTACAATCACTATACATATGGGAAAAATGTGTATATGTTAGTATAAATCAATACAATTTTTTTTTTTAAATAATTTCATAAATTTTCGAACGAACTGATAATGATAGCCCACAATTTATTGAAATTTATTTAAATTATTGAATACCCATTTTTTATAAATTTTGAAAGCTATTATATTGCAATCTTAAATTTATGTTAATTGCTACATATATGACGACAGCATGTGAGCACCTGGGTGTAGTTCATTTAATCAGTTATTTTATAATCATTTTTTTTATATTTCTGTTATTTATTCTAATTGGTCAATACCTGGTCAGTATGTAAAGTGTATTGTATGCAATTGAAGTCATTTTCATTTAATGTGTTTTATATTGCAGATTTACTTTTGACTTACAACACTTACTTTTGACTTACAACACTATTGCTTCATAATTAATGTTTCATTCCTTGTCATCTGCTACCCTATAAATATAATTACCACAACCACATCAAAATGTCATAAATTAATTGTTTTCTCAAATTAAGGCGTTGCAATGTTTCGATGTTAAGAAAGAATGATCTCGATAGTAAGAGGTGGATAAACGTCTTATCGAGTGTAAAGTAATAAGCTGGGTTAAACGTTTATCGAGTGTAAAGTAATAAGCTGGGTATGAAAATGTTGTCTGCTGAGGCAATAACAGTTCCGTTTATTTTGATTCACGGTTGAGCGTGTAAATTACACGATCAAATTTACATAAGGTTATTTTCTACATTCTGTATGTAAAAAATGATTCCGTGTAAAAAAAATGACGCACCATCTCTAATCAAATATAATTATACCTAAAACATGATTTGTTAACAAATCTTCTTACCTTTTTACGAATAGAATTTGTGAAATAATTAACTGTGTAGAATTTTTTCAACTATACCATATACTGAATTTCACAATAATTTGTTTTAAATTAGAATTATTAACAGATTAATTTCTGTAAAAACCACCTTAATCTTTCCAACTAATAACGTCGCCGTTTGTAGGTATGGTTAAGAGAGTTTCTCATCACGCCGCGGTCTCGAGTTCGATTCCCACCGTTGATCACAAATTAACATGCAACCGAATGACATAAAAACGCGTTTGTGCGTAAAAACATTCGTTGGGCTACAATGTGCACCAATCGTTAAAATTGGTTCGTAAGGTCTGAAAGAGACGCGGTAAGGGTCGTTTACGGCCTCTAAGTCTTAGATTAACTAATAACGTGGACCTGAAAGCTAATTGATTTTGCAAATACCCATTTCCTATGTGAATGACCAAACCGAACTGCGGTAGAGTTTTGATAATTAAAGACAGATGGCACTGCGAATGGTGTTCTTTTTTTACATGTAATTTACTTTTTATGTTATTTACGCTGTATTTAACATAATTTACATAAAAAATGTAAAAAATATTTTAACAATACATATAAAATCTCAACAGTGTTTTGGTTGCTACATTTCATTCCATTTATTTCGGTTGCGTGCAAATCGTATGTTTTGTATTTCATTGTGCATTGGATTGAATTAAATATTGCAAATGTTTCCTGCTTTCAAATATAATAAAAACCCTGCTCTGGTTTACTAATTTAAATATGTTCTTATTTGTTTTATTAAATCAACCATTTTAATGATGTTTTAAAGTGAACAGGACAGAATTTTGTACTTCACAAAATCTGCAGAATTTTGAAAGCACTTGTAAAGCAATAATTTCAAAAACGATCCTTTCTTTTGTTGAAAAATTTCTTTACATTCAATCCCAAAATTTGGTTTGGATGTCATAAAATATTGCCCCTTTGAGCAATAAAATAATCTGTCGGTAAATACAGACACAAGAGTTGTAGAACGAAAAAACAAACAAAAATATAGTGAGTCAACTTTAACTTAACTAAATGCATATGTTATATGAGTGATGTAAATTTAATGAATCCGGTTTTAATATGTTAGATAATAGTTCCCTTCAATACCATATTTCATTTATCAACCACTCACTTTTCATATTTTTAAATAACTGATTAAAATTTAAAAATAAAATTATATCTAGAATTGAATATATTCTAGCAAAATATAAAGAAAATTTTTAAGATTTCTTTAAAATGGGTATCTAAAAAACATACATACAAAAAACATAATTTGCCTAAGTCCTACTAAGAATCCTTCGTCGGATGGTTAAGATAAAATTTTATTATTTCGAAATTCCTAGTCAGACTCATAAATATTTAGAACTCATAGTTCCAAACCAATTTACATTTGATTTTGGTCAGGCAAAATGGTCCATTGTTATATAGCGTTCCGCAAACCATTGTTCTGGTCTTCGGCTCTTATGTTATTGCGTTAGATAATAAATAATGTACAAAAAAGATAAAACATGCGTTTCTAAAACGATTATATATACACTCTTCACGTACATGTTACTTCATGGAAAGTCTAACGCAAGGGCCAAAAGGAACTTCCAAACGGAATTTACTTACGGATTTGTTTCAAAATTTATTTTGTATAATTGTTGCATAACTCAAAATGAATTTGGTAAAATTACCCATTTTTAATAAATGATTGAATTGTGTTTAACAGTTGTTTTTGATAAATCAGTATGTCCGAAGTTAGTTTATTAAATTTATGAAATACCTAAATTAAAAAGAGAAACTACTTTAACTAAATTCAGTGAAGTAAACTAAAAGTAAAAGTTAATTATGTAAACTCGATGTGTAAGACAGTTTCAATTCACTTGTGAACGAACCAAAGGCCTTGCTCTTACTTGATCAATTTTGATACTCATACATAGTTTCTATATTTACCACTATTATATTTAAAAAAATAAAAAACATTTTAACAAAGAAATCAAATTCATTTTTTAAGTACAACATTATACAAAATCATCGGTGTTGTAGTATATTATTACCACAACTTCCTTGATATAAAATTTCACCGATCGTAAAATATTTTACGTACAAAGTACTTTAACATTACCAATCAATACTGCCTTATTCTTGCCATTCGTTTCTTAATATTTTCTTCCCCTCTAAATATTCACAATGCAATCAATTTTTTAGGACCAATAAAGTTTGATAAACATTTTGTCATAAAAAATTATAAACTAATACAAATTCGTGTGTCTTAAACTGTAGTAATAAAATTTAAGTTACATGTTTAAATTGTCGAAATAAGAAATGTCAAATAAAAAATACAAAATCATCTAAAATTGTAGTTAACCTTGATCGCAACTTGATAGTTTTTTTGTAATATTTTTATAGCGAATTAATTTAAATGAATCTGTTAGTAATCTTATATACCAAATCGTTTATTTGTATTTTTTTAATGAAAACACGCGTGAAAAAAGACATCCCACTTAAATTCGAAACTCTTTGAATATTAAGATAATGAATTATTTTAACCATCTCACTCGTTTCTTAAATATGTGAAAAGTTGTCGCTTTATAACGAGGCAAACAAATTGTCAAAAAGCCGAAATTATCTATTAAAATTAAATTATTATCTTGACAGTTTTTAAATTATTTAAATGATTTGTTTAACATAAATATTGACTTAAGATTAAAAAATAATTTATCAATTATAAAGAAACTTTTTACATATGTATATTTGTCGATTAAATTTCCACTAAGTCACATCTCGAAACTCGTCTATTAACTAAACGTATTTTGCTTACTCTATACATATAAGTATTTTTGGGTGGATACATAGTAACCATCGATAGCTTAAAGAGAAGTAGTTATGTTAGTTATCTCAAACATATAAATGCAACCAATATAAATGGATAAATGGTTTTCCAAAAAACAGTTTCATTTTGAATAGCCTGCTATTTGGGCAGCTGTCAATTTTGAAACTATCATCCTTTGACATTTAACAAGTAAAAACTATGCCATAACTGAAAATGGTACGATACAAGCTTTAACAACGCATTGAAATTGTTAAAATTTACTAGAAAAATGGTGAAAATCTTGCAGTCACAGTTCGCAAAACTAAAGTTCTTTTTGCCCGTGGTGAAGCACCTTCTCGGCCGGCAATAGTGAAACTGGTGGAAAAAATAAGAGCTGTTGGGACAAATAAGTGATTTGCAGAATCGAAACCGTATGCGTCAATCAAGAACAACTGTGAATATTGCAGCTGTATTCCGAAGTGTTGAAGAAAACTCAGGTATGTCGATTCCTCGTCGATCTTTGGAATTAGACATTCCAAAAACGACATTACACCGTATTTTGCATAAAAACTTAGGTATTAAGGCTTTTATAGTTCAGTTATCACAAGAACTTAAGCCGGTCGATCACCACAAACGTCGTATCTTTGTTTAAAGGGTCCATCAAATGCATCCATCCGGATTGTCATCGAAAATCATGTTCAGTGATGAGGCCAATTTTCACCACGGAGGCTAAACATAGCTAAACAATAAGCAGAATTTTCTTATTTGGGTCTTAGAAATTCCAAGAATGATTGTTGAAAATCCTTCCTATCCTCAACGTGTCACTTTTCTACTGTGCTTTGATTAATGATTTTTTATGATCGAAAATGGAAGATATTGATGTGGACGACGTTTATTTTCAGCAAGACAGCGCTACGTCCCACACAACCAACGAAACAATCGCAATTTTGCAAAAAAAAAGTATATATATATATATATATATATATATATATATATATATATATATATATATATATATATATAAACTTTTATTTCAAAAAGATCATGTAATTTACAGAGCGCCATCCTTTTGATTTTATACAATTTTAAATTAGAAAAGGTTTCATATATTTGAATTTGTATTAATTTATTATTAACTCGCTTATATTAGCTTTTCTTTTCTGCGACTATTCGACCATAATCCCACCAAATGGAGGGTTTGTGTATAAGATACGTAGTAGAAAATGACCATATGTGAGAGTGTAACTAAGAATAATCCTTTTCACGTATAACCATATTTTATTGTAAAACAACATGGTTAATGTCACCAACTGTTCTTAATTTTTTTAAACACTAATGGGAAATTTGTTTTTAATATTTGGTGTCAAATAAATAAATATGACCCAGTTAAGGCCAGGGTTTAAAAGTAATACGGGTCCTTACAAAAGGAATTCAGACTAAATAAAATCATTCTCCTACAACACTCAAGTGTTTAATATCTTGGACTACATTAAGATAGTAGATTCACGTAGAATAAATACATTGAAGCAAAACGCCAACAAATGAACTTAAAATGCGTCAAACTACATTGTGGAATTGGGAAACCCTTAAAGTTAAGTCTAGACAGTAAGCTCTTGCTGTACAAAATGATACTTAAGCCCATCTGGGCATATGGTGCAAAACTGGAAAGAATGCAGTCACGATTACTTCGAACAATGATAAACGCACCCTTATGTACGCAATACAAACCTACGTCGAAATTTACTCATCGAAACTATAACCGATACAACTCATCATTACAGCATAAAATACCAATTAAAACTAGTTTGTTACCGCAACGAATTATTAACAGGTAACAATTAAATAGACCAAGATAAAGGCGAGTAAAAAATGGATCCTTTGAATCTACCTAGGTGATTTAAAGATTACCGAGCGCACGTTAATATTAAGAACTAACATAGATTAAGTCTTATTAAATTAATTTATATTAGCTATTAAGAGTTGATAACATCTTGTTAGTTTTCTATGTAGAAAAGATTCAAAACTAAAAGCAATAGACAAAAACAATACAGTATATCATACAAAATCGAGATGTGACAGTCAGCCAATAATTTCTATTAACCCATCGATATACGACAAATTTTCAATATACCTAATGGTAGTACAAGTCTATACAGAATAATAAATTCAATTATAAATCTTTTAAATTATCTATAAGAATTTAAAAATGACTTAAAAAATACTCGTTTAAGATCATTTCAAAGTTTTATTTTACTATTAGTAAAACAACAACGAAATGAACACGAACTGGAGTCAACTTTACCTAATGGTAAAGCTGTTTTAAAATTTTAATCGGAAGGGGAAAATTCATTTAATTTCTGAAACGACTTAATAAAGAGCCTTAAGTCAGTTTTTTTTTAAATTATATGTCGAGTATGTTTGTTGTTAAACTGTGAATTTATAAAGATACAATTTAAAAAAAATGTCAAAAGCACTTAGAAAAAAATGGGTTTGTTTCCAATTTTAGAATTAAGTGCACATTTTAGATAAATTTGGTGCTTTAACATAAGATTACAAATCAAAACTCGTTTTACTTTAAGCTCATGGTTCACAACTGGATTATTAGTAAATCAATAAAAATACAAAATTCACTGGTATGATTTATGTTCACGTATCTATTCATTAAAATTTAAAAATTATTTACTTGATTTGATTTATTTTACAACAACGATTTATTTATACTGTTTTTTACAATCTCTGAAGTAAGCCATAATATCAGCCACATTGTATGATACACATAAATTCAAATAACACTGGCGAACTAACTAACTAAAAGCTATAATTTTTAAAATAAAAGATTTCTATTGTTGCTTTGCAAACGAAAAGTGTGGTTTGATTATATGAAGCTACTCCTTCAATAATTTAGACTATTCTCGAATTTAACAATTCGACAAACGGGAAAACATGTGTTTTCAAGTTATTTTCCGATTAAATAATAATATTTACGGAGTTATTAAAACATAAGCACCTTGCCAGAAATCTGATTACACTTTTTCAATTGTATACGATAAAATCGTCTTAGAATATGAACAATTATTTAAAATATAACTTCTTTACAAATTACAGACCAACTTTAAAACTATTTATTTAAATTTCACTTTTAAATAATAATTTACAAATTTAAATTTAAACGAAAAAATTTAATCACATACCTTATTTTTGAAATTTGTTAAATAATATTCCTTCGCCTGAGTTGAAACATTTTTCGGTTGTGTGATAATTCAAATTATGAATTAACTAAATATAAACACTAAAAACAATAAAATTAATATTTAAAATAATTCAAATTGAATTACAAAAAAAAAACAGAATCAAAAAACTTTTAAATTATTTTAATAGTTTAATAAAGACGTTCTCGCCGTACAAAGAGATCTAAATCAGTGTAACGATGAAAATCAACTGTTAAAAAATCTGATAAAAATCAAACTATATAATAGTATAAAAAAATAAATAAATATGATTTTTCTTTTATTTTTATATATTTTCCAATTTTCCACCAACAAAAATAAATGTGTATGAATATATACGAAATATGAAACGAAAATTATGATATTTTACTCTACGAGTGGATACAGTATGTGCGCAAGTTGATGAAAAATGAGAAATAATTTTGCTTGTGGATGAATATAAGGACAAAACGTTAAAGGAAATATTAAGATCAAAAGTGGAAATATATGCTAATGGAAATATATGTACATATATGTATACAAGTGGTTGATCAATTCTTATATATCAAAAGAATCATGGTCAGTAATAAATAATTTTTTCTGGTGAATATTATTTGGTCGGCAATAAAAATATGCTCACAATGCAAATTTTATGTTGAATAAAATAGACATTTAGTATTTTTATGTGAACAGTGAATTTGTATATCTTTCGATAGCAACATTATTTTGCGTAGAGATATTCTCAGTACCCGCATAATATTTGAATTATTCAAAACACCTGTTAAACCATGTTTGGTGTATATTGATTATTATAACTAAAGGTGATATGTATATATGGTACATAATATACATGTGGCAATTTGGTTCACAGTAATATACTTTTTGTTAAAACTTGACTATGATGTTATTCGAAATCCAATAACCTTAATTATACTATTTGAGAAACCATGTTAAAATATTCATTTATTATAAAATTGATGTGTGAAACAGCGATTCGACTTTGTTTTACAAAGTTAATATTTGATTAAATTTGGTTTTATTTTGATTTCCATTTTCAACTTAATATTGCGGATTTACTTGCAACATAGCAAGTCAGCTTCTGTAGAATTAAAGAAGTTGCTTGTTAATTCGCACACAAATTTATGTTTAGTTCAAGAACCTTACCTTCTTGATGGTTTGGTTTCTGGACTAAACACTCCCGGTGGCAGAATTCTGAACAAGAGTTCTACCGCGAGAACTAGAGCATGCATATGCATCTCGAAGAATATTAATGCATCTCTCATTGAAGAGTGTAGTTCGGCTGATATTGCAACTTCACGCATTACTTTAAACTCTCAAACTCAAGTGGTTATTGCCTCAGTTTATTTTCCTTACGATTCCGCTACTCCACCTCCTTCTGAGGATTTTACATACCAAGTAAGCTGGTGTAAGGCTAAAAATATTCCTCTGATAGCTGGTTGTTATGCTAATGCACATCACTCTCTGTGGGGAAGTACCAACATTAGTAACAGAGGTTCTGCTCTGTTAAACTACTTAAATGCATCTGAGTTGGATATCCTCAATGTTGGATGTGAACCAACTTTTGTTAACTCTGCCTGCAGGGAGGTAATTGACATTAGATTGTGCTCCATGTCCTTCACTAAATTTGTTTTAAACTGGAGAGTGATGAATGATATTCTCACCTCCGATAACAGGTGTATTTCTTTTAATATTAATCTTAAAAGAATTGCGCTTAAATCTTACCGTAATCGGAAGCTTACCAACTGGGAAACATTCTCTCGAGAGCTTGTTTCCTTACTCGAACCAATTATGAAGATGTGTTCGTCTGTGGACTTAGAATTGCAGGCTTCTGGTCTGTCTAATCTTCAGTCTGATTGGGACAGCTTCTTAGCTGCACAAAAAGTGTACAAAAAAGAACTAAGAGCATCGCAAAGATCTGCCTGGGTAATCTTCTGTGAGGAGATTAATAGCTTACCTGCTGTAGTTAGACTTAACAAGTCACTGAGCAGGAATAATACCTGTAGACTTGATTGACTTCGTCTACCTAATGGCAAGCTTACTTCCTCGAAAAATGAAGTAGGTGATTTACTTCTCACTACCCATTTCCCAGGATTTAAAATCATTAATACCGACAATTTTGGTGTAGTCATTAACAATTTGGATGTAAGTCCCAAGATCTGGAGATCTACTGTATTTTTAATGAAGCCGAATTAATTGCGATTACTCACTGTATAAAACTGGATAGTAAAACTGTCCTTAACTCCTTGAACCACCCTCTAACCAGCTCTAAACTGGTACTGGATTGTAAGAAATTTCTAAATCCTGCCCATTGTGACATTGAGGGCAACGAAATTGCAGACTGTTTGGCCTAAAACTGGTTCTCACCTATATTTCGTAGGTTCTGAACCAGCTGCGCCTTTACCTTCTTATATAGTGAAAAACCAATTAAAACAGTTACCCTATCGCATCTAAAGCGAACGTGGTCAGCTACCGCTACTTGTCGTAAGGCGAAATACTTTGTCAGAGGGATTAACTCTAACCTGACAAATTACGTTCTTTTATTGAAAAAGGACAACTTGAGAATTTTAGTCTCTATACTTACTAGCCATGGCCATTTCAAAAGCCACTTGGCCAGTGATGCCGTATGGGATGAATGTCTGGAAGATGTTGACGATAGTTTACACTTCATCAGTAGTTGTTCAGCTTTCGACCGCATGAGATCTGTTGTATTTAGCTGCAGGTTTATTCCTGTAAATCTACTGTCTTCTCTGCCCTGGTTCAAACTGCTTCAGTTTGCTAAGGTTGCAGAACGCGTCTGCGCGCTTTAATGTAATCCTAGGTTTGCACCATGGGCCCTTTGTGGTATTGAGTGAGGAACCTTATAGGGTTCCAACCAACTTTAATAATAATAAATAAATAATAATATTGCGGAAAACGGATTTTACTTTTTTGATGAATTTTGAAAAATCAACAAAATTATATGTAATGGTGAATCAGTCGTTAAAATCACTTTCAAAGGAAAACCATATTAATTGATTTAGTGATACATATTAAACAATGAAGCTAACCTTAATACGGGTTCGGGTTACACTGACATATTTTAAAATGTCATTTTTTAAAATAGCATATTTCAAAACGGCATTTTTTAAAACGGTATAAGGTACAAAACGGTATAAGGTTCTAATTGACATTTTTTAAAACGACATTTTTTAAAACTGCATTAGGTACAAAACGACATAAGGTTCAAAATGACATTTTTTAAAACGGCATTTTTAAAAACTGCATACGGTACAAAACGGCCTAAGGTTCAAAATTACATTTTTCAAAACGATATAAGGTACAAAACGGCATAAGATACCAAATGAAATTTTTATAACCTCATAATACAATAAAAATAGCAACTTCATAAAAAACTTTTTGATGCATTGTTGCCAATAATTACGAATATAACAAAATCTACTAAAGAGATAATAAAAATATTACATATTTTATTACGCCTTGGTTATTTTCATATACCTGTATAATAATAATATACAACAAGAAGAGTATAATAAGTGAAGGAGTATAATATATCTTTCAATATATTATAATACATATTATAAAGAATATAATTGTACCGAATCAAAAGTCAAATTTAATATATTTAGTGAAGGAATACTTTCTCCTTTCATATAAATAGCTATAATCAATTGTATAAGTTTAATGTATATAAAATATGTATAATACCATAGTCTATTTCATTTACTTCTAACTCATTTTTGAATTTCAACCCTAACTTAAGAACGTTTAAAATTTGGCCTTAATCGATAAAGAAAGAATCTCACTTTTTCTTTGTCCATACTGAGATTTTAATCGAAACATCTATCTAAAAGTTCATTTTCATTGAACATCCTAACTTTCATTGTTATCGATTAAGAAATAATACAAAAAGTCTCGTCCAATATTTTTTATTTCATTTTCTACCTTAATCCTGTTTGAAAGATGCCATTTTGAATTTTATGCCATTTTGAAAAATGCCGTTTTATAAAATGTCATTTTGAACCTTATGTCGTTTTGTACCTTATGCCGTTTTAAAAAATGTCATTTTAAAATACGCAGTTGTGAACGGATCCTTAAAACAAATAAGAGACTACGTTCCATAAAATAATAAACCTAAATAATTTCATTTTTGTAGTTTAAAAAGTGCCACGTGTTTGCATTTCCCGACTTGAGTGTAACAACTAACCAATATTTTTTAAGAGATTGAGTGATATATGAGGTACTAGAAATTTTTGAAGTAAATGGGCTTATATTTATAAATAATAATAAATAAATAAAACAAAATTTGTTTTTTTTAATTATGTCATTTCATTAAAAAATTACTTCGCGTGTCATCTATTGTTTTCGTTAAAACGAATGGTATGCCATCTAGAAATCATCTCCGAAACGTATATTTAACGAAATCATGCAGTCGTTGGCATTTACTATGAAAATTGACACGATTTCCCTTATAGTATTATAAGTTATTTGTGTGTAAGTTACAACTTGTACACTCATATTTTAATATTGCGACAGTTTCTCTAAAAGTAAAATTTGGTAAGATTTATTTAAATATTCTATGTTGTTAATGATTTAAAAATAATAATTTTAAAATAGGAACCATGTCGCAATCTATGGAACAATTTGTTGAACAATTAGTTTACGTAACCGAAAATAATCAGATTATCATGGACAAAGAACTTATTGTGGATGAATCTACGTACTATAATATTTAATGTGGTACGTATTTACATTTTAAATTTTATTTTGTTTTGTGAGTAATTTCACATAATCGTTCAGATACCTGCAGACGTTAAATATATAAATGAATCAGAACTATCTTCGAATGAAATGGTAGATAATTTAATGATAAACTCTGGAAAATTACCAGAGGATCAACAAAGTTTAAGCCACTGGAAAACACATTGATGTTAACGACTGATGGTGCTGGTTCACCGATTAAGAAGCTTACAGCTCGAACATAGCCTTTCATAGTACAAAGTCCGACAGATACTGTTTATGCCAAACACATAAGTTGGCAGAACGACAAGGCCTTCTAACAAATGAAATGGCAATTGAGAGGTATTTACATCTATAATCGAAAACGAATATTAGAGAGAGTGAAGGCGAAGGAAAAAAAGGAGTGGTTCCCATTTTAATTTATGATCTGCAGAATGTACTTAAGTATCCTCGAGCAGACATTGGACCAATGTTCTACTATTCAAAATTAAACTTATACAATTTAACAGCATATTTGACTCCAAAAAAAAGCTTATTGAAGTGGGAATGATTTGGTGTTAGTGTTGGTCAAAATTTTAAACAGAATTTTTGAAGATTACTCGTGAATGAATTATTTAATCACTTGGAGTGATTTCTATGTTCCGCAGAATAAGAAATCAATCATGTCGACGGCAATTTTGGATGTTTTTAAAAGGCATCCCTACCTTTATTCGATAACCATGAAGTATTCAACAGCAGGTCATGTTGCCATCCAATAGGATAAGATTCACAGCGACATAGAAAAAGTGTTAGCTGTAAACGTATATTTTTCTCCAATGGGACTAATCCGTTTAGTGTTAACCGTAAGAATCCACCAATAATTATGCAAATAACCCCCAACGATTTCAAGGATTCTAACTATTATTCATAATTTTGGTATGATTTTGCAACAGTACCATTTTCAAACTTAAAAATTTTGAAATTCAAGCGCAAACAACTTTCTTTAGATTATAAAGAGGAAAATTTAATTATGGAAAATATAAGACGTATTGAACGAACCAGGAAAATAGTGAATTCCAAACCCTCTGAACTGGAACCATTAAAAAAAACTAGGGTAATTGTCTGAAGTGAAAAAGAATCACATTCAAGATATGTTTGTGTACATGACTCCAGCTGATATGGAATACGATAAATTAATTTTAAAACTGGAAGAAAATTCTATTTCTTCTAAATCAAACAATTTAGACATGAAAAAAGTTATTAACCATCCGTCAAATAGCAAAACACCAACAATTAAAGTGGGTAGGATTCAAAACCCCAATAAATAATGCGATAAAAAAGTAGAAGAGGCAAATTTAATTGAAAAGTATAGTTACCTTAAGCTAAATAATTAAACAAGAGTGATAAAGTGAATATGTTTAGAATTAGTATATTAATTTAATGTAATATTATTTTTATTTAATTTATTTTAATATTACTTTTATTTACCAAAATGAATATATAGGTAAATTTAATAAGATTTTCAATAAATAATTTTCATTTTGTTTAACAAACCTTCAACTTTTATTTAAATAATTTTTAAATTTCTACAAATTTCAAAGTTCTATCTATACATAAATCGCCTGAAAAACTTACTTACAGTATAGAACAAGCTTGTATCTTCCACTTACAACTGTATTATTGGTTAATTTTGGGTATTTCAAATACCACAAAGTTGTTTCAAATTTTTAAGCATCTAGTATCTCAACATTTAAATGTTTAAATATACTTGTACTTATGTTATTTAAAAGAAAATCTGAAATAAACAAAAATAACATTTGGTTCGTTAAAATATTGGTACAAAGAAGAAAGATTAAGCGATTTAAATTTTGCTTTCTCTTTTTCTCGAAACTATCTCCGATAGTTAACATCATATAGCTCTAGGGTCGCGATTTATAAAACAAAACATGACTATATAAAGAGTGATTCAATAAGAGATTCCGGAAATTTTTTTGAAATAAAACTTATTAAATCAATTAAATAATCAAAAATTGTATTTGTGACGTTAGTTCAGTTTATGAGTTTATGACATTTATGATTGAAAATTTCTTTTAACTGTTGTCAGTGACAAGCTTTTAGATCATCCATTCTATGGGTCTAATTTTCCAGCACTCTTTCGGACATTTGGACCAAGATTCCGTTAATTACGCGTGTTGTGTTCGCTTCTTATGCAGGAATCGATTGTGGTTTGTCAATATAAACAAGTGTTTTACGGGTTCCTTTCTTGATATGATAAGGAAAATTTTCTTTCAACAAATCGATAGTTTGGACTGCTGTGTAGCACGTTGCACCACCCTGTTGAAACCACACGTCGGCTACACCAATATCTTGAATTTTTGACAATAAAAATTCATTGGTCATTGCTCTGTAGTTTGCGCCATTGACGTTAACATGCTGTCCTTCTGAATTTTGGAAGAGATACGGTCTGATGATGCAACCTACCCTTAATTAATATAAAATCAATTATGGGAAGGTTGCAAAACACCAAAGAGTGAATTTTTCAGGATGCATTGGAAGCTCTTTTATCTCGTTTGATTGATCATCAGGCCAAATGCGACCATTTTGAATGTTGACGAATCCATTCAAGGAAAACTGAGCTTCATCGCTGAATTCATTTTTTAAATAAAAAAAATGGATCAATTTGGAGATGTGCCAATGCCCATAAACCAAACCGATGACGTAAAGGAAGGTCAACCGTCTTTAATTGAACAAGCTGTATTTTGTGTATCTTCAAACCAAGATCTCTCTTCCATATAGCCACAATGTGCCATATGAGAGACCCATAGCTTGAGAACAGCGACATTTATTGATTCTGGTCTTCACGTACACTTTCAGCTAGAGCAGCAATATTCACATTAGGTCAACTTGTACGCGTACTCTAGTCGGGTGATGTATATCCAATAATGAAAAAGTGGTTCGAAATTGATTGCTTATTTTGCGAATAGTGCGTTCAGTTGAACACCATAAAATGGTCCAAGAGAACGAAAACCATTTTTCACTGAATACTGATTTTTGAAATAAATTTCCACAATTTGTAAACGTTGTTCTAGCGTAAGTCTATCCTTGGTGAAATGACAATGAGAGTTTTACCGCATCGTAACATATATCAAAAGTTAGTCTAAGACATTTGGTATTAAGCATGTCCGCGGAAAAACAATGTGAAGAATATCCTATGTTCTTTATATGAGAATAGAATTATATAGTATCATTTGATAAAGAATACGTCTTAAGCTGACTTTTGATATATATTTTGACCGTAGAAAAGATGTTATTTTTCTAATCTTACATAGAGTGAAAGACAAAATTTCTTTTGCATCCTTAAAATAAAAATCAAAGAAAAAGACCAAAATTTCTTGAAATTTTAAACTTTATTTACTTTATACAATTCACTTAGGCACTAGCTTCTACTTCACTTTAACACGACACTGGTTAAAATAATACTGGTCCGATACTGCGATTTAGCTTATATACAAATCGGATGGATTCTTGATCATTTCATCTTGCCTCAACATTCAATTTGAGGGTTGTTTAATGCTTGGTTGCAGTACAGGGTATCCAGCTAGTTTCATTTCACTCATTTGGTTCAATTGGTATTCATTCGTTATAGTGTTATCTTTTTCTTTGTCTATCAATGCCGTTTGATGCGTCTACATGATAATAATATTACATTTGTCACACTCTCCAAAATAAAATTCCAACATAATTCAGGGTCCTGGTCATTAGTTGTGATTCGTAGTTTTTTCGTTGTGTATCTAATGGCAGTCCTTATCTGCTAACCCATTTATTTACTATATTTATCAACTTTAGTAGTGCGTAAGCTTCCGGTCCCATCTTAAATGATGAACTTCTTGTCCCGAGTTGTCCCTTAAAGTGGTCCTGCTATATCAACAGCTATCCATTCCATTGCCGCCTTCGTTTTATTGCTGTGTTTCTCCTCGGGATTTGGTCCTCAGTCAGTTACGAGCTGCCCAGATATCAGATCGTTAACATAATTACTGCACGGTCCAATGTTCCACGGGATATCTCACCCAACTGAACCTTATATCTTTAGTTTGATAAGTACTTTATTAGCTCCAAGGTGATCTGAACTTGTACCATGCAGGTCATTTAAAAAAGTTGTATCTGCTTTTTCCATTGGTATTACAAGACCCACTGTTCCAGTTGCATCATACGGCTGCAACGGTACTTTACTGAACTACGCCACCAATCTCTCATCTTCTACGATCGTAGATAGATCCTGCTTGGAGCGTAGATTTCATCTTGGTTAATATTTTCTAGAGATTTCAACATCTTCACTTTCTTTTGATAAAATGTTGCTCATTTTTTACCAGAACTGTCATGGCATCTCTGTATTCTGCGGACTGCAATATGTTTTCCAGATCTTGTAAAATTAGCTCAGCCGCTGGATTGTCGGCATCGAGACTATGTTTCTGTCCATTCTGTGAATTGCTAATCGCTTGCACGGACTGGCACTTGGCAATTTGTTCGCCATTGCTGATTGTGATACTGACTGATATCGCTCCCTCTGGCTGCTACTTATATTCGATCGACAGTTATATTCCCTCCGAAGTTCTTATTCATTCAACTTGTGATTGGCTCAATCACCGGTGATTTAGAAATAATGTTTTTAGAAAAATGTCTGTGCTTCCCATTAAGTAATAATGGTTACTCTGGCTCATTGGAAATTCAATTAAATTGATGTTTATATGAGAGAATCTATTATCTAATGTTCTGATGCTTTTCAATGATGTGTTCGGATATGGTGTTGGACTTGTTTTGCTGACGTTGAACGTAATGTATCAATCGAGTTATGACTTGTATAAATCTGGTTATGGGATAAGGACTCGTAGAAGGTTTTTGGCACATCACCTGGAATGAATAAATGTTGAAAAGTAACTTTTGTCACAATCACAATCGCTCGCACCTTGTGATCTTATTGCCTTCCAGATGTAGAACTGAAGCATTCAACCATTTTAATGTTGTAGAACTAAATAATATGTAAAAAAACACTTAAGTGTTTCTTAATTGGCCTGCCTTAATAGAAGATTAGTGGAACCAGACTACAAATATTTACTTTCGGAAAATAACTTATTTAATAACCGCATGTTTAATTGTCAATACTTGTAAATAAAATTTGTTTTAAAATAATCTAAATTGATTGTCATAATCTTTTGAGTGTTTTCTATCGTAATACAAATTATCTCACTATAAGTTAATATTCAGGTCTTCAAAAAATGTTTAAAATTATCTTCGCATCTTTCCAAAGGAGGTACATAAAAAATTATTAAAACTTTGAGAGGTCAAATTAATTTTGCAATTCTTTAAACTTTATTCTAAAACCATAAATTGTTAATGATTTTAAACTATATACTCGTATTTCATCTGAAAATTTAAAAAGTTAAAAAATGGAAACAAAAATTAATTATAAAGGCTGTGTAGTAAATTATTAAACTATATATTATTAAAGATGGCGGTTTATAATCGAATAAGTATGCGTATTAGAAGCTTCTTCTATAAAACAACCTTTCATCAATAGTATCAAAATGATACATAACATTGATTATTTTAAAATTATAAATTGATAGTTTTTTGACTTCGTTCAACAGTTTTTCTCTATCATTATAGTTCTTGTGAGCTTTAGGCCTTCATGAATGAGTTGGCATGAAAGAATTATATTCTAACAGATCCACAATTATCTGAGGAATAAAGAAACAGGTGTCTCTACCTTAAACATATTAAAAGTGATATTTGTATAAATTATTATACTTTATTTTCAACAAAAAATAGAACCTGATGGAAATTTGAAGCGAATGTGTATTCCATTTACGTCTCCAGAAGCGTTTTGTAAAGCTAATCTATAATCGTAAATCTTTTGAAGCACTAAGTTTCTCTGATAAAGTGGTCAAGAAATTTAAATTTCAAATGGTCAGTTTTATTTTTAAATCTGGTGACATGGTTTTCCGTAATTATATCAAATAATTTGGTATTAACCAGCGACGAACCTGTTTATTTATTTCACGATTTCCACATGACGTTAAGCAACATCTGAAACTAATTTCACGTTACAGAACATTTCATTAAATAATACTGAACTTATCAATATGCAAAAACTGAATACAATAAACTTTAGTTTAACGCGCAAGTGCGCTTATCATTTTAAGCACACGAATTCGATTCTGATTGGTAAACGTATGAGTACAATTAAATTTTTAGCTTTCGTTTGAAGCATATCGGATAGTGATGTTTATACTTTTAAAATAATTTTCTACACCACCGCATAGTTGATTACAAGTATCGTCGAGGGTAATTCGCGATTACAGTAATTTTTTTATTTGTGTTGTGAAAACTTATTAAATATTAAAATTAGTTTTTTATAGAAATGTAAGTATATATACTTTACACGTACACAGAAATAATTGATTGATCTCCTCTAAGATTTATGTATCGTAATAAACTAAAACACTAAATATGTAGACACAATGTTAGTTCTTAAATGTTTCGAAATTCTTTTAGATGTAAATATTCTATTTATTGTCAAACGTCTCAGTTGTGTATTTGCAAGAAATTGTTTAAGCTTTGATAGATAGTAATAGTTTGCTTTGACATCAATGTTGCATAATTAAACTAAAACGTTAAGTTAAAAAAATTTGTTGCCTCAAACCCAACATAAAACCATAATGTGATGTTTACCTTATCTATAAATTTGTATTGAACAAATAAAATTAGGATTATATTTTTAAATCCATAACTGGTCTCTATTACTTTATTAATAACCGTCATATTCTGCTATAATTGAACTCAAATAACGAACGTCAAGTGTTATCTCAGAATAACTCACTTGCCTAAACTATTTTACAATACTTTCTAATTATTAATAATTTTAAAATTCATATCACTTGGATAAAATTTCCCAATCACTTGTATCTTATTATTGTTTGATGAAAAAACTCTCCACATATAACTCTCCGAAATTCAGCAAAGACACAAAACCTGGTCTTTTCGAAAACAAAATTCGATTTCGATTTATGTTTAGGGAAGATTCAATCCAATAAGACTTATGTGTTCATAAACACAAACTTTTTCTATTTTCGTTTTTTCTTTTCTCTTATAAGAAATTTTGTTTTGTTAATTCGTATATGAATAAAAGTTAGTTTCAATTCAGTATTTGTGTGTCGCATCTGTCAAACTCTCGCTCGTTCCATTGTAAAGAAAAAATAAAAACAAAATTTCATTCCCTTTTGTTTTTAAAAATTTTAGTGAAGTGTTTTTCATTTTTGTGTTGTAATTAAATATTGGATTAAATTTAATATAGGTATAGGTAAGTTAAAGTTATAAATTGTATCAAATGATAATAATTAATTTTTTATTTTCGTCACGATTATGTTACTCCTCCATTTTCTTTTTTTTATATATTTTTTCTTATTCGATTTATGATATGTTTTAAAAGTTGCAAAATATTTAATTCTGTTCTGATTTCATGTCGAAATACTTATTGTCTCAAGGGGAATCTAAAGTTTTAAATGAATTATGTTTATTTTTCCTAAATATGTGTATGATGATTCTTATTTCTTAAAATTATTGACTTCACGAGATTTTAAGAAAATGCAGCTGTCAAAGCTATGTTTTTATGTACATATATAATTTGTGTTTACTATTTTTTGTTTTTATGGATTTTGTGCCACATTTGCAAATTTTTTTGTCAATAAAACATTTCTAAATTATGTACATATATGGTTCCGCGTTAGAATTTTTTTGATATATTCTGTTAATTATGAAAGTATTTGTTAATTTAAGCGTAAACAAATGAATGATAGCAATTTATTTTCTTATTCGATTTTAATAAACTAAAATTTATGGATAATTATCGTGCCACTAATTTTACTTGATGACAAATAGTTCATGTTTATCCACCTACTTTGAATTATATAATTGCAACTAGATAATTTAGTTTTTTGAAGGTATATACTTGTTTGATCTTTAATCAAATATCTCATAAAACTATAGAGAAGAGAAATCGTATACAAAAAGTGTCTCTCAAAGTAAAGCTTTTCAGATGGCAGCATCAAACGAGCAGTGTAGTTAAAAAAATTTCGAACGTTAAAAATTTATTTATTTAAATTTATTTTATATAAATATTTTTTCCAAAATCACTTGAATCCTCGCTATAACGAATTTTAAAAACGACGCTTATTTTTCTTTTACAGTATTATTTGTCTTAAATATGTTCCTGTATTATTCTTGAATAGATCAATAATTTATATCGGTTCATCTGTGAAATTAAAGTTTTATGTTTCGAATAGTTATTCTTCTCTGGTTTCGAATTTAGAAATTTATTAAAATGTAATTTTAAATAAAATCGATTCACGTCTTACCGGTCTAGCAAAAAATATAGAGTCCTTTGTAGAGATAGCTCTGTATAATATATATCTGTAACCAGAATAATTTGCACAAGAGTGTCCTTACTTCAGGATTTTGTAGATTTTTTTTTTATTAATTAAACGTCTGTCAATAATTATCTTTCATCTGAATGTTTTTGTTTCACCTCAGTAATCCTCCTCCGTTACGGGTTACAAACCGTTGTAAGAATTATTGAACCAACTCATTTTGAAGGTGTTCTACGTATTATTCAAGTATTGCAAAATGAGCTAAGAAATTACTATTCAAAATAACAATTAAATGGCGCAACGGCTAAGCTACTCCAGTTGAAGCAAAATGTTTCGGGATTAAATCCCAATAGGGGTGGGAGGAAATAAAAGAATTGTTTATCGTCGTTTAGGATCAATGATGTGAATCATATAATTAAAACTGTAAGGAGTGCAGAATTCCATTAGGCCTACACATGTGCATGTCAATACTATAGGAGAATTTAAAAAGTAATTTGTGAAAGAATGTGGAATTTGTGGAAAGGAGAAATATACAGAAATACAACAATAAAACTTTGAAACCTAATAAAAAAAATAATCTATGGCTAAGAGACCCTAACTGGCCTAATGGCTCTCAACTGAGACCTTACGAACCATTCTAACGTATTGGTGAACATTGTAAGTGAGTCAGCCCAACGAACCTTTTTACATACAATCGCTTTTTATGTCATCCGGTGCATGTTAATTTTTTGGTCAACGGCGAGAATTGAACTCGAGACCGCGAAGTGATGAGAAACTCTATTAACCATTAAGCTAGAACCGGCGACATGTAAACCTAATAGAAAAACCTAAAAATTATGTTCTTAAATACTTACAAAATAAAACCAAGCAGATGTTATCTACACCAAAAAAAGAAATTCAATTGCTTTACAGTTTTTTATGTAGTAAGGAAAAAAATTATAAAATACTCATCTCACATATTACTGTTAATTCTGCTTTATTTCGAAAATAATTATTTATTTTTTTACTATAAAAGTTAATCGAATTTGTCAGATTTGATTACCTTAAATTTTAAAATTTTGATTCCAGAAAAATTTCTGTTATAAAATTTTTAGGAAAAAAATGATAAAATTCGGGCAGATATATTCTTTATTAAATTTAAATTTATCCATTTTTCTTTTTGATACTGTAACCTGTGTCACCATCCATTGAATATATCTATTGAATCATAACATTGAGTTAGTCAAATACACGTTTAATCTCGATTTGGCATGATACGGATGAAGTAGTAAATATCATATTGAGAAATCTGTCATATTTGCTTTAGTGCTTCTCCAAAGCCATGTATATTAGCTAGATAGAGTGTAGAAAGTTGCCGTTTTAAAGTAATCTCTCAAGTAAACTCGATTCTAATTCAGAAATTAAAACAAATACACCAGTAGTATTGCACCCCTTTACTAAAATCTCTTAATACCTATTTTTTAACGACTTCAAATCTGTTGCCTCATCTTTTATTACTAGAATATACTTTCATCTCCGATACGCATATTGACAAATATTCCATTTAATATTTGGTTAAAATTTCCTGCAACCAAATCTTAATTCCTGTATATATTTTTTCTAAGGGTTCATAGGGAACCTCGATCCAATCATGCGATTTGAGAAAAAACTAACTTATTTCTTATTTTTGTTTTACGAATATTAAATTGGAAACACACTTCCTAGATCGAAAGCAGCTTAAAAAACAGTTAAAATCGCCATTGCAATAAATTTTTGTAAAAAAAGGAGCTTTAATCACGAACGCAAGGAAAATTAAAAATGTATACATATATTTTAAAATCAACTGAAACTTTTGCAAAACAGACTAGGAATCTTTCCGTTTTACCATGAAAATCTGTTTACAAGAAAAACATTAGATATGGCATCGCAGCGAAGCCTTATCATTACTGGTTCATCAGTAAAGCGATCGACATTGTTTATGGAGCATGTCGTTCAAACTTAAATATCGTATATAGTGTACCATAGGATAGCAAGACGGACCCGTGTCTGCTGCCGATGATTATTTGTATAAATGTAATATAATATAAAAAAAAACATTTTAATATCATATGCTCATGACATATGCTCATTGAAATTAAAATTTTGTTGCATTTATAACATAACAAAAAATATTTCAATCTTGTTTTACATCATACTCCTACACTAAAATGTTATGGATAATAAGTATTTAGTATATATATTATATTGCAGTGACCTTTAAATCGTTTTGTATAATAAATATAGTTTTGAGTTTATATTACACTGTATAAAACTGTAGATATGGCAACGCTGCGACAATCCTTATCATTACTGGTTCATCAGTAAAGCGACATTGTATATGGAGCATGTCGTTCAAACTTAAATATCGTATATAGTGTACCATAGGATAGCAAGACGCACCCGTGTCTGCTGCCGGTGATTATTTGTATAAATGTAATATATAAAAATTCCATTTTAATATCATAAGCATATGCCATTGAAATTAAAATTTTGTTGCATTTATAACATAACAAAAACTATTTCAATCTTTTTTTTCGTCATACTCGTACACTAAAATGTTATGTATAATAAGTATTTAGTATACATATACATATATTATATTGCAGTGACCTTTAAATCGTAAATTTTTGTATAATAAATATTGTTTTCAGTTTATATTACACATATTAACATTTTACATAATATATATATATATATATATATATATATATATATATATATATATATATATATATATATATATATATATATATATATATATATATATATATATATATATATATATATATATATATATATATATATATATATATATATATATATATATATATATATATATATATATATATATATTCAGAAATATGTATAATTTCATGAACTCACTACTTCATTTATAGGCATGATTACGTTATGCACAAGTGCAAATAGTAAAGTCGCGAATTAGTATATTCGTATATTATATTCATTTTTATTTAACAAACCCGCGATTGTTATTTTGATTTGTACATATTAATATAATAATTTTGTATAAATGCGTACAATAATATATGGATCTGTCCATGTACAGATTTGTAAACAAAAGTTACGTAATAATAAAATATCTGATTTTCAAATTTAAATATAGTTGGTTGAAACCTTTGTATAATTAGCAAAACCTAACCACATTCATTTATAAATGAACGTTGCAATATCATATATGTATATACATATTTTTAGAAAAGCTCATTTATTTTAATCATTGGCTATAAAAATTGGGAGGAGTTTAATTTTATCAGTTCATACATAGTGCGAACAATTTTATACATTTTTATCAAATATTTCTGATAAGAAAGTAAATTTGTGGTTTTATATAGAATATATGTATAATATAACAAATTTATATATAAAATATTCGTACTAGTGTTTATAAGCGCATTTGTGTGTGCGATTATGTTTATATATTATTTTTATATAAATATTGTATATTCTTATCTCATATTATATAGTTCAAGAGTTATTTTTTTCGTAGTCGGAGTGATGTTGTTTTATACCAATACTTTTTTGTTAGAGGCATTTATCTATGAAACTCTGTTCCATTGAGTATTTGGAATTTCCTTTCGTAAACACCAATATAGTTCGTTTAAACATAAATATACGATTCTTAAATGCTGTCTGCACTAAGATCCATATCCTATTGTGAATGATACTCAAAATGGAATGTGTATGCATTCAAAGTTGGTTTCTATATTATTGAAACTAGTCTTTCCAGACTAACCATCAATTTACATCTGAATTCTTAAAAACTAAACTATAATGTGGTCGTTGTTGATCCAGCAATGCACCAGTGCCTATTCGTTGATAGGTAGCTGCTATATACTAACGAGCTCGAAGGGTTTGGTTCTTTTAATTCTTCTAACCAAATTTACACTATTCAGTAGCCAAGAGGCTTCCGCATTGACATGTTCTATTAGCCTTGATTCATGCTTCGTTGCAAATATTTTTATTTCGTATTTTATGTCCGGAATCTCCAAATCTCGATGCAAATCACTATTGCAAATGTACCAGGATGCATTGACTATACTCCGAAGTACCTTATTCTGGAAGTATTGTATAAGTTTGATGTTATTGTTCTTAGTGCAACCCTAAAGCTGAAGGCCATATAGCCAGATCGGCTTTAGAAGCTGATTGTAAATCAGTATTTTGTTGTATATTCTTAATTTTGACCTTCGTCCAATTAGCCAGTACAATCGTCTATACTTAAGATCAAGCTCTTTTCTTTTCTTCTTCACATGCTCTTTTCATTTACGCTTAACATCTTGTGTCATACCCAAGTATGGTATTTAGCAGAGTTCTCGTACGGCACCATCACATCGTTTTAGCTGTTTGTTAGCGGATTAACCAATGATTTATTCGTTAGGTTGACATGGGTAGATTTTAATTCATTAAGTTTGATTTTCTATCAATTAGTCCACTTGCAAATTTCATCACTTGCACATTGAAGTTTATTCGCCGCGTCTTCCACAGTTTGCCTTGTTGCTAGTATAACGGTGTCTCAGCAAACGTTGTTATGCTTACGTGGTCGGACTGTGGTATATCACTTGTATATAGTAACGTTATTATGCTTACGTGGCCGGACTGTGATATATCACTGTATATAGCAGGTATAGGACTAACCCCAAAACTCTGCCTTGTGGGACTCCTGCCCTTACCTCCCTCAGTTCAGAATACTCATCATCTTGTCTTACTCTAAAAAGCCTTTCAGATAAATATGATCTCAAAACATCTATATATGGTTCCGAAAGCATAACATTTAGTTTATGTATTAAACCCTCGTGCCATACCTAATCGAAAGCCGCTGCTAAATCCAGAAATAAGGTCGAACAAATTTGTTTATCTTCTAACGCCTTTTATATTATATCTGTAATTCTGTGAACTTGATCAATTGTAGAATGTTTGCATCTGAATCCAAATTGGTGATCCGGTATAAGGTCTCTATTTTCTATTATTGGCTTCATTCTTCGAAATGAAAGGGAGCAGGGATATCGGACGGTACGATTTAGATTCATTCGGCGGTTTACCTGGTTTCGGTAACATAATAACTTCCGCAACTTTCCAGGCTGAAGAAACATGCTGTAATATATAACAGCATTAAGCATAAGTGAGTTAGTTTAACGATAGCTTTCTTCGGTAGTTGCTTTAAATTTTCTCCCGTTATAAAGTCATACCGAGAGGCATTTGTTGACTTCAGATTGAACTTTATTTCCCTAGTAACATTTTTCTGGGGTATTACTGAAAATCCACCCCCATAATTGTAGCTTCCATTTTCGATTATAATATCCGATTCGGTCTCATTCGATTTGAAAATATCAGCCAGGTGATTAGCAAATTCTTCAGCTTTTGATTTGTTATCGCTGGCCCACGAGCCATCACTTTGCTTATTAGGAAGGGGCTTAATTGGGATTTCTATACTTTTTGTTACCTTCCATAGTAAGTAGTTCGCATCTTCATCAGCGGTCAATTTTCCAAGATACAAAGAAAACTACTTTTCATTTAGCTTCTAAATTTCTCGCTTAAACTTTTGTGATTTGTTATTAAGAATCGTCTTATCAGATGGACTTCTCTTTTGTTGCCATTTTCACCTAACTTTCCTTTTTTCAAAGACGATATTCCGAATTTCTCTTGGATAACTTTTACCAATGGTTTTGGATATTGTACCATTAATATTATTCCAAGCGGCTATGTAAATGATATCAGTGAAGTTGTCTACCTCTTCTTCTAGATCCTGAACCGTTTTTAGTCGTGTTTGTAGATTAATCTTGCTTTCTAATTCAGATCTGAAGCTCTCTCAATCAGTTGTTTTCTGAACCCTCACAGGACCTTTTCTAAAACTATCAGAACCAGATCGTCAGCATAACTTTGAGTGTAAAACCGGACTCACAAAAAATAACAAGAAGTTCGTCAATGACCAGTAGCAACAATAGAGGTGAAACCACACTGACCAAAACAATGTTATCCTAAACTTCGTATATCACAATGCGAGATTCAAGCATACATTCAATCAACCTGAAGATGTTGCATTCCATATTTATTACAATTAGTACATGCATTCGTAACGAATGTAGTATTATCAAAGGATCCTGCAATATCCAGAAACAACTGTGTAAGCAGGTTGCCTGTTACTGAGCGAAATAGTTACTAATTGGTAGGCTTTAATAAATCTATCAACAATCCTTTTTACAGATTTCAACAAAGATAATGACAGGGATATAAACCGAAACGATTTGGGGTCGGTGTAGTTCGACTTCCCAATTTTTGGAATAAAAATGACTTTACTTCTGCTTCAAGGAAGGTTTTTCCAACCGAAAATATCAAGTTTCGTAAATCTCCTGAGCGAGAAATATGTATGTTGTAATAAATCATGTAATATGTTGATCTTTGGGAACCAGTTCTTAGCATCGATTAGTTCTTTTGTTTTTCAAAGGCTTTATTTTCAGATTGGTCGGATCAATTCTATCGATTACAACCAATTCATTACTATTGCTGCTGAACTTCGCACCGAATTACGATGCAACCGGTACCACCTGAGGCGTTGAATATATAACATCTCTCGTTCTCTATGGCTATACTATTCTATATCGCCCTTCACAGTGAAAATCTTGGGATCCGATTTAGACTTCCAAGTAATTATTTATCCAGGTAATTATAATATAATTTATTTGTCAGCCATAGCATTTTGCGATCTAATCACCAGTCTGATGAAATAAACACTGTCTGGAAAGTGTTGAGGTCTGATAAGATGTTTGGTCTTGCTGTTGAACAACGCAATATAGCTCATAACGAAGCGCAAATTCTGTTTACAATCACAAGGAAAACTAAAGCGGTCATTGCTAGGTAAACGAATTTGTAGACAGAATAAGCGTGAATGGTGGAAGGGTAAGGTCTTTAGAGTACAACAACTCAGCAATGAGCGCAAGAAGTCACCATATTACACTATACCTTAAGATCTCGGTCAACTGACATTTGGGACTAGGATTGCAACTTCTGTGTTAAAATCGATGCAGTACTCGATTCATGGCTTGAACATTTTTCTAACCTACGTACTATGTGAGACAAGCTGTATTTGAATATCCTTAAAAACGGACCTCATAGATGTACATTGAGGATCCAGCCAAGAGATTGATGTATCTTGTATCTCGCATTACTCATGATAACAGTGTGGTAAACGATATCAAAGTTCAATTACTCATGATAACAGTGTGGTAGAGGATATCAAATAAAAAACAGTAAAATTGCCCACATAAACTTGTGCTTGGAATTATTGGAGTTTTTTAAATTTGTTTTTTGATTCAAGTTTTAGTCAAAATAGAAAATATATGGTCAGTTAACTATATGATTATACAATATTTTTCTTTTTGACTCTACTTTTCATTCCATTTATATTACTATTGATTATAATTGAAAATTCGGTAGTCTTATTTTATTGATTTCTATTGACTTGAGTCTAAAAATTCTAATATGATGACTTATTTGCCGTAAAACTTGTATCAAAGTTTTTCTATAACATATGTAGGTTTGTTGCGTTAGCCTCGTTTAGCAAATTCCACATCACCTTCCATAAAGTTGAAAATACTTATAGACAAAATCTTTTTGTATTGATAATTTCGAATACTAATAATTTATAATATATTTTTCGACAACTATAGCTCTAATCGACAATTTTTTGAAAACGACAAATTGTCATCAAATTAACCAATCGAGAATTTTATGATACCGTCCAGTAATTTTCAGTTGTAATAAAAAAAACAGTGTTAATCAGTGAATCAGTGAATGGAATAACTCCCTAATTGATATTACTATGTATGACAGTTAAATGAATTATAATATGGAATAAATTTTAAGTTTTCAAATAAAACAGATGATTTCATTTGCAAAATGACATATTGTGACCTTATGGCAGTATATGAGCCGTAAACGTGTCAATACAGACAAAACCTGATTCTAGATTATATAAATACTACTAGTACACGTTGCCTATCATTATCACACCAGCAAAACAATATTATTTTTGTTTATAGTAGTTTGCACTCTCTTTTGTATACCTAAATAATTTTTATATGGTTGACAAATTACTGTTCTGTTTATATTTATAGTTGTTTAACTAAAAAACACGATACCCTTACAATTGTATGTCTATAAACTTACATTATAGTGATAGTTTAAAAACATGCAATAAACTTTCTACCCTACACAATAGCACTTCATAATTGGTTTCGAATGTAACTTTAAGATTAAATTATTATTTTTAAATCATTTCTGTGTGTTAACAGCAGTTAACAAATAATTTGTGATTGTGTTCTTTGGAGCTTCGTAAATGCAAAACTAAATGTTATTTGTGTATCGCTTCGCTATTAAATTTTTCTTAGTAAGTATATAAACTAAAGGTACACTTGTAATTATTTTTAACCTTGATACAATTCGCATTCATTCTTGCAATGTTAAAACATAGAAGCTCAATTTCAGCAAATTCCAAACATATAAATGTAAATGCTGTATAGGTCAGTATTTTTTTAGTATCATCATGGCCGTTGATAAGGTTTTTGGTGTCGTTATAATTTTACACTATAACCTGATTGAAATTTTCAAAAATCGGTTAGTATAATTGTTGTAAAGTGATAAAGATAGTTAACTTTAATTTGAAAATAAAGTTATTCCGTTTAATCTCAAATAAGCTATTCAAAGGTAATTGTATTTTCAATCGAAGACTGAACTCATTTTAATTTATAGTTTATCCAACTCATATATCAAATTTGTATTGTGTTTACTATTTAAATATACTGCAACTATTATAAAGATATTCAAATATGTTTTTTGGGAATAAAGTATATTTCATTATGAAAGTCGCTTGGTTTATTTAAATAACCAAAATTATTCTAATCATTAGACTAGATTTATATGTATAGTTGATGATGATATAAATTAAATATATATATATATATATATATATATATATATATATATATATATATATATATATATATATATATATATATATATATATATATATAAATATATGCATGTATATATATATACACTTCACACAAGCTTCTATATAATTTAATCTTTCGATTCAATGAACTGTTCTGTGGCCGCTGTACCATCTGATCAGTCTACATATGAATATATTTATTAGGTAACCCATTATCAATTGCTTGGAGGAGGAACTATACAATAGGCTTAGAGTAACATTAATAATATTAATAATGTCAGTCGTCTTCTTGCTCTATGTTCAAAAAGCTTTGAGACTAAATAAAGAATATATATATATATATATATATATATATATATATGTGTGTGTGTGTATATATATGTATATATATATATATATATATATATATATATATATATATATATATATATATATATATATATATATATATATATATATATATATATATCTGATTTTCGAGCCCAAGACGCAATTGATTTCAGTAGTGGTAACCACACGTTTGAAGGAGTAATGAGATTCAAGTATCTTGGATCTCTCATTACTCACGATAATAGTGTGTAATCGGGCTTTGTGTCCTCTAAGTCCACTTCTGAAATCAAAATATCTTGCAAGTACGGATAAGCTGAAATTGTACAGAGTGTTGATCAGACCCGTTGTCATGTATGGATGTGAGAGTTGGACCTTGACGGATGAGTACGAAAGATGACTTATAACATTTGAGAGAAGAATCATGCGTATATGGCCTGAGGTCATATATGGCTCAAAACGCGACCATGATGGCACATACCGAGTTCTATTCAATCACGAAATCAGGAATTTAATGCAAATTCCTGATATCGTGCATGAAATCAAAGGACAGCGAGTACGCTGGCTCAGTCACGTTCTATGTGCTGATCCGAAAGGAATGATACGGCGGTCTTTGAAGGGAGAGCCGCCTTTCAATAGGCGAAGAGGTCTTCTAACTGGCATCTTCTAATTGCTTGCATCAGTATCGAAACCGTTGGAGTCAGATTGTTGACATGATTGTTGTACATTGTTGTACGGGCATATATATATATATATATATATATATATATATATATATATATATATATATATATATATATATATATATATATATTTATATTTATATATATATGTATATATATATATATATAAATATATATATATATATATATATATATATATATATATATATATATATATATATATATATATATGTGTGTGTGTGTGTGTTTGGTTTTATCTGTTAATGTTTATATTGCAGATTATGTTTTTATTCATTAATTAAATGAAAATATGTATTAGGAAAAATTAATTTAAAAAATTATTTTATAATTCTTTCAATTTTAGATCGGTTCTTTTATTCTATATTTGCACAAACAATTATTATAATGGGTGACGAGTTTGACGGTTGCGAATGTTTCTTCAGTCATGAACTAGCAATAAGACGTCTTCTTTCAATGGTATTTATTATCTATCTGTGTCAAAAATTTGCTATAAATATAATAAAATTGTCATTATTGAATTCACAGATCCGACAAGGTCAATCATATTGCACAGATACGGAATGCATTGATTTAACAAATCTTCCAGGCCAATCTGCCACAACAAATAATGAAAGCGGTAATTTTATGTTAATGTCATTATTTTTAATATTTGCTGTGATATTATATATGATACGGCCAAATTCAATGAGACGTAATGTAAGCGAAGTACAAAAACCAAGTGTATCAATATTCAACGGGATTGAACGAGATGATGATGATTCACCACCTCCATCAGTTGGCTAACAACAATTGTAACACAAATTTTTTTATGTTTTATTTATTATTGAACACTTTTTTTGGGATTTGTATTTAAAAAATTAAGTATAAATAATTGTTATATTTTATATTCCAGACAAAAACAAACAATTACTGTAAATATTTTTACAAGTTTAAAAATATATGATTAGATATTATTATTTTTAAATAAATCATAAAATTAATGTACTACACATAAATAATAACCGCGCACAACTATTTCTATATACATATATTTTTCTTTAGTTTTGATTCATATAAAATTATGGCACAATAAATAAACTGAATTATATACATTTTAATAATATGTAGTTCATACTTTTTATTCGAATTTTACCTACTTAGTTTACAAATATGTTTTAAAATCAGAACTATAAATGGATAGAAATCATTTTCATCGTTAAAATTGGTAAGCATAGTAATTATTTACAATAAATTCCATGGCTAAATCTTAAATGTGGCGAACAGAACAAATTATAATATGTATAATTACATATTACAGACTTTAATCTGATTAAGTATTATTTTATAAGTAAAATATTATGACCGCGCCAATGATGCTGAACAAAATTTAAAAGACTAAATAAATTATATAAATTGAGTTTATACAAACTGCCATTCAGAAAGTTGAATTTGACATATTTTCAGTTCAATTCAGTCTGTTTGATGAACAAACATAAGTTCTAAATAAAATTCAAGTGTATGTTTCCACCAGAAATTATTTTTGATAATATCGCTCTTCACATGGATACTACATCCATGTGAAGAGCGATAACTTATAGTAACAAAGGAAATGAATATATTTACTTTTCATAATAAAGATGCATCATCTCATAATTTCATTAATGACAGTAACGAATGAAATTCATAAATAGCGCAAATAAAGTTTAAACAAATTTTTGAATGAAATAAAAGTTTTATTTTCAAAAATCGATATAGTGTGTTTCATCATGAGAATGGTTTACAAGAATGATTTTTTAAAAGCCTGGGTTTCTAAATCCTGGTTTTTAATAGCCTGGTTTTCAAAATCGTGATTTTGCCCCAACAAAAAGCGTGAGGGGCTATTATGAAATTTTTACAATTTCATATTTTCCGATCCGCTGCGGATATTTATATTATGAAATTTTTTTCAAAATCGTAAATTCCGCCGTATTATAAAAAAAATTAAAAAAACGAAATCGTATTTTACGAAAACCTAATATCAAAATACGACTGCTTTCTCTGTAGGTGACGAATATCGTATTTACGAAATACAAAACACATATATACATATATCGTATATATTTTTGTGAACATAAAAACATTATTTAATTATTTTAAAATGTGAATTCTCTAATTGTTGTATAGAAATTAATTAAATTATAATTTGGACAAAACTTTTTTGTTATTATTTAATTAAAATTAATTTTTAATTAAATAATAACTAAAAATTAATTTTTATTTAAAAAATAACACAAAATGTCGAACTTCACGATCTAAAATAGTTTCATAATAGTTTCATAATAATAGTTTCATAATCCGCTGCGGATCGTATTTTATGATTTCGAATTTTCCGAAATAGTAAAAATCTGCTGCGGATCGTATTTTATGATTTCGAATTTTCCGAAATAGTAAAAATTTCATTAATAGCCCAAACTTTTCTAAACTAGGATATCCCATCAAATCCATTATAGAGATTCCTAGAAACGAATTTTGGACATATAAAATATAAACAAACATACTCAACTATTAATTTTAATATATAAAAAGTAAATAATTTTTAACAATTTTGTAAAAAAATTACCATTTAATTTTATTATAGGTATAAACAGAACAAAAGTGAAAACGAAGAGTGATTTCGCCTGTCAAATTAAAAGCATAAGAAACATTAATACGAGGACCCGAATTAAAAAAGGCTAACTTAAAAAAAGGTTTTTTTACTTAATGAGTGTTTTTATTTTATTTTAAAAATGATTAAAAATCTGTATGAAAATGAAATAACAAAAGCTGACTTTTACATGCATATCATAAGTCATTTTGAAATTGAATTAAAAATTGTGTTTATAACTGACATAAAATGTGCATTTATTGATTCATTTTGAATATGAATTAAGATATGTATTTATAACTGAAACAAAATGTTCCTATTTTAATTCATATTGAAAATTAATTAAGATTCATTAATGAAAGCATTACTTGAATATTTCGAATGGCTTTAATGTTCCAGAAATTTGCAATTGTCTTTTGCAAATTTTCATTAATGAAAGCACATGTGTTTATTTTCAACCTCTTATAATTTAAGAGAAACAAAAAATTTTAAAATAAGATTAGTGTTCCAGAAATTTGCAATTTATTATTTAATTCATTAATTCATTTTGGAAATGATTTAAAATATCTACTTATAAAATGACAAAAACATGCATTTTTTATGTCATTTTCAAAATGAATTAAGATTTGTGTTTCTAAAATAACATAAAATATGCCTTTCTTGTGTCATTTTTAAATTAAATTGGTTTTTGTAAAATACCTTTTTTAAGTCACAAAATTTACTACAAAAATGAATTAAAAAAGTCCTTGAATTAAAAAAGTCAGCCTTTTTTAATTCAAGGAGCTCATCAACCATCACCACTTACGACAACGATTTTGTCGTTAAAATAAATTTTGAATCTATTTCGTTCGCCGCCGATAAAATAATGCCAAGTGATTTTTAAGTTAATATCGTATTTTTATTTCTTCTGATTTCTGGAACATACATTGATATGTACATATATGAAATTATTTTTGTACATACATATGTGTATGAAATTAGGCACAACACAAGATAAACAATTTTAAATTTTGATACTTTTCCCAATCTTTACTATTTGTACTCTTACGCACACAATCCATTTGACATTTTTATCGCCATGCGCTGACGCTCTTGTTATGTTAACTACAGCGATACGCCGCCAAATATGTTATTTTGCTATTCGTCGGTCTAGAGGATCATACAATAAGTCCGTAGGATGATACAAAGATGGCGCTACTAGAATATTTTCCAAATGATTTTTATTTAGTACCAAAATTCAAACGATATGGGTTTAAATTTGACAGCAATCTGACTATTGATTCGTGAGTTATAGTATTCTGTGTGAAGCAACTTTTGTTTATGAAAAAAAGTGGAAAAAGTGAATTTCGAGTTTTAATAAAACATTGCTTTTTGATGAAATAAAAATACAGTGGAAACCAAACAATGGCTTGATAAACATTATCCGAACTCTGCTCAATCGAGACAAATGGGCTCCATATTTTCCAGATTTAGCCCCCAGCAACTTTTTCATGTTTTCAAATCTCAAGAGAATGCTTGCTGGAAAGAAATTTAAGTTCAATTATGAAGCAATACCACTAAAGATCAGGCCGATTATTCTCTTTTATGAGTTAGTATGAGTAAAGGGTTAGAAAACAACATAATTTGTACAATTCGTTCGTAAACTGTCGATTTCTCGTAATTTTGTGACTTTGCTTTGTTATATCTTACAATACAGGCCTTAACATCAATTTTTGTATATGAGGCATCTAAATATGATTATTTATCAAGACTGCTGTACAATAAATTTCCCATTTATTGATACATGCTCAAATTTTTCATTCATAAGAAATTTTCCTGATTTTTATTTTTATTTTCGGCTAATATGTTAGTTCGATAATATTTCGTTTATCGAATATGATCACATGATCAAAATGGTTCAATGTGATTCGAGAAAATGTATAAACAGTAATTATATAACGTAACTCCTCTTTTGCATTTGAATTTTGTATGGGAAAAACACAAAGAATACACAAAGTCACGAAAATTATTTTTTTTGTTTTGTTTACGTTGATTTTTTTGTTTCTTTTTGTTTTTGATGGTACATTGTCTGTTACTGTTATTGTATTGTATTGTATGTTTACTTGTCAATATGAAAAAAATTGACCTAAAATATATTTAATTTTTGGCAAATTTAAAATATATTTGCGAAAATATAAATTTTAATAAACATATAAATAAATTTTATATGATTTAATTCATAATTTTATTGACTATATCGGTTGACAAAATTTGTATAATTGTTAATTCGTTAATTCTATTTCGAAAAATTAAACGAAACAACAATTTAATTATATTTGGAAATAATAAAATTAACGTTTTGTTTAATTTATTTCCTAGTTAAAATTCAAATAGACATCAAAATCCAAATAAAATTGATAAATATCTAAAAACCTAAAAAAAAAAATTCCGAACAGATAAAATTTTATGTATATTGAAAATAAATTATGAAAACATAAAATTTATCATAAAACAAATACATCCTCCCGTTGCTACTGCTCGTAGCAAACTAAAACAAAGCAACAAAATCAAAAATAAATTAAAAACGAAACGAATGCACTAAAAGACAACAAAGCACAACAAACGTAATTGACCAAAATATCAATTTTATAATTTTTATAAAGAATGAAAGTAATTTAAGTCATACAATTCAAACTGTTTTAATAATCCTAAATAAAAATTCTGTAAGCCTAAAAAAAATTAAAACGCATAAAATGTTATGTGATCTAAAAATATTACGTAAAAACAAAATCATACTGACAACGAACACGTGCTTTCGCCTCAAATGAACAAATGCTTGTAGCAAACTAAAACAAAGAAACAAAATCAAAAATAAAATAAAAATGAAGCGAAATCTGCGAAATGCACTAAAAGACAACGAAGAACAAAACTGTTTGCATTATTTCTAAAAAAACATTGAAACGAAGGAAAATGAAAAAAAACGAGCGAGATGTAAACTAAAATCATATTAGCACTTGTAAACGGGAAACAGAGCACAATCTAATATCTAAACCCGATATTACAAATTCATTTCGTTTTATTTTGTTATTCACGATCGAAAATATAAAAATCTAGATTCTTAAATCTTCAAAATCATGAATTAAAATATTGGTTTAAATGAAAATTATTAATCCAGGATTGTTGATAAATAATCATTTTCCAAACTCTGGATAGTGAGTATTTGGTTATCGGGCGTGCCTACCAAGTTATAGGAAGTTAAAAGTCAAAAATTTCGAAAAAATCAGCTTTTTCATACGATTGTTGATGTATTTACCACTTTCTAACCCATTACACATACATAGGATCGGCCATGTTTTTCGATGGGAAACGGCCGTATACATATACGCCTTGTTATGAAGTAATCGCTGAAACTGAGGCCTATTTTGACGAGAAAGAGAAATCGTACGATAAAAGTGGTAGTAAAAAGTTGAAAAATCGCTATTATCGCCCTCGAAAGCAGCTATAGCTGTGTTTTAATATTTGCGCTATCCAGAGCTTGCTATCGGTTGTGTGGATCTTCATACCGAGTGGACGTGATTTTGTCTGCTCGGTGTTTCTTTAATTAAATTAAATAAAATAAATGCGTTGTGTGTGTGTGTGTGTGTAGTTAAAAATCTAATTACAGATGAGTATTGTTATTTTATTATATTATTATATTACATTTCATTATATATTATTATATAGTATTACATTTTATTTTATTATATTATATAGTCTGTTCTTGTTTCTCCGTTATATATTATAGTATATAACGTTTTGTTTTTGTATTCTATATACATCATTTTCAAATCCACTATCCACATCACAATATTCCGTTGGAAACGATCGCATGCGATATGTCTTTCGTTCTGTCTCGTTTAGTTACCTCATTCCCCATCCCATAATTCGCTCTTCATATAGAACGCTATATATTCCCCTTTCCTTTAAACATGTATGTATCAAAGCATACAGTAAAAGAGATTTTGGAGATTTAAATTTAACGCGATCACTGCCATTGTGCGATCGTTGTAATGGCAACTATATATACATTCAATGTAATTGGCGACTTACATTTTATTTTCATATACGTTGGTATTGTGTATTGTGTGTGTTGTATATACATCATTATTTGATGTTGAAAACTCAAATACATACATTACAGTCTACATTTGAACGTCCTATGTATTAATAGTATGTATATAACATATTTTTCGTTTCGTCCATCAAAACTACTATCCTTCTCTTTCCTACGTTGGTTAGAGAATTTTTGTTTGTTTTATTTTATATTTTATGCAGGTGTTCACTTGAACGGAAAAAAAAGAACTTGTATATACATATATACAAGTATCCCTCGTTTAACGCGGTACTTATACAACGCGTTTTCGATATAACGCTATTTGAAATAAAAATCTGTTTCAGTACAACGCGAAATTTCTTCTTTTATAGCGCGAATCTATTTAACGCCCAAACCACTTTTCATGGGATATAATGTTTGAAGACAGTGAAACAGATCAGCCCTGATCCTGAACAACAAAATGAAGTTTGTTAATTAACTTTTATTTTTTTTCAGTTTGTTTTTAAATATTATAATACACAAGTTAGTATGTACATACATTTATATCGGAAATACAGAAAACCTTCCATATTGATGGATTTGCTATTCAAAAGTTTTTGAAATGATGCTTTCATATTTATATCTTATATCAAATTTGAACTAAGATTATATCTATAAGACTATTGAGGTTTTAATGTAGTGCAATATATATTAATGGTAGAGGGGACTGAAGATTGTTTTAATACGATCTACGATCACTACCACTATACGATCATTATATTGACGATAATATATATGGTCAGTAAAATTACCTATTTGTAGGCGAGATTTGAATTGGCTAAAATGTTGAAGTTCGATTTAGCAGATGCTTGTTCATATATTAGGATAATCGTGTTTTAAAGGAACGGTTAACATTCCTCTTGATTTTATTTTGTCAATAAAGTCCACAATTTTGCTCTTGGGTGTATATATGTACCACGGTATGTTGTACTCTTAAATAACTTTGTTTTTATTTCTATGGAAAACACTAATTTATTTAAATAATTTTGTTTTCTTTATTCATATAAGTGTAAATGAATAAGATTTCTTGAGTGACATTCTTAACATTGGATGGGGATCACTTGACAGGTGGTCTTGACCAGAGAGTTTATTTTACTTTAATAAGCAGCTTCTTTGTGCTGCATAATAATTCTATTACAAACTATTAAACTTTCTGAATCGGACGGCCGCTTTGGTGATTTCTTTCATTGGACTGTAGTGTTGTACAAGAATTCTACTTTTGTGTATTGTGTGATTGTTTGTTGTAAAATCTTAAAACGGACATAAAGATAGAATGTATGGAATGGAATGATCGATCAGGTTAACTAAATATGACCGCACTAAACTATTTATTCATTTAAATAGTTTCCCTTACAAACGAATTGACAATGTATTAGATCATCATATTGTATATAGAAATGCTGTCGGGTCATTACGAAAATTTATATTCCCCACGCGTTAGATGGTGATGGATTGGGAATTATAGGGACACATCTTTAAATACAGCATATGATGAGATGGCCCAAAGATGTTTTTTAAAATACAACAGTTTAACTGTTGAGGCGATACGAATACATATGATGAATTTAGAATGGTCCTTACCTATCCAACTAACAATTATAACAAACTCAAATCCAAATGTGAAAATGATTAAACTAACAATAGATAATAATTTACTAATATGTAGTTAGCAATGACTAATGCAGTGTTTTATCACCTTAGTCGTTTCTGTGATTGTTTCCTTTTCCTAAACCTTATATGTTGGGATGCAAGCAGGGACTGGGCCCGCATAATTTTGGAGTAAAAATTCTCAGATATCTATTTGGAACTCTGCTGCATATACTCCAGGATTATGGTAACAATCTCAGAATCACCGTAACTGGTTGGCTTGTACTTCCCCTATCATATCATATCATCATATCATATCCAGAGCTTGCTATCCGGAGCTAGCGAAATTTCTATTCAAACTTATTCTATTATCCGCCAATGTCACTGTAAACCAAAACTAATTGTTACGGACACGGGTGACATCTATGATTGAATAGAAGTACTAAGCTCGTATTTGGAAACCAGCATGAATCGCAGTATACAGACGAAATAATAAATAAATGGAAAATTCTACTATGACCGAGAAGCGGGCAAAATGAGTATAAATACGCGAGTAGAAAGCATAGACTTTCAGTCTGAATTTGGAAAGCGATAAATTAAAATCGGGAAAAAGGAATAAGAAGTGAAATATTGAAATAGTAAAAGTAACAGTGTAAAAAAAAGTACTGTGAAATTAAATTGTGGTGTTTGATAAATAAAGTTATAGTGAACAACAAGCAAGTGGTTTGAATTATTCACAATCCAGTGATCGAACCGTGGAGTGGTTTGAATCCCTACTAGGGTAAAACGTAACAATTGGTGACAGTGGTGGGATTGTGAATAAGAAGACATGAAGCTACTTGAGTTGAAAGTGTCGGAGCTGAAGACCGAGCTGAATGCAAGGGGTTTTCTTTCAACGGGTAGCAAAGCAGAATTACAGGAGAGACTACAACAAGCTTTGCTGGAACTGAACATCGATCCAGACCAGTACGAAATTAATACTGGCGTACCTAATGCGGAGGATCCAGTGGAAGGGGCAACAAATGCCGGAGCATCCATTGCTCCAGCAGCAATAAATAAACCTACTCCAGCACCTACAAATTTCGATATGGGGCAGTTAATGGCGGCGATGCATCAAATGATGACTGGCTTGGAAAATTTGAAAACCGGCCAAGAAAATTTGAAAAGTGAAATGTTGACTGGCCAAGAATTTTTGAAAACCGGACAAGAAACTGTGCTAGACCGGTTGGAAGAACAAGAAAATATTCAACGGCATTTTATATCCGAAGTGAGTGAAAAGTTCCGTGAAATGTCCACCTCGTTTAATGCCAAAGTGGATACAGTTAAATGTGAAATGAACGAAAAATTTGAAGCGACCGATGAAAGGATTTTGAAACTGGAAAAAGAGATTATAGATATTAAAAATAATGGCGGTGCTACTCAAATCCTGAAACCAGTCAGCGGAATTAAATTAAAGCCTCCGACATTCGACGGAACAACGTCGTTCAATATTTTCAAATTGCAATTTTAAACGGCAGCAGTAAGAAATAATTGGTGTAAGGAAGACCAGGTCGCAGCTCTCATAGTGGTGTTAAAAGGTGGTGCGGCAGATATGTTGCAGATCGTTCCAGAAACCGAACGCGGGGACTACGATCGAGTCATGCTAGCCTTGGAACGAAAATATGGTGCTGACCATAAACGAAATCTATATAGGATGGAGCTCAAGGATCGCTTTCAAAGAATTGGTGAAACGCTACAGGAGTTTGCGGCAGATATTGAGCGATTGGTGCACCTCACCCACTTTAATATGGCTCCCGAATACACGGAAAGAATTAAAATTGATGCGTTTACTGATGGAATTCGTGACGTAGAAACCAGACGAGCGGTAGTGTTAGCATCAAAAACAACATTTGCGGAGACCATCGCTTGTGCCTTAACAAACGAAACTGTCTTTAACATAATCAAACCGGCAGTTAAAATGCGACGAGTCGAAGTAGAACCAGAGAACTATAGGTCGAGATATAATGAGAAAGGACCAGTAAATGAGGCATCAACGAGGTTCCGCGATAGCAGCCATAAGATAAGATGTTGGGCCTGCGATAAACTAGGTCATATATCACGAGATTGCTGGGAAATTAGACGTAAGCGAGCAAGAACACCGTCGCCTATGTATCGAAGGTCCAATGAGGACAACAAAAGAGTAGAAGAGAAGACGAGTCCTGCAAGATCGCAGGCATTAAACGAGTAAGAGTCAGCTTTAAGGAGCGAAAGCTGACTCCCACAACCGAATGCTCCATGATCTTCATCCCTGTTTCCCGATTGGCGAGGGGTGGAGATAGTTTGACAATACGTGGAGAAATTGATGGCAGATCTAGTGTGATAACGTTAGATACAGGGGCAACGCGGACGATTGTGCGGGCTGATTTGATAGATAATGAACTTCATCCAATTGGCGGGTTAAAACTGCAAACAGCAACCGGCGAATGTGCAGAGATCAAAGAAAAAAAGGAAGTGACCATACGAATTGGAAACAGAAACTTCTGTCACGAAGTTTTGGTGGCCGATATTGTAGATGAAGTTATTTTGGGTATGGACTTCATGAAGAAGAACCAATTCGTGTTGGATGTGGGAAAAGAAACACTAAGTTTTGGTAATGTTGAGCTGCCGTTACAATTGGATAGCAAGGAGTCAATCGTCAGGCGAGTTATGTTGGACCATCGAACAAAGCTGCCACCACGCTCAGAAACAGTAATTTGGGGTAAATGGGATGGAGATCCTGGGACACGAAAGTTGTGGGTTGTAGAAGCCAGTGACGAAGAACAACAAGTACGAGAAATAATGCTTGGTAAAGCATTGATAAAACCGGATCATTACAATAGAGTACCATTGAGGGTTCTCAACTTATCGGACAAGACTAAAACCATCAAAAAGGGGACTATTATCGGTAAATGGGAAGAAATATCCACTATAGTCAAATGTGAAGAAACGAATCCGAGTGTAAAGGCTAAAGTTCAACGGTAGCAGAAAATCGAGGAAGAATTGATACAGAAGTGGACAGAACAACTAAGTCCAGAACAAAAACAAGCTGCAAAAGTGTTGTTGGAAAAATACACGTCCATTTTCTGTGGTGCTCCCGAAGATAATGGTAGAACGAACTTAGTTAAACACCGGATCGACACCGAGACAGCAATGCCAATTCGACAAGCTCCAAGAAGATAACCATTGGCAAAACAATCGGAAGTGGATCGCATGGTAACGGATATGCAAACGGCAGGGGTGATTGAGCAATCGGTGCAGAAGAAAAATGGCAGCATGAGATTTTGCGTTGATTATAGAAAACTCAATTCAATCACTAAGAAGGACAGTCATCCGTTACCGAGAATTGATGATACATTGGATACGTTGGCGGGTGCACGATTATTTTCCACTTTGGATCTACAAAGTGGATATTGGCAGGTGGAAGTCGCAGAAGAAGATAAAGAGAAAACGGCGTTCAGTGTGAGTAACGGATTGTGGCAATTTAACGTTATGCCGTTTGGATTATGTAACGCTCCTGCGACGTTTGAAAGACTAATGGACCGAGTGCTGAAAGGGTTACATTGGAAAACGTGCTTGGTGTACCTTCGAGCGGATTCATTCAGCAGGGTTAAAATTGAGTCCAAAGAAATGTGCCTTGTTTCGCAACGAAGTTAAATATTTGGGACACAAGATAACAAGGAGTGGTGTACATACAGATGAGGATAAAATCTCAGCTGTCAAGGATTGGCCAAAACCACAGAACTTACACGATCTGAGAAGTTTTATTGGGCTTTGCACGTACTACCGACGATTCGTACCGGGATTTGCTGACGTTGCGAAAAGCTTACATGAATTAACGCAAAAGAACAAGCCATTCCAATGGAATAAACAGCATGAAGAAACGTTCAGCGAGCTGAAGAAACGGTTGTGCACAGCGCCAATACTTGCATACCCAGTACCAATTTGAAGATTCATCTTGGATACCGATGCAAGTAATAATGGTATTGGAGGGGTTTTGTCTCAAGAAATAGATGGGCAAGAACGGGTAATAGCATATTTTTCGAAAGTTTTATCAAAGCCGGAGCGAAATTATTGTGTAACAAGGAGAGAGCTGTTGGCCATAGTACAATGTATAGAACATTTCCGGAAGTATCTTTATGGCCAGTCATTTCTCATAAGGACAGATCATGGTGCTCTAACATGGCTGTTACAGTTTAAAAATCCGGAAGGACAGATAGCCCGGTGGATCGAGAGATTGGGTTGCTTCCATTATACCATCCAACATCGGAAAGGAAGTGCTCACGGTAATGCAGATGCTCTGTCAAGACGACCATGTCCCGTCAATTGCAAACATTGTGGTCGAGTGGAGAGTAAGGAACATGTCATTGACGTAAGACTTATGCAAGTGTTACCATCCGATGAGTGAACCAACGAGGAAATCAGAAATTTTGAGGGAATATCACGGGGGAACAAGTGGTGGCCATCTAGGAATTAATAATACTCTGGCAAAAGTCCGCGAAAGATTTTACTGGACAGGATGCAGACAATCGGTCGCAGAATGGTGTCAAAAATGTGATCAGTGCATGGCAGTTAAGGGTCCTGCAAAACGAAGCCATGGGAAAATGCAGCAGTATAATAGCGGAGCACCATTTGAGCGGATCGCTATGGATGAAGTCTATCCAATACCGAACCAAGAAACAACAACAATCGCTAACGCCGTGGTAAATAATTGGATTAGTCGATACGGGGTACCTATGGAACTGCATTCGGATCAAGGCCGCAATTTTGAGTCAGTGGTGTTCCAGGAAATGTGTCAATTATTGGGGATCAATAAAACAAGAACAACACCTTTCCATCCTCAGTCAGACGGCATGGTTGAACGATTTAATGCTACGTTGGAAGAATTTCTAAAGAAAACCGTAGATAGAAACCAGCGTAATTGGGACAAAAATATACCACTGTTCCTAATGGCATATCGGTCAGCAACACATGATACAACGGGAACAACACCAGCTACCATCGTTTTTGGACATAATTTAAGATTACCTGGGGACTTGAAGTTTGGGGCGATTCCTACGACAGCTTTGTGTGGACAAGCGTACGTCGATAAATTGAAGGAAGATATCGACGAGATACACAGATTTGTCAGAGAAAGGATACAAATTTCAAGTGGATGAAGGCACGATATGACATCCGTGCAAATAATAGAGGATTCGAACAAGGGCAGTTAGTCTGGCTTCACAACTTACAACGGAAGAGAGGCTTATCACCAAAACTGCAGCCTAGCTGGGAAGGACCATACAAGGTGATTACAAAAATCAATGATGTAATCTACCGAATTCAGAAGGGCATCCGAGGAAAACCAAAGGTTGTACATTTGGAAAGGTTGGCTCTCTATAGAGGAAGGGAATTGGATCCTGTTCGGGACGAACAGGTTTGAGCGGAGAGTAGTGTTACGGACACGGGTGACATCTATGATTGAATAGAAGTACTAAATGCTCGTATTTGGAAACCAGCATGAATCGCAGTATACAGGCGAAATAATAAATAAATGGAAAATTCTACTACGACCGAGAAGCGGGCAAAATGAGTATAAATACGCGAGCAGAAAGCATAGACTTTCAGTCTAAATTAAGAAAGCGATAAATTAAAATCGGGAAAAAAACTAATAAAAAGTGAAATAGTAAAAGTAACAGTAAAATAAAAGTACTGTGAAATTGAATTGTGGTGATTTTCAATAAAAGTTAAAATGAAACACAAGCAAGTAGTTTTAATTATTCACAATCCAGTGATCGAGCCGTGGAGTGGTTTGAATCCCTGCTAGGGGAAAATGTAACAATAGCTGTGTTTTAATATTCGCTTGCTATCCGGAGCTAGGCAAATTTCTATTCAAACTTATTCTATTATCCACGAGTGTCACTGTTAATTCAAAATAATGTCACGAATCACAGATGTCACCTGTGATAATTAAAAAGAAAATTATATCAGTAGGGATTACCCTGTAACCAAATGTTTACACATACGAACAGAATAAAAACAAATAATGAAATAGGCGGAGCGAACCAAATACGACGCAACGAAATTTCGAGAAGTGTAGAGAAGCAGAATAATGGAATATTCTACAAGTATTTGCGTCGTATAAATAAGTGTAGACATTTGAGTTACGAAATAGTTCAATTTTGAATTTTGAAGTGTTAATATCGGAAAGTGATAAAAAGTGAAGTGTTAAAATAAAAGTAGTGATAAATATTGTGTAAAATAATAGTGAAAATAAATATTAGTAAATTATTTGTGAAATAATTGTGTAATTTTTGTGGGAAATAAATTTAGTCAAAATTTAATCTTTGCGAGTTTAATATTCACAATCCAGTGATCGAACCGGATAAATTATTAGAATAACCACTCGGCGAAATCGTAACAATTGGTGACAGCGGCGGGATTGTGAATATCCAAGATGAAATTAATAGACTTAAAAGTGGCAGATTTGAAGAAGGAGTTGGGGCTACGGAATCTACCAACTGCGGGCAACCGAAATGAGTTGCAGTTGAGACTCCGTACCGCTTTGTTAGATGAAAATGTTGACCCAGATCAACATGAATTTAATTTCGGGGCACCGGATTCAACCGAGGTGCAAGCGGTTGAAGTGACAACAGAATCAACGACTAGAGCGGAAGATCAGAATGTCATCGTTAAAGAAACTACTCCAACAACATCTGGAGGTTTCGACATGGGACAATTGTTGGCGGCTATGCAACAAATGCAACTTCAGACGCAACAAATGATAGCCAAGCAAGAACAAATGATCGGCGGCCTCGAAGGGAAAATAACAAGCGGCCAAGAAAGATTGGAGGAGCAGATGCGTGCCGATCAAGAAAGCATGAAAACAGGACAAGAGAGCATCATCGAACGGTTGGAGCAGCAAGAAAAATGTGTCAACGAGAAGTTTCGCGAGCTTTCCGTTACGTTAAACACAAAAGTTGACACAGTGAAAATAGAAATGGAGCGTAAACTGGAGGGGTTTGAATCTCGCAGTCTTCAGCAATCTGAGGTGACCGATCAACGATTCCAGAAACTTGAAAAGGAGCTAATGGATCTGAAAACCAACGGCAGCCCTCAAATTGCTCGACCAACCAGCTCGATAAAATTGAAGCCACCAACGTTCGATGGCACCACACCATTCAACATCTTCAAACTCCAGTTTGAAACGGCGGCTACCACGAACGGTTGGTGTGAAAAAGATCGAGTGGCAGCATTAATTGTGGCGCTAAAAGGCAGTGCTGCGGAGCTCCTACAAATCGTGCCGGAATACGAACGGGAAGACTACGGAAAAATCATGTTGGCGTTGGAGCGCAAATATGGAGGAGATCATCGAAGGGAGCTACATCGTATGGAGTTGAAGGAACGATGTCAGCGGGTTGGAGAGACGCTTCAAGAGTATGCGGCTGATATAGAGCGGTTAGTGCACCTCGCCCACTACAACATGGCAGGAGAATACACAGAGCGGATCAAGATCGACGCCTTCACCGATGGTATACGGGATCCGGATACGAGACGTGCAGTTGTACTGTCTCCAAAAGCAACGTTTGCGGAAACCATCCCGTGTGCCCTAACCAACGAGACTGCAAACAACATCATCAAACCAGCAGTCAAGGTACGTCGTGTGGAAGTGGAACCAGCAATCAGTCACAAACAGGGCAATAACATCAGACCAGCAGATAACTGGCGGACAACGAGATTCCGGGATGGAACTAGTAAAATCAGATGTTAGGTTTGTGACAAAATAGGACACATCTCAAGGGAATGCTGGGAGATAAGGCGCAAACGGGCGAGAACACCATCGCCGATGTACCGAAGGCCACCAGAGGAAAGAAAAGCAGCAGCCGTGGAGGAACGCCAAACAACAACGAAGGCGTTAAACGAACGCGTCAGCTTTGAGGAGCAAAAGCTGACTCCCACAACCAAATGCTCCATAACTTTCATCCCCATTTCCAGATTAGCAAAAGGTGGTGATAACTTGATGGTGCGAGGCAAAATAGAGGGACGATCCAGTTTGATAACACTGGACACCGGAGCAACGAGAACGATTGTGCGGCCGGATTTTATCACGGATGGAGTTGAGCCTATGGAAGGGTTCAAGTTACAAACGGCGACGGGCGACAGTGCAGCTATCAAAGGAAAGAAGGAGGTGGAAATACGAATCGGGAACAATGGTTTTCGACATGAGGTTCTGGTAGCGGATATTGTGGATGAGGTCATCCTGGGAATGGACATCATGAAACGAAATGGATTCGTATTGGATTTTGGACGGGGAACATTGAGCTACGGTAATGTCAAACTGCCTTTGCAACTGAACAACGGGGAGGAGCCCATCGTGAGGAGGATAAAACTGGATCATCGGACGAAGCTACCACCACACTCGGAAACGGTTGTTTGTGAGAAATTGGATGGAGGTACTGGAACACAACGAAGGAAAGGATTCTCAAAGAAGTTAAAACCTGGATGGGAGGGGCCGTACAAGGTCAGAACTAACGACGTGATCTATAGGATTCAAAGAGGAGTACGAGGAAAACCCAAGGTTGTACACCTGGAACGACTGGCGTTCTATAGAGGAAGAGATCTAGATCCTGTTCGGGACGAACAGGTTTGGGCGGAGGGTAGTGTCACGAATCACAGATGTCACCTGTGATAATTAAAAAGAAAATTATATCAGTAGGGATTACCCTGTAACCAAATGTTTACACATACGAACAGAATAAAAACAAATAATGAAATAGGCGGAGCGAACCAAATACGACGCAACGAAATTTCGAGAAGTGTAGAGAAGCAAAATAATGGAATATTCTACAAGTATTTGCGTCGTATAAATAGGTGTAGACATTTGAGTTACGAAATAGTTCAATTTTGAATTTTGAAGTGTTAATATCGGAAAGTGATAAAAAGTGAAGTGTTAAAATAAAAGTAGTGATAAATATTGTGTAAAATAATAGTGAAAATAAATATTAGTAAATTATTTGTGAAATAATTGTGTAATTTTTGTGGGAAATAAATTTAGTCAAAATTTAATCTTTGCGAGTTTAATATTCACAATCCAGTGATCGAACCGGATAAATTATTAGAATAACCACTCGGCGAAATCGTAACAATAATGTTACGATTTCGCCGAGTGGTTATTCTAATAATTTATCCGGTTCGATCACTGGATTGTGAATATTAAACTCGCAAAGATTAATTTTTACAATAAATTTATTTCCCAATAAATTCCACAATTATTTCACAAATAATTCACTAATATTTATCACCACTATTATTTTACACAATATTTATCACCACTATTATTTAACACTTCACTTTTTATCACTTCCCGATATTAACACTTCGAAATTCAAAATTGAACTGTCTTGTAACTCAAATGTCTACACGTATTTATACGACGCAAAGGCTTGTAGAACATTCCATTATTTTGCTTCTCTACACTTCTCGAAATTTCGTTGCGTCGTATTTGGTTCGCTCCGCCTATTTCATTATTTCTTTTTACTTTGTTCGTATGTGTAAACGTTTGGTTACAGGGTAATCCCTACTGTTATAATTTTCTTTTTAATTATCACAGGTGACATCTGTGATTCGTGACAATAAATACGTACAAAAAATTTATTTTGACATTTAATGCAATGAAATTTTTCGTTTTGAGGGATGAACATTAAAATACCCATATTTTTCGTAAATGTCCCATCAAATAATAGCTGCTCTGGATAGCGGCTCCGGATAGTGCTCTATAAAAATAGGTAGAGCTAAATATTTATTTTTACAAATTTTGATATCTAATTGAATAAAATATTATGGTTTACTGTTAAATGAATTGTATTTACTTATAAATAGCGCATTAAATTGGATTTTAAATAGAGAAAAATGCCTGCTTAGCATCGCTATCCGGAGCCGCTATCCAGAGCAAATATTAAAACACGGCTAATAAATACATAAAAAATTTAAATTTTGACATATGCCGTTTTGAATAATGTCATTTTGAACCTTATGTCGTTTTGTACCTTATGCCGTTTTAAAAATAGGCATTTTGATCCTTATGCCGTTTTTAAAAATGTCATTTTGAACCTTATGCCGTTTTGTACCTTATTTTGAATCTTATGACGTTTTGTACCTTATGCCGTATTGAAATATGCTATTTTGAAAAATAAAATTTTAAAATATGTCATTGCAAACCGGACAATTTACGTCTGCACATTGCATATAGCTCCATGTCGGCCTATAGTACTGCGTCTGGCATGGAAGATGGGTCGCTTTTCAACAAAGAATTTTTTTTTACATAAATATGTATGTTGGTATTATATATATATAGAAAACAGTGATTATTCACTTTTAAGCATAAATTATATTTTTGTTTTGACATGACAAAAATTAAATTATGTACATATATTTATATACGTACTGGGATAAATACTCTGTAGGGTTAACAATGTATTGTTATAACAATATTTTGTGAAAAATATTTAATTTCATATTACGTACAAATACAATTATAATTCTATACATTTTAAAAATTATTCTACCTTATTCGATAGAAAAGTCAAAAAACCTAAACTTACTGCTAATAAAAAAGTAAAATTTTATTGAATAAAAATATGAATATACAATTTCGTTTAGCTTATATTGGTGTTCGTCATCCCAACTCAATTTATAATTCTGCCTGTAGTAAGTAGTCCAACACAAGCTTAAAATATTATATACATGAAAGCAAACTAAATTTCATGAACTACCCATCAGCTACTACTATGCAGGTGCAACTTATAACTCATCATGAAGTTTTTCCATTTGGTTTCGTACACGTTTTAAAATTTCTTTCATGGTTTCATATTTTCCCGTTGAATCAGGTAAATTTTCAAAATTGATTACATCGCTGACCCCAACCGAAAACTTATCGCCGGATGGTAAAGAAGTGTAAGGTGAAAATTGTAATAATGGGGTGCCATTAGTTTCAAATTTTGTGGTGCATAAATTTTCAAAAGAAACGTCAGATGAAATTGTCTCTAATAATCCGTCGTTTCGATTTTCAATCGTTTTCTCTGAAGAATCATTACACAACGGAGTTGCTTTTAGACTGATTGATTGCTTTGTATTATTTGTGTCATCATCATCTTCGGAAATAATCTCACCACTTTCATCACTATCAATCATGATTGTATTATCTGGGGGTGGAAGAGGAGGATTAGATTCACACGCGTTATCGTCTAAAAGTGGTTGTACGGTTGGTGGTAGTGGTGGACCACAGAAATTTTCATCATCTTCTATGTCCATACATTGTTCTTCAATATTATTATCATCAGACTTAATATTGGCCCCAGGGAAGTTTAATAATTTTTTGCGTTTATATGGCGTTACCAGTTTATCACTTAGGAAACTGATCATTGCTTCTTTTGAATGAAACTCAGACATAGGTGGAACTCTATTCCTATGAAAATCCTGAAAAGATTGGGAACAAATAATACATCAAATATACAGAAAATATTATAACTCACGTCATATTGGTTAGGTTTTGTTGGCGGTACGTTAAAACCTGGAAAATCAATGATTTTATTTAAATCATATTTCTCCTTTTCAACTATTTCACCTTGTTCTTCATCGGAATCTCCTATCACAGTCTTTCCATCCGAATCAAACAAAGTTAGGCCTGAATTGGAAATTTTATGATCTTCTAACCAACCAGGAGGATACCCGAATAACCTCATTCGATAAACATGGGATGGAATTTCATTTTTTCTTAATCCTAACGCAATACGTAGCTCTTCACTCAATTTCCCAGGCACAACATTTGCATACTTTTGATTTGGTTCTATATGATAACGTTCACCTCCTTTAATCTGGCTTAAACGTTGTTGAATCTTTGCATGGTTTCTCGGTTTTGTACAATCTTTTAAATTATGATTGTCACCACAGTTAAAACAGCTGAAATTTGATTTACCTTTATTTGGTGCAAAATTCTTTTTATTGGTGCTGTCAGCCATTAGCAAAACGTTTGAAAATTTATCTTTTGAATAAACAGGAATTTCAATAACTTTTGATTTTTTAGCATTCTGTGACGTTTTTTCAGGTTCTGTATCTATGGTAAATAAATCACTTCCAGCCTCTACGATATTTGTATCTGTGTCAACTTGGTCGATATGTTTATCGTCGTTTTCAAAAATTTCAATCATATTTTTATCGTCATTTTCCTTCATCATTAAATGTTTTCTATTTAAGCCTTGTTTGATCGAATTAAACACATTTCCTTTAAGCTCAATATACTTTTTATTATTACTAAAAATGACTTTTAGTAGAAATAAATCGCTTTCCTGACTACAGTCTTCAGACTTTCCGCTTCCATCCTCAACATTCGTATCAAAATCGTTTGTATTTAAATTATTCATAATTGTTACCTCAATAGAATCACCAGTTTTTATATTACGTTCCAATACATTCATTTTATCGCTCTCCGAACAATTTCTTTTATTATACTTCTGTTTTATAGATATATTATGTTCTCTCATTCCTGTTCCAGAAATTATATTATACTGTATGGTATACTTAAATCAAAACAGCGGCTTTTGGTTCATGCAATCATTTCAAGTGTTATCATGAATTAAATTAAGATTTATATAAAATGTATAATTAAATTTTTATAAATTTTTTAAATAAAATAACAAAACTACTTAATGAATGTCAAAATAAAAGTGACATGAAAAAATGCTTATCGGTAATGTAGATTAGCGTATAAAAAGGTTCAGTGGAATATAATTATTAGGTTTTTACCCAAGTATAACAAGATTCACCGACCAAATGGTGCAGTGGTTAAAGCTGCGGCATTTGGAGGGTTCGAATCCCGATAGGGGCAGGATGGCAAAGGGATTTTTCACCATACGATTACAATCGTTGGTGTGAATGAACACATCTATGACCTCCTGTTGGAGTGAAGAATTCTTGGGCCAACCTATCTTCCATGTCAGTACTATAGGCTGGCATGGAGATATACAATGTGCAGATGGTTCTACGTAAATCGGATCTATAGCCGTACGTCCTCGATTTGGCTATAATGGCGTAAGGTAGGACGTAAATAAGTGAAACGCGAAAGAGTTGGAAGTGCCTGGAGCCTCGAAAGAGATTATAGAGATAAAAACAAACGAACAAACTTCGATTATTTGGCAATTTTTCGTACGAAAACTCAAACTTTAGTTTCGACTTTTTGATAATTTTTGTTTCGATTTATTAACAAATTATGTATGAAAAATTGGAGAAATTTTATATTGTAGGATTGTATCAATATTTGCGTGAATAACTGTCACATAGAAAAGCTAATATTTGCTTTCAAATCGACCAATCGCTAGTGAACCGCTAGTAGTTTGTGGCTTGTCTTTCCTATTTTTACGATTTCGCCGAGTGGTTATTAAAATAATTTATCCGGTTCGATCACTGGATTGTGAATAATAAACTCGCAAAGATTAATTTTTACAATAAATTTATTTCTCAATAAATTCAACAAATATTTCACAAATAATTTTTTATAACACCACCTATTCACAATTATTATCTCTACGATTATATCAACACTTCACTTTCACTTGTTATCACTTTCCGATATTAACACTTCGAAATTCAACATTGAACTCTTTCGTAACTCAAATGTCTACACCTATTTGTACGACGCAAATACTTGTAGATCATTCCATTATTTTTAATCTCTACACTTCGCGTATGTTCTTTCCATCGTATTTTGTTCGCTCCGCCTATTTCATTATTTATTTTTATTTTGCTCGTATTTGTAAACATTTGGTTACCCCTACTGCTATAATTAATAACTCTTTTTAGTTATCACTGGTGACATCTGTGATTCGTTTTACTCATATTTATTGTTACGATTTTGCCGAGTGGTTATTCTAATTATTTATCCGGTTCGATCACTGGATTGTGAATATAAACTCGCAAAGATTAATTTTCAATTAAATTTATTTCCAGAAAAATTACACAAATATTTCACAAATAATTCACTAATATTTATTCTCACTATTATTTTACACAATATTTATCACTACTATTATTTTAACACTTCACTTTTTATCACTTCCCGATATTAACACTTCGAAATTCAAAATTGAACTGTTCCGTAACTCAAATGTCTACACGTATTTATACGACACAAATACTTGTAGAACATTCCATTATTTTTCTTCTCTACACTTCGCGAATGTTCTTCCATCGTATTTTGTTCGCTCCGCCTATTTCATTATTTGTTTTTATTCTGTTCGTATGTGTAAACATTTGGTTACAGGGTAATCCCTACTGCTATAATTTTCTTCTTTATTATCACAGGTGACATCTGTGATTCGTGACATTATCAATTTTCTGCGTTCCAATCGACCATAGCAAAGACACGCAAAAAACTTTATTAGTTGAAAAGCAACTAATAAAAATAGAAAAGCTAGATTTTTTGAAATTCAAAATTAATTTTAAATGAATTGTTATGGTTTAGCCGAGTGGTTATTCAAATAGTGTTTCCGGTTCAATCACTGGATTGTGAATATTAAACTCGGAAACTTTAAGATTAGCAATAAATTTATTTCCCAATAAATTCCACAAATATTTCACAAATAATTATTACAACACTAATTTTACACAACAATTATCACAACAATTATTAAACAATTCACTTTCACTTGTTATCAATCTTCGATATTAACACTAAAATTCCAAACTGAACTGTTGCGTAACTCAAATGTCTACACCTATTTATACGACGTAAATCCTTGTGGCACATTCCGTTACCGTTTCCATCTCTACACTTGCGAATATTCTTTTCGTCGTATTTGGTTGGCTCCGCCTATTTCATTATTTATTTTTATTTTGTTTGTATGTGTAAACATTTGGTGACATACTGCTATTTTTTTCGCTATTTTTATTTATCATAAGTGAAATCTGTGTTTCGTCACATTATTAAAATGTGACAGGTGTCACCTGTGATAACTAAAAAGAGTTAAAAAAATATTGTCACGAATCACACATGTCACCTGTGATAATAAAAAAGAAAATTATAGCAGTAGGGATTACCCTGTAACCAAATGTTTACACATGCGAACAAAATAACAATACTAAAATAGACGGAGCGAACCGATTACGACGAGAAGAACATTCGCGAAGTGTAGAGATAAAAAATAATGGAATGTTCTACAAGTATTTGCGTCGTATAAATAGGTGTAGACATTAGAGTTACAAAACAGTTCAATTTTGAATTTCAAAGTGTTTCTATCGGGAAGTGATAAAAAGTGAAGTGTTGAAATAATAGTAGTGATACATATTGTGTAAAATAATAGTGAAAATAAATATTAGTGAATTATTTGTGGAATTTATTGGGAAATAAATTTATTGTAAAAATTAATCTTTGCGAGTTTATATTCACAATCCAGTGATCGAACCGGATAAAATTATTTGAATAACCACTCGACGAAATCGTAACAAATGGTGACAGCGGTGGGATTGTGAATATCCAAAATGAAATTATTGGACTTAAAAGTGGCAGATTTAGAGAAGGAGTTGGGGCTACGGAATCTACCAACTGCGGGCAACCGAAATGGGTTGCAGTTGAGACTCCGTACAGCTTTGTTGGATGATAATGTTAACCCAGATCAACATGATTTTAATACGGAGGCACCGGATTCAACCGAGATCCAACAGGTTGAAATAACAACGGAAGCAACGACCAAAACGGAAGAAGATCAGAATGTCATCGTACGGGAAACCACTCCAACGACACCAGGAGCGTTCGATATGGGGCAATTGATGTCGCAATGCAACATATGATTGGAGGTCTTAAAAATGAAATGGTTACCGTACAGGCGCAAATGATCGGTAGCCTCGAAGAAAAAATAACAAGCGGCCAAGAAAGATTGGAGGCGCAAATGCGAGCCGATCAAGAAAACATGTTAACTGGAAAGCAACAAATTCTAGAACGAATGGAACAACTGGAAAAGTTTCAACAAGATTTAAGGGAAAATTGAGCGTAGTTAAAATGGAGATCGATCATAAAATGGATCAAAAATTTGAAGCGGCAGACCAACGAATAATGAAGATCGAACAAGAGCTAATGGATCTCAAAACTAACGGCAGCGCTTAGATTGCTCGACCAACCAGCTCAATAAAATTGAAGCCACCAACGTTCGACGGAACTACACCATTCAACATCTTCAAACTCTAGTTTGAAATGGCGGCTACCACGAATGGTTGGTGTGAAAATGATCGAGTGGCAGCATTAATTGTGGCGCTAAAAGGCAGTGCTGCGGAGCTCCTACAAATTGTGCCGGAATACGAACGAGCCGATTACGGGAAAATCATGTTTGCGTTGGAGCGTAAATATGGAGGAGATCACCGACGGGAACTACATCGTATGGAGTTGAAGGGACGATGTCAGCGGGTTGGAGAGACGCTCCAGGAGTATGCGGCTGATATAGAGCAGTTAGTGCACGTCGCCCACTACAACATGGCAGGAGAATACACAAAGCGGATCAAGATCGACGCTTTCACCGATGGTATACGGGATCCCGATACGAGACGTGCAGTTGTATTGTCTCCAAAGGCAACGTTTGCGGAAACCATCGCGTGTGCACTAACCAACGAGACTGCAAACAACATCATTAAACCAGCAGTCAAGGTACGTCGTGTGGAAGTGGAACCAGCAATCAGTCACAAACAGGGCAATAACATCAAACCAGCAGATAACTGCTGGACAACGAGATTCCGGGATGGAACTAGTAAAATCAGATGTTGGGTTTGTGACAAAATAGGACACATCTCAAGGGAATGCTGGAAGATAAGGCGCAGACGGGCGAGCACACCATCGCCGATGTACCAAAGGCCCCCGGAGGAAAGAAAACCAGCAGCCGAGGAGGAACGCCAAACAACAACGAAGGCGTTAAACGAGTAAGAGTCAGCTTTGAGGAGCAAAAGCTGACTCCCACAACCAAATGCTCCATAACCTTCATCCCCATTTCCAGATTGGCAAAAAATGGCGATAGCTTGATGGTGCGAGGCGAAGTTAAGCGACGATCCAGTTTGATAACATTGGACACCGGAGCAACGAGAACGATTGTGCGGCCGGATTTTATCACGGATGAATTGAGCCTATGGAAGGGTTCAAGTTACAAACGGCGATAGGCGACAGTGCAGCTATCAAAGGAAAGAAGGAGGTGGAAATACGAATCGGGAACAATGGTTTTCGACATGAAGGGTTGCGGATATTGTGGATGAGGTCATCCTGGGAATGGACATCATGAAGCGAAATGGATTCATATTGGATTTTGGACGGGGAACATTGAGCTACAGTAATGTCGAACTGCCTTTGCAACTGAACAACGGGGAAAAGCCAATCGTAAGCAGGATAAAACTGGATCATCGGACGAAGCTATCACCACACTCGGAAACGGTTGTTTGTGAGAAATTGGATGGAGGTACTGGAACACGACGAAGTAACGGATTATCAAAGAAGATAGAACCTAGATGGGAGGGACCGTACAAGGTCAGAACTAACGACATGATCTATAGAATCCAAAGAGGAGTATGAGGAAAACCCAAAGTTGTACACCTAGAACGACTGGCGTTCTATAGAGGTAGAGGTCTGGATCCTGTTCGGGACGAACAGGTTTGGGCGGAGGGTAGTGTCACGAATCACAGATGTCACCTGTGATAATAAAGAAGAAAATTATAGCAGTAGGGATTACCCTGTAACCAAATGTTTACACATACGAACAAAATAAAAATAAATAATGAAATAGGCAGAGCGAACCGAATACGACGAGAAGAACATTCGCGAAGTGAAGAGATGTAAAATAATGGAATGTTCTACAAGTATTTGCGTCGTATAAATAGGTGTAGACATTTGAGTTACAAAACAGTTCAATTTTGAAGTGTTAATTTTGGGAAATGATAAAAAGTGAAGTGTTGAAATAATAGTAGTGATAAATATTGTGTAAAATAATAGTGAAAATAAGTGAATTATTTGTGAAATAATTGTGGAATTTATTGGGAAATAAATTTATTGTAAAAATTATTGCGAGTTTATATTCACAATCCAGTGATCGAACCGGATAAAATTATTTGAATAACCACTCGGCGAAATCGTAACAATATATAGCAGTAGTTTAAAGGAGTTCGTCAAATTGTTTGTCACATGAGAACCTCTTTCATGGTGCGTTATTGTTACGACTTCGCCGAGTGGTTATTCTAATAATTTATCCGGTTCGATCACTGGATTGTGAATATTAAACACGCAAAGATTAATTTTTACGATAAATTTATTTCCCAATAAATTCCACAAATAATTATTACAACACTTATTTTACACAATAATAATCACTAAAATTATTTCAACACTTCACTTTCACTTATTATCACTTCCCGATATTAACACTTCGAAATTCAAAATTGAACTGTTTCTAACTCAAATGTCTACACCTATTTATACGACGCAAATATTTGTAGAACATTCCATTATTTTGCATCTCTACACTTCGCGAATGTTCTTTTCGTCGTATTTTGTTCGCGAGAGCCTATTTCACTATTTATTTTTATTTTGTTCGTATTTGTAAACATTTGGTTACAGGGTATCCAGTACCTCCATCCAATTTCCCACAAACAACCGTTTCCGAGTGTGGTGGTAGCTTCGTCCGATGATCCAGTTTTATCCTCCTTACGATTGGCTCCTCCCCGTTGTTTTTAAGTCACAAAGGCAGTTTGACATTACCATAGCTCAATGTTCCCCATGCAAAATCCAATACGAATCCATTTCGTTTCATAATGTCCATTCCCAGGATGACCTCATCCACAATATCCGCAACCAGAACTTCATGTTGAAAACCATTGTTCCCGATTCGTATTGTCACCTCTTTCTTTCCTTTAATAGCTGCACTATCGCCTGTCGCCGTTTGTAACTTGAACCCTTCCATTGGTCGAACTCCATTAGTGATAAAATCCGGACGCACAACCGTTCTCGTTGCTGCAGTGTCCAATGTTATTATGCTGGATCGTCCCTCTATTTCGCCTCGCACCATCAAGATATCACCACCTTTTGCCATTCTGGAAATGGGGATGAAGGTTATGGAGCATTTGGTTGTGGGAGTCAGCTTTTGCTCCTCAAATCTGACTCTTACTCGTTTAACGCCTTCGTTGTTGTTTGGCGTTCCTCCTCGGCTGGTATTTTTCGTGCCTCCGGTGGCCTTCGGTACATCGGTGATGGTGTTCTCGCCCGTTTGCGCCTTATCTCCCAGCATTCCCTTGAGATGTCTCCTATTTTGTCACAAACCCAACATCTGATTTTACTAGTTCCATCCCGAAATCTCGTTGTCCACCAGTTATCTGCTGTTTTGATATTATTTCCCTGTTTGTGACTGGTTGCTGGTTCCACTTCCACACGACGTACCTTGACTGCTGGTTTGATGATGTTGTTTGCAGTCTCATTGGTTAGTGCACACGCGATGGTTTCCGCAAACGTTGCTTTTGGAGACAATACAACTGCATGTCTCGTATCGGGATCCCGTATACCATCGGTGAAAGCGTAGATCTTGATCCGCTCTGTGTATTCTCCTGACATGTTGTAGTGGGCGACGTGCACTCTATATCAGCCGCATACTCCTGGAGCGTCTCTCCAACCCGCTGACATCGTCCCTTCAAATCCATACGATCTAGTTCCCGTCGGTGATCTCCTCCATATTTACGCTCCAACGCAAACATGATTTTCCCGTAGTCTTCCCGTTCGTATTCCGGCACAATTTGTAGGAGCTCCGCAACACTGCCTTTTAGCGCAGCAATTAATGCTGCTACCCGATCCTCTTCACACCAACCATTCCTTGTGGCCGCCATTTCAAACTGGAGTTTGAAGATGTTGAATGACGTGGTTCCGTTGAACGTTGGTGGCTTCAACTTTATTGAGCTTGTTGGTCGAGGAACTTGGGCACTGCCGTTGGTTTTGAGATCCATTCGCTCTTGTTCGATCTTCATTATTCGTTGATCTGCCGCTTCAAATTTTTGATCCATTTCGTGATCGATCTCCATTTTAACTGCGCTCAATTTTCCATTGAAATCCTTTCTTAAATCTTGTTAAAACTTTTCCAGTTGTTCCATTCGTTCTAGAATTTGTTGCTGTCCAGTTAACATGTTTTCTTGATCGGTTCGCATTTGCGCCTCCAATCTTTCTTGGCCGCTTGTTATTTTTTCTTCGAGGCTACCGATCATTTGCGCCTGTACGGTAACCATTTCATTTTTAAGACCTCCAATCATATATTGCATTGAGGCTATTAATTGCCCCATATCGAACGCAATACCAATCGAAACAATACCAAAGCCATCGATTATAATGATGACTTACTTTTTAAAAAGGTGTTGCCAAATCCACCCTCTTTGGAGGTTGGCCCAAATGATTCTAGGCTGGGCCAATCACTGCTAAATTGAAAGAAGAATTTACAATCTTAAAGAAAGAAAATGAAGAACTTCAGAAAGCTGTAAAAACACCAGCAGTAGTTGAGACGACACCTAGACCTATAATCGAGGATGTCAGTGATTCATTCCATACGGATGAAGAAGAACTTGAAAGAGAAACAAATTGGGTCTTATAGATCAAATTAGAAGACCAAGCAAGAAAAGGAAAGCTCAACGCTCTCCGGAAATGGCAGAAAATTTACCTTCAACTTCAAAAGATGTTTCTAGAAGTCAGATAATATTTAAAAAACAACTGATTTCAGAAGAACAGCCATCTAAACCAAAAGAGAAAATACCTCCACCAATTAGCATCGTTGGAATATCTAATTATTCCACTATACAATCGATTATGAAATCGGTTACGACAGCTGAGTATAAACTTGTATCTCTAAGCAATGGGGTCTTGAAAATTAATGTGATGGATTCTAACACCTATAGAGCTTTAGCTACGAAGCTAAATTCCGAGGGATATCAGTGGTTTACCTATGAGGACAAGAATAATCGTCCAATTAAGGTTATGGCTAGGAGTCTTCACCCAACCTGCGAAACAGAGGAAATTATTGAAGATCTCAAGCAAAAGGGTCATCAAATAGAAAATGCCGTAAACATCATAAAGCAAGAAAAAATCGAAACCGAACAAGGAGTTCAAATAAAGAAAAGAGGGCTTCCACTATTTATGCTCACTTTTATAATAAAGAAAAAGTAGAAGATGTTTATAATATCAAGGCAATACTTAACATGAGAGTAAAAATAGAGCCATTAAAAAAAATAGCGGTCGCATACCGCAGTGCAAAAAATGTCAAGGTTTTAACCATACTCAAAAATATTGCCAAAGAGATGCTAGATGCGTTAGGTGTGCTGGTAAACATCATGCTCCGGTATGCCCGGTTGGTAAAGATGTTCCTGCAAAATGTATTAATTGCTTACAGCTACATCCGGCAAATTATAGGGGATGTGAAATAGCAAAGGAGCTACAGAGATTAAGGGATAAATCACAAAAGCAAAATTCAGTAACACCGGAGAAAACTAATCAACCTTTCACCAAAGCGGAACCAAATGAAACGGGAGAACGGAAACTTTACTCGCAAGTGGTAATGCCGAAATCTATTATTTAAAAGAGCACTGAGGATACAACCGTTCTTCAAAAGATACTAATAAGCATAGAAGCACTTAACATTAGACTAGCTAAACAAGAGAAATGTCTTGAAGCCCTAAGTAATAGGCTAGACAAGCAAACCTCTCTAAATGAAATGGCATCCATTCTCTATTAAAATGTCTCAAACAGTAATAAATAAAACATTAAGAATAGTAATACCGCCCAGGTGGCTCAGTGGTTAAAGCTGTGGCAGTTGGAGTGGGAGGTACCTGGTTCGAATCCCGATAGGGGCAGGGTGCAAAAGGGATTGTTCACCATCTGATTACGATCTGATCACCATCTGATTACCATCTGATTATTAACACATCTATGATCCCTTGTTGGAGTGCAGAACTCATAGACGATAATTACATATACCTAGAAAACAGCGAACGGGATTATGTCAGATCACACACCTGTTATTATGACGATCAGTGCAACGATTGTTAAGAAAACAAGTCCACCATGGCTAACAAACAACAAAACCTGCTGGGAAAAATTTCAGAAAATAATTGAGGATAATATTAATCCCCAAGTGCCAATTACAAATACGATACAGCTAGAAGAAGAAATAGAACAATTTAACAGCGCCATACAGCAACTTAATTAATAAATACCTAAGTAGCCTGTCTGGGGAAAAAGATACCGAGTACTCTCTTTGGAAAGCAACAAAAATGTTAAAACGACCTAAACTTCAAATGCCTCCAGTTAGAAACGATGATGGAACTTGGGCTATAAGCGCACAGCAGAAAGTAAAATTGTTTGCAACTCATCTTGAACACACGTTCCAGGCTCTACCTAGACAAACAGTAGGTGAAAACATACCACCAGTACATAAAGTGGACAACTATTATATAATATAGCTGCTGTCACAGTGCAAGAATTAAAAGATGAAATCAAAACTAACCTAATTGCAAAAAAATCTCCAGGATATGACTTAATTACAGGACAAATAATAAAAGCCCTACCTGAAAAAGGAATACGAAAGCTACTCCAAATAATTAATGCAGTATTCAGACTTAAACACGTTCCAAATCAATGGAAAGTCGCCGAAGTAATCATGTTACCCAAACCAAACAAACCATTAAATGGCAAAAATTCGTATAGACCGATTTCCTCACTCCCAATAATTTCAAAAATATTCGAGAAATTACTGCTTAAGCGACTCAAACCAATAATTGAAGAAAGAAATCTTATTCCACCTCATCAATTTGGCTTTAGAGAAAATCATTCAACAATCGAGCAAGTGCATAGGATTACAAACATAATTGAAGATGTACTTGAAAAAAAAAAAGTTTGTTCTAGTATTTTTTTGGATGTAGCTCAAGCTTTCGATAAAGTTTGGCTTGGAATACAAATTAAAAATCTTACCAAAGCAATTTTATGAAATACTAAAATCTTACATAGCTAACCGGCACTTTCGTGTTAAACTAGATGGTGAATACTCGGAAATGAAGAAAATATCAGCAGGAGTACCACAAGGTAGTGTTCTGGGACCAACTTTATATGTACTATATACCTCTGATCTGCCAACGATAGAAGATACAACTATAGCAACGTTTGCAGATGACACAGCCATATTAGCAGTTGCTGATAACATAGAAGAATCCACAAGCAAATTGCAAAGAGCGACTAATATGGTTAACACTTGGACGTAAAGGTGGCGAATAAAACTGAATGAAGCAAAATCTGTTCATGTCAATTTCACCAACAAAAAGGTTGATGGATACCAGTAGAACTAAACTCCCAGCAAATTCCATATGCAAACACAGCAAAATACTTAGGCATGACTCTTGATGCGAAACTAAAATGGAAAGAGCATGTGAAAAAGAAAAAAGAAGAATTAAACATTAGATACAGAAAAATGAATTGGCTCTTATTATTTAGAACCTGGATGGGAGGGACCGTACAAGGTCAGAACTAACGATGTGATATATAGGATCCAAAGAAGAGTACGAGGAAAACCCAAGGTTGTACACCTGGATAGACTGGCGTTCTATAGAGGTAGAGGTCTGGATCCTGTTCGGGACGAACATGTTTGAGCGGAGGGTAGTGTGACGAATCGCAGATGTCACCAGTGATAACTAAAAAGAGTTATAAATTATAGCAGTAGGGGTTACCCTGTAACCAAATGTTTACACATACGAACATCATAAAAATAAATAATGAAATAGACGGAGCGAACAAAATACGACGAAAAGAAAATTCGGGAAGTGTAGAGAAGTAAAATAATAGAATGTTCTACAAGTATTTGCGTCGTATAAATAGGTGTAGACATTTGAGTTACGAAACAGTTCAATTTTGAATTTCGAAGTGCTAATATCGGGAAGTGATTAAAAGTGAAAGTAAAGTGTTAAAATAATAGTAGTGATAATTATTGTGTGAAATTATAGTTAAAAAAAATATTTGTGAATTATTTGTGTAATTTTGGTAGAAAATAAATTTAATTGAAATTTAATATTTGCGAGTTTAATATTCACAATCCAGTGATCGAACCGGATAAATAATTTGAATAACCACTCGGCGAAATCGTAACAATATTTTGAACCTGCACACTAGAACATATTTTGAACTGCCCCTTGACGATTCTGGTTTTTTATACGCCTTTACTATATTTTGGAAATTTAATGTTAAAAGATGTTATCATTTTGTTTTCTGTTATATTTGAATGTTGTTTTATTTTAATATGACAAAAAATTCTTTTGATGTCACTATCACATTGTAGGTGACGCTAAGTACTCGCTATCAGTAATACCAATATTACAAAATACTAAAATTTAAAATTCAGTGACGTCGTGTCGTTGAGACGTAAATGCTTAGATACATTAGATAGAACACCAACCAATAAATCCATACAAAACAAAAATACAAAGTGAAGCATGCAAAAATGATGAGAAACAGGATGTACGTATAAAATTAGATGAGAAACAACGATAAGATCATTAACGGAAAATTTAGCTCATTTTAAAATTTTCTTTAATTTGATAAAAAGATTAATCAAAAGCTTATCATAAAACGAAATAAAAATTATAGTAAAGTGTTTCGTAGCGTGAAAAATTAAATTAATTCAAAAATGAGTAATTTCGTTTGGTAAGTAAGTTTTGACCGTGTCAACAAATTTTATTTGCTCTGCCTTAACAGTGGAATATTTGATTACATTTTAAATAACAACCTCATCGTGTGTAATATTGGGAAAGAACCCACTTTTATTGCTAAAAATCGGCAGGAGGTTCTAGACGTAACCTTCGCCTCAGAAAAACTGTACCCTATGGTCAGGAAATGGAGAGTGGCGAAAGAACACTCCTTCTCTGACCATCGTTACATAACATATAGTGTCAAGGTTTCCCCTGCAACCCGGAAACCTTTCAGGAATCCCATAAAGACAAACTGAAACAAGTATGGGGAACGCTTATAAGACTACTATTACCAGAGACCCCTGAGCCATCAGCGACAGTGAAGGAACTGAACGGCATAGTGGACACTTTCACAAATGCCTGCAATCGATCCTTCAACGCTGCACTGGTCCAAGGAACTGGGGACCTACCGGAAGGCGTGTAGGACAGCATTTAATAGAGCCAAAAGTACGAGAGAGGCTTAGGACTGGGACTCCTACAAGGAGGACCTCAAAGTATACAAAAAAGAATTAAGGAAGGCACAGAGGAAATCATGGAGACTCTTCTGCGACAAAATGGAAGAAGTCTCCGAGACCTCTCGTCTTAGGAAAATTTTGTCTTCCAATCCTACCAGTACCAGTTATTTAATTAAACCGGATAGCTCCTGGACTGCTTCTAGTGAGGAATCCTTGGAACTTCTCATCGAAACCCACTTTCCAGGAAGCTTCGATGAATCGATAGGGACTATTACTCATCAAGAAGCACACTCACTGCGCATAGAAGATATCGTAACCAAAGAACGAATCCTATGGGCAATTGAAGGATTCAAACCCTATAAATCGGCTGGTCCTGACCGAATTATTCACACGGAGCTCCAGAACCACTCGAGGATTATGCTCCCCTGGTTGGAGGTAATCTTCAAAGGGTGTTTAAAACTAGTCTGTACTCCGCGGGAGTGGATGGAGGTCAGAGTGATTTTTATTCCGAAAGCGGGTAAAGGCTCGCAGGGCTACCCAAAAGACTTAAGACCAATAACTCTATTATCCTTTCTATTGAAAACCTTGGAAAGGCTGATGGATATCTACATACGCTCAAAAATAAGGCCTAGTGACTGGGCTCAGACTCAGCACGCTTACTGTAAAGGGAAGTCTGTGGACACAGCTCTGCATGCTCTGGTAAGTACAATTGAGAAATCATTATTCTCGCAAGAGTTTTGTATGGTGGCGTTTCTTGACATTGAAGGCGCCTTTACCAATGTAAAGAAGGAAGCAATTCTGTATGGATTGTCGCTACTAGGTGTGGATTACCCTATAAGTAGGTAAATCAATCACATGCTTGGGTGCAGGATGATTAACTCAGAGCTGGGGGAATCCACCATTAGCGATTGGGGATCCCCGCAGGGAGGTGTCCTGTCTCCTCTCCTCTGGAACATAGCAATCAATAAGCTGCTATTAAAGCTGGAGAGAGAAGGGATCGGAGTGATTGCTTATGCAGATGATGTAGCGATAGCTGTCTCTGGGAAATACATAAGCACGGTGGCGGAGGTAATCTAAAATGCCCTCCTAATCATTACGAGGTGGGCCATCAGATGTGGACTGGCAATTAGCGCGTCCAAAACTGAACTGGTACTATTTACTAGGAAATATAAAATCCCTGAAGTAGATCCACCTCTACTAAATGGTAACAGACTAGCTTTTACGGACAAGGCAAGATTTCTAGGCGTAATCTTGGACAGTAAGCTTAGCTGGAAGCCCAACATACTGGAAAGAGTAAACAAGGCCAATATAGCATTGTACTCGAGTAGGATCGCCATCGGAAAAATATGGGGCCTGACGCCGGAGCTGGTACACTGGCTATTCACTTCCGTAGTAAGGCCTGTACTTATGTATGGAGTGAGCGTGTGGTGGACAGCTCTTGATAAAGTAACATACAGGAAAAGGATTGAGCAGGTGCAAAGAACGGCCTGTATGCTTATAAGCGGGGCACTGAGGACAACACCTACAAGTGCCTTAGAGGTCTTGTTTCACCTTCTCCCCGTGGACATTTATGGTAAGCAGATGGTGGCAATTACGGCCACTCGACTATCAGCCATATCTCAGTGGAAATGTCTTCAGACAGGACACTCGACGATAGTCAGATCACTGTGGAAAGAACTGGTGAATCTAGACTATGTTACACCGACTCTTTGCTTCGAGAAAAGGTTAAGAACTACCTGCCCCTCAAAGGAATCTTGGGCGAGCGGGTTGGCAGCTGAAACGGAAGCATTGCAATTCTTTACGGATGGTCTTCTGTGATAAATTAGAAGTAGATATAGCAGTTCGCCTCGCTGATCACTGTAGTGTGTACCAGGCAGAGGTGATAGTGATTGAAGAGGTTCTGAACTGGTTGAGGCATAATGTGGTATCTTCGACTGATATCGCAATTTATGTGGACAATCAGGCGGCAATCAAGTCGCTGGTTTCTGTTTCTCTAACGTCTAGAGTGGCGTTGGGTTACCGCTCGTCTCTAAATGAGATGAGTGAGCATTTCAACATCCAGGTAGTCTGGGTCCCTAGCCACTCAGACATCATGGGAAACTGCAAGGGGGACGAACTAGCGAGGCACGGTACAACTCTCCAACTGCTACCGAAAAGGGCAAAGTTCGGAAGACCTATTAACACACTCAAGACTGTGCTTAAAAAAGAGGCGGAAGCCTCAGCGAACAATAGGTGGACGAACACCCTCTCATGTAGAGTTGCACGACAAGTCTGGCCAAAGCTGAACTTGAAACGATCAAAGGCACTTATCTCCCTACGAAGACGTGAACTTAAAACATAGGGTTCTCATAGGTTCTCATAGGGGTAAAAGGGGAGTAAGATCCTGTGGTATCACAACGGACCGTCGCCGGTCTAAGTGTGCTATATCAGCCACTCAACCTAACCTAACCTAACAGTGGAATAAGTTTCTTCCTTAATGGTCATAAATAATAATAGTTAATATATCAATTATTAATATAATTTATGTGCCAACATTCTTATAGTTATAGTTTTAATTAAAAATATTTGGATTAAATATGCAATTCCATATCAAAAAACAAAGAAATTACAAAAACAAAAACTTGCGCTTGTTAATATTTTGTGTTTTACATGCGGTTGCAACAGTAGCACTACAAAATGTAGCGGAATTATTTTATGATTTTCTATGGAGTTATATTTTTTTACTCCACTATTTTTTTATGAAATTTCTTATATTGTTATCTCATTCTCTTCTTTCTCTTTTTCGATGTAAACAAAAAAACTGCTTCACAACAAACATTTTGCTGTTCTAATAATAAGGATTCATAATAAGAATATGAAACACTGCGTTTTCACGATGGAAAGAATTTTACTTATTATGAGTTAGAAAATGACTGCTGGAACTTGCTGCCCTATTTGTTTGTGTGAGTAAGACTCCTTGTCCTTATAAACCTTTAATATCGAGGATTCAGGCAAGGCTAGAACCATATAATTTTGGAATATTGTTCAATTTAATTTTTTTTTCAGGAATGTTTAAAAATACCTATAGTCACCATTATGGTTGGCCTGTATGTCTCTTATCATATCATATATATTATGTGTATTGTGAATTACTTCAAGTTTAATTATTTGACTATAATACGAGTAACTGTGTAGTCCTTGAAACTGTATTCGTTATATGTCAAATAGCATTAAAATTATGTGTTTTCTGTAAATTCTAATTTCTAAATATTGTTTGAATTGCAAACGAAACTATTCGTTTCCAAGATGGAATTTGCTTTAAATAATGCGCCCGAGTCAACCATGTTAGAAATCACTAAAAACTTATTCAATAAAAAATTTTTATCCAACATTGAGTTCACCATTGAGGATAAAGTGATTTTTGCCCACTCACACGAATTGATGAAAAGAAGTGTGATATTTCAAAAACAATTAGAACCACTGTTGACTCAGCAACAAAACATTTTAATCAAAAATTTTACATACAAAAGTTTTTACGAATTCATTCGGTTCATTTATACAGAAGAATGTGATATAAATATCGAAAATGGAATTGAGTTATTCAAGTTAGCAACACAATTCAAAGTATTGAAATTGGAAAATCAAGTTCTCGACTACCTACTTCAACGAGGAGTTCCACTTCGCACACGTTTAACATTATATGCACTTTGTATAATGGAAAAGTATGAATTGCCATACAATGTGATTAAAACTGACATTGCTCGAAATTTAAATATGGTTATGGAATTGGATAATTTCACACTTATCGATCCGATTGTTATGGAAGATATTTTAAAGTTAGACTGTGTTGATGAAAATATTAAAGAAGTACAAATATTCAATGGTCTCATACGTTGGATGAATACGTATTGTGAAAACCATCAAATCGATTTAAAACAGCGACGACAAAAGTTTGAAAATCTATTACAGTTAATTCGATATCCCCATATGACAATGGAAGAATTTCGCGGAAGTGTGCTTAACAATTGTGATCTATTTAGAGACAGTGATCTCTGTGCAATGTTTAAAACTCCAACACCGTCTCCAAAATTACGAAAATCGTGTGATAAAAAATACGACCGAAGAAATATTATGAATAATAATACAAAAAGCGAAACAAAATTTTCAGTTAATCAGGAAGTATTATTTACTGGGTTTAGGTATGGTGCCGGTGGAAATCATGAAATTAAAATAACTGGAAAAAATCTTGTCACTAATAATATAGATGTCATAAAATTCAATAAAAAATTCAAAGATGATTCTATTTATAAAACAATAAGCCTTGGAGAATCATTAATTTTTAAACCAAACACTGAATATATTATTCAAATCTCTTATGATAATGGAGGTTATACTTGTTGGTGCGCGACTTATAGAATGACTAGCATTATAATTCATGATTCGTTGAATGCTGTCGATATATTACAACCTGGTACAACTATGTTTGAAATGTTTTTTAAACCTCTTATTTCTATACAAAACTCTGTACCAACAATGGATAGTAATAAATGTGCAGACTTATCTGATATAAGTACAGATATTTTGGAATCACAACAAAATCAAACTATCATCGCATCACCAACGATGAAAACATCATTAGAATCACGAAATACTGAAACGTTACCGGAATCATCAGCTGAAGTTTCATCTAACACAGCACAGGGTGATAAATGTTTTGAATCGTCAAGTTTTAAAATTTGTGAAGAATCAACAAAAGGGGAATGCTGTGAACCACCATTAGTCAAAACTTTTCAACGTGATTTTGTAACTCGTCAACCGTTAGAGACTGAGACATATCAACCAAAGAATGACAAATCTAGTGAACTAGTTTCTGGAGAACGAGATATTAATGATTCGCACGACGTAAAGAAATTTGAATTTTCACAAAACAATACATTAACTGCTCCAACTCAGAGTGAACATTTAAATACAGGGACAAATTCTGAACTATCGCAATTCGAAACCAAACCACCATTAGCTTTAATATGTTCTGAAGCGTTACTATCTGATTTGTCTTCTAAATTATCAAAAGGAGAATCACGCCTTGAATCGCCACTTTCAAATTCAAATATCGAATGTTCTACTCAAGATAACATTTACGCTGAACTATATTCTGACCCCCAACAATTAGAAAAGTCATCTAAGTCTCAATTATCCGGGAAATCACGACAGAACGGAACATTTTCTGAAACAAGTAGACTGAAAACTGATTCAGATACTAAATTAAATTCTGAAACGTCACAAACCATCAAGAACTGAAATTGTTTTCCTAAAACTTCTAAATTATTAATTTTTTAGGCTAACCCATTTTCAAATAAACCATTTAATCAAATATTAAATTCAGAATCATTGTTTATTTTTTATATTTGCTACTTAGATATATTGTACGAAATATCATCGATGTACTGGTACGTGCTTATATCAATAACTGGAAACGATAACAAACTCCTCCCATTTCTTCAATGCTGGCTCGAGCCCAAGTATAACAAAACTAAACTCACAAATGAGCTATCGTATTTGCCTTCGAAATATGCGAAAATAGTCGAAAGATAATACCTTAGTAGTGGTGCATATATGTATAATGCGCTGTGTTTAAAAATTTGCGTATTATTTATTTGACTTATTTAAAATTTTACATTTCCAAGAAATGTGAAAGCACGCATAAAAAATGGATTCTAGCAGAACAACAACAATATTGTTAATTCAGAAAATTTTATTCAAAGTATGTATTCTTGAACAATATTTATTATTTTTTATCGTTAAAATATGTGCTTAGTGTCCCTATTCTGTATTTTTATATGATCAGCACAATAAGATTCATAGTTCGTACAGTAATTTTTGTGAACTAAGATTTGATAATATTTTAAAAATATTCTTTTAACAAGAAAATTAATTTTTTATTTTGGCGCTCTTCCATACACTTCAACACAGTACCAGAATAAATTAATCTCCAGTGGCCCTATTCTGGTTTTCCCAGGGAATTGGGAATTTTTGACGTTTTTATAACAGTTGGGAATTATTTTTCCCAAAAGTGTATTCTGGCTATTGGGAAAAATATTTCGTTTGGAAAAAATAATTCCCAATTATAACAGTTTTGACGTTTATTTTTCCCGATTAAAATTGTTGGGAATTCATATTTCTTATGGTAAAATACTCATAATCGTAATACAAGAGTATAAATTTAAAATTTTTTTATTATTTCTTAAAAGCAAAAACACCTATTTTTTTAAATTTGGTCTTATCTGCCCTAAAATATAAAAAAAATTAGCTCCAAAAATCCTGCACCAGTGGCCCTATTCTGGTTTTCCCTGGGAATTGGGAATTGGGAAAAAAATTTTCCCAATTCCCAACTATTATAATTCCCAATATTTTATTCCCCAATTCCCAAAAGTGTATTCTGGCGTGCTGGGAATTATTTCCCCTCTGTGAAACACATAGTTTTAAATGTTCGCCACTAGAGTACCTTTTTCATGGTTTTTTTCATGGTGCGCTATGTTATTATTTGAATATGATTTAAATATTGACGGATGAAAAACAAATTTAAAAAAAAATAGGTGGTTTCGCTTTAGAAAAACAATTAAAAATTGTTTATTGTCGGAATTATTTTCTACATTCTACTATTTATATAAGTATTTATGAATGAGCTAATTTTTTTATATTTTAGGGCAGATAAGACCAAATTTAAAAAATAGGTGTTTTTGCTTTTAAGAAATAATAATTTTTTTTTAAATTTATACTCTAGTATTATGATTATGAGTATTTTACCATAAGAAATATGAATTCCCAACAATTTTAATAGGGAAAAATAAACGTCAAAACTGTTATAATTGGGAATTATTTTTTCCAAACGAAATATTTTTCCCAATAGCCAGAATACACTTTTGGAAAAAATAATTCCCAACTGTTATAAAAACGTCAAAAATTCCCAGTTCCCAATTCCCTGGGAAAACCAGAATAGGGCCACAGATTCGACAGCAGAGCTAAGAGTTGCAGAGCAAGAAGAGTGGAATCTCATTCCGCAAGAAATGATACAAAGCAGTCTACTTACTATGCCCAGAAGGATGGAAGCTGTAATAAGGGCACGGGAGGGAAATACTCATTATTAAATTTTAATAAAACTAGTTTTAATGTTTATAAACCGCTTTTAAAAATTAAAAACAAAAATAGTTCGACACATTTTAACATTTTGCAATTAAAAATAGCCGCTATAATTCCATAACGCCACATTTGTGTTTCTTTTGAGAAAATTATAAGTTCCAGTTCCACTGAAATTGTCCAGCGGGATTTTTTTTATTACAAAAAAAAATATGCGTTAATTTTGTCCGCGAGTGTAGTTATAATCCCTATATTATGCAGAATACAAAATGTTAGCTTAGACCACTGATCTCTACTACATGTATAGGGACTCACACTAACCACAAACTAAGTAACTATACAGATTGAACCTATACGATCAGAAAAACCCTAATTTTCATTGATTTGCGTGTACACATACAATGTGTACAAAAAATCGTGCGAATTAAAAATTTTCTCTTTGATTCGTTCATCCAAGTCTTTTTGTAGACGATGTAAATGAACTCACAAATTAACGAAAATGTGTGCTTTACTCGTAGGTTATAATCTGTACAGTTATTTTATTTGAAGCCTAACTAAGATCTAAATCTTACAGTTAACCAAAAGTTTTCGCTAAGACTGTTTTTTAGTATGTTACTGTGAGTCGAAATTGAAAGGTTGATTAAAAATAAAATATCTACACCAATGGTAAAAACCCAGGTTGCGCAGTGGTTAAAACACTGCGGCGTAGAGCGGGAGGTACCGGGTTCGAATCCCGATAGGAGCAACATGCGAAAAAGGATTTTCAAACAAGGATTGCGAATTAAGTCATCTGAGACCCAGTTGAGGTTAGAATCTGTGTGCCGTTCCAGCAGTGCTATAGGCTCTGGCTTGGCTATGCCCAATGGTTTATTCGTAAATCGTATAATGTATTATACATTCGTATAATGGTTTATAGTAATATAGTGGAAAGTCACAATGGGCCAATATAGCCTGAGTAACGGTTATCCGTTACTCAGACTATATTGGCCCATTGTGACTTCCCACTTTTCCTTAAAAAAAATGGTATAAACATATATGTAAAATGTCAGTTTTGTTATTAAGTTTCTTGTGCAATTTACACATATCAATGCATTCTTCTTATTAAACTGGAAAGTAAAATATTTTTCTGGGTAATATGTTTACAAACGTAAACTAATTAAAAAACAAACGAAAGGAAAAGTGAACGAATAAAAAAACAGTAAAAATCGTATTATTAAATTTGTATATGTACTCCAAAATAGAATATTTATTGTGACAATTATATTACATTTTCCACATATCTGAAATTAATTTTTCGAGATCTTCTAATGCATTCTGTGCATAAATGATCATTATAAAATAAATACATATTTTGAACACTTATATAATGTACTTACAATTGTAAAGGGATATTCAGTTGGATGTCTCACTGTTGTTCGGAATGAATCTTCCATAATTGACCGGACACATATATCATCCTCCCATTCACCTGTTTGTAACTGTCCCGTACTTCTATGGTAAAATTTTCCTTTTCCATGTTTTTTACCATTTTTCCAAAGGCCTTCATAACGGTTGAAATTTGCTATAATGCATACAGAAAGATATCAGGTTTGAATTGTTTAAATTTTCTGACAATGAATAAGCAGTATATATACCGTAACTAATTAAAAATAAAGGATATAAATATCTACATATTAACGCTATATGTTTAATATCTATACAAATAACGATTATTTTTATTCTTTCTAAAGTTTAATTAAAAATAGAACACCAAAATATCGATTTACAGCGAATCAAAACTATTATAAACAACAGCAGGAAGCAATGTTAACAGTTTTTTAGTACATATTCTCTGCTATATATAATATATATGCTACTTTAATTTGCATTGCATGTCAAAATTTAATATTTCCAAGACACAAAAATGCTGTCAGTAATAATAAAATGAATATATTTTTTCACACGCTATCATTAAAATATTTGACTGTTTATATTAGATTATATTGAACTGTCATTGCTAAAATAATTTTTTTATTATTTTTATATCCTTTATTGTTAAATTACCATAAATCATAGATCCCCGACCATCAAACTTATCATTTTTCCATTCTCCAATATATATATTTCCATTATAGTACCACATGGCACCTAAACCTGATCGCTGATTTTCACACCACGTGCCATAATAATTACCAGTGTTAAATAATTTTTCGCCATTTCCATTTTTCTTGCCACTTATCCACTGACACTTCACAAATGGTCGCAAATTACCATTTGTGTTTCGTTTTTCAATAGCACCAAAACCATGATGTAAATTTTTTTGCCAGCCACCAATGTATACCAATCCGAATTTGTCAACTTTTATTCCATGACCATGACGCATTGCATTTTTAACAAATCCTGTATATTTACAAGAATCAGGAGAATGTATAGAACTACGATAACCGGTACCTTCTGTTATTTCTTTTAACCAATTTCCTCGAGAATTTTTCTGACACGTTTGATTGTGAAGAAATGGCATATTTTATTTGTGAAAATAATACCAGCCAAACCAAAAAATTTGAAATATATACGTGCGCTATAATCGACAAACAAATCACAAAACAATTTTGTTTATTCGCGCGATTTGAAAATTTGAAAATATTACAGAGTATTTTAGGGGTGCGAACTGAACTATACAACGTATTTCGATATAAACATCTACAGTAAAATCTCGATAAAACAGACCCCGATATATCGGACTTCGAATAAACCGAACAAGTTTTTTTAAGAATTATAATATGTACATATATGTTTATATTAAATATATAAATATATATAATATTTTAAAGAGGTATTATATAGTCAAATCAGATTATTTTCACCAGATGATATTGATGGTAAAAATTTCCCATCAATCGACAGAACATTTACTAAAAATTACTTTGGTGCAATCAAAGCAATTTTCTTAGATTATGAATTTAGTATTGAAGATAATTTATTAGGTTGTTCCAGCAGGGATGTTATGATCATATGGGTACTAGAACACTGTAGCATTGAAAGTAACTTGATTGCCAACTTTTTGGCGAAATCAGCTCATTTAGCATTAAAAAGTCTTGTCGGAACATGAAATCTTTATTATGAACTTTAATCTGAGGTTAGGTTTAAATAGACTCACGACTTGAATGTATATGACATAAAAAAGGAAATCACATTAAAACATAAATATTTAAAATCATGTATTTTCATATAATGGATAATCGGCTATAACGGATGGCCCTCGTTTGAATTAGCCCGGTATATCTAGATTTTTCTGTATTATTAAATTTCATTTTTGTTATTAATCGGTTTCCAATCAACTATCGCTTGTGCACCGCTAGTAGTTTGGCACAAGAAACGAACTAATAGCAGGTACTAGCGGTTCATTTCTTCTAACTTACTTAAATGAGACAATCGCGGTTTTTGGAATTATATAACAAACGTAGAATCAAAGTTATCTGCTTTAAACATGAGGAAACGATTTGAATAGTAGTAGTTCGGACACCTGGCGTGACCTTCTTCCGTCAAAACATCCGGTGACATACTTCCGGAAAGTGAAAGGATTTGGCATCATTAACCTACTTCCTGAAAGTTAAAACATCCGGCATTCTTGAACTACCTCCGGAAAGTGAAAGCATCCGGCATTCTTGACCTTCTGCCATAAAACTAAAATATGTTATATGAAATAATTTATTTAATAAAAATATATAAAATAATTAAGTCCATGATTTTTTTTTTCATAAGTACATCTGACATTCCTCAAAACAAACAAATTTAAACGTAAAGAGAATAAGTATAAAAATGCACGAATAAATAAAAACAAAAAGTAAACCACATCCGCAATTCTGTAAATGTGTTAGTTAACATTTTTCGAAAAATGCGGAATTCCATCAATAACGTCATCATAATTTTCTTCTATGTATTTTGCCTATGAGTTCTGTACTCCAAACAGATTTGAACAATGTTCCAGAAACTTTTGACAATATTGAAAATGGAAGTTTAATAATATTGGATGATTTACTGACATCAGTGATTTTAATAACACAAAGAGTATTCCATCAGGCGAAAGTTAATCCTCGAGATAAATCACAAATTTTATATCTAGCTCGTCAAATATACCCTGAAAAAGCGACTGAAATTTTGAATAAGGTATATAATGACTCCAATATAGTAAAGATTCTTAGTTTGCTTTAGTAATGTGATGATACATTTCTAAATTTTCTAACCATATTTCAACTGAGAACTTCCGAAGTGTTAAATACATATTAGTTATAATAGTTAACATTATACACAAACGTGGTTTGCTAAGCCCAGCGAATGTTTTGCACACAATCGTTTTTCATTCGGTAAATGTTCTGTGAAAAGTTGATTTTTTTTATAAGATACTACAATCTTATCAAAATGATTGAGAATGATTTAAATAGTAGTGTGGTGAGTGTTTTAAGCCCTGTGGGTGGGGGCATCCGTGTTTCGTAAATATCTCGAATGAAACATAAGACCCATAGATTACCATCACAGTATCCAGAGCTTGTCGTAGGAGACGACTAAATCTGGTTGGATCGCTGGGTTGACGCATCCGAAGAACACAACATGTTAAAAATGTTAAGAAACAAAAAAATCTGTTATCGCCAAAACAATAATGACCCTCCGCTTGAGTACTCGGAAACGAGATTAAGGATCGGCATGTGGAACATACCGTCACTTAGAAAACCTGGTGCGTTTGACGGCCTCATCACATATATGTAGAAGTATCGGCTGGAACTCGTAGCGCTCCAAGAACCTCGATCGCCTAAAAGTGAAAACCATGTGTGCCAAGGCTATACATTGCTACACAGTGAAAATAACCTAGGAAATCTTGTAGTTAGATTTCTCATTGAACCACAGGTCAAAAAGGCTGTGTTGGACTTTCAGGCAGTCGGTAATCGAATGAGTAAGCTTCGCTTGCGCATGAGATTAGCTAACTTGTCAATTGTCTGTGTATCCTGGAGCAAGGTTTATCGTTGGTTTGAGAGGAGATATAGCGATAGTCAGAGAGAGTAACATTATCTAAGATCAACCAGGATGAGACTTTCCCACTTAAACTCCGTGAGGTAAGTAATATCAATTACTTCTTGACTTGAGGATAAGGTAGGTCTAGCGCCCCCATTTGAGATGACTAGGTCAGACGTAGATAAGCATTTCAAGACGGAAATGCCTCTAGGATTAATATCAGAGCTGCCCCAGGACCCATGATGCCAGTTTTCAACGCATCCGGTAATGATTGAAATATCATTACGGTTTGCGTATGTACTCTATATCTTTGATAAATCTTGAGTAGGAGGATGAAACTCCGAATTATATGGGAAATAAGTAAAGATCACTAGAACCTTACTTCGAATACCCTATTCCTTTTACGATGATTTGTGTAAGGTCATTACAACAGATTTCATTTAGGAGTTAGTAAAACCATGAATTACATGTTATTTCTAACGAAAACATCTGGCTAAGCCCAGCGAATGTTTTGCACACAATCGTTTTTCATTCGGTAAATGTTCTGTGAAAAGTTGATTTTTTTTATAAGATACTACAATCTTATCAAAATGATTGAGAATGATTTAAATAGTAGTGTGGTGAGTGTTTTAAGCCCTGTGGGTGGGGGCATCCGTGTTTCGTAAATATCTCGAATGAAACATAAGACCCATAGATTACCATCACAGTATCCAGAGCTTGTCGTAGGAGACGACTAAATCTGGTTGGATCGCTGGGTTGACGCATCCGAAGAACACAACATGTTAAAAATGTCAAGAAACAAAAAAATCTGTTATCGCCAAAACAATAATGACCCTTCGCTTGAGTACTCGGAAACGAGATTAAGGATCGGCACGTGGAACATACCGTCACTTAGAAAACCTGGTGCGTTTGACGGCCTCATCACATATATGTAGAAGTATCGGCTGGAACTCGTAGCGCTCCAAGAACCTCGATCGCCTAAAAGTGAAAACCATGTGTGCCAAGGCTATACATTGCTACACAGTGAAAATAACCTAGGAAATCTTGTAGTTAGATTTCTCATTGAACCACAGGTCAAAAAGGCTGTGTTGGACTTTCAGGCAGTCGGTAATCGAATGAGTAAGCTTCGCTTGCGCATGAGATTAGCTAACTTGTCAATTGTCTGTGTATCCTGGGGCAAGGTTTATCGTTGGTTTGAGAGGAGATATAGCGATAGTCAGAGAGAGTAACATTATCTAAGATCAACCAGGATGAGACTTTCCCACTTAAACTCCGTGAGGTAAGTAATATCAATTACTTCTTGACTTGAGGATAAGGTAGGTCTAGCGCCCCCATTTGAGATGACTAGGTCAGACGTAGATAAGCATTTCAAGACGGAAATGCCTCTAGGATTAATATCAGAGCTGCCCCAGGACCCATGATGCCAGTCTTCAACGCATCCGGTAATGATTGAAATATCATTACGGTTTGCGTATGTACTCTATATCTTTGATAAATCTTGAGTAGGAGGATGAAACTCCGAATTATATGGGAAATAAGTAAAGATCACTAGAACCTTACTTCGAATACCCTATTCCTTTTACGATGATTTGTGTAAGGTCATTACAACAGATTTCATTTAGGAGTTAGTAAAACCATGAATTACATGTTATTTCTAACGAAAACATCTGAGGTTCTTGAGTTGATTTTTTTGATTTTGTTCCCATGAATCCAAAATTCTGGCATCAAAAAGACACCTACTGCTTTACAAGTTTTATATTTGCTCTTTGGTCAGCTGCCCTTCAAGAATCTAGAAACATATCGAGTTTATGCGCGTAGCTCTGAATTCATCGTTATGGTTTCTGTTATGCATTCTTAACATTTTAATATTTTTTTTATTTTAATAAAAGAAAAACAATTCTCAGTTGACGTCGACAACTAGTTATAGATGAAACTCGCTCACAGTGATGAGAAACATAATACAAATATTTTAGTTCAGTGACATCCAATATTCAATTTATATAAATTATTAAATGTCATAAAAATAAACATTGGCGAAAGAGCTCGTTGTATTTAGCCAAACCAAAAAGGGAAAGAAACAAATATTGGTAGACATCAGGGAAATTGTTAAAATTCTCTTGCATTCCGGTGATTAATCAAAGAAATCAAAAAGTAAAACAATTTAAACAAAAGAAGTACATATTTAATTTACTAACAATTAAATATATTTTTTTAATATTTTTTTGCTTTATACATAAGTATTAAATACTATAATCATTGCTTGGAGAATATGTTTTTTAATGCTCTATATTTTAAAACTGAAATGTATCTGACAAATATGATTTAAAAAAAGTTTTGTACCTAAAATAAAATTTTTGCTTTATGAAACAAAATCCTGGCACTAGGAACAATAAATTAAGTAATCGTTTAATCAAAAAAAATTATCAAAATGGCAAATTCATCAAAAATCAAACAACTTATTAATGAAATTAAAACTATAAATAATGGAATAAATTTTAATTATGGTACTAATAGCTAAACAAAATAAAGAATAAATAAAATGGTATTTCTTTCAATTAGTTTAATCGGCACAATTGGCATTTTTTGTTAATTTCAAACTAAAATTAAATTATATTTAAGTACGGTAAATAATACTAGTTTAAAAATAAATAAATTATTATTTTCAATGAAATGTTAAATTTTTAATACTTTTCAAGTACTTATGTACCCTAGCTAAATTTTGAAGTATAATATCTTCTAATAAATTTGTTCTAGATAAAATAGACTAATATATTTTTCATTTTTTAACAATAAATAGATTATTTAATTTTATTAACAATAAATATATATATATATGTATATAATATATGTTGTGTAAATATTTGTTTATATATTTTAGATAATAAAAATATTTGTGTTGATTTTTTATCGAAAAGAAAAAATTAATAATGAATAATAATGTTCAGTCTTAATCCAATTAGAATGTTCACAAAGAAAATAAATTTAGATTTTGATTAAAAGTTTTTCTAGATTTAATATTTCGGGTATTTCAATTTCCTCTAATTTAATATCGCTGTGCTTATACATCACTTTAATAGGGTAGACAAGGTTTTCTTCCATCATAAATCCTTCCGTGTTCGGTGGCTAAAAAACATACGTCAAAATATTATACATGTGCTTGCACGATAATCAGAAATATTTAACGTACCTTGTTTGAACGTTCATTTAATATTTTTGTTAATTTATCAATAAATGCGGGTTTAATTGGTAACTCACAATCGTCTAAGATGTATGATTTTATAATTCTTAGCACTTGTGACGTAGATAGTGCCGAGCAAAGCTCATATATGGTTTGGACATCTTCCTCAGACTTTCGGGATTGCAAGAGGGATGTAGCTTGAATCAATGGTAACAGTGGAGATAACACTTCTGATGACATTTTCATTTCACGAACCCAACTTTCGAGACAACTTATATTGTAACGTATTTTCATTCCAGTTACCCACATGCATAGTTCAGGACGTAACATTAAATTGTTTAACGCTACTGCACATATGTAATAAATCAGTTGTTTGAATATCTGTTCAATATATGAATCGTCCAAACCGAACAGTTTAAGTTGCTTATAATAATACTCCAAATGGTTTACTAGTGATTTTGGCTCGGTTGTTTGATTTTGTTCTGTTGTAAGGCTCATGGAACGGCCTCTTGCTAATAAAACGGAAAAATAAAATCACAAAAAGTAACGTACTAGTAGCTAAATCACACTTACCTCGTCCACGCGCCATTTCATCATGAACCAAAATTGCTGGAACTATGTGTGTTTTGATGATATCTTGAACTTGCACGACAAGTTCATTATAGAATATTGTTATCTTTTCATAGAGAACATGTCGATATTCTGACAAATCAAAGTTTTTCAATTGTTTTTGGTTTTGTACTTCGGTATTCAACTTTATGTATTCTTCGATGCCACCATACTGTATAAGCAAATTATGCAAAGTGAGCGAATTTACTAGCCAAAGTACTCGACATTCCGTTGTATTTGGGTGTTTAAAAAACTTTTTAACCATAATTACGAAATTTGTAAGCAGCGTTTTTACGTGTGTGTCGGTATTCACGAGATCTGTATATCGAATACACATAAATAAAATATAGGCAGGAAGTCCTGGCAGAAGAGTAATCGCAGTTCTGGGTTTTAATTCAGTTATAAGACGTTGAAGAATTTTATTTTCATCCTCATGTCGATATTTAAACATTCCGTCGTAAATTTGTTGCTTTTTCTTAACAATCGCCATACTTTGAGGTTCTTCGATAAGTATTGAATCTCTCAGGCCATGATCTCTTAATCGGTTCGATAAAATTTGATTTTTCTTTTTGAGCTCATTAAATTTCATTAATAAAACGTTATGTTTTTCCATAATTTCGGCACTCGCTATAGTACTTCGCTCTAATTCATACTTTAAATACATTTGCGTATTTCGCATACCTTCGATCGTATCATCTTCACTCTCATCCACTTTCTCCAACAATATACTTTGGAGGGAATCGCGCTCACTTCGCAACTGATCAATTTGCTTATTATATTCTTCTAATTTTGCGTTATTTTCTTCGGTAAGTGCAGTCAATTCAGACTCTAGCTGTCGATTAACCAATTTTTGTGCCTGGAAGGCCTCAATTAGTTCCCCATTTTCGTTCACATTATCTACATTTTTTAGATTTGTTGATCCAAGTGACCGTAAAGATTGACTTTGTTGAGCTAATATCGTACGCAGCTGAATACATTCATCTCGTCGTCGCTTTAATTCCTCTTGTAGCGTATTGTATTGAGCTAAAATTTTCATAGTTTTTCATAGTCTTCTCATCCGTAATTTCTAGTAGTTTTCTTACCTTCAATCTCTTGATGTTCAACCCCACGCTTGATGCTGTTTCGAAGTAATTGATAGTCCTGTCGTAATTTCTCATTTTCAACCTCCAATTCGGACATTCTAATAATGTAAAATAAGATAAATGTTAGATACTATTTTAAATTTGATACAATACATAATACTTTAATGAATCCTCAGTAGTTAAAGACACACTAGACTTGTTCTGCAAACGATAAATTTGATTTTCTAAATAATTATTTTTATTTTTTTCATCTTCGAGCAGTTTTCGTAATCGTAATATGACGCCAATTTGTCCTTTACTACTCGGCGAGGTTACTGTTGATGATGTATCAGCTTTAGGAGTGATTATATCCGTTCGCTTATTATCGAGCGTATTTTTAGCCGACGAATATCCAAAATCTTCTTCGTTTTGACTTGAAGCATTGCTAATGGAACGAGAATGAGTTGCGAATTTATTGTTTTTGTGCAGCTCTGATAACCGATTAATTTCTTGTCGCAAAAATTGATTTTCATTCTCTAAACTATCTTTATCTTTAATGGTTTTTTGATAGGCCTGATGTATTTGTTCACCGTTCGTATCCACTTCAGATAATATTCGATTACGGAACGACATTGAATCTTCTTTCTTAGAACTCAATTCTTCTAATTCAAAAATCTGTTGTTTTAATTTTTCATTTTCTACTACAAAAATGGCTTTTTGGTTTTCTTTTTCTTTCTCTTGCTGTTCTTTTTCACTAAGTAGTGACATTTTATCATCCCGTTCAACGTCAACTTGTTTTTTCAGTTTCTCAATTTGTTCTTCGTGTTGATGACATGTAATACGAAGTAGTTTTACTTCTGTTTCTAATGGTCGCATTATTTCTAATTTTTGTTTTAATTCGACCGCCTCGTCAGATTTGACGCGAAGTACACTATTTTCTTTATTTAAATCATCAAGTTTCTGTTGAAGTGTCATAACTTTTTTCTCTAATCCAGTGTATTTATTTTGAATATGTGAAATAGTTCTTGCCTCGGCTTTCATGCGTTTATACAAACGACGGGCTAAGAATCCACGGACCACTGCTTGACACTTAATGATTCGTTTTAATTTTAAATTAAATGCAATTCGTGCTAAGTAACCACGACAGAATCGTTGAACTTGTGTAGCCCTATAATTATCCAGGACAATTTTAAAACGACGACGTGCCAAAAGACCACGTGCATAAATTTGAATGCCCAAAATAGATAAACGCAATTTTTGAAATCTCGATCGACACAACCATCCTTTGACATATCTTTGAATTGTGATAGCCGCACGATTTTCTCTTAAGTTTTGTGCTTTACGGCGTGCTAGCATACCACGAGCATGGCGTTGAATTCCAAGAACAGATTTTTGAATACGAATAAACCGGCGTCGATAAATAAAACGACGAACAACTGATTGAATAAGAATTATGTGTTTGCGGCGGGTATCAGCACGCAATTGTTCCAAGTAGGCGACTTGGCCGGCACGGAAAAATATCTGCGTATTACCGGTACGATATTTATCAGGATCGGCAATCCAATTTTTAATTATATTTGAACAAGTTGCTTTTACATTCCAATCTACAATTTGCACTTTTTTACATAGCAGTCTATAACGATCATAAAAATCTTCATATGTCCATCGAGATGGAAATCCAGCTGCTGATATTCGTACTGTTTCTAAAACACCACAAGCACGTAATTGTTGAACAATCTTTGGGGGTTCCCACTGGAATGCCAACTTATCATCATTAGGCTTAATACACCGCACATAATGTGGCGTCGTTGCATGAAGAGTAGTTATTAAAAGGCTTAAGCTGTCTCGAAATTGTGATCCTACAGTTTGCCGATGCTGTTTATTTATCGTTGGCTAAGAAAAAATTATAAATTATGATAGAATTTAAAAAAATAGATTATTAATAATTGAACAAAGCGTAGGGAAATGCAATCATGCAATTGGTTAGTTTGCTATACGTGGAATTGTGTTAGAAAAGACA
>OZ010738.1:123351852-123514352 GCA_963932295.1 Tipula lateralis | reverse complement strand
GAAAGATGCCGTTTTTATTTGGAAAATTTAATTTACTGCGTTTTAGTAGTTTATTTTTTCCGATTTTCTGAGTACTAAACAAAATAATCTATGGCTTAAAAGGCCGTAAACGGTCCTATACGCGTCTCAACTAAGACCTTGGTTCGTAACCAATACAAATTGGTGCACATTATTGGTGCACATTGTTAATTTTAGGTCAACGGCAAAAATCAAACTCAAAACCGACATGATGAGGAACTCTCGTAACCATCAAGCTACAACCGGCGATGATATACCGGGTGTTTCTTTTAAACTGACGATCAAATATCTCGAAAAATAGCCACTCTACTGAAAAAATGTCCAAATCAAAATTTAATCATACCGCGGGGGAAATACATTAGTGCAAAAAAACAGTCCCCCACCCCCGCTTTGTAGGTGGGGCGGGGGTAACTTTTAAACTAAGATAGGAAGTGATATTTTTTATTGCAGATACGTATTCTACGACTAAAAGTACGTATGATTTGAATGAAATATTTTGTTCGGTTCGTGATAGATGGCGTTGTAATCGACGAAATTCAATATTTTCAATTTCTTCTTAGAACGTCACGTTTTCATTGGAAATACTCGAAATTCAGTGAAATAAAATAATAAAAGGTGAATAAAATAATTTTAGCTTAAAATAAGTGTTCAAAATGATGACCTGCAACTTCAATGCACTTATTAATACGTATTTCAAATAATTGTACACAACTGAGAAGTGTGTTTGGTTGAATTTCAGCACACTCATTTCTGATTCGCTCAATCATGTTCTCACGTGTTGTTGGTTCTTGTTTGTTAATTTTGTCTTTGAGATAGCCCCACAAACATAAATGTGGCGCAGTAAGATCTGGTGATCTGGCAGGCCAATTTATCGGACCAGCTCTACCGATCCAGCGACAATTGAATTCACGATCAAGAATTTCACGTGCCACCACCGAATTGTGTGCAAGACAACCATCATGTTGAAACCACATGTTTCGTCTCACTTCTAAGCTCAAATTTTCAAGTAATATTGGCAGTTCATTTTCCAAAAAGTTTCGGTACATTTGACCATTCAAGTTGCCTTCAATTATGTGGGGGCCTATGAGTTTTAGGCCTATGAGCTTTAGGGGCCTATTAGCAGGCCTAATAATTTGTTTTGATGATGAATTTTATTTCAAACGTATTACAGAATCGAATGCGTGTGATCTAAGAAGAAGAAATTGAAAATATTGAATTTCGTCGATTACAACGCCATCTTCATGAACCGAACAAAATATTTCATTCAAATCAAACGTACTTTTAGTCGTAGAATACGTATCTGCAATACAAAATATGACTTCCTATCTTAGTCTAAAAGTTACCCCCGCCCCACCTACAAAGCGGGGGTGGGGGACTGTTTTTTTTGCACTTATGTATTTTCCCCGCGGTATGATTAAATTTTGATTATGGAAATTTTTTCCGTAGAGTGGCTATTTTTCGAGATATTTGATCGTCTCAGTTTAAAAGAAACACCCGGTATATTTTCCGAGTACTATAATAGTCTTTATTCTTATGTTTTAGCTAAAAAAAACTCAAATTTTAAAAACATGTCAAATGTTTACAATATCCAAACAATTTAATCAATTCATTCAGTGGATTTTTCGAACACGTTTTTTTTGTGAATAATAAATAAATTCAATAAATGAATATGTTTCTAGGTGCTAGGTTGTTTTTTTATTGCTAATTTGATTCAGAAAAGATTCATACTAGTATGTAATGGCTAGATCCGCGACTAACAGATGTTTTCGTTTAAATTTACCTTATTGTTTTGCAAATTTATGTTTAACATTTTTATTAATGAAAGCATTAGTTGCAAAAATTGAATAGCCTTAACTTACATGTATTTAGAAGCAGCATATGATTAAATCGTGTCTCTCCAAAAAAGATGGTCATACATTTTCTTTACTAGAGAATAAATATTAAAATTATAATAATAGATCATCGTATCTACATCCTTTTGTGACAGCCAGGGCGCTCTTAAGGCGATTGGTTCCAATTCATTTTCATCGAAACTTGTTTTGGATACGATGAATGCCTCAGATGACTACCCAATCACATGAGCATCAAGGAAAATGTATTGACTAATAAATTGGCCCGTTTGGAGACGGCTTCCACTTTTGTGGGGCCTGAACTCGATTTAGGAATTACGTCATTTCATAAAAGAGATATCCTGCACCAGAAGAGATGGGATAACCATATCTCTGTCGTCTATCCAAAATCTTTGGATTAATAAATTAGTAAGGAACCTTCATAAATTATGATAGACGCACTTTGACGTTCTTTCTAGGCATTCTCACGGGGCATTGCTCTTTGAATAATAATAATACATTCCAAATTAAGATATATATATATATATATATATATATATATATATATATATGTATATATATATATATGATATATATATATATATATATATATATATATATATATATATATGATATATATATATATATATATATATATGATATATATATATATATATATATATATATATATATATATATATATATATATATATATATATATATATATATATATATATATATATATATATATATATATATATATATATATGATATATATATATATATATATATATATATATATATATATATATATATATATATATATAGGGTGAGTTTCCTAATAAATGCAGGGCTTTTATCTCGAGAACTAATGAAATTTATTAAGAGTCAAGGGGGACGTCTAGTGGTGATCTTCAATGACCTTGAAACTCATTAGTTTTGGAGATATAGGCTAAAGTTAGGTTTTTTTAAATTAGAACCTATACTTCTGAGTGTTTGTTTTTATTAAGCAATTAAAAGTAAACACGTTTAGCTCACACATTATTTTTGTAAAGTGTATGATTTCAGAGATATGAGCAAAAATTGATATATATATATATATATATATATATATATATATATATATATATATATATATATATATATATATATATATATCAATTTTTGCTCATATCTCTGAAATCATACACTTTACAAAAATAATGTGTGAGCTAAACGTGTTTACTTTTAATTGCTTAATAAAAACAAACACTCAGAAGTATAGGTTCTAATTTAAAAAAACCTAACTTTAGCCTATATCTCCAAAACTAATGAGTTTCAAGGTCATTGAAGATCACCACTAGACGTCCCCCTTGACTCTTAATAAATTTCATTAGTTCTCGAGATAAAAGCCCTGCATTTATTAGGAAACTCACCCTATATATATATATATATATATATATATATATATATATATATATATATATATATATATATATATATATATATATATATATATATATATATATATATATATATATATATATATATATATATCATATATATATATATATATATATATATATATATATATATATATATATATATATATATATATATATATATATATCATATATATATATATATATATATCATATATATATATATATATATATATATATATATATATATCATATATATATATATATCATATATATATATATATATGTATATATCTTAATTTGGAATGTATTATTATTATTCAAAGAGCAATGCCCCGTGAGAATGCCTAGAAAGAACGTCAAAGTGCGTCTATCATAATTTATGAAGGTTCCTTACTAATTTATTAATCCAAAGATTTTGGATAGACGACAGAGATATGGTTATCCCATCTCTTCTGGTGCAGGATATCTCTTTTATGAAATGACGTAATTCCTAAATCGAGTTCAGGCCCCACAAAAGTGGAAGCCGTCTCCAAACGGGCCAATTTATTAGTCAATACATTTTCCTTGATGCTCATGTGATTGGGTAGTCATCTGAGGCATTCATCGTATCCAAAACAAGTTTCGATGAAAATGAATTGGAACCAATCGCCTTAAGAGCGCCCTGGCTGTCACAAAAGGATGTAGATACGATGATCTATTATTATAATTTTAATATTTATTCTCTAGTAAAGAAAATGTATGACCATCTTTTTTGGAGAGACACGATTTAATCATATGCTGCTTCTAAATACATGTAAGTTAAGGCTATTCAATTTTTGCAACTAATGCTTTCATTAATAAAAATGTTAAACATAAATTTGCAAAACAATAAGGTAAATTTAAACGAAAACATCTGTTAGTCGCGGATCTAGCCATTACATACTAGTATGAATCTTTTCTGAATCAAATTAGCAATAAAAAAACAACCTAGCACCTAGAAACATATTCATTTATTGAATTTATTTATTATTCACAAAAAAAACGTGTTCGAAAAATCCACTGAATGAATTGATTAAATTGTTTGGATATTGTAAACATTTGACATGTTTTTAAAATTTGAGTTTTTTTTAGCTAAAACATAAGAATAAAGACTATTATAGTACTCGGAAAATATACCGGGTGTTTCTTTTAAACTGAGACGATCAAATATCTCGAAAAATAGCCACTCTACGGAAAAAATTTCCATAATCAAAATTTAATCATACCGCGGGGAAAATACATAAGTGCAAAAAAAACAGTCCCCCACCCCCGCTTTGTAGGTGGGGCGGGGGTAACTTTTAGACTAAGATAGGAAGTCATATTTTGTATTGCAGATACGTATTCTACGACTAAAAGTACGTTTGATTTGAATGAAATATTTTGTTCGGTTCATGAAGATGGCGTTGTAATCGACGAAATTCAATATTTTCAATTTCTTCTTCTTAGATCACACGCATTCGATTCTGTAATACGTTTGAAATAAAATTCATCATCAAAACAAATTATTAGGCCTGCTAATAGGCCCCTAAAGCTCATAGGCCTAAAACTCATAGGCCCCCACATAATTGAAGGCAACTTGAATGGTCAAATGTACCGAAACTTTTTGGAAAATGAACTGCCAATATTACTTGAAAATTTGAGCTTAGAAGTGAGACGAAACATGTGGTTTCAACATGATGGTTGTCTTGCACACAATTCGGTGGTGGCACGTGAAATTCTTGATCGTGAATTCAATTGTCGCTGGATCGGTAGAGCTGGTCCGATAAATTGGCCTGCCAGATCACCAGATCTTACTGCGCCACATTTATGTTTGTGGGGCTATCTCAAAGACAAAATTAACAAACAAGAACCAACAACACGTGAGAACATGATTGAGCGAATCAGAAATGAGTGTGCTGAAATTCAACCAAACACACTTCTCAGTTGTGTACAATTATTTGAAATACGTATTAATAAGTGCATTGAAGTTGCAGGTCATCATTTTGAACACTTATTTTAAGCTAAAATTATTTTATTCACCTTTTATTATTTTATTTCACTGAATTTCGAGTATTTCCAATGAAAACGTGACGTTCTAAGAAGAAATTGAAAATATTGAATTTCGTCGATTACAACGCCATCTATCACGAACCGAACAAAATATTTCATTCAAATCATACGTACTTTTAGTCGTAGAATACGTATCTGCAATAAAAAATATCACTTCCTATCTTAGTTTAAAAGTTACCCCCGCCCCACCTACAAAGCGGGGGTGGGGGACTGTTTTTTTGCACTAATGTATTTCCCCCGCGGTATGATTAAATTTTGATTTGGACATTTTTTCAGTAGAGTGGCTATTTTTCGAGATATTTGATCGTCAGTTTAAAAGAAACACCCGGTATATCATCGCCGGTTGTAGCTTGATGGTTACGAGAGTTCCTCATCATGTCGGTTTTGAGTTTGATTTTTGCCGTTGACCTAAAATTAACAATGTGCACCAATAATGTGCACCAATTTGTATTGGTTACGAACCAAGGTCTTAGTTGAGACGCGTATAGGACCGTTTACGGCCTTTTAAGCCATAGATTATTTTGTTTAGTACTCAGAAAATCGGAAAAAATAAACTACTAAAACGCAGTAAATTAAATTTTCCAAATAAAAACGGCATCTTTCACCGTCTCATGAGAATTGTATTAAAAATATTTACCGAACATTATTGATTTGGCTGGCAACAACATAAGATGAAATGATTAAAGCGAAGCTAATAGACTGTTGAAACTTGTTTTTCTTGCAGGCGATAATCCTATATATGATGTTCACCTATATTATTCGTTATTTTTTAGTACACAAGTTTTTAGCCTCATTTGTCTAAGCGTTTTCAAAAGATTTATTTTTTTGGAAATTAACTTCAAATTGTTAATACTTGCAGAAACTAACTTACTATTTTGATATAATATTTAAAGGTAAACAGAACATCCCTTTAAATAGAAATATGAGGCTTTGCAAACGAATTATCATTCAATTTAGAAATCAATTTTTCATTCGTAAAACATTTAAAACCACCGAACACTGACAAGTAATCTAGCAACGTATGAATGGTTTGGCCAACAAGATTTCAGGGGATTATATATTTCAGGGAAAATTCTAATGAAATGAAATTGTGTTATGGATTTTTTCTAGATTATTTGAATTAATTTAATGTTATACATACAACTGATTCGTTTATGATATTCTGTTGTATTTATTAAATTTTTAATTTGATTTAATTTAATGATATTATGTTTGTGGTTAAATTGATTTCCATTATTAACACTTTATGTGTACTTTCGTCACTGGCTTTAGTAAAAACAATATTTATTTTCGTATATTCTTCGTTATAGTGGCGATTTTTGTTAATTTGTTTTGTGAAGATCGATTTCGATATTTTATCTTTCTCAGTTCAATTCCGAATTAGTAAAAGTGAACTGAGGAAGATTAAATATCGAAATCGATCTTCACAAGACAAATAAACAAAAATCGCCACTATCAGGAAGAATATACGAAAATAAACATTGATATTATGGTGTATTTATTAAACTAATCGGCTTTATCTTTTGACATTAGAGTACTCGTGATAGTGAGATTAATATAAGATATGCTCACATATAATTTTAAAGCGAGTTATGTAAAAAAAAATATTATACATAAAATATTATAGTATTATATTATTAAAAATAAAATATTATAGTCTCGTAAGTTGTGGAAGCACTAGGTTGATATTGTTTATCACTTTTATTTTGGTGTAAGCATTTGTATTTTATCAAACAATCGTTTTGGACACTACTAGCCTTAAAATTAACGGTGCGATTAGTTGACATAATTCAAATGTGAGAACCATAATATAAGCATTAGTATAGTATTGCAGTACTACAAATTAAAAAATAAACGTTCACAATAAACGTCAAGGTTATCATCCTAACTTGTGAAAAACTTTTTTAAGATGACTATAATAACAAATATTACCATATTTCCGTGTACAGGATTTGAGTCTAGTTTAGAATTTGTTGAGTTAACTTAATAGTGATACTAACCCATATCATTTCCATAAACTTGACTTTAGTTGACAGATGCGTTGAGATATAACTGTTTCAAAAGACAAAAAACATCGAACCTTAACCCTAAATTCGTGACCATTAACCCCAAATTTAAGTTTGTCTCTTTACGTCAGAATCGGGGTAAAAACATCTATTATTTCACGTTAAATTTACTTTGAAATTCCACCAATAGTAACAGTGTATATTATTTAAAACATGTTAAAATATTACCTAAATACAACCTAACGTTACCTTTATGTTCAAAATGTAGTACATATATCTATTTTCTACCTTCGTAAAGTCCGTAATAAGACATGACTAAAACTAAAGAAAAACAATCGATTAAAACAATCGGAAATTTTAAGTCACCTAATTGGGCTTGTCTGCAATAAAGTTAAATTTTTGAATTATTTTCCGATTCTTGCATGCAAATGGCTTTTTTTATATATGTAGGTATTGTCTATTTGGAATTTTTTATTCTTTTTAATATTTTTATGTGTTATTAAATCTTAGTCTTAGATTGTAGCTCAACCTTTTAACTAGTAACTACCAAGTTATAAGTATTAGTAAATTAGGTTTGTGTATAATATAATTTACTAAAATTTTATATCTTAAAAACCTTTCAAAAGCAATCCTTTTGTGTCCCCGATTACATAAGCTCGGATTCATTGGTACTAGCAGTACATATACAAAGAAGAGTAATTGAAATAAACCGTATCATATAAACACTAAACTATGACCATAGCCAAAAAACATTTCATTCCCAAATTAATGGAAAAAAATATGATAATTACTAACCATACATTTAGCTAATTTACATCATGCATTTTTATAATTTAAATATTAGATTTCTACAATATTTTAAGTTACAAAATCAAATTGATAAGCGATAGCGTAATCTAATAATATATTACACATTTGATAAGCAGTTTATAGCATCATATTTAACTGATTAATTCTTCCAATATGTTTGAAACATAAGCCGATTAAATATTTTAAAAACAATAGAAAATCTTACAGTATAATACAGTATTGAATAAATGAAAAGATTCTCACGCAATTTATGTCATGAACCTATGTCTAAAGCTAAAAAAGATAGAACAGAGGACACTATAAAAGCCAATTAGGTTAGATGTCATGACATCAATTCAATGATATATACAAAATATCCGGTAGAACTATAAACTATCTAATCACCTTTCTAATCAAAATTTAAAATAACAAACGAAGAAAAATACCAAAAAAAACCCTTTCGGTCTCACTATTTTTCTAGTGATTTGTTCATTAATAACGATATTTAAACATAATACATACTATGTACACTATACAGTTATTTTGTGTTTTTATAGAGTAGCTCGCGCGCAATTTCACAAACTGCTTAACGATTTTTTATCGATTGTAATTAAATTTAATTTCTATTTACATTAAAAAGTTATAACATATTCCTTATCATACTACTTATATGCATACTGTAAGTGTTTGCGTAATTGTTTTTATTTTGATACGTTGAATTCGTTTTCGTCATTAACAAAATAAATTCGTGGTGCGGTAGTGAACCAATCAACCAATGAAAATGGAAACCAAAAATTTAGCCACATGGCAAATTCCAGTCGGTTCTCGACTGAACTTATTTTATAAAAACAATTGAATCCATAAAATTTAGTGCAAAAACCATTGCCTTTGTAACTATTTTATTTTCAAATAATTGTTTGTAACTAGAAAACATTCTTACCTTGACATACAATTCTGTAGAAGTCATTGTACTTCAACACTATATGAATGACACCAAAAAAAGTTATTTATGTTATCCTAAAATATTGCTATCACTGATTTTGTGTAACTAAAATCATTATCACTAATATTTGTTATGAATTTTTTCCGAAAAAATAACAAAAGAATTTTCTTATTGGAAATTTAAAGTATTTTTGTTGTCGATGTTACGACGAACGAATCGATATTGAAGAATTTTTGCATTTAGTTTTGTGCTCGTTCTGTTGGCCAAAAATGTACAATAAAACTTGACACTTTTAATGGAAGAGACGATAATTCTTTGTCAATCTTAAATGAATATTTTTACGAAATTAATTAAAATGTATGTGTTGTCATGTAAATTAATGAATTATAGCGTGAATATGATAACTGTATAGAAGCAATCAACTTCAAATTATTTGTATAAAATTCTTAATTTTGGTCGAAAATTAGATCTAAATAAATTTAAACGCCAAGTCCATGCGGATAATAGACAAACTAAATATAAACTTTTTCTATCTATTCCGCAGTTCAGCGTACAATAAAATAAAAATCTTGACATCGCAATTGTCAATATTACTGTTTTTAGTTAGTTTTGGTTTGGTTGGACACACTCCAAATAATTGAATTACAAATTTTATTAGTAATTCATCATATAATATTTAATAGATTTTATGATTTAGTATTTTATTTATTTAAATTTTATTGTAAGGTTAATAAATATGTTCTGTGTATCGTAGTTGGGTGTTAAAGAGATAAAACCGATAAAAATAAAATTGGTGACAGTACGTGAAAAAATATGTTTTGTGTTGTGCGAAAAAAACTTAAATGTAAAAGAAAATTTAGAATTTAATAAAACCAATAAGTTTAGTTAAAAAATAAATAGTGAATTATAGTTGTACATTGCCAGACGGATAGGATATTTCAGAAAACAATTTATATTCCATGAATAGGTAAGTTATATTGTTCAAGTATTCCGTTGATTTCACCCACAACAGATACAGATATGTTTGGCAATATTTGGATAAGCAACTTTAACTTTAGCAAGAACGAAATTGATTGCTTGTTTTGATTGTTTAAATAAAATTATTAAAAATCATTTAACGCTGATTAACTTTTTAATGTATCATTATATTAATTTTTTTTATCGGCCTCATCCCCCAACTCAACAAAAAATACGAACGAATATCTATTAATATTCAGTGTATATTTTATTCTTTTTAATGTTTAACATGTTCATACTTTACGTACACCGATTATGCTATTTATCATATATATTTATGACATTTATCATGTTAATAAATTGAAATTTGACTTGTTGGGAGGTAAGAACTTTTGATCGAAATCCATTCCAAAAATTTAATACAGGTAAACTTCGTTTAATGTTATATTCCAACATGAATCGAAACTGGTTATAAAGTATAGAGTACATTTTTTAATCGATCGCTAAGCTACCGGGTTCACTTAATTTAAAAACAGGTTTAATACTAAACATCAAAAATCAGGAAACATATCAGAAGAAGCTAAAAATTCCATTTGCACTAAGAAAAATGTGTGTCATTTTTAAGAACTAAAGTGGTAATTAAGATAACCACTTTAGTTCTTAAAAATGACACACATTAAAAAATTGGTGCCTCAACTAAAAGATCCGCTTAATGGAAGTTTACATTTTCCCATTAATTTTAGGTTTTACTTATTATTAGGTATGGGTAGGATTATGATTATTATGTATAAGTAGATTAGTTTTGAATTTAATCTATGTTCCGATTTGATATTACAACCCTATGTTAGCTTTAAGCTACCTCAATTGAAAGTTAGAGAGCATCACATTAGGTATTTCCTGATAATAGAGACGGTTCTTTCATCATTATATTTTCGGTGGTGTAAATGAACTCTAGGAGTAACTGTCATTGTGCTAAATTCAATATTCATCCCGTGTTCCATGCTGACTACATGCTGAAATTAACTCATGCACTGCACAGATGTCCTACGTCAATCGATCCTACAGTCGTACGTCATTAATGTGACTTAAACATGAAGTTAAAAGGAAATTATGATGGATTTAAAGTTCTTTGGTTCTTTAATAGATAGAATATAAGACAAAATATATATATATATATATTCAGTAGTATAGAATAAAAAATATTATTTCGTTAAAGGCCGATTTAAGACAGACTTTACAACATTTTTTGTTGGTTCAAAAAAGCTACGCACAATATAAAAAATGCCTATGAGATAGAAAGGGAAAAATTGTAAAATAAAAATGTCGTCGTGCTATAATTTTTTTCATTTAAATATATTTTTTGTGTGTTTTCAAGTAAAAATAAAAATGTATACTTCGAGATGGTTTGTTTGTTTGTTTTTTATCTCTACAATCTGTTTCGGGGTTCGAGGCACTTCCAACTCTTTCGCAGTTCGCTTATTTACGTCCTTACCTTACGCCATTACAGCCAAATCGAGGACGAACGGCTATAGGTCCGGTTTAGGTAGAACCATCTGCAAATTGCATAGCTCCATGACAGCATATAGTACTGACATGGAAGATCGGTTGGCCAATGAATTCTGCACTCCACAAGGGGGTCATAGATGTGTTCATTTACACCACCGATCGTAATCGTGTGGTGAAAAATCCCTTTTGCATCCTGCCCCTATCGGGATTTGAACCCAGTACCTCCCGCTCCAACAGCCGCAGCTGTAACCGCTGCGCCACCTGGGCGGTTCGAGATGGTTTTAAGGATTATAAATGAGTTATACATTTATTTCATGTAATTAAAACGTATATATATATATATATATATATATATATATATATATATTTTTTTTTTTTTTTTTTTCGGTTTTTACAGGCCATTATTGGCCCGTACCGAGTCAACAATCTGGCTCCAACAGTTTCGATCACGAGCCAGCTCTTCATACTGTTGCAAGCAACCTGAAGATGCCAGATCGCTCTCTACGCCGTGGAGCCATCGTCGCCGACAGCGACCTCTTCGCCTACCGAAAGGCGGTTCTCCCTTCAAAGATCGCTGTATCATTCGTTTCGGATCAGCACGCAGAACGTGACCGAGCCAGCGTATTCGCTGTCCTTTGATTTCATGCACGATATCAGGAATTTGCATTAAATTCCTGATCTCGTGATTGAAAAGAACTCGGTATGTGCCATCAACGTCGCGTTTTGGGCCATATATCACACGCATGATTCTTCTCTCGAATGTTAGAAGCCATCTTTCGTATTCATCCGTCAAGGTCCAACTCTCACATCCATACATGACAACGGGTCTGATCAACACTCTGTACAGCTTCAGCTTATCCGTATTTGCAAGATATTTTGATTTCAGCAGTGGACGTAGAGGATACAAAGCCCGATTGCCAGCGGCAAGCCGAACCTTGATATCCTCTCCCACACTATTATCGTGAGTAATGAGAGATCCAAGATACTTGAATCTCATCACTCCTTCAAACGTGTGGTTTCCACTACTGAAATCACTTGCGTCTTGGTCTCGAAAACCAGAGATCAGATATTTGGTTTTGGACTCATTGATTTTGAGACCAACGGAAGCTGAAAACTGTTCCAGTGGATCAAGTATCTCTTTCACTCCGTTGCCATTTAATCCAATCACACAGATATCATCTGCATACGCAAGAAGTTGATTGGATTGTTGGAATAAGATATTGTCCTGAGGTGTTGCACTTTTACGAAGGATGTATTCCAACATGAGATTAAAAAGTATCGGGGACAGCGCATCTCCTTGTCGAACACCGGAATTGATTGCAAAAATTCTCGATAGCCTGTTCTCAACTTTGACACAGCATTGTGACTGCGTTACTGTCATTTTACACAGATGTACATATTTTTGTGGTATTCCTAAATATTCAAGCGCATACCATAGCCTCTCTCGATTGATCGAGTCATAGGCTTGCTTGAAATCTAGGAACACCTGGTGTACATCGCGAGATGTTTCGTAGTACTTGGAAAGAATCATCCGTAGCGAAAAAACTTGATCAGTGACTGACCGATTTGGACGAAATCCTCCTTGGTAGTCACCGACAATTTCCTCCGCCAGAGGAGTAATTCTTCCCAAGATGATGTAAGACAGTAACTTATATGCTGTGCAAAGGAGAGCTATACCGCGATAATTCTCGCATTTCATGCGATCACCCTTTTTGAAAATTGGGCATAACGCGGCCACTTTCCATTCGTCAGGCATAACTTCATTTCGCCATACCAATCGAATAAGGTCGAAAAGACAGTTCCACAAAGTTAGCCCTCCGAATATCAAGAGCTCTGAATTAATGCAATCAACCCCTGGTGAACGATTTTTCTTTAATCTCTGCATGGCCATTGTGAATTCCTCATAGGATGGATCCTCAATGAACATCTCCGCGGTCTGTATTTGAGGGTATTCAAATACAGCTTGTGATACATGTGGAACATTAAGTAGATCAGAAAAATGTTCACGCCATGTATCGAGTACCGCATCGACGTTAACACAGAGGTTTCCATCCTGGTCCCGAATGGCAGTTGACCGAGATCTTAAGGTATGGTGCAATTCGGTGATTCCTTTAAAGAAACCACGCGAATTGTGCTCATTGCTGAGTTGTTGTACTCTTAAGACCTTGGCCTTCCACCATTCGCGCTTCTTCTGTCTACAAATGCGTTTAGCTGTCCTCCTAGCAAGAACTGCCTTGTTTTTCCTTGCAAGTGTAAACCGAGTCTGCGCTTCATTGTGGGCTATATTGCGTTGCTCAACAGCAAGACGACACTCCTCATCAAACCAATCATTTTTGGGCTTAGTTTTCACTATACCGAGAGTGTGCTGGGCGGCATCGACAACCGAGGTTTTCAATACTTCCCAGACACTGTTCACATCATCAGATTGGTAATTGGATCGAAAGATGCTATTGCTGACAAGATCTTGGTATTTTCGTTGCGTTTCTTCATTTATCAGACCTTCACAGGAGAATCGCGTTGTATATTCTCCTGTCCTCCTTGACTTGTACGAAAATTTCCATCGCAGCTTTGCAGCAACCATAAAATGGTCACTGCCTACGAATTTTGTTGACGACCGATACGATCTCACGTCTTGAACAACCCGAGCTCGGTCTTTGGAAATCAACACATGGTCAATTTGGCTTCGGGATGTTTTACGTGGATGTGTCCAGGTTTCCAAATGGATGTTTTTATGGGGAAAGAATGTACTTGCCACTTTGAGATCATGAGCGATCGCAAAGTACATCATTCTTTCCCCATTTTCGGTCGCAGTTTCGTGTCGGGAGTACGGACCTATGTTATTACATAAGTCGGTCTGATTTCTGCCAGCTCTAGCATTACAATCTGATATCGTGCTCAGGTATAGAGCCCATCAGATTATCCAAATTATTGTAAAATGAGTCTTTATCTTGGGGTTGGCTTACCTCAGTGGGCGCATGTACACAAACAATTGACAGGTTTGCTAATTTCATGTGCAAGCGAAGCTTACACATTCGATTATCGACTGCCTGGAAGTCCAAAACAGCCTTTTTTACCTGCGGCCCAATGAGAAAGCCAACTCCAAGATTTCCGAGGTCATCTCCACTGTGTAGCAACGTATAGCCTTGGGACACATGGACTCCACTTTTAGGCCATCGAGTTTCTTGGAGCGCTACGAGTTCCAGCCGATACTCTTTCATGCATGTGATGAGGCCGTCCAACGCGCCAGGTTTTCTTAGTGACTGCACGTTCCACGTGCTGATCCTCATTCTCGTATCCGGGTACTTAAGCGGGGGGTCATTGTTATTTAGGCGGTATCTGATTTTTTTAGTTTTGTTGACATTTTTAACTGTAATTGGTTTTTACGGATGCGGGTCGTCAGCCCAGCGATCCAACCAGATTTAGTCGCCTCCTACGACAAGCTCTGGATACTGTGGTGGTATTCTATGGATCTCATGTTTCGTTCGAAATATTTACGAAACATGTTTGCCCCCAACCACAGGGCTCTGTATATATATATATATATATGTATATATATATATATATATATATATATATATATATATATATATATATATATATATATATATATATATATATATATATATATATATATATATATATATGTTACGAAATGTCGACAGTTGACAATCTAAAATCGTGACGGTAAATCATAAACTAATTTATCTATAAAGCTATAATGTGTATCGATGTGTTATTAGCATCTATTGGATTTGAACGAAAGTGGGTGTTTCCTGGTTAAAGTTGGTAACAATCCAACAAGAGCATATTGGTAACAAAACAATTTAGGATTGGAACTTATAGCCGGAGTTAAGATACATCCATTCAAGATGCCATGGGATTGTTTAGTTTCGATAATCTAACTTTAGATACAAGGAGAAGTAATAAATACAGCAATGCGTGAGTTTCAGTTTCATTAATCAGGTATAGCACTACCACAATTATTTAAAAAACCGGCTAATTAACACAAACTTCAAAAGATTTTATTCAATTCGATATTATTTGCAATGTAATAAAAATTCGTGAAATGATCATTTTTATCCTAAAGCATTTTTAATAAATCACGTTATTTCACGACATAAACTCTTGTTGACCATGACCACTTCCAAGTTACTATACCATTCCGTCTTTCTTTTTAGTTTCCTCTTATCATGTCTTGCGCTTCTTACGGCCGAAGCCAGATCATTGAGGACCTTACCTATTAGTTGTTATTTAAAGTTCTTTCTTTGATCCGTGTGTAGCTCTTATGATCCTCTAATCCTCTAGTTTTTAAAATTTAAAATAAATTAAATTTAATTATGTATAAAAAACACTGTGGTTTATTATTTTTCTACTATAAACAAAAAACATCTAGCAAAAAATAATTTGAATTTTTTTCGTTTTGTACTATAAAAATATAAAACTCGCCATTTTTGTAGTGGATTTTTTTATTGTTACTATAAAATATACTCGACCCGACTATATTTTATAGTATGTTTTACGTTTTTGCTCAAACAATAGCTCAAAAAAAAAAATAAAAAAACCCAACAAAATAATGTTTGTTTATATTTCTGTTCTTCTTTTTCAAATAAAAATCGCAATGTACTAATCGTTTCTTTTTCCAAACATTTTTTGTTGCCAACATTGTTGTAAAGTCTAATGTGATATTCTTTGCAAAATGAGAGAAAAGAGCACTTTTTTTTATCAAAGAATACGAAAAAAAAATTTCTCTTTTTGTCGATGTATTGGTGAAAATAAAATACAAATTAATATGCTACACAATTTACACAAACATAAATTTCATAGTATAGTCTTTTAAAACATATAGATTTATTTTATTATAATCCTTTATTATTATTGTTATTAACTTTTTATTTAATTTTGATAATTTCACACATTTACGACAAAATATAGTTCACAAATGAAATTAACAATGGCGTTTTGTTTTTGTTTATATTGTTTTGGCATTTAAAAATTTATATGTGTGGGTAAATCTGTGAAAAAATCTCGATTTTTCAAAAGTGCTCGAGATCAAAAAAAAAGTGCTCGAGATCAAAAAAAAAGTGCTCGAGATCAAAAAAAAAGTGCTCGAGATCATTTCCAAAGAATGTGTAATGTCAAAAACGCACGTGTTTCGAGCAAAAAGAGCCCTTTTTCTGCTGTCAAATCACTTTTTTTTTACCAAAGAATATCGCATAAATCGGCCTTAAGTTGACAAATATTTACCTATTTCTAAAGGCAGAACCATCCATGAAATAAAATAAAATATGAAAATATCAAATTTTAACGAAAATTATTATTATTTTTTTTTGACAAATCAGCCATGAAAACTTAAAACAAAAGAATATTGTACGAATGCAAAACTAGAAAAACAGCTGTGTTTTTGTTATTTTCTATTTTCCTTATTTTTTCCGCGAATTTTATCTCACAATTATTATTTTTTAAGTGACAGATAAATTTAACGAATTTTTATTTTTTTATGTTGGGCAGTGTAAAAGTTAGCGAATCATATTTATCGCAGTTTTATTTTTTTTATATTATTGTTTTACGATTCCATCAATAGGGTTTCCAAAAAAAATGTACTTATCGAAACATTGGTTAAAAATGGGGATTTCTGATATACAGTACTGTGCAAAAAAAGCCGGACAGTTCGAATTCCTTTAAAAACGTTAAATATTGCCTAGTGTTTTTACTTTTTTTTAGATTCCAGTTTTAAGATTGCATTTGGTAATTCACCCGAACTCTGAAAGTATAAGTTGTTAAAGTTATGTTTATGGAGAAAGAGCTTTTAGTACAAAAAAGCGAATAAAGTACTTAAAATGTATAAACTAAACGACCAAGAAAAAAGTGTTGTTATCGCGTTATGGAAGGAAGAACTGTCCGTGCGTGAAATTGGTGATATGATAGGACGTGGGAAATCATAAATTGCCGATCTTATAAAGAAATATAGGACTACGAGGAACACAGAGCGATCTAAAGAGTCTGGCAGACCGCGAAAAACCACAACAGTGCAAGATAAATATCTGGTTCTTCGTTTCAAGCAGAACCGATTTAAAACTTCACCGAAATTGCAAGCCGATCTTGCTACAGCAACAGGTATTGAGATTAAACTGTCAGTTCAACTGCTTGGAAAAGGTTTCTGAACGCAAATCTTAAGGCACGCTGCTCGCTGCAGAAACGTTTTCTAAAGATATCTTCCAAAATTTGTCGGCTTCAGCTGGCCAGATAGCATTCTAACTAGACCAGAGAGTTGTGGAATAACGTGGTGTTCTCTGACGAAAGCAAATTTAAACTGCATGTGGGAGATGGATGGCTAATTGTGCGTAGAAAACCCGGTGAACGCCTCAGCGATATCTGCATTCAACAAGTGCCTAATAAAAAAGGCGGTAATGGTTTGAGGGTGTTGTAGTAATGCTATGGTGTTGGTCACTTGGCCTTTGTCGAAGCAGGGGTAACCGGTAATGTGTACCTGAACATTCGGGAAAGGCGTTGGAAAGCATCAGTTTTGGAGCTATTTAGTGAAACTGAGAGCTTCATCTTTCAACAAGACACCGCGCCAGCCGACAGATCAAAACAAATGACTGTACTTTTTTTTCTTTATTTAAAACTTCTGTATAACTTTCACGTAAAAAATAATAAACAACTTTGGTACATAACATTTTATTTCTATTTGAAGGTGAAAAAGTACTTGGTTAGTAATTCCATCTACACAATAAAATGACCCCCTTATAGCCCAGATATGAACGCAATTAAAAAAATTTGGGCTATTATGTACCATTAAGTCCGTCAAAATAATCCAGAAACCATCCAGCAACTGAATCACCAAATCCAAATTGCGTGGGATGATATTAGCAATGATGTGATTCAAAATTTGATTCACTTCATGAGCAACAGGTGTGCAGCGGTAATTAAGAAAAAATGGCGGTCATACCAAATTTTAATTTTTTAGTTTAGTGAATAATTTATACATTTTATATTTTGAAATATGCCTTATTACGAAATTAATATATTTTTTAAAAATTTTTTAAAATTAATTCGTTTCGAAAAAAATGACAATTTTTCTCTATTTTCGCAAATTCGCATAAATTATTTTACTGGGATCATGAAATTTAAACCCAAATAACATTTTGAGTAAATAATGAGTTAAATAATAAGAAAAAAAAATGCTACTTGGTGTTAAAAAAATTGCGTTTCTGAAAAAAATTGGTTTAATTAAAAAATGTTAGCCATGTTAGAAAAACCACAACAGTGCAAGATAAATATCTGGTTCTTCGTTTCAAGCAGAACCGATTTAAAACTTCACCGAAATTGCAAGCCGATCTTGCTACAGCAACAGGTATTGAGATTAAACTGTCAGTTCAACTGCTTGGAGAAGGTTTCTGAACGCAAATCTTAAGGCGGCGTCGCTCGCTGCAGAAATGTTTTCTAAAGATATCTTCCAAAATTTGTCGGCTTCAACTGGCCAGATAGCATTCTAACTAGACCAGGGAGTTGTGGAATAACGTGGTGTTCTCTGACGAAAGCAAATTTAAACTGCATGTGGGAGATGGATGGCTAATTGTGCGTAGAAAACCAGGTGAACGCCTCAGCGATATCTGCATTCAACAAGTGCCTAATAAAAAAGGCGGTAATGGTTTGAGGGTGTTGTAGTAATGCTATGGTGTTGGTCACTTGGCCTTTGTCGAAGCAGGGGTAACCGGTAATGTGTACCTGAACATTCGGGAAAGGCGTTGGAAAGCATCAGTTTTGGAGATATTTAGTGAAACTGAGAGCTTCATCTTTCAACAAGACACCGCGCCAGCCGACAGATCAAAACAAATGACTGTACTTTTTTTTCTTTATTTAAAACTTCTGTATAACTTTCACGTAAAAAATAATAAACAACTTTGGTACATAACATTTTATTTCTATTTGAAGGTGAAAAAGTACTTGGTTAGTAATTCCATCTACACAATAAAATGACCCCCTTATAGCCCAGATATGAACGCAATTGAAAAAATTTGGGCTATTATGTAGCATTAAGTCCGTCAAAATAATCCAGAAACCATCCAGCAACTGAATCACCAAATCCAAATTGCGTGGGATGATATTAGCAATGATGTGATTCATGGCACCTGATGCTTCAATGATTTTTGTATGTTCGACCAGAGATTTTATTATATTAGAGATGTACAAAGCCTATGTAAATTTTTCTACTATGGCATTGTTGTTGTAAAATTATTGTAACCCTGGTAATGTATTGGTGTAAATTTTTATACTGCGAATAGTATACAAAAGAAACACACATACATTTTTAATTTCTATTTACCCTTTCCACGCAATATTTCGTTGCATCAAAAAAATATATTTTTAGTTGAACGATAACATTCGCATGAGTCGTTTGGTATGCGTATGGATGAGTTATGCAAACAGTGCAATAACATTCGTTTGATTTCAGCACAAAATAATCTATTTTATTTAAATTTTAGTTTCAAATAGCAAAAATATTTATAAATAAGAATAACAATTTATGTTATCAATTTTCTTAAACACATACATATGATTTAGCTAACATATACATAACCATTTTAAAAATCCAGTACGTCCTGACAGATAATAACATGAGTCAAAAAAGCATATACTGGCACAGATACATATATAAGGTTGATGATATATTATTATTATTCAATAGTTCAATAAGACAACTTCATAGTCAACAACAATAAACACGGACACATCAAATTTCTTTTAGAGGCAGAAGCCGATTAATTTCCTATTGACTAAACAATAACAAATACAAATATAAATATACATCTAGAGTACATCGAAAATCAATCCAAACAGAGCACACCATACACATAATCCTCCCAACTACCCAGCACGAATGGCTGCGTTTAACTTCTTAAATAACAGATAGTACAATGCCAATGAACAATCAAGAGTACACGGAAGAATTGAATACATTTAAACACATGAATATGCAAAATGGCTTCTAGAAAGACATGTAGAAAGAATCTTTGACGGAAGAAGCTTTGACATCAGATTCATGGAACACATATAAGTGATTAGAAAAATTAAAATTCACTCAAAATACGCACATTAAACTACGAGAGAACTCAGGTGTTACATAGAATATGAAAAGAGCCGCTAATAAACAGATTAGAATAATTGGAGATCTACAAAGAACGGCATAACGAAAGGCGGTTCTCTCTTTAAAGATCGCTGCATCATTCGTTTCGGATCAACACGCAGAAAAAAGTCAAGGTCCAACTCTCACATCCATACATGACAACGGTTCTGATCAACACTCTGTACAGTTTCAGCTTATCCGTATTTGCAAGATATTTTGATTTCAGCAGTGGACGTAGAGGATACAAAGCCCGATTGCCAGCGGTAAGCCAAACCTTGATATCCATTCCCACATTATTATCGTGAGTAATGAGAGATCCAAGATACTTGAATCTCATTACTCCTTCAAGCATGTGGTTTCCACTACTGAAATCACTTGCGTCTTGGTCTCGAAAACCAGAGATCATATATTTTGTTTTGGACTCGTTGATTTTGAGACCAACGGAAGCTGAAAACTGTTCCAGTGGATCAAGTATCTCTTTCACTCCGTTGCCATTTAATCCAATCACACAGATATCATCTGCATATGCAAGAAGTTGATTGGATTGTCGGAATGAGATTATGCCTTGAGGTGTTTCACTTTTAGGAAGGATGTATTCCAACATGAGATTAAAAAGTATCGGGGACAGCGCATCTTCTTGTCGAACACCAGAAGTAATTACAAAAATTCTCGATAGCCTGTTCTCAACTTTGACACAGCATTGTGACTGCGTCACTGTCATTTTACACAGATGTACATATTTTTTCGGTATTCCTAAATATTCAAGCGCATACCATAGCCTCTCTCGATTGATCGAGTCATAGGCTTGCTTGAACTCTAGGAACACCTGGTGTACATCGCGAGATGTTTCGTAGTACTTGGAAAGAATCAGCCGTAGCGTCAAAACTTGATCAGTGACTGACCGATTTGGACGGAATCCTCTTTGGTAGTCACCGACAATTTCCTTCGCCAGAGGAGTAATTCTTCCCAAGATTATGTAAGATAGTAATTTGTATTCTGTGCAAAGGAGAGCTATACCGCGATAATTCTCGCACTTCAAGCGATCACCCTTCTTGAATATTGGGCATAACGCGGCCACTTTCTATTCTTCAGGCATAACTTCATTTCACCATACCAATCGAATAAGGTCGAAAAGACAGTTCCACAAAGTTAGCTTTCGAATATCAATAGCTCTGAATTAATGCAATCAACCTCTGGTGAACGATTTTTCTTTAATTTCTGCATGGCCATTGTGAATTCCTCATAGGATGGATCCTCAATGAACATCTCCGCGGTCTGGTCTCGAATGGCAGTTGACCGAGATCTTAAGGTATGGTGCAATTCGGTGATTCCTTTAAAGAAACCACGCGAATTGTGCTCATTGCTGAGTTGTTGTACTCTTAAGACCTTAGCCTTCCACCATTCGCGCTTCTTCTGTCTACAAATGCGTTTAGCTGTCCTCCTAGCAAGAACTGCCTTGTTTTTTCTTGCAATTGTAAACCGAGTCTGCGCGTCATTGTGGGGTATATTGCGTTGCTCAACAGCAAGACGACACTCCTCATCAAACCAATCAGTTTTGGTCTTAGTTTTCACTATACCGAGAGTGTGCTGGGCCGCATCGACAACCGAGGTTTTCAATACTACAATACTATATAAAGCTTAAACTTTTTATTAAATTATTGTTATTTTTCATCACTCAGAAATTTAGGATTTCATTTGAGTTTATTATTTCTGCCTATAATGGCATTTTTTGACAAAGAAAATCACAAGGTTAGTATAGCATCCCATGCGCTGTTGTTAATTGAAAAGCCACTCGACGCAGCCATCCTTATAGAAAGTTTTATGGTTTCCCGGAAGAAAATTCACCATTTTATCAAATTTGGGTTGACAAATGCTCATGGTCACATGAAAGTTTACAAAAAAAGTTAATTATTTGTGAAAAGCAGATGAGATTGATAAAGGAATAAGAAAATTAAAAAAAATGCCATCCCAAAATTATATTGAGGTGGCTCCGAGAAGATATTGACGAATGAGAGTATAGTTGTTAATTCAATGGCCGGGAACTCATCTGCGGATTTAAGTCTACCTGAAAATTCATCAAAATATGAAAATCTGCAAACATATGGATTTAAAGACAATGATACATTGCCCGAAATGAGTATTTTCGACTTTGAAAAAATATAATCACCTAGATATCATTCAAATACATCTTGTAGTGTCGAAATACATTGCACTAATTGTATAAAGTATATTAAAATTAGTGAATTATACAAAAAAAATATTTATCATTCAATAAACAATACGATATATTTAAAACCAAATACATGAAAAATCGAAAAACTTTAATTTATGTACAATTTCAGAATAAAAGAAAATTAAATCTTAAAAAAAAAACAATTACAACATACGAGGAATAAGATTGATGAATCAAATTTAAGTTTGGCTGCAAAAGATTTTGCAAAGATGATTTTATGTCGAAATTCAAAAACCTCTACATAGATATCTTCAAGAACATTGTGATAGCCCAAAACGTATATTTTATATCTCCAGCATGTTATAGATTACTTCGAGATAATTTACAATTAAATTTACCATCTAAGAGTTCCATCATAAATTGGATACCAATTAAAAACCCTTGCACCGGGTTTAAATGAAAATCATGTCGAAAATTTATAAAAAAAACTGCGAATTTATCAATTAAAATCGTTACGCTGTTTTGATGTTCGATGAATTGAACATTAAACGAGATTTGGAATATGATATCAAAAATGATCTTATTCAGGGATACACAGATGACGGAACTGAAAGAAAACCTGAGATGGCAAAATATGTGTTGGTGTTTATGGTCCGTTGATTATTTTCTAAATACAAATATGTTTTATCATATTATACTTCGGCCAAAGGAATATCTGGTGAATATTTGATAAAATTAATTAATGAAAACATTAAGCTGTTAGACCATATTGGATTTGTTGTGCAAGCTACAGTATGTGATAAGAATCTAACAATAGAAAGACTTACAAATTGTTAGGCATACTGACGAAATCCCATTTTTTAAAATGAGTGATGCAGACATACAGATTTATTCTATTTTTGATGTTTCACATGTAATGAAATCATTCAGAAATAATTTAATGCAAGCAAATATTGATACGCCTGATGGAGTAGTTAGCTGGGGAGTATTAAAAGAACTATACGAAACAGAAAAAAAGTTCTACAAAACTGTGCCCTAAGATTACTTATCGCCATTTATATCCAAATACGTTTGAAAAATGAAAAATTGGCAACTCAAATTTTCAGTCGCACTGTAGCTGCAATAAGAACACTGTATGAACTTGATAAATTTTCAATCGAAAATAAAAAATATGCTCTGACAACAGCCAACTTTTGTGAAAAATTAGATAAATTGTTTGATAATTTAAATAGCAGAAATTTGTATGCAAACAAAATTAACCAATGTGCTTTGAAATATAATAATCATGTAGTTGAAAATTTGAATACTATGAAATTATACATAGGAAGTTTAAAATGTCAGCAAAAAGTACCATTTCTGTTTCAAAGGATTAATTACAACTATAAATGCAATTCTTCAGTTATCTAATGATTTATTTAAAGACAACTGTAATAGATTAATTATAACTTCAAGATTTATGTTATCTTGATCCGCTTGAAAATATGTTTTCAGTTATTCAAGAAAAAGGAGGACATTGTAAAAATTCATCGGTTTTGGAGTTCAGCAGTACGCTAGCCCAGATAATGTAAGTTTGTTAAAGTTTCTTAAGATTGTTAAAAAACACATATCTTTCAAATTTTGAAAATGATGACGAAGAAGATATATCTAGTATCAACGAATTGGAGAATAATGAAGCATACACAACATTGATGTAGATGTAGATGCACGTAACACATCCCAAAGTTAAATTGATTTTAAAAGTGCCCGTTGATTTCAAAAGACTTAGGGTTTCCAAGATGTAAGATAATATTATTTCACAACCAAATCTCAATGATCGTCAACCAGTTTACTCGTCACAAATTGGCTTAATTGTTAAAAGTTCATAAACATATGTATTCAAACCTTACCTAATTCCTTAATAGTAATTAATGATTATTCAAAATAAAAAATTTTTCTTAAAAAAATATAATCAAATTAACGCTACAAACATATTTTAAAATCATTTAAAATCCAAACGAAAAAAAGGTCCAAAAAAAATGTTTAGAGAAAAATTAAAAATAATAAAACGTTTGCTGTCGCTTGCCCTTTAAATGTGTCGTTGTTATTCGTATATCATCGATAATAATTTGTCTCGTTTGTTTTGTTTTTTCATCTTCGTGCTAATCATATATTTTTTATTTTTCATTCATATAAACACAAATGAGAAATGCAAATGTATTGTTTTCTCGTATATGTACATTCAAAAATTTAAACTAATACACTTCCAGGGTTGCAATGCGAGTTTACAACAACAAATGATTTGACTAAAAATTTTATATGGCTTTGTACATCTCTAATATAATAAGATCTCTGGTTCGACACATTTATCGCCTTATTGTAATCGAATTTAACGAAACTCAACGAAAGTTCATAAAAAATCATTAGTGGATAATCAAAGCCGACTGTCGTGTGAACACACACACTACAGTCGGCTTTGATATTAGCAATGATGTGATTCAAAATTTGATTCACTTCATGAGCAGCAGGTGTGCAGCGGTAATTAAGAAAAAATGGCGGTCATACCAAATTTTAATTTTTAGTTTAGTGAATAATTTATACATTTTATATTTTGAAATATGCCTTATTACGAAATTAATATATTTTTTAAAAATTTTTTAAAATTAATTCGTTTCGTAAAAAATGACAATTTTTCTCTATTTTCGCAAATTCGCATAAATTATTTTACTGGGATCATGAAATTTAAACCCAAATAACATTTTGAGTAAATAATGAGTTAAATAATAAGAAAAAAAATACTACTTGGTGTTAAAAAAATTGCGTTTCTGAAAAAAATTGGTTTAATTAAAAAATGTTAGCCATGTTAGAAAAACCACAACAGTGCAAGATAAATATCTGGTTCTTCGTTTCAAGCAGAACCGATTTAAAACTTCACCGAAATTGCAAGCCGATCTTGCTACAGCAACAGGTATTGAGATTAAACTGTCAGTTCAAAGAAGGTTTCTGAACGCAAATCTTAAGGCACGCCGCTCGCTGCAGAAACGTTTTCTAAAGATATCAAAATTTGTCGGCTTCAGCTGGCCAGATAGCATTCTAACTAGACCAGGGAGTTGTGGAATAACGTGGTGTTCTCTGACGAAAGCAAATTTAAACTGCATGTGGGAGATGGATGGCTAATTGTGCGTAGAAAACCAGGTGAACGCCTCAGCGATATCTGCATTCAACAAGTGCCTAATAAAAAAGGCGGTAATGGTTTGAGGGTGTTGTAGTAATGCTATGGTGTTGGTCACTTGGCCTTTGTCGAAGCAGGGGTAACCGGTAATGTGTACCTGAACATTCGGGAAAGGCGTTGGAAAGCATCAGTTTTGGAGCTATTTAGTGAAACTGAGAGCTTCATCTTTCAACAAGACACCGCGCCAGCCGACAGATCAAAACAAATGACTATGAACTTTTTTTTCTTTATTTAAAACTTCTGTATAACTTTCACGTAAAAAATAATAAACAACTTTGGTACATAACATTTTATTTCTATTTGAAGGTGAAAAAGTACTTGGTTAGTAATTCCATCTACACAATAAAATGACCCCCTTATAGCCCAGATATGAACGCAATTGAAAAAATTTGGGCTATTATGTAGCATTAAGTCCGTCAAAATAATCCAGAAACCATCCAGCAACTGAATCACCAAATCCAAATTGCGTGGGATGATATTAGCAATGATGTGATTCAAAATTTGATTTACTTCATGAGCAACAGGTGTGCAGCGGTAATTAAGCAAAAATGGCGGTCATACCAAATTTTAATTTTTAGTTTAGTGAATAATTTATACATTTTATATTTTGAAATATGCCTTATTACGAAATTAATATATTTTTTAAAAATTTTTTAAAATTAATTCGTTTCGAAAAAAATGACAATTTTTCTCTATTTTCGCAAATTCGCATAAATTATTTTACTGGGATCATGAAATTTAATCCCAAATAACATTTTGAGTAAATAATGAGTTAAATAATAAGAAAAAAAAATACTACTTGGTGTTAAAAAAATTGCGTTTCTGAAAAAAATTGGCTTAATTAAAAAATGTTAGCTGTCCGGATTGTTTTGTACAGTACTGTATATATACATTGATGTCGCCAAACGATATTTTATACTTAAAATTCACAAACTAAGGTAATGTCATTACTCATTATACATTGATGAAAGCTGGACTAATTAGGACGAACAGCGTGTTCAAATAAGTCAAATGAATGGTGGGTGGAATTAATTATTTTTTATAATTTGAATTCATATGCATAATCGCAATAACATTAAATTTTGTACTGGATCCAAACTTACTTTCTTTCCACCTGATAAAAGATTATATAGTAATATAAACCATGTATTAAATAACAATATATATATAAGGCACCTGATGCTTCAATGATTTTTGTATGTACGACAATTATATCACCATCAAAAGTATTAATTCCAGTCGACACATTTATCGCCTTATAGTAATCGAATTTAACGAAACTCAACGAAAGTTCATAAAAAATCATTAGTGGATAATCAAAGCCGACTGTCGTGTGAACACACACACTACAGTCGGCTTTGAGGATAATACGTAGATTACTAAATTCAATATATGGTGTTTTAACTTCTCGTAACCGATATAAATAAAACAAGTAAAATTGTGAAATATTGAATTTAGTAATTAATGTATTATTCATCTGAGATTTTTTATGAACGAAATCGTTGATTCTATCTATCACTTACAGAAATGATAACTTTTATTCCTACTGTAGGCTCTATGTGATAATAACTAATAAATTATACAAATAAATTCACTTAAATTCATACATTCACTTAAATAAATTCACTTAAAGTATGTGTGGAAAAAATATTGATAAGTTGTGTTATGGATAAGCCACAACTTTTTGCTTCAAACAACTTTCTTAGATTTTTGTGATGTTTTGACAAAATGTCGTTGCCCATTTGGGTAATTATTTAGAATTTATCAAATAGCTTTAATAATCATAAAAGAAACTATGGATTTCTTTTATGATTATTAAAGCGATTTGATAAATCAAAATTTCTATAATAAAATAACTACTAATTATTAATATACCGTTCGAAGATGGCAGTGAAATCGGTATTCACCAAAAGAATCATTTTTAATTGTTTGTCTTTTATTAATGTCAAATGATGTAATACTACATATAAACAAGAAACATTTGTGATTTGTATTTTAAAATAACATTTTATTTTAAAATACAAATCATTAATCCATAATTTTATTAAATTTGGCTATAAAATAAGTTATCTTTATAAATATTTATAATGTACTCATTTCCATACCTCCCGAAACGAAGAATACTTAGTGCGTTTTTTAAAAAGTGATATTCCCGGTAGGCATAATCACACAAAACATAGATTTAAGTTAAGTTCCTTAAAAATTTACTGCGGAAATGAATCTTTTACGTTACAAACATAATTATATATATTTTTATATAATAGAATAGACAAATAAGTGCTCTTGAGAATTCATAAATTATTAAACTTTATTGTACATTTTCTGTAATTAAAACATTAAATTTGACACACCACACTAAATCAAATATCATACACACGCGCGCCATTATGGGTTCTTTCTTTTGTAGTATTGAATATGCTGCACTGGTAAAAATAAATGTTTTTATTCACGAAACCCCAAACAAACCACCGTAAAAGTTTAACAAACAGATTTTAATTTATAACGATAATTTTGGATATTATATATATATATAATATATATATATATATATATATATATATATATATATATATATATATATATATATATATATATATATATATATATATATATATAATATATTATATATATATAATATATATATATGTATATATATATATATATATATATATATATATATATATATATGTGTTTATATATATATAATATATATATGTATATATATATATATATATATATATATATATATATATATATACATATATATGTATATATATATATATATATATATATATATATATATATATATATATATATATATATATATATATATATATATATATATACATATATATATATATATATATATATATATATATATTTATATATATATATATATATATATATTATATATATATATATATATATATATATATATATATATATATATATATATATATATATATATATATATATATATATATATATATATATATATATATATATATAACATATATTTAACATGAAACTACGATAAATTTTATCTATTTAATGGGTCGGAAAACCCAATTTATACAGACTATGATATATAAATTTTGTACATCACTGTATGGAATTCCCGACCCATTAAATAGTAGATAAAATTATCGTTTTTTTTACCAACTTTATTAGTTTTAAAACGTTAACTAAACATATTTTTGATCGATCAAATAACGAAGTGATTTAAATTATAGCAGTTGGATCGGCATATATCGGGTTCTCGAATCACGATAGGAGCAGGATGTAAAAGGGATTTTTCACCTTCTAATAACATCTTTGGTTTGAATGGACATTTATTAATGTTGGAGTGGAAAATCCATTAGCCGATTATTAGTTAGTACTATAATAGGAATGGAGCTGTCAAATTTGTTTAGTTAGTGTTTCACTAATTTCTACAATAAAGGATGTTTGAAAGAACAACTTAACCTGTTATTAAGTATATGTCAAATTCAAGGAATATTTTCGAGTTTTCTCGAATATTAAAAGATAATTTAGTAATATAAGATATGTTAAAGAGGGCTGTTCCTTATATTAATACTAGAGATCGTTAAATTAACGATTTCTAGTATTAAAATATATTTTAAATATATGTGAACTATATAAGTTTTAACATTTTGGTTGTTAACGAGTATTAATATCACTACTAAAATTCAAATTAAAACACGAAAATTGGTTTTTGTAAATATCTTTAAAGGATAATATCTTTAGTGAACTATCTTTAAGCGATAATTTCATTGTTTATTTATTTAAAAACTATGTCATTTCGGATGTTAGTCTTATTAAGTCTATACAACAAATAGTGTATTTATATAAACTTAAAAAAGGACTAACATCGCAAACGGCGTAGTTTTAATAAATAAAAATGAAATTATCACTTAAAGATAGTTTACAAAACCAAATTTTTGTGTTTTAATTTTAAAAATGTTTTGTACATAGTTGATAAAATTGTTCTCATTATCTGCTTAAACGAACTTCGGACTTTTATTGCTTTAACCTTTATAAATATCCTTATATTCTATTTGATATAAATGCTACCTTATATATATAACAATATATAGATGGTTTATTCAAAGGCCAGTATTCAAAGAAATCACTGCGATCAATAGTACATTGTGGTCAATTTTTAGTTCAATAAGTAATATAGCTGGTTTAATTTCATGAAAAAACACTGAATCATATTTAACGTTAGCTTAAACAGCATTATTTATAGATTCATGACTTGTTCGCCAAAATCTATTAGATTTTTATGTATTGACATTTTATAATGTTGTAATAGAAACATATGAGTAGTTGACTTACTTGATCGAAAATAGTTCCCTTAAATCAAACGAGAACTTATATTTTAAGTTTGTACTCGGAAGTGTTTTTATTCAATCCAGAATTAATGTTGGTTTAATTGTCAATTTTTATCTCTAAACTGCCAAATTTTATCATAAACATGCAACATTGGGTCTCAAAACTTGCTTTAATATTGAAAAATACCCAGTAAAAAAAGAAACGTTTATTTAACATTTATAATACGTACATACTGAACGTTTACCCATCGTTCTGTTACAATTTACTTTATAATAACGATGTCCTAGGCTCCTTCTGTACAAGTAAACGTTAACTTGGAACGTTAAAGATGAAGTCTTCCTAATCGTTAAATTACCGAATAAAATCTACATTTAAAACGTGTTTAAGCTTAACATAAATATATCGATAAAGGTGATACGTAGTTTAAACGTGGATATGTAGTGCATTTTTAACGTTAACTAAACCTGTATATGAAATGCTACTTTCAACTTACTTTGACGTGTATTTTAAATCTTCTTTTGAGAATGGAATGGTGTTGGGAAGAAAAGAAAACTTTAAATAAAATCATTTGTATTTTTTTTAAATTATGTAATTCAATACAAGTAACATTATAGGACATATATTAAACTTAAAATAAAAAAGTTATCACGATGGCGCATCACAACAAAATAAGCGCACTTTAAATTTTTTTTCAATTTTCCGATGTGACACAAAATACCCTCGGCATCTAATTCCTTACATTCTTTTGCAAATTCCTCAAAAAAAATTCGTGTGATTCGGGATGCCCGGTTCCAACGTAGGCTCCAATCACAAACGAGTAAATATGAGGACAATTGACAAGCGAACCCAGGATTGACTAAACACATGTTTTCGAACTTCTAAATATTGGTAATCCGTCCACGTTTATGTCTAGAACAATTGTAGAATCATTTAGCAGTGTGCTATGCCAATATACACAAACTCTCCGGTCACAAATAGAAAAAATTTATATTTTCTTTAATTTTTATCAGCGATGTTTTTGAACGGAGCAATTTTACTCCGTACTTATTCAGTGCATTTAAAATACTGGATGTAGTCACAGTGCTTATATTAATCAAAATTACTGTGTTTCTTAAATCTTTCGTTAAAATGTCCAATTTATTATCCGAATCGTCATCGCAAAAATCATGAATCTATTTGATACAATCAGTATCCTCTACATTCTCTGTAATGTTCACGACATGTAATTTAGTTTTATTTATTAAATTAAAATTATCATCACTAATATGATATTTGGGTAAATTTATGTCGGTTTTGTCTTTTTGGGTCGAAGATTGTATTGAAGAATTATTGTTTTGCAATCACCTTTCATTCTTTATTTCCATAATGCGTTTCGCTACTAAGCGTCTATAATGGCGTTTAAAAATTCCATTCAATTTTTTCTTTTCTTTGTTCATTTTAGTTATTTGATTTTTTTTTTGTTCATCACAAAACTGTTTAATTTGAAAAATTCGTATATAAACCTAACTGTAAGTAACAAAATTTTGATAATTAATTTGAAAAATTAATTAATTTTCAAACACTATATGTATTTCAGCTCACGTTCGAATCAGGATTCAAAATGGCTATACACAATACATCGCATTTAACAACACACGCATTTATAAAAACACAAGGGCAAATATATTAAATTTAAAAATATATTCTTTTCTCTTTCTAACATATGTAAATGATAGTAAGTTTAAACTAAGAAATATTAGCTCAATTTCAACGTTATCCAATTTTTTACTGGGTATTGTGTTTGATTTACGTCTCACCGTAATGTATTTATTTTTTTTTTTACGTTTCGTTTTAATTGAGTGCAGGGCGAACTTTTAGACTGACCTAGCTCCTTGTAATTGTCAGAGCTCCTGCACCCAACGCGCGATCCTATAAGTAAAATTTGATAGCTGCCTTTAACTTGTGCATTTTATACTTCAACGGAAACTGAAAACCAACCAACGAATTCCACTTCTTAGATGTTCGATAAATAAATTCGCGCTTTGCATCTCCAGTTCGGCAGCTTCACCGTAAACCTATGAGCATTAACCGTTCCTCGTGTTACGTATTATGAAACATTTATATAAATCTAAGAATTCGCCTTTAAGTGGAAGATGCCAAACTCAATTGATTCTATCAACGTCAAGCATGAAAATATTAAATGTTTATGAAGTAGAGGTATACATCAGATTTAGTTTTATTGACCATTTCCGTTTTGTTTTAAACAGTCGCCGTTTGTAGCTTAATGGTTAAGAGAGTTTCTCATCACGCCGCGGTCTCGAGTCCGATTCTCGCATTTGACCAAAAAAATTAGCACGCACCGGATGATATAAAAAGGGTTAGTGGGTAAAAACATCGTTGGGCTTACTATCTAGTACCTACAATGTGCACCAATCGTAATATGGTTCGTAAGGTCTCAGTTGAGACGCGGTATAGGTTTACGGCCTCTAAGCCATAGATTATTTTTTAAATAGTAGGTAAGTATGTGCTATGAAAATAACGTAAACAGTTGTTGAATTTGACGTTACTATTACCCGACATTCAGTTACCAAGCAATACAATAATGTTCCTACATTACTTCGTAATGGATCCATCATTTTTGTTTTATTAACATTATGAGGCCATATCTAAGAGATATGGGCCACCCAAATTTTTGTTTATCAAGAATATCGTGCTATTAAAGTGCTTCGCGAAATAAATTTAGCAAAATATTTTTTTCTTTTTCACAATTTTTTTTAACTTTTACTTATAAATCAATTATGAAATTATTATCACCAAATAGAGCACCACACTTAAACATTTCGAATGCATATTAAATAGGTACTGGACATATGCGTAGTGCTTTTTTAAATAAATATTTTTCCCCTTAGCCTACAGGTACTATGAAACTCTGTATAAAGTAAGTTATACTTAACTAGTTAAAAAAGTCATATACATATTATGTGTATGCAGGTTTAATTTTTATTATAATCCATCGCTTTTGTTTTATAGTATATTGTTTTAATATTTCTCTTACAATTTATTGAGTATTCATTTTTTAATAAATGTGTTTAAATAATTAAGATTTCGTTTCAGAATTGATTAACAATTAATCGATGAATTGATTAACCACCAAGAAATAATTTGTCTATGGCTCAGAGTCCATAACTACATCTTAACTAAAATCTTTCGAACCATAAAATACGTATTGCACATATACGAATTAGTTAGTTTTAGTTGAAATTAGTAGAAAAAATAATTATTATTAAAGTAATTTTTAGTAATTTTTCATAAGGTGAATTTACTTATGTTGGATTTCGCGAAGGAACATCTTTTTTTTCGCGTCAACTTTTCCTAGATGAACAATACATTTTATAATAGAGAAACCAAAAAGATAAATAACCTACAAATTATTTCTGTGTTTTCTAATTATGAGAGAATTCATTATATAAATTAAATATTATAGGTAGTTTAATACCTATAATAGATGTTTATAATGTTTTTGCTCTACTCTTAAATGGCAACTGAAAAAATAATTTATAAGTGTTAAATTAAAAAAACTAAAACTTAAAGTAAAAACAGCTTTTATGGTTGTGACCGCAGTTGGTTTTAAATAATACAAAATATTAACTGGAATAATTATTTAATATATTAAATTACTAACTGGATCAAACATAAACCCAATTTCATTTTTTATAACAATCATGCCTTTGAATAGTGTCCAATGAAAATTGGTTCTTTTGTAGTATTTGAAACTAGAACATACATAAACGGGCGATCAACTTTGAAAGGTTTTGGCTGAGGACGAGGTGCTGGTAATGATAGAGGTGTTAACTTTGCATCTAAAATCGTAATATTATTAGTATTTTATATTAATTGGTGATTAAATAATTTGTCAGTTACTTACATGTTGCAGCAGCAGCCTCAGTACCTTTAGTATTCACAATAATTTTAGCTTTTTGTTTTATTTCATCAACTGTTGATAAATTATCCTCAACTATATCGAATTCATCCTTCCCAAATATTTCTGGTGTAACCATTTTACCATCAATAGCTGATTCGATTTCAAAAATTGGAAATTGTATTGCAGCATTTTCATAATTCAATGATTCTTTAACTTTGGTAATAAAATTAAAATCCAAATTATTTTTTAATTGATTTAATGTCAAATTAGGCTTTGGTAATATGATCCAAAATGCAAAACCACTTTCATCTGTATATGGTAATTCCAAAACATCAACATTTAGTTCATTATTAAAAGATATCTTATAATAATCTGTTTCGTGAATGGATTCTATCATTTTTTGGGTACCGTCAATAGATTTGAACGGTTTAGCAAGTACATTAAATTTCGAAAATGGTACTAACCAATCGGCTTTAAAATAAACCGTATTTATCAGAAAAAGTTGTACATCTGGGGTGACTGAACTTGGTTCTATCAAATTCTTAATTAATCCATTTGTTTGGTTTTCCACCCAATTATTCATACAATTTGAAATATCTATATTTCGCTCATTGCTAAAATCAACTTGTTCGATAGCTGTATAATATTGAGCAACCAACGACCTAAAACTTGATTTAAGTTGTAGATGATTTGCTACGTAAACTTTATTAGCTAATCGAATATTTGAACTTTTAAGAATATTTTCAATATTCTGAGATTGAGCGGAAACTAGATCAGTTTTTTGTGGTACTGCTTTTGTCGTATCGAACAGCAAATTTTTTAACACTAATTCACTGTTAAAACTCGATGGCTGATAGAGAATTGAATAAATTATCCGAAATGAAAGAGGTGAGAATACAAAATTTTGATTTTCATCAAAGAGTTTCTAGAAACAAAAATAATGAGTTATTATCTGTAAATCAAAACAAACTAACTTTACGAAATTAAAGTCACATGTTATACTTACTCTGTACATTTCAAAGCTACTATGTATTGAGTTCGCCACCTCATGATTAACTGTATACTGAGAATTTACGAATATAACTTTAATATTGATAATTATAAAGCAAATTACGAAAAAATATTTCATCTTGTCTCATTGAATAAAATTGTTCAACTGCCAAACAAATTTTATTATACGAACGATTATAAAATTAAAAATATTCATTAAAATAAGATTGAATATTTGAAATTGTACATACAAGATCATATGGTTTTCTCAATATATGATAACCTTGCTACATCTAACAACCTTTACTGTTTAAAAGTTCGTAATAATATGAATGCAATAATAAAAAAGATTAATAATAATAAAAATGAATATTAGTTACACTCATTATAAATGTATTATTAAGTATCAGTTGGAAACTGAAAAATATAAACAAAACGATAAAGTCATGCAGATTATATTCATATACAGCGGATGTTCGATAAAGTTTTTCTTCCGAACAAATTGTTTGATTGTGCTTTGTTATAAATATGGATGCTACATCAAATCATAAATCAATACATTAACATCAATATAAACAAATACGGATAGCAATTTTTAATTTTGCTGTATGATTTTTACCTTGATTTACGATTGATCATTATTGTATTTAACTATAACGATAATCTTTTTTGAAGTAGTGATTTTTTATAGGCAGTGATACAAACAAACAACTTTAATTTAGGAAACAGTGTATGGGGCTTAGAGGCCATAAACGGCCCTTACCGCGTCTCAACTGAAACCTTACGAACATTTTAACGATTGGTGCACATTGTAAGTGGTCAGCCCAATGATTTTTTTTTTACACACAACCGCATTTTATGCCATCCGGTGGCATGTTAATTTTTGGTCAACGGCGAGAATCGAACTCGAGACCGCGGCATGATGAGAAACTCTCTTAACCATTAAGCTACAACCGGCGACAAACTCTAATTAAATAATTCAATAAAGAACCAAAATGTCCTATAAATTTGACCCATGATACCCTGTTAAAAAGCAGTTGTGTCCTTTAGACTAAACTTTGTCCGGAATGTTTTGCTCATCACTGTAAGTATATATTTTCGTTTTGGTAGCTTTCAATTAAAAAATAATAATTTTAAGTTAAGTCTGCTTGTTTGTTGTATATGTATTTGACATTTAAATTCAAAGGTTTCTGAAAAAGTGAAAAATAAAGAAATTGGTACAGATTTCAAATAGAAGCTGTTCTGTTTATTTAGAATTGGTATTAAATATATTTCAAATTTTTCATATAATTTTAAACATTTTTATTAAAAATCAAAATAGCCAAACGTCTTTCATTAATTAATTTATCTTAATGTAACTGAGATGAGATATAATTAAATGTGTATGGAATAATTTGTAAGGTTTTTTACTCTGGTTTTATTCGATTCATTTTGATATACTTTTATGTAAAAAAAATCAATTTTATCGAGTAATATTTATTATCATAAATTAAAATCATTCTTCACATTTATTTTTTAAAGATTATTTCTTTCATCAACGACACACTCTCCAAATGCCGGAGTCCCTCAGCGATCAGTTTTGTCACCAACTTTGTTTTTATTATACATCAATGACATGTTGGAACCCTATTCACAGTTTTGCTGGTGATGCAACATTGCACTCTTCTATTTCATTCCAGGTCGAGCCTATACTCCTTCAGAGTTAAACGGTAAACGGCTGAAAGTTGTCACTTTGCTTAATTCTGATTTGAGTACAATATTTGAGTGGGGAGTAAAAAATCAGGTCAAATTTAACGAGAAAAAAACACAAATATGCACGTTCTCGCGTAAAAGAATTCACAACCATTACCCTTTTGTGGTAAAAGATCTTCGTTTGCTTGGTGTTCAAATTAGCAACAATTTAAAATGTAATGAACACATTATCGCATTAGCCAAATCAGCTTCACGTAAACCTGATGTTTTTTAAATCGCATCAGGTTCTCCAGATATATAAAACCTTTATTAGACCGTGTATAGAATATTGCTGTCACGTTTGGGGTGGATCATATGGCACTGCTCTCCAGTTGCTGGATATAGTTCAGCGGCGTGCCATCCGAGTTAAGTCTGGAGATTAATAAATGGTAAATGTTCTGCAGACGTTACGCCAAAACGGGTAAGACGAGGAACGGTTAATGCGCATAGGTTTACGGTAAAGCTGCCTAAACCTCGAACTGAAGATGCACAGTGCGGATTTTTTTGTCGAACATCTAAGAAGTGGAATTCGTTGGCCGGTTTTCAGTTTCCGTTGAAATATAAAATGTACAAGCGGCTATCAACCTTTACTTGAAAGATCGCGCAATGGGTGCAGGAGCTCTGACAGTTACAAGGAGCTAGGACAGTCTAGAAGTCCGCCCTACACCCAAATAAAACTAAACTTAAAAAAAAAACAAAAAGAGTTCCCGCCGTTGACCAAAAATTAACATGCAACCGGATGATATAAAAACGCGATTGTGTGTAAAAACATTCGTTGGGTTGACCACCTACAAGGTGCACCAATCTTTAAAATGGTTTATTAGGTCTCAGATGAGTCGCGGTAAGCGCCGTTTACGGTCTCTAAGCCAAAGATTATTTTTTTATTAAATATTCTGCAGAATTAAAGAAGAAAAAACCACCATTTGTTACGCCAGGACGGGTAACGCAAAGAACGGTTAATGTGCATAGGTTTACGATGAATCTGCCGAAACCTCGAACTAAAGGTGCAAAGCGCGAATTCATTTGTCGAACATCTAGGAAGTAGAATTCGTTATCCGGTTTTCAGTTTCCGTTGGAGTATAAAATGCACAAGTTTAAGGCGGCTATCAACCTTTACTTAACGGATCTTAAATGTAGTGATCGTGTTATTTTCTATAGGCACATAGTGTAAAAATAGAAGATTATTGATAGTTTTCCTTGAAGAAAAATTTATTCCTTTGATTAATTTTGTTTCTGCTCATTTAAGAACCATAATAATATATGTTTTAAATAAAAATAAATCAAAATTAATTTTTTGTTGTATTACACTTTTGAATCTCTAGTAATGAAAAATTTATTTAAATTTAATACTGAGTAAAGAAAAACTTAATTTCTAGTTCGTTTCACATTGTAATACTACACATTTTCACATTGTAATACTACTCAGTTACCTTTGTTGTTTTCAAATCACTGAATCACGCTTAAAAAAAGTTCTGTCTTTCATAGTAAACAATTGAACAAAATGTTGATCGCCAATCGTATCTTTTCTAATATAAAAACGTTGTTATATTTATTCAACATATACAAACGGTTGAAAAATAACAGCATACATACATATTTTATTGAAAACGAACTGAAACCCTAATAAGTTCATACTCGTACCATTTTATTCAAGAATGTGTAATAAAATTAATCTAAATTTAAAATAAGGATTATGGTTTAAATTTAATTTGAACTTATCATTTTAAATTGGTTTTATATTTTATAATTGCCCCCATTTTAAACAAATACTTATCAAACTAGTAAGTTAGTACAAATCTGTAAATTGCTTCAATACACGATATATTTAAAGATTTATTTTTATTATTTTCACGTTTTGATTAAAACATATGTGTACATTTTATATTGATGGTATCATTGTGTTCAAGAATTATCATTATTTCATTATTTTATTTTATGCTATGTATTATTTTACACACTTCTATGAATATTATTCCAATCGATAAAAAGTATTATACTTTCTTAATTCAAAAACATTTGCAGCAACTAAAACTCCAAATTTTGTTTTGTTAGTACTAAAATGTCAATAAGATATTTAAAAGAAGCTATTATATCTCATTGACATTTTATTACAATAGATTGTTTTTAGTGTAAAATTATTTGATAATTGTGATAGATGTAAGGATCATTATATATAATAAGAATTATTAATAATTTCCTTTCCATATATTTGTTAATTCCATTACTATCCTTAACCTAAAAAATTAATAAATAAAGTTAAATAATAAGATAAAAAAGAAAACCGGCGCCAATCTTTCATCTAAAGAGAACATGCAAGAATAACAATTTTCGTTCCATTTGTTATTTATATTTCACCCCACTTAAATACACGGTTTTTCGCATCTTCTGCTTTTCATTTTTTGAGCTAATCGATTTTGTTGTTCCTCTTGTTGTTTTTACATAAATTTACACTTCGAGTCGTATATTTAAATACAGATTTTGTTTTTAAATGATTTATTGTTATAGGAACTTTCTTATTTGTTTTGCATATAGTTTTTCTTTTAAAATATATTTCTAGTAGTTTCATCCATTCGAAAAATGTTTAAATTTTGAATGATAGACGCATATTCGTTAGTTATTTGTATCAGTAATAGTAGCATGAGGTAATAGTAAAGTTACATACTATTTCTATGAACTTTATTTACTCAGTTACGAGACTATCACCAAAGAATATCTATAATATAATATATTCTTTAGATATTCTTTGCTATCACTTAAAGTGACAAAATTAACTTAAAATATTCAAAAGTTGAAGTAGATTAAAGTTAAAGGCATGTAGTGTTGTATTTATTATCATAGAAAGAGAGATTATTCGAAAATTATTAAATATGAAGCTTATTTAATAGATAAATGAATATTATAAAATAATTATAAAACGGTATCATTTAGGATATCTTGTTTCAAATTGTCCGTTAAATTATTATTAGATTTTTCTCGTATGTTAATTTTTCCCCCATTTACTCTTATTAGACTATAAAATCAGTATAATACATATCTCATTTCGTTTTCTTGGAAAATATGTTTAACTATGTTTGTCCTCTCTTTTTTTGAGTATAAAAATCAAACTTTAATGATGTGTTGTTTCAAATTTATTGAAAATCTTTTTTTTACCTCATAAAATAACCGTTTCAACAAAGAATCTCGAATCGTTGAAAAACAAATTTTGTTATGAGCAATGCATTTTGTCAGGTTCAACCCGTTACATAGATAACCGATCGATGCTTAGAAAAGTATGCGAAACTACTAGATGAAGTTATTTGAAAAATTTATTTATTAATCTGGAAAATCTGTTGGATAGCTTCATAAAAACAAAAATTTAAATTTCAGACTACGGAGGTACTTGTTTCTTTATAAGCCCGTCAAATACAGTACAAGGATTTCTTTAAACCACAAATAAGCGACCATTTATCCGTTTGTAATTAAAACTGTAAGTTTAGTTTATTCATCGAAAATTGATGAAATTCTTGAAATCTAAAACATATGATTTATCTTAAATGTATTATAGAAATACAATTTTTATTTACCATTTTCCCAAAAGTATATTCTGATATAATTTCTCTTTTGATATACAAAAAATGTGTAGATTGCCAGAGATATTCTGCAAATTAAATGAGATGATATTAATAGAATCAAGAAAAAAAAACGATAAGTTTTTAAAAGCTTTTGTTACTGCACGTGCTTTCAAATAAACTGTGAATTTTAAATTTAAGTTTATTTGGCTTCAGAAGATGATTTTCAATCAACTGATCAGTACTCCTGGGTGGTCATTTTGTGGTGCTTTGTCATACTTTTATATCACGGTTGGATATTTTTTCGTAATATAGGAAAAATAAAATATGTCTACAAACACAACCCTGTGCAATAAATTAAAAAGTAGAAATAATGCATTTTAAGGAGAAATGAATATTTTAAAGTGATAAAATGACGTTTCGAATAGCTCCGAAATTAATTATATCATTTTTTATATGAAATGGTTGAATAAGTAGTGATTAATTGTTTTTAATATGGTTAATATATGAATACGACTTTATTAATGATATTGGAAACAATTTTAACATGACATATGACTAACAATATAAAATGTTGACTGGTAAAAGCGAGATGGAATATATTGTCGTCTTTTTACTCGTTTCAATATACATCTTGAAGTTGTTCTTCCATGATTAACCTGCAGTAAGCTATACGACAATTTCATTATGTCATAGTTTTTATTACTAAATGTGATAAAGCGCCACAAAATGACCACCGTGGTCGAAAAGTGAGAATGAAAAATCGCATATTAATGATATTACTACAATGTATTTGTATTAGTTTTTATGATTCGTTTAATTTTTTCATTTTAATAATACAATAATCAAAAATAGCACATTTATCAAACGAACTGTATGTTATATACGTATAAATCAACTAGAACCTTCTCAATGTACAGAGCCTAAATATAAAAATTGAATTTACCGCCCAGGTGGCACAGTGGTTAAAGCTGCGGCTGTTGGAGCGGGAGGTACCGGTTCGAATCCCGATAGGGGCAGGTTGCAAAAGAGATTTTTCACCACTTGATTACGATCGGTGGTGTGAATGAACACAACTATGATCTCCTGTTGGAGTGCAAAATGAGCCGATCCATCTTCCATATCAGTACTATAGGTTAGCATGGCGCTATGCAATGTGCAGATGGTTAGTAATCGGACCTATAGCCGTACGTCCTCGATTTGGCTGCAAAGCGTAAGGTTAGGGCGAAAATAAGTGAACCTCGAAATAGTTGGGAGTGCCTTGATCCTCAAAAAACAGATTGCATAGAAATAAACGAAAAACATCAAAAAAAACTAATTACCTGCCTAAATAAAGGAAAAAACTAAAATTCACATTATGAAAAGTAAACATTTTTTTAAAATGAAAAGTGTGATCAATTAAACATTTTAATCTTGAAATCATATTAAAAATATTTATATTATATATTAATATAATATAAATCCTCCGGATGTAGCTTAATGATTTAGAGAGTTTCTCATCACGCCGCGGTCTCGAGTTCGATTCCCGCCGTTGACCAAAAATTAACATGCAACCGGATGACATAAAAACGCATTTGTGTGTAAAAACATTCGTTGGGCTAACCACCTACAATGTGCACCAAACGTTAAAATAGATTCGTAAGGTCTCAGTTGAGACGCGGTAAGGGCCTCTAAGCCATAGATTATTTTTTTTATATTAATAAAATATATTTGAATAAAATCAATAAAATATATCGTAAATAATTAAATAAATATACATATCATTAAATTCATATATGGCATAAGAACTTTTAATATGTATATGCTCAAATTCATACATTATTATTAACATTGGCTGGAACCGTTAGAGGTTCCGCACTCAATGCCACAAAGGGCCCATTGTGCAAACCTAGGATTCATCAAAGCGCACATGCGTGCTCTGCAGCCTTAGCAAACTGGAGCAGTTTGAACCAGGGCAGAAACGACAGTTGATTTACAGGAATAATCCCTGAGTTGAACACAAGGGATCTAATGCGGTGAAAAACCGGGCAGCTGCTGATGAAGTGTAAGCTGTCATCAACATCCGCTAGACATTCATCGCTTACGGTATCACTGGAAAGTCCCATGCGATGAAGATAACTTTTGAAACGGCCATGGCCAGTAAGTAAAGAAACCAATATTCTCACATTGTCCTTTTTAATGAAAGAAGGTCTCAATTAAGAATTACCTCCGAATCGTTGGTGACTACACCACTATTTTCGGTTGGAATGGTTATACAGCCCGGAAAATGGGTAGTGAGAAGTAGGTCGCCTACTTCCTGTTTAGAGAAAGTAAACTTGCCATCAGATAGACGAAGTGAATTAAGTCTACAACTATTATTCTTGCTGAGCGACTTATTGAGTCTAACTGTAGCAGGTAAGCTATTAATTTCCTCACAGAAGATTACCCAAGAGGATCTCTGTGAAGTTCTTAATTATTTTTTGTAAACTTTTTGTGCAGCTAGAAAGCTATCCCAATCAGACTGAAGATTAGATCTTCTGGCCTTGTTCTTCAGCTTCCTGGAAGTCTTCTTAACCGTTTGAGAGCAGAACACCAGAAAGGTTTGTTCCGAGTTTTTTGGTGAGATATAAGTGGACACGAGATCTCAAATGTAGTTGAGATTACTTTAGATAATGCAGAAGCCTACAGCTCTATATCCACAGTCGAATGAATCATCATAGTTGATTCGAGTAAAGGAACAAGCTCAAGAGAGAATGTTTCCCAGTTGGTACGCTTCCTATTAGGTAAGGTTTAAGCGTGATCTTTTAAGAATAATATTAAATGAAATGCACCTGGAATCGGACGTGAGAATATCATTCGTCACTCTCCAGTTTATTATAAATTTGGTGAAGCACATGGAACACAAACTGATGTCGATTACCTCCCTATAATTCATACATACTCATACTATATGAAAAAAATTAATTCTGATGTATACGCATGTGAAATACGAAATATCGATTGAGTGCGATCAATGTAACAGTCATATCTATTTAGAAAAATTAAAACTGCTCCTAAAAGCTACATTGTTTTTGACAAAAACTGTTTAATTATCAAAATTTAAAACTTCGAAATTAATTCAAAATAATGTTAAATAAATAAGTATATTTATTTTAAATTTTAATAAATCGTATAAAGAACATTTTTATTATGATTTACAAAACGAAATGAAAAGGCTATTACAACCGAATTATCTCTATTTGGAGAAAATCTATATCTAAGATTTATTGAACATAGTTTTATTTAAATCAAATAGTGTTTCATTTAAAAACGGTGATATATACACGTATTTTTATTGTTTGAAAATTGGAATTAATTTTCATTTGGTGTTTGTTTAGTAATAATTTAGTTAATATACCAAAATACCTTTTTTGTTTAATTTTAGGCTGTAGTTTTTATTTATTTAAATATTCCTTTAGCTGCAATTAAAAATTGTGTAAATTAGCTACAATTAAAAATTCTTTTTATGAATAAGTTAATTGTATATGTAAATAATAAAATTAAACTTTAATAATCGTGCTTTTGTTAAAAACATAACGAATATTGTCAGAGCCATCTTTATTAGAGTCGTAATAATATGACGTATTTTTTGTTGAGCTTTTTTTAGAGGAGGTACATTTTACACTTTTCCATAAGAAGCAATGTAAAATTCACATTTTTCGAAATAATTTTTATCAATAAAAAATGATATATTTGATTTCTGTTTTTACAGTGTTAAGTACATAAAATGATGAAGTTAATTATACAGTCAAATATGTATATCTGTTTGTGATGTCGATTTTAAAGTTAAAGCATATTCCAATAAGAGCGGTACATTTTTTTAATCTAACCGCACACGTCTACTTTTATTTTGCGGCAAAAAAAATATCCGTAGTTGTATTGAAATATATTTAGAAATAAGAAATTATGTTTTTGCACATAAATAAAATTTAATAACTACAATAAACAATAATTTTAATTATAAAATAGTAAAATGATGCTGCGCCCTTTTGTTGTATCCACTAAAAACGCAACTAAAAAAAAAATAAAAAATGACAATCTGAAACATAGAGAGTATTCCATACGAACAGCACATTTTATTTTTATCTAACTGCATAATTTTCTTTTAATTCCGAATCAAAATAACCGTAACTTCTTTGAAACACATTTATATTCTAGAAATTATAAAAATAAAACATAATTATTATTAATAAAAATAATTTTAATTATAAAATAATAAAATGATGGAGTGTTTATTGGTGTACCCTATAAAAACCAAACCAGAAACATGACATGGCGGAATAACTTTACAAGAGACATCTGACATTCATAATAAAATTAATTTATTTGTTTCACTTCAATATAGATAAAAGTAAATCTATTTAAATTTAATTTATTCAAGATAAAATGTTAAGTTTTAGATGTACCTTCGATATCGTTCAATAGATGTAATTATTTTATTCAAAAAGTTGATAGATTTAAAAAAAAATTCTAATGGATTTGATTTTACCAATTCAAGTTAACAAGTTAACGGTTAAATTTTATATGTAAGAATATATATATATATATATATATATATATATATATATATATATATATATATATATATAATATATATATATATATATATATATATATATATATATATATATATATAAATATATATATATATCCATATCTATATCTATATATATATATATATATATATATATATATATATATATATATATATATATATATATATGTATATATATATATATATATATATATATATATATATATATATATATATATATATATATATACGAGTATATATACATACAGTACTGTGCAAAAAAATCCGGACAGCTAACATTTTTTAATTAAACCAATTTTTTTCAGAAACGCAATGTTTTAACACAATGTAGTATTTTTTTTTTATTGTTTAACTCATTATTTACTCAAAATGTTATTTGAGTAAATAATGTTATTTTAAATTTTATGATCTCAGTAAAATAATTTGTTCGAATTTGCGAAAATAGAGAAAAATTGTCATATTTTTTGAAACGAATTAATTTTAAAAAAAATATATTAATTTCGTAATAAGGCATATTTCAAAATAAAAAATGTATAAATTATCCACTAAACTAAAAATTAAAATTTGGTTTGACCACAATTTTTCTTAATTACCTTTTGTTCATGAAGTGAATCAAATTTTGAATCACATCATTGCTAATATCATCCCACGCAATTTGGATTTGATGCTGGATGGTTTCTGGATTACTTTGACGGCCTTCATGCTTCATAATAGCCCAAATTGGTTTCATATCTGGGCTATCAGGGGGTCATTTTATTGTGTAGATGGAATTGCCAAGTACTTTTTCACCTTCAAATAGAAATAAAATGTTATGTAACAAAGTTGTTTATTATTTTTGGCCTGAAAGTTATACAGAAGTTTTAAATAAAGAAAAAAAAGTACATAGTCATTTGTTTTGGTCTGTGGGCTGGCGTGTTGTCTTGTTAAAAGATGAAGCTCTCAGTTTCACTAAATAGCTCCAAAACTGATGCTTTCCAACGCCATTCCAGAATGTTCAGGTACACATTATCGGTTACCCCTGCTTCGACAAAGGCAAAGTGACCAACACCATAGCATTACTACAACACCCTCAAACCATTACACCCTCAGTTTTATTAGGCATTTGTTGAATGCAGATATCGTTCACCTGGTTTTCTACGCACAATTAGCCATCCATCTCCCACATGCAGTTTAAATTTGCTTTCGTTAGAGAACACCACGTTGTTCCACAACGCTCTGGTCTAGTTATAATGCTCTCTGGCCAGCTGAAGCCGACAAATTTTGGAAGATATCTTTAGAAAACGTTTCTGCAGCGAGCGGCGTGCCTTAAGGTTTGCGTTCAGAAACCTTCTCCAAGCAGTTGAACTGGCAGTTTAATCTCAATACCTGTTGCTGTAGCAAGATCGGCTTGCAATTTCGGTGAAGTTTTAAATCGGTTCTGCTTGGAGCGAAGAACCAGAAATTTATCTTGCACTGTTGTGGTTTTTCGCGGTCTGCCAGACTCTTTAGATCGCTCTGTGTTCTTCGTAGTCCTATATTTCTTTATAAGATATAAGAGTCCTATCCTATCACCAATTTCACGCACGGACAGTTCTTCCTTCCATTACGCGATAACAACACTTTTTTCTTGGCCGTTTAGTTTATACATTTTAAGTACTTTATTCGCTTTTTTATCTTAAAAGCTCGTTCAACATAAACATAACTTTAACAACATATACTTTCAGAGTTCGAGTGAATTACCAAATGCAATCTTAAAATTGGAATCTAAAAAAAAGTAAAAACACTAGGCAATATTTAACGTTTTTAACGGAATTCGAACTGTCCGGATTATTTTGCACAGTACATACATACATACATATCTTTATAAAATCAAATTTTCATCCAAATCGAAAAAATGCTAACCTTAAAATTGTTACATATAATTCTTGAAAAAACAAAACACATACTTTAACAGCAAACACTCGATTCCGTACGGATTTGAGAATATGTTAAAGTATTTTGTTCTGTACAATGTAATAACATTTATGATCAAACTTGATACAATATAATTCTACTATTTTAATTCCTATAGAATTATAGTGGGATTATAGTAGTTTGACCATTTTTAGATAAACGTTTAAATAAATGAGTAAATATTTTAAATATAGATTAAATTTATTTATTTAGTTTACATTAGTTTCGATTAATTTCGAAATTTTTAATTTTGATAATCAAAAAGTTTTTTGTCAAAAACAGAGTAGTTTTTTAGTAGCAGTTTTAATTTTTCCAAATAGAGATGACTGTTGTCATTGATCGTACTCGATCAATATTTCATATTGCACATGCTTATACATGAGAATATTTATTTCATATGATACGAGTATGTATTTAAAAGTTCTAATGCGATATTTGAATTTAATGATCTATTTATTTAATTATTTATAATATATTTAATTGATTTTATTCAAAAATATTTAAATGATATATTATATAAATAGTTTTAATATGATTTCAACATTAAAATGTTTATTTTAAAATGTTTCATTGAAATATTTCATTTTAAAAAAATGTTTACTTGCCATTTATTTTGTATGGAAATTCATGTTTTTTCTCTATTTAACTTCCTCTAATTTTTCATATTTAGGCTCTGTAAAATAAAGATGGCTCTGATATTATATATTTTATATTATTTTTATAAATTTGGTATAACAGTAAAGAGGCAGTATTATTTTATAGTAAATATAATTATTTTTCAGTTACAATTTTTACCGAATAAATTTGATACTTTTCTGTTATATTTATAATAAAATTAGTATTTATGTACAGTTAGAGATAAAATGTATTATTATTTAACTATAAAAAAAACATTTAGTTACGTTTCTTGAATTGGTCGACCAATATTAATAATTTTAAATATTTAAGGTACTTGTAAATTATATTTATAGATATAAAAACTTATAATAATTATAAATAGAGTAAATGAACAATGTTTTCTAGGGTGAACACTCTTTAAGAAAACATTTTTATCTATAAACTCTTAGCCAAAACTAATGTATCTTGTATAATATATCTTGATGTATAATATATCTTGATGTATAATATATCTTGATGTATAATATATCTTGATGTTTCAAAACTCATCAACTTTAAGTTGGACGAAACTAATTTTTGTTCTCAAAAGTTAAATAAAAACAATATTTTTCATGCTGTTCAATATCATAGAATATAATTATTATATAATTTTCTCCACTTTTCTTAAGAAGATAAATAATTTATGTATATGTAGCACGGGAGTACTTTTAAGAAATTAGGTGCCTAGTTAGGAGACCAGATATCATCTTTCATTATTATATGAATGTTTAAAATATTTTAATTTCACTTTTTATAGTAAAAATTAGTATTGATTATGATTTTGTACAAGAGTTTATATTATAGAATTATTACAAAAAGATGGAGATAATGTACAATTAATTAAGGTAACTGCTTTTAATTTAGAAATGTACGTTTTTGCTAAATATTATTTTCAATAATTTATATTATGATTTAGAAGAAAATTTAGTTATTTGAGATTTTATTAATTATTTGGTAAAATTTATTTAAGTAAGCAAAAAATAAAAATTATTTGTTGAAAATGAAAATTTTTTAATTTTACTGTCTCTATCAATATTTATCTTGTATAATTTAATAATATTTAAATAACATTTAATACTTTTTAAATTACACCATCATTGTTAAATTCTACTATAATTATATTATAGTATACTATATTTCTACACATGAACATAAAGGGTATAATGTAACTATATCTTATACATTTAAACATACATGATATGTACAAATTTTACTATTAACATATATTTACTGTTAAATATAATAAATACTAATTATTATCATAAACATAATATTTAAAAATCATCAATCCATTAAATATTAATCTCACATGTGTCTGATTTCTCTTTTTGACTTATTTTGTTTTCTAATGTTTATAATGTATGTTCAAAAGATTTTATCATGATTTCATTATTTTAAAATTTTAATCCTTTTAAAATTAATAATAATGATTTCTTTAACTATTCTAGAAAAATACATTTAAAATTATATCCATTTAAATGAGCTCATTTAGATTTTAGTTCGAATCTGGCAATAAAAATTTTACCAATTAATTGAAACGGAATGTACTTTTAGTAGAACTCTTTTTATTTTTAATTATAGATAAAACACCGAAAAATTAAAAAAAAATTAAAATATAAAGTGAAGTATACAGAAACGTATGACATAACAGGACGCATGTATGAAATAAAACGTGTTACGTTTTATTTAAATTGACAAAGTGTAGTGTTTCGTTCTGTGATTATTTTCATCAATAAGTTTTTGATCAGGGTGGTCATTTTGTGGCGCTTTATCACATTTCGTGATAAAAACTATGATATAATGAAATTGTCGTAGTTTACTGCAGGTGAATTATGAATGAACAACTTCAAGTCATATATTGAAACGAGTAATAAAGACGGCAATATATTCCATCTCGCTTTTACTTGTCAACATTTTATACTGTTAGTCGTATGTTATGATAAAATGGTTTCCAATATCATTAATTAAGTTAACTTCCTATATTTACCCTATTAACAGAAATTTCTCACTACCTATTCAACCACTTCATATAAAAAATGATATAATTAATTTCTGGGTTATGCGAAACGTCAATTTATCACTCTAAAATATTCATTTCTCCTTAAAATTCATTATTTCCCCTTTATTGTTTATTGCACAGGGTTGTGTTTGTAGACATATTTTATTTTTTCTATATCACGAAAAAATATCCAACCGTGATATAAAAGTATGACAAAGCACCACAAAATGACCACCCAGGTCAACAAATCATTGCGATAATAGTGAAATAATTGTGATTCTTAATAGTAATAAAAAATTATAGTGAATATATCAATAATTAATATGATTCATATATCAAAATTCTTAATAATAGTTTTAATTGAAAATATTAAGATAAAAATTTTAAATTCATGTCAAAGACGTAAAAACAAAGGAATTATATGCGTAAATTTTTATTTTATATATAATTATTTCGGCAACGATCTTGCCATCATCAGTATATTTTATTTACTCCAGTACATATATATATATATATATATATATATATATATATATATATATATATATATATATATATATATATATATATATATATATATATATATATAAAATTATTAAATAAAACACATAATCATAGACTATTTAATTTTTTTATTTAAATAATAAAATATTGCATTTTTATAACAATTTATTTTAAACATTTTTTGGAACTGCCAAAGTTAAAGTTCTGTCATCAACGTTTGCATTTCAATATTTCACCAGAGCCTAGTTTTAAAAATTGATTAAATATAGATTAATAATTTCGTAATTATATAATATTTGGAACATTTAAACTTACAATTTTTGATTTATTTTATCTTGGAAATCGTTAGTTGTTGTGGTTGTATATCATCATAATAATTGTAACAGCACGTGTTGCAAGAGTCCCGCGATGAAATATGGCTATTTCCTATATAATAAAAAATAAATGTGCCAATCTTATTGAAACTTTAAACATACGTTTACTTTAACCAAGATATATTCTACCAAAATTGTATAAGCAAGTTTTAAAATTTAACTGGCAAATAATTTTGATTTAGTTAATGTTACTAAAAACAGTTTATTTTGCTAAATTATTAAGTTAAAACTACTAATTAATGAAAAAGGTTATTCAACTAATTGTGTTTTAGTTAATTTAACTAATAACAGGTACCAATATTTTGGTTACCTACATTTTGATCAAGTATTGCTTTAACCAAGTAGCAAAATTTTTATTTTGTAAATTAAAGTAGAGAATTAGTGAATTTAACTAAAAAATTTATGTTAAAGTAACCAAATTGTGTTACTAAGACTTTGTTCACAAAATTTTTCTAAATGTAAGATAAATAAATTGTTCTGACTAATATAACATATGAATAAGTAGTTAAATAATGACTTTCAAGTGGTTCTATGGTCAATTGTTTCTGTGACTTTTTTGTTTAGACGCAGGCAGCAGCTAAGTCTGCATAGTTTCGGAATGCTAAGCTATATGTTGCCCATTTGATATTTTGTTCAACATATTTCAGGAATGTCGTTTACATACCTTTGAATTTCCGAAATGGACGCTAGTCTCAATCATATCAAATCATTGGAAAAGCGAACTTAAAGTGTTTGTAGTTCGGAATTTTTATTTAAAATTTTGATGACCTTTTAAAATTAAACAAAACCATTTAAATTTTCATTAATGGAAAAGAGAGATTAAAGTATTTGCAGTTGTGAATTACTATAATTGTATACATATGAAAACATTTTTAATATGCTTATATTAAATAAAAAATTATGCAATGGAATTTAATATTTATTAATTTTATAAATTTTTACCAAACATACTTTTCTTCAAACTTTGAGGGTTTTTGACTACTGCACTGATCTTGCGCACAACTAACATAAACTAATATATTATTTTATCTATATTGTTTATTTCGTTCTCTATAAAAAAAAGTATATAATCATTAACATTTATGCAAAGAGTAATGAAAATATTTTAATTTACATAATTAAAATTAAAATGAAAGAACAATATTTTAAGATCTTATCTATAACAATTAATATTACTTACAACTTATATTCTTAAGATAAGTATTCTGTCACATCTGTTAATAAATAGTTTTACTAGTGGTTGGTCAGTTTCCCGTACTCGTTTTTTGTACTAAATAAAAACTTAATTTTGAATAACTCTCGATTACTATTTGTACTGTGAAGTTTATTTATATTGAAAAACTATTTTTTTGTGAAAATTTGGTTTCAAACTTTCGAAATTTTAGTGAAATCGAGACACTTAGTACTTCCTTACATAGAATCGGTATTATGTTGATTTTCTAATTAAAATGTCCAATATACCTTTGATAGCCCTTGGTAACTAGTAAAATTTTTTCTTAATTTTCGTCTGTTTAACTGACTTTCTGTATGTTACAAAGAACAGTGTTTATCCTTGATTCTGTGAGTAGATAAAATAGAATTCTAGCTTATACGAGTAATTATGCGAAATAGAACAATATTGTATATATTTTCAAGATTTTTTAAATTGTTTAGTATAACAATGTGAGTTCATTCTAGTGTTTCGGGTATAATTCGGCCTCGTTCATTTTGCCGTACGTACATAAAAGCTTATTATTTCACCACATTCTTTCGAAAAACAATTAACATTACTAATTAAGTAATGATTTAATATTTTCTATAATGGTATGGTGATAAAACACAAAATAGAATTCTAGAATTTTGTTTATTTTTTTATTGGATTATTAAATCTGCAGTGTATTATCAATTAATATTTTGAACAATTTAACAATATTGTTACAATTACTATATTGTTACAATTATTACAAGTACTAACAACAATATTCTCTATGTGTGTAAAAGTATAATAATAAAATGAGCACTGAGGAGCATGATAATATAGAAACGTTAAATATGAAAAGTGCATATTAAAATCTAAAAGAAAGTTTAGGCATTAAATCTGCTTAATCTTCCTATGTTATTGTTTCAAAACTCAACATTTTAAAATGGAAAAGTTTTGGAAATGATTTTTGCTGCTTTTTAAAAAAGATTCGTTATGAATATAATACATCGATTTTTTCTTAGTTTCTACACATGTGTGGTCGGCATGGTCTTCGCATGAAAAATTATACCATACAAGTTATTTAATTGTGGTTGCCTTTTACTGTTTGTTTGGTTTTGTGGATGCGAAACTAAAATTTCGCTCTTGTTACTTCTCACCGTCAGAAATAATTACCAATTCAATTCCCATAGTCGTTTCACTTTGTATGCCGTAACAAAAAGAAGAAACACAAAAAGAAGAATCTAAATGTTGGGTAAAGCGGCTAGACCATAACTTGAAATAGTATGCCGCATATAGTTTATTATTTTATTACTACAACTTTTTATACCAAATCATTCAATAAAAGATAAAATTAAACAATATTCGTTTAGCTTTCCATACACAACCCTACGGCTATAACTTGATCTTCTCGTGTGACATCGTAGTTTTTGAAGTTGGCTCTACAAATTTTGCCATAACGACATAAATCCACAAAATAATGTACGTATGTATTATAATTTTTTATTCATTCCAAGAAGTAGAGTATTACAAAATTATTTTTATTTCTAACTTTATGATAAATCGTCTTATTAAAAATGCTATAAGAGTCGATCACTGAATCCCATACTTCATATATAAATTATATTTACGTGACCGATTGATAATATATATATATATATATATATATATATATATATATATATATATATATATATATATATATATATATATATATATATATATATACATAAATATATATATATATATATATATATATATATATATATATATATATATATATATATATATATATATATATACATATATAATATATATATAACATTTATATATATAAATATATATATATATATATATATATATATATATATATATATATATATATATATATATATATATATATATATACCGGGTGTTAAACCTTTTAAACTGAGATGATCAAATATCTCGAAAAATAGCCATTCTACGGAAAAAATGTCCATAATCAAAATTTAATCATACCGCGGGGGAAATAAATTAGTGCAAAAAAATAGTCCCCCCACCCTCGCTTTGTAGGAGGGTCGGGGGTAACTTTTAAACTAAGATAGGAAGCCATATTTTTTATTGCAGATACGGATCCTCCGACTAAAAGTACGTATGATTTGAATGAAATATTTTGTTCGGTTCATGATAGATGGCCTTGTAATCGACGAAATTCAATTTTTTCAATTTCTTCTTCTTAAACGCGTTTGTGTGTAAAAACATTCGTTATTTCCCCCGCGGTATGATTAAATTTTGATTATGGACAGTTTTCCCGTGTGCGGTATGATTAAATTTTGAGTATGGACATTTTATCATTTTCCCATATACTTAAATGTGCGCCTCAGTTTAAAAGAAACACATACCGGGTGTTATATATATATATATATATATATATATATATATATATATATATATATATATATATATATATATATATATATATATATATATATATATATATATATATTATATGTATAAAGTAAAACCTCGATATAACGGACCCCGATATATCGATCGAACTTCGGATAAACCGGACACATTTTGGCTATACATGTACTAGAACACTGTTTCATTCAAAGACACTTAACCGCCGACTTTTTGGCCCAAGCAGCTCTCTTGGCATTAAAAAGTGTTAAAAGAAGATATAAAAAACTCCGTTAATTGCGAAAACCGTATGGCGAGCCTCTTCTACTTGTCGAAACATGAATTTCTTTATTAGTGACATTAACCTGAGATTAAGTAAATACGCTCAAGACTTGGAGAGAGAATATAGATTGGTATTCTTACAGGTTATGGTCTAACATACATAAAATCCTAAAAATATACTTAAATGTGCGTATTGTTCAGAATGAAAATCATGTATTTTTATATAACGGACAAACGGCTTTTACGGACTGCCCTCGTTTGAATTAGTCCAGTTTATCGAGGTTTTACTATATATATATATATATATATATATATATATATATATATATATATATATATATATATATATATATATATATATATATACAGTAAAACCTCGATATATCGGACTTCGGATAAACCGGACACATTTTTTTGCACAATCCCATATTGAAATGTAAAATGCTTACCCAATCTAAGCTCAAATACTGACATACTGACCATCGTATATCATCTTTCTTAGATGATATTGATGGTACAAATTTCCTATTACATTTACTAAAAATTACCTTGGTTTAATCAAAGCAAATTTCTAAGGTTATAAAATAAGTATTGAAGATAGTTTAATGAGTTGTTTCAACAGGGATGTTATGAACATATGGGTACTAGAACTGTGCCATTCAAATAAACTTGACGACTTTTATCTGTCGGAACATGAATTTCTTTATTAGTGACCTTAATCTGAGGTTAAGTAAATACGCTTAAGACTGGAGAGAATATGGATCGGTATTCTTACGGGTCATGGTCTAAAATACATAAAACACTAAAAATATACTTAAATGTGCGTATTGTTTAGAACAAAAATCATGTATTTTTATATAACGAACAATCAGCTATAACGGACTGCCCTCGCTCGAATTAGTCCGGTATATCGAGGTTTTACTATATATATATATATATATATATATATATATATATATATATATATATATATATATATATATATATATATATATCATGATATCTATCATATCTATCATGAACCGAACAAAATATTACATTCAAATCATACGTACTTTTAGTCGGAGGATCCGTATCTGCAATAAAAAATATGGCTTCCTATCTTAGTTTAAAAGTTACCTCCTACAAAGCGAGGGTGGAGGGACTATTTTTTTTGCACTAATTTATTTCCCCCGCGGTATGATTAACTTTTGATTATGGACATTTTTTCCGTAGAGTGGCTATTTTTCGAGATATTTGATCGTTTCAGTTGAACAGAAACACCTGGTATAGCGAGAAGCTAAAGCAACAAAAACAATTAACGTTGGAATCGTTATTCAAGAAATAAATTTGGTAAAACATAATATGAGCTGTATTTGTTTTGTTTTTTTTTGTTATTACCATTTAAAATAATGCAAAAAATGAATAAAAATGAGGTAATGAAGAAATTATGAAGAGTTTTAAATAAATATTTTAGGACCCCAATGAACTCCCTAAAACTAATGTTTTAAATAAATATTTTAGGACACCATTAATAGATTTCTCATACAAAATGGCGAAAAACACTCGCTTAACGAATCCGGTTAACAATGGGTTTTTATGGAACACATTACCACCGTTAAACGAGGTTTTACTGTATATATATACTCACAATTTTGCAATTCCTACTTCCTTGATTTATTCACTTATCTCACATCATACATTTCATAACTATACGAGTATGCACTGACGTATATTATCGTTGTTTATCCAAATAAAGAAATTAATTTTAAAATATAATAAATTAAATAAATATTTAATTTTTGATTAAATAAGTTTTTTTTATTTCAGATTTTCATATATTTATTTTATTTTATGATTACCTTTTGTGTTATAATTTAATATAACGTTAAATTAGCTAAAAAATCCAATGCTAAGGTTAAAAAACTACATATAACACCAACAAACATTAAAAGGATTCAGGCGAGAAAACGGGATTTTATACACGAATATATACCTACAAATTAACTAAATTGCGAGAGTATATCTAATAAGAAAGGTCTAATGTTAATAATAAAAATAATAATAATAATAATCGAAACATTAAGTTCAGTTGAAACAGAAAATAACAACAACAGCATAATAATTTTAATTAAATGATAATTAAAAGATAATAATTTTTGTTTTTCGATAAAAATTAAGTTAAAAACAGTGAAATAATAAAATGACAAATAATAAAACACAAAATTTAATATTAGGAATTGTATTATTATTATTAGTTGATGTTATATGGGTATCATCTAGTGAATTAACAAAGGTATGTTATGTAGGGAGTTATGCAAGATATTTTGTTAAATTGGTCATAAAATGTGATATGTATATTTATAAATATGTAGTTTGTGAATGTGTGAGATTTTATTTTGGTTTCTTGTTGTACAACACTTTTAGGATATTTGTATTACATTGCATATACTATTTTGTTTCTATATTCAAATTTATTTTTTATATTAACATTAAGGCAATCAGAATTAAAATTGGTCATAAAGAGTTTCTAAATAATTCCCAATATTAATTTTTAGATGATATACATATATTGACAGTTGGCGTATGATATGTGCGTGCCTTACCGGTGCGTGCCTTTGATGCAACATTTGAGAGCATGGATATTTCTAATTATTCCCTTTTCTCAATACGTATAAATAATTTGAAATAAAATTTATTTTAATATAAAGTTGCCGAATGTAGCTTTATGGTTAAGAGAGTTTCTCATCACGCCGCGGTCTCGAGTTCGATTCCCGCCGTTGACCAAAAATTAACATGCAACCGGATGACATAAAAACGAGTTTGTGTGTAAAAACATTGTTGGGCTGACCACCTACAATGTGCACCAATAGTTAAAATTGGTTCAGAAGGTCTCAGTTGAGACGCGGTAAAGGCCGTTTACGGCCTCTAAGCCATAGATTATTTAATATAAAGTTAATCCCAGTAAAGAATGATAACTGATAAAAGAAAAGAAACTATTATTTTAAGAATGCACACCATCATTGTTGTTTAATTGAAGGTTTTTTATCTTTAACATCTGTAAGATTATTCACTTATACAGGGTGTTCCGAAAGTGTCTGACACGAATGGTATGGATTCCTTAATCAAATTGAAAATTATTGGATTACTAGATCAAAGTGAAGATTTTTCTTTTACCACTTCGCACTGTGAAGCCCTCCTAGCAAGTTATAGGAGTTTGAAGCAGCGCCGTCCAACATAGCTCCTTGTATTAAAATTAAATTAATATCTCGTGAAATAACCATTTTCATATACAATTTTCTATTAAATAAAGTATCCATCAAATAATTAATCAATAAAAATCAATAATCATAAAAATTTTCTGTTAAATAAAGTATCCATCAAATAATTTAAACATAATTAAATTTTTTTAAAACCCGGTTTTGTTTCCGTACTGTCTTTAAACAATCAGTAGACGACAGTAAATATTTTTTATTGAAAACATAGTTCAGACTTTTAGCTTTCAAAAAAGCTAACTATGTGTTATGTTATTTGCAAAATTTTTTTATCTAAAATCATTAAATATTTTCAATAAAAATTTTGAATTTTCTTTATTAGACACAAGTATGTAGGCAGTAAAAATAAGTACTGGCATTACGTAATAATATTTCGAAAAATTTATTACAAGTTAGAAGCAGTTACTCATAATTTCACAACTACGCCTCTAAGTGTTACACTGGTTCACTGTTTCGTTTCAAAATAATACTCTGGTGGGTACTAGCGGTTGGTCGATTGGAAAGCAACTATTGTGGTTCAAAAAGCTGCGTGCGTGGTGCAAAATTACCGGTTCCGAAATACCGCTTTTAATAAATATATGATTATTAGATAATTAATTATTAATTTATATTAAGTGGAGAGAAATGTTACCATATTTAAGCAAAACAAGTTTATTTTAAAGATATTTTTAAATTTGATATTGTGATAACTTATTGGGAATATTTCAAAAAGTTTCATTTTAAAGCGCCTCACTGTGGAACGCATTAAAGTTGAAACCCAATATTAAGAACCGCATGATATTTTAATACCGGGATTTTGAAAAGCTACATTGAACTACGCGGTGTTTTAAACTTCGTTGCAGTTAAAATATATTTTAAAACAAAAGGAATAAAAAAATACATATATGTTTTATCTCTTTTCGCTGTTACAATCATATTAATAAGTAAAATTAATTTAACAATTAATAGAAATTTTACTACAGATTTAATTTAATTTATTAAATATGAACAAAATAAAACACGGAAATTTAGTTACTGAAAATAAAAATAAACTTCCTGATAAAGTGAATGCGTAATAAAGGAATCCACTGTCAATCAAAAGCATATTTATTGATATGCTTTCGATTGACAGTGGAAATCTTATTGATTTATATTTTATTAAATAAAATAAAATGGTTTTATGTTTTATAAAAGTAATGAAAACAGTAAGAGTAGTGAAGTGCAGATACTAACTAATCTATATTAAGTACTCGTTAATTGCAACGACCCGAAAGTACGATTACTTAGAATGAGATTACAATGTTCAGTTATAACTTGTACTAAACTGAACGAGTAATTTTTTCTATACGTCATTTTGATATCTAAGTATGGTTATAGTATTATTAACCAAAAACAGAAAATATATTGATATCAATTACGATTAATGTATATAGAAATTATATATCAATAGTTTGATTTTATTTTCAAAATTTTTTTACTGCGGGTTTGTTATATAAAACCAAATATAAACACCACTTAAAATTTAATGGAATTAGGAGAACTAAATATATGCATACAAATTACAAGTAGGGTATTTGAAAACTAACATACCAAAACCTACAAAGTAAGTATATTTTCATTTGATATTTCAATGTTATTTTGAAACCATCTAAAATTTCTAGCTGAATATACATATTATATACGAGTATCAAAATCATCATGATAAAATAATACTAAGATTAATTAGTTTTCTATTTTACACGCACAGTTGGGCGTGTGAAATACAAAATGTAATTTACAGGGTTTTTTACATGTAAAATGTATGTTAAATGTATACGCTCATTTGTTACATACTGTAAAGTAAATAATGAATATACTTAACCTTTTTTGTTACAACTGCGCCATCTCTTATCAAAGCTAATAAATTCCAAAAAATTTACTGTGCACTCGTCCATTTAAAATGATTATTTCGCTTCATGTTAAAAGTAGTTTCTATATGTCGTGTTCCAGCTGATCGAACCGATTTATCTAACTTAGTAATAAAGTTTTGTCGTTTCTTAAGTATAATTTACATATTTTTGTAAAATACAAAAAATTTTTGAAATTTTTATTATTTACATGTAAAATGTAAAAAATGCTTTTTACATGTAAAATGCCCAACTGTGCTTGTAAGCGTTTTATTTCATTTCCTTTAAATCAATACTACTAGTACATATTATGTAGTTCTTGATTACTTTGTACGAGTAAATAACGAATATAAAGTAACTAATATCAAAATTATCTCGTGATTTCTCGTGAATTGTAATGAAATGACACAATTCTAAATTAGAGGATAATAAAATTTGAAATGTTACCTAATGTTCAAAACCTAACCTTTGAAATGTTACCAGAATAGTTTTGAAAAAAATTTACAAACGCCTGTATTTGTACGACAAAGCAGTGTTTTTCCAGAAAGGTACTGTGTCAATTGGTGTATGAGATAAAAACAAACCTAGAAGGACTGGAATAAAGAACAAAAAAAATACAATCCGGAGTAAACATAACGACAATCGAATACACGATAATGAAATGATGTACTCGTATATAAAATAAATATAGAGAAAGAGAAAAAATAAATTTTATATAACACTCATCTGAAATACCTATAAGGTTTTGTTGTGCGGTGCAAATAATAATGTCTGGTTTATAATCAGCGATTATCGCAGATGCAAATAAATAAATTGAGATAGCACACATTTCAAATAAAATGTGTGCATAAATAATTCGGTTTACTGAAGATAATAAAAATATTTTTTATTTTTATTGTTGCCCTACTTTAATACACAGCCAATGAAATTAGGCTATCTCGTCTGCATCTGCAAATCATTAAATGTAAACCAGACTTTAACCTAAATCACCAATACAATTTATAAACTTCAAACCGTAAAGAGAGAAATCCAGATATGAAGCTGACTTCATAAAATCAACTGTAAACGATCTGAATATATTGTCTGTGATCAAAATAAACTTCTATGATTATATCTTACAATTCAAATAGGCCACCCCATTTTCTATATCAGTACTTTAGGATAGATCTAAGCCCATACTTCTTATACCTACAATAATGTGTAATCTTGGTCTCAGTATGTTACTAATACTGTTTGACGTACATTTCATAGTACTCGTATTATATTATGTAATAGTATTACAGTAAATAATTCAATGATTGATAAAGATTAACCTTATCTTTTTGAAGAGATGAGGTTATATGATAATGTTTATCAATAAATTTGTATTGATTAAAATGAGAATATTCCGTCATGTTATAAAAATTATCTTATAAACATACTACAATCATATTTGTGCTTTTAAATATTAAAATCAATAACTTAATTAAATAACTGCTTTCGTTGTTCTGGATTTACTATTTGAAGGGTTTTTCAATAAGAGATTTCATTTTGATATTAAAAAAAACGAGTATTTTTTAAGCGAAATCAATAAATGTTTATTTAATTGTAAAGAGAAAGGTATGAATAAACGCCACGGCTTCGCTTGCAGCACCATATCCTTTTAATGAAATTTTCCATGAGCAATTCTCACTTTTGCGGCTGTATGTCCTCGTTAACCTCACAAATTCCATCTTTAACGCACAGGATTTCGATTATCCACACATCATTAACTCGTCCCAACAGCTTAAATCTTTCCACCATTTTCACTATTGCCGGTCGAGAAGGTGCTTCAGGGCAACCATAAAGTGCTTAGTTAAGTGAACTGTGACTGCACAATTTTCACCATTTTTGTAGTGAATTTTACCAATTTCAATGCTTTGTTAAAGCGTGTATCGTACCATTGTTAATAATGACGTAGTTTTTACTTGTCAAATGTCCAGATAACAGCTTCAAAATCGACAGCTGCCAATTTAGTAGCAGGCTATTCAGAAGAAACAGTTATTTTGAAAAAATGGCTTTTCAATACTGTATAGGTTGGCTTAGAAATGAAAATTATTAAATGAGCGTTATGGTCGATGAATACGTCGCTGTTAGAACATATGAGTATAAAGTTCAAAAATTTAATCCCATAATTGTTCTGAGATCGTGAATGAAAAAGATTTTGGATACGCTTGGTCTAAATGTTCTTTGCTTATTCGGAGTTATCTTAAATCAACGATATCTTAAATAAGAACCACTGAAAATCGTGACGGTGAAGCCATAACGAAGAGAGTTTTCTGCCATATTTTCTTTGTTTATTACATTGTAAGGTTGTTTTTGTTACAATAGAACCGGCAACAACTAACATAATGTACTTGCATGTGTATATGTACATTAAGACAAACTAAAACCGCTCGAATATGTTTCAAAGTCTATTTATATCAAATCATTCATCAAGTTAAACTGTAAAATGACCAATCTTAATATTTTCATTTGGAGTATAAATTTTATTTGATAACATCAGTTTTCATTTTATGCGATTATAAAAAATTGCAGCGCCTAGTGAAAACAACAAAAACAAAAATTTAATTAATATACTATTACGTTATATACTAATAAAGGTACATTGAATTACTTTGTTTATGTTATGTTCTTAAGTTAAATATTCTTTTAAGTTTTTTTATATTAATGAAAAATATATAATAGATAAAGGGTGTCCCAAAATTCACCCATGAATTTGGCTAGAAAACACAGGGCTCTAATTAAAAATTTTAAATTTTTATTTTACAGTATACAATATATAGAATATTATAATAGCGTTACGGATAAAGGCTGATTTCCATTATGAAAAAAAAATTGTCAGTATTTTTTACTGAAAAATACCAAAGCGAGAAAAAAATTAAAAATGCCATTAGAATGACTGAGATCGTTTTTTACTTTTTTCTTTTTTTTATAGTGGATATATTTTGACAAATGCGTGTAACATAACCAATAAATTTCAAATTATTTTTTGTTTTTGAATGAATTAAGATGAATGACACAAAACGAAATGTTAAAATTATGAATTGACCATAAAAATCATCCATCTTTATTTTTCCTATAAAATATTTCTCCAGTACTGAATAAAAATACTTCTCTTGATGTATTTTGTCAGTACTGCTATAATTATTTTCTCAGTAACCATAAAAATTTACTCAGTACTGAATAAATTTTTAGTACTGGAAATATTTTTTATTTCACTCGCACTTTAAGGAAAATTATATTTTTTATCCCGCCTTGACTATTTTGTCAGTATTTTTTCATAATGGAAATCAAGGGTTGGATGTTGTAGCATCACTTTTTTCGATACTATCGAAAATTACGTCTCTTTCATCACACACAAAATTTATTGTTTTTTTGTTCTTCTTTTACGTTGTTTTTAGTGCGATCTCAGCCTACTCGAATAAAACATTATGTTTTTCTACTCTAATTCTATCACTTACTGATTTTATGAGTGATACTTTATCGAAAAAGAAAAAAGAGAAAACCAACAAACTTATTCTAGTAGACTGCGATCGCAATAGAAACACCGTAAATGAAGAACGGAAAAACAATAAATTTTGTGTGTGATGAAAGAGACGTAATTTTCGATAGTATCGAAAAAAGTGATGCTACAACATCCCACCCCAGGCTTAAATAACATAAATGTGATTATTTTATTGATACACAACTCAATTTCCTCCTTTAAGGCGTGGGTGTGTTGGGATAAAACTAACCCTTCAACAAACGGCAAAGAAAAAGTTTAACGTTATTAATCGTATAAATGCAATTTAAACACAAAATCTAAATGATGTCTCCAGCTCAAAATTCGTACATAACAGTGACAAGTTGCTAAGCATGCAACTATAAGAAATAATCACTATACCAAATGCGAAAAATTATGATGATTAGATAAAAGATTAACAAATTTATGGTCCTATCCCAAACTCAGAATCTTACTAGTGCTGACGCATAAGTATCCGTGTTATGGAAGGAAATAAATAATTTAACTTTATTGGGTTCAGATTTGTTCTTATAACTTTTACTTTTAAAGGTACCTTTTAAGGTTATGATATTCATTTTAATGATGATGATATTTCAAAAAGTATAGAATTTATTGAGAAGTTAACGAAGTTAAGTCGATAAATATAAACCTCATTATGTGGTTCAAAAAATCAGCAATCACTTCTTATTCTACTCGTATAATACATTCATAGAAGTCTCTTCGCTGTAAGTGATCAGTATGCTTTAGTCCCTCCTTGAATCAATTGCACATTGTAAGCATGAGGTTGTAAATCATAAGTGAGAATAGGCTGTAAAAAGCTTCTCGAAATTCCCTATTCTTGACTCATTCTTGTAGTTCTTGAACTCTACTTGTGTTGACGCAAAATGTGCAAAACTTTTAGGATCTAGTTTTTATTTTATGTGTCTTGGTACTTTTAGATTTCCAATTAAAATGGTTTTCGCTATGTGTAATTTTTGTATTGAAACAAAACTAAACCGAATAAAATTAAATTATTCTCATTAAAATATAAGGGTTACACGGTTAACCTAACACGGTTACCTATTTTGTACTTCTATTTAGTAGCAATATTGTATTGAGGTTTTTTTTAACTTCACCATTAAATAAAACTTCATCATGAAGAATGGTTGCTTTACGTTACTTTTATAAAATTTAATGGCTGTCATTTCCTTCCATTTATTATTATAACTTGTAAATACAAAGTTTTCACTATTCTGATATTGTGCAATTATAGATGTTATAACTATAAACGTATCATGATGAGTGTAAGACACAAACGGGATAGTTTCACAGCATACTGTTATCTAAAATATGATGTTTTATAAAAAGGTAATTAGATAATATCTATTAATTTTATACATGATTAAACCAAGTAGATGCAAGTAACTAACACGTGGAGGGAGGATTTTAAAATAAGAATTATTGTATCTGACATTTTCTCTGATTTTACTTTATTATAATAATTTTAATATAATAACAAAATATATTCAAGATTTTTAATTATAATATTGAATTTATGTTTTATATGCTGAATTATGTAGTTTTTAGCAATATTTATCTATATATATGTATATATATATATATGTATATATATATATATATATATATATATATATATATATATATATATATATATATATACATATATATATTTATATATATATATATATATATATATATATATATATATATATATATATATATATATATATATATATATATATATATATATACATATATATATACATATATATATATATATATATATATATATATATATATATATATATTTATATATATATATATATATATATATATATATATATATATATATATATATATATATATATATATATATACAGGGTGAGTTTCCTAATAAATGCAGGGCTTTTATCTCGAGAACGGTGCTAGATAGGAGAAAATGACTTACAATGAAATTTATTAAGAGTCGAGGGAGACGTCTAGTGGTGATCTTCAATGACCTTGAAACTCATTAGTTTCGGAGATATAGGCTAAAGTTAGGTTTTTTTTAAATTAGAACCTATACTTTTGAGTGTTTGTTTTTATTAAGCAATTAAAAGTAAACACTTTTTGCTCACACATCATTTTTGTAAAGTGTATGATTTCAGAGATATGAGCAAAAATTGATATTCACTAAAGCAATCGAATTTTCCCTAAGTTCTACAAATTAAAATAGAAAATATCAAATGTTCTTTGACTTATTATGCAATTATAAGTAAAATATAGTAAAATAAGTAAAAATAGTAAATATAGTAAAATATAGTAAATAAATTATAAGTAAAATATAGTAAAATATATAGTAAAATAAGTAATAAGTCAAAGAACATTTGATATTTTCTAAAATTCCCTAAAAACACCCTATATAACACCCTAATATATTATATATATATAATATAGAATATATATATATATTATATATTATATATATATATATATATATATATATATATATATATATATATATATATATATAAATATATATATATATATATATATATATATATATATATATATATATATATATATAAAATAAAAATTTATCGAGTTTTACATGCCCGTACCGTATCAACAATCGACTCCATCGGTGATTTCGACCACGAGCTAGTTTTTCATACTGTTGCAAGCAACCAGAAGATGTAGATTGCTATCTACGCCGTGGAGTTATCGTCGCCGACAGCTACCTCTTCGCCTACCAAAAGGCGGCTCTTCCTTTAAAGATCGCTGTATCATTCGGTTCGGATCACCACGCAGAACGTGACCGAGCCAGCTTATTCGCTGTCATTTGCACGAAATCAAGAATTTGGATTACGAAAATCGGACCTATAGCCGTGCGTCCTCGATTTGGTCATTCAGTCGTAAAGTAGGACGTAAATAAGCGAACCCCGAAAGAGCTGGGAGAGTCTTGAGCCTCAAAACAGATTGCATAGTATAAAATATATAAAAAAAAAAAAAATAAAAAAAAATAGAATTTGCATTAAATTTCTGATCTCGTGGTTGAAACGAACTCGGTATTTGCCATCAACGTCGCGTTTTGGGCCATGATTCTCGAATGTTAAAAGCCATATCTCGTACTCATCCGTCAAGGTCCATCTCCCACCTCCATACATGACAACGGGTCTGATCAACACTCTGTACAATTTCAGCTTATCCGTATTTATAAGATATTTTGATTTCAGAAGTGTACGTAAAGGAAATAACACTGATTGCCAGCGATAAGGCGAGCCTTGATATCCTCTACCGCACTATTATCGTGAGTAATGAGAGATGCAAGATACTTGAATCTCATTACTCCTTCAAAAGTGAAGTTACCACTACTGAAATCAGTTGCGTCTTGGTCTCTAAAACCAGAGATCATATATTTTGTTTTGGACTCATTGAGACAAGTATCTTTTTCACTCCGTTGACTTTTAATCCAATCACACAGATATCATCTGCATATGCAAGAAGTTAATTGGATTGTCGGAATAAGATATTATCTTGAGGTGTTTCACTTTTACGAAGAATGTATTCTAACATGAGATTAAAATGTATCAGGGACAGCGCATTGCCATCGAGTTTCTTGGAGCGCTACGAGTTCCAACCGATACTCTTTCAGACTGCACATTCCACGTTCCACATATATATATATATATATATATATATATATATATATATATATATATATATATATATATATATATATATATATATATTTATATATATATATATATATATATATATATATATATATATATATATATATATAAATATATATATATATATATATATATATATATATATATATATATATATATATATATATATATATATATATATATATATATATATATATATATTTTAAATTTATGTTTAATTGTGGCAGCTCAACCGAAAATTGCCTGGTTTAAAACCCGATAACAAATAGTATTTACATCATCTTATTACGGTTAAGTGTATGACTTCATTTATGACTCGATATATATGTAGGTTGACATAACTTCCATGTTACGAACTAGCCTGATATGGAGCAATGCAATGTGCAGATACATAATTAGGGTCTATTGCCGTTCGTGAATTTTTGTGGCAAGTAAATACGGTTGATTTTACAGGCAAACTGAAAAAGTGATCGAGTACACACCGGATTGCATCAAATTATTTTCTCTACAATCTTATCAATAAATTGGTATGCGTCATATGATGCAAGCCTGTTTATTGATAAAGCTATGTAGAGAAAATAATTTATAAAACTTATATTAATTTGAATTTTTAGAATTAAAATGTTTGTAGATTTTTTATTTCTTAGTCTTATCGGCAGTAAATAATAAATTTTCAAAATACCGCAACATTGGATTTTATACTATTTTACAGTCCCAAACGCTTCTAATTTTTCAATAGAGGTTTTAGAATGTCGCTTTGTTGACTGAACCGTTAACATGTGATTGTAATTAAAATGTTAACATGTTGATTGTAATCTTAAACTAAAAGCCTGATTTCCTTTGAGCAATGACGATTTGGTTTACATAAATTCGTTTTTTTTTTCGAATGTCACATACGAATTTATGACATTGATAATATTTTATGATATTGGTAATTTATCAAAAATAAAAATTGAACGGTCAAATGGCACAGTGATTAAAGCTGCGGCTGTTCGAGCGGGAGGTACTATGTACGAATCCTGATAGAGGCAGGATGCAAGAGGCATTTTTTACCATAGATTGCGATCGGTTATTGATGAACTCATCTATGAGGCCCTGTTAGAGTGCTATGTCAGTACTATAAAGACTTGCAGCTCTGCAATGTACAGCTGGTAAAATGGGCTTATAGCCTTATGTACGTTCTCTATTTGGGGGTAATGCATTAAATTAGGGACTTAAATAAAGCGAATCGCGAAAGGGTTGGGATGGGAGTGCCTTGAGTCCCAAAAAAATTGCAAAGATAGAAACAGACAGTAATGTTACACTATAAACTGTTTTTGAAACCGAATTTCAAACTATCTTCTGCCACAGTTGAAACTAATTGATAGTTTTCACGATAAATTTTTATATTTGAACTAAATATATATATATATATATATATATATATATATATATATATATATATATATATATATATATATATATATATATATATATATATATATGTATATATATATATATATATATATATATATATATATATATATATATATATATATATATATATATATATATATATATTTAATATTAATTCCCTAAATTCTGACCTTTTCATTCCGTCTTTCTCTTCTTCTGCCTACACTCGCATTATATACATTGTAGTGTTTTGTTCTATACATATTAGTACGTAAAAATCGAAACATACAAAAATAGATTCAATCAAATCTATTATTATGTACATTTTATTATTTTTATTGATTTTTATGTTTTTTTCATTTGTTTTCCATATTTTTACATTACACATTTTTATTTTCTGTGTGTTGTGTTAAATGATGAAAATTCAAATAAAATTATGTTGCTTTGTAACTTAGCAAAATAACAAAAATAATGTAAACTAATTTCATTTGACATCTATTTATGCATATACATACGTCTTAAAATATAATGAATGAATAACGATTTTTACTATAATGTTTGTGTTTATAGTTAATACATATTCTATTTTCTTTTATTTTCAGTATTTATATCAAAATGAAAATTTTGAGAAACCATTTTTTTGTACATATTTTAAAACGTCTATGTTTACATTGTATTTAATAGTCATAGGATTTATAGCACCATGGAAGGAAGCATTTGGCCGAGATAAAAATTATACAGTACGTATAAGTGAAACAGTACGGTTTAGCAAGCATTTTTAAATAAATCTTATCCTTTTTTAACAGCTGGTGGAAAACGGAGATGAAGATATATCATCATATGAAAATAGTACTCTAAGCGATTCGACATTTGTTCCTATAAAAGTTAATGAACAAATTTCGGGTACTGAAAGCGATGATTCCAGTATAAAAAGTGTGCGATTTAGTAAATTAGCGGAAGTTCGAGAAATGTCACCGCACGAAGCAACCGAAGCTCTTATGTCACGGCTATCATATTCAGCTAGTATGCGAATACGACGACAAAAGTCACACAATAAAACGGCGCGGACCGCACTTATGTTTTGTATATTATGGTTTCTAGCAAATTATATGTACCAATTGGCATTAGCACCTGGCGAAACTGCAATGGTTACACTATTAAGTTCAACGTCGAATTTTTTTACACTATCACTAGCTGCAATTTTTCCTTCGGCATATGGTGATCGATTTACATTTTCCAAATTTATTGCAGTGCTCTTAAGTATATCCGGTGTTGTAAGTACACAAATATCATTTAAAAATAATAATTTAATTATTGTATTTTTGTCAACTGTTGTCATCTTAACATTGACAATTGCATGATTAAGAATATAAATAAGAGTTTATTGGCTGGCAGATCTTTTTGGGAGTCTAGTGTCCATTAAAATAATTAGATGTATATTATGTATACAATTGCACAAGAGAATAACTCGAATTATTGGTTCAGTCATTTCATTATTATCACTATTTAAATAAATAAAAGAAACAATTATTTAAAATAAGTTATAATCTCGTTTACTTTTCCATTTTTTCTTACAGATAATGGTGAAAATATCAAATGTCGAAGAATCAAAATTTACCAGAGGCATTATATTATCATTACTAAGTGCATTTTTTTATTCATGTTATTTGGTTTTAGTTAAACGTAAAAGTGATACAGAAGAAAAAATTGATATACCTTTATTTTTTGGTTTTGTTGGCTTATGGAATTTATTGCTGTTATGGCCGATATTTTTGATATTAAATTTTTCGCAAATTGAAGTATTCGAACTACCAAATAAAAAACAATTTATCGTATTATTTTTAAATGGACTAATTGGGACTGTGATTTCAGAAGCATTATGGCTGTGGTATGCTTTTTATTTCGGATTTTTTTCTCTTTAATAATTATTTATATTTTTAGGGGTTGCTTTTTAACATCATCACTAATTGGTACCCTAGCGATGACACTACAAATTCCGTTATCAATGATATTTGATATTTTAATAAGGAATAAAATTTATCCACTATTATTTTATATGGGCTCGATACCAATGTTTTTATCATTAATTTTTGTTTCATTTTTAATCAAATATGATGATACAGATCCACTGTGGAAATTTATAAAAATAATTTATCGAAAGCTGTGTTATCTAAAGCGAACGACTATAGTTAGGTGAGTCGGATACATTTTTATCTAAAAAATACGTTCATTTTATATTCATATTTGAAAATGATTTTTTTATAGTTATGCTACAAATAAATAGTTCGCTTGTCGATTATATAAATACGTACATATATTTTATTTTTATTTCGCTTTGTATTTACTTTAATTAAACAAACTTATTTCGGGAGTTATATTTATGTTACATAAATGGGTATTGAATAATTTTGTATGTAGACCACCTTTTATTTTCATTTTGAAATTAATTATTTGGTATTTTAATTATTGCTTTCAAAATTGATTTTCATTAACATAACACCTTACATTACAATATTATTTTATTCTCATAACAATTTTTCGATCATTTTATTTTTCACAGAATACCAGATTTAGAAGAACAAACTGAATCATTAATTGATAATCATGAAAATTAAAATATGCTTAAAAGATTCAGTTGCCGAAGGTTACAATTAAATGCAAACAACTAGTTAAAAATATTAAAATATCACACACCTGAAACAATGGAATTTATCCTGCCAATTCGAAACATAAACTGTAAAAATAAAAATTTAATACAAAATAATTAAAACTTTCACTATATTATACAACCAACAAACCTATAAATTCTATGGATCTCAATGTGATTTTTTTTAAAGTTCTGTTTTAAGATTTTGTTTTTATTATTATTTTAATACAAAAAAACTAACAAAATACAAAAAAAAATATTAGTTAGATGAAGGGTACATTTCGAATTGTGATATAGCATGCATTTATGTCGTAAACTATATTTATATATATTTACGAATAATTGTTCTGTTATTTAAAATATGGAAAATGTGAAAATAAATAAGAAAAAAGTTATTAAAAATCATGGCTGTTTAAGGATTTCATATTTATAGATGAAACAAGTAGAAAATACTTATAAAACTATACATTTCCCGTCGATTTCTTATATATAAAAAACATCTTTTTAATTTTAATTTTTATTGTTGATGTTAAAAATAAAAATTTTAATTAAAAACAATAATATAATTAATTTTTAGAAAAAGGAAACAGAATTATTTATATAAACATATAAAGAATATAAATGGTAAGTTCAGATTATTTATATTGTATGACATTTCATTCCTGAAAAGAAAAAATTTTTTTTTTGGTTTTTACAAGTCATTGTTGACCCGTACCGTGTCAAAAATCTTACTCCATCGGTTTCGATCACGAGCTAGCTCTTTATACTTTTGCAAGCAACCACAAGATGCCAGTTTGCTCTCTACGCCGTGGAGCCATCGTCGCCGACAGCTACCTCTTCGCCTACCGAAAGGCGGCTCTCCCTTCAAAGATCGCTGTATCATTCGGTTTAGATCAGCACGCAGAACGTGACCGAGCCAGCGTACTCGCTGTCCTTTGATTTTATGCACGATATCAGGAATTTTAATTGCAAAAGTTCTAGATAGCCTGTTATCAACTTTAACATAGCATTGTGACTGCGTTATTGTCATTGTACACAGATGTACGTATTTGTTTGGTATTCCTAAATATTCAAGTGCATACTATAGCCTTTCTCGATTGATCGAGTCAATGTCATAGGTTTGCTTGAACTCTAGGAATACCTGATGTACATCATGATATGTTTCGTAGTACTTGGAAAGAATCATCCGAATCGAAAAAACATGATCAGTGACGGACCAATTTGGACGGCATCCTTCCTGGTAGTCACGGACTGTAAAGACCAAATAATTAAATACAGGTAAACTTCGTTTAGGATCTACCAATATTAATTTTTGATATAAAACCTCACTTAACGAATACATAGCTCGGAATAACGAATAAAAAACGATCATCAATAGATCGATAGTACTGTCAAAAAAATTTAGGTGATTTTCTTTTTAATTTATCAGTCTTATGCGAATGGACCAAGAGTTATAGTTGCGTTTATATATAATTATTCACGAAAAGTTACCCTATTTATTTTTGATGAGGGTACTGTAAATGAAGAGTAATCACTTATAGGAATATGGAAAAACTACAACTGTAATAAATAACATTGAGGCTGTGTGGAACCAGATCAGAAATAGTCCAATAAATGCAGTTTGACATAAACGCAGTATCTGATGTAATAGATACTAGCAGCATAACTATCAATATAACGAGGGAATTCGATAATTGTTAAATGAATAGCCTGCAGAAATTTCTATTGGCGATGTTTAAGAAGTATGGTAGATTCACGTTCTTAATCATCAAAGAGCCACACAAAATTTTAGCCGCCACACTCTCTATGAAACAAAAACCTAGTGTTTTTTTAAATTTAAAAAAAATATTTTTATTAAATTTGCACTAGGAACCAAACTAATTATTTCTCATATAAAACCGTATAATTTGATATCTTGACTAACGAATCCTCGCTTCACGCTAAATTTCCAGAAACCGAATCCCTTCGTTAAGTGAGGTTTACCTGAACTATTTATAAACATTAACCTAGAAACTAATCCAGAAATTTTAAAAACAAAATTCAGATAAATTTATTCGGTGACGCACTTCGTAAATTGAAGTGGAATAATAATCTATTATCCCCAATTGGAGCGCAAAACTTATGCAGGGCCCCTATTTCTGAATAGGAATTCGTACAATAATTGTACGAATACGAGTAATTGGAATATTTGAATACGAAAACGTATAATTTCTAATACGAATTCGAGTGCTACGATACGATGGAAAATTTCCCTTATTGTGCAATACGAATTCGTACAGTTTTTATACGATCATGACCGATTATATGTTCGTTGTGTATTTAGTTATCGAAAGGAAACAAAATAAAAATTATTAAATTGAAATATTTATTATTAATAGTATTAATTATTATAATAGTATTATTAATAGTATTAATATGAATTATTTTGTGATATCATTTTGAACGGCCATATAAAATGATAAATAGGAACGCAATATAAGGCAAGAATGAGAACTCTCATCTTAATGGATAAATTCAATGATCTAGGATATGCATATGACATATATGCCTGCTCAACACAAATATAACCACACCAATACACATCAACAATGTACAATTTGATGTAAATAAATTTGAATACCTTGGCTATACCTACAAAGGTAGAAAGAAACTACAGGTGTTCGTAAACAGGTGTCTTCGATGAATGCTGAAATGTTTCTGGCCTAACAGCATTACTTATATTGCACTGCATAGAAAAACAAATTAGATAGATATAGAAACCGAAATAAAGAGGTGAAAGTGAAAATGTATTGGCCATACATTGAGGAAATCACCAAGTGATATAAGGAGGATATCATTGAACTGGAACTCACAAGGAAAAAGAAATGAAATAGTACCAGCGATGGCATGGAAGAGAACAATGTTATAGTAGAAGCTAAACGACTAAGTAAATCATGATGTACTTTCCCTTTAGAGTAGGATGACCCTGCCTATATAGTAGACACTTTATGTTACTAAAAAAGGAGATACAAAATAAAATGAACGCATCTCCATCAATTAATGAAATTTGTAAATGTTTTTGTACTATGATTTTATAAATAATGTTTTTTTTTTAACCAATATAAAATTATTATTATTATTAGAGCAAAAATAACAACGTCTGAACAATACGAGCTATTGGTTGTATTCATTCCGCTTTAGCTAGAGGTTATAACGCAACGGTGGAAGCCCGAGTATCATCAAAATCATTATGGGCTGAAATAACCAGTCGGTTAAATAAATACAAATGGACCGCCAGTTAGAAATTAACAACTCTGGAAGAAAGTATGGTCTGATTTCAAATTCTATACTAAAAAAAGACTTAAATTGAATAAAATGATTACCTATTTATAATATAAAATATTATTATTATATTAAAATATATTATTATTATTATTAATATAAAATACACTCCGTTATTTTAATGGAAATTTCAAAAAAATAAATTTCCCTCTCACTACAATGCAAAAATTAAAAACTATTGTACGTTCGTATACAGAAATACCATTTCATTTTCGTAACGGATTGAATTTTCGTATCGAATAAACATTCGTATCGTATACAGAAATAGGGCCCCAGTACTATAAGCTGACAGATAAATACAATGTGCAGATGTCTCACATAAACCGAGCCAATATTAATCCAAACATTACGGTTTGAAACATGGCAATAACACGAAAAGTTTAAATAATTTTAATTTTTATTTAGTTAATTATAATTTTTATATTTTGCTTAGTTATATTGAACTAATTGAGTTGTGTTGTTTAAAATGCTAATTAAATACGCTTTATTAAAATAATAGATAAAACACCACGCAAAAAAAGATTGGTAGTGAAAAGGAAAACACGAAAAGTAACTTAAATTCGGTATATTTCGGAGAAAACTTAAATTCGGTATATTATTATACTTAAAAAATTACTCTGTCACTCATTTCGGAAGGCATTAAAATTTATGGATATATGTGACAAACAATTTCTAGGACATGTTTAAATATATAGTTTCAAGTTATTAGATGAATTTACTTTAGCGTGGTGCAATGACATCGTGGTGAATTTTATTTTATAGTTTCTAGCCGTAAGTCTGTTAGTATTTTTTTTATTTATTCATTTCAGATATTCTGCACGCCGTATCTCACATTTGTATCTTCAAAATATCTGGAATGAGTAATAACTACTCTATATATTGTTAAAATCTGTTAATGTTTGTTATTTCTGCTTCCTTCACTCCAATTCAGATACATATACATGATCTTGTGATGGAATAACAACTTTTGTAATACATGCATATTATACGACAGATTGGTTAATGGATTGGATTTCAATTGGTAAACAATATATAATACGATTTTTGATTTAGAATAATATTGCTTTTCCGGTGCACAAACGGTCTGTAGGAAGATAAAAATGCATGACGTTGCATCAGAGGCTTTGTAGAGATAAAAAAAGGGATGATGTGCAGGTTCCCATTATTAATAAAAATGTGTTTTTATTATAATGGAAACTGAAACAGTGTTATACTATCTTGTCTTTATTAATTTGTAAAAGGAACTGAACTCAACGTTAACACGTTGCCTTTATATATAATGCAAAAAGAAAACAAAACAATAAAACTATGAAGATGTGATGTTACAAAGTTGAATATAAATTACTCTAACCAACATTTTTATGAAACTTTAAATTAAATTTAAGTTCGCACGATGCTTCACAAACAGCTTGTGGTTGAGTCCCTTCGTCATAATATCAGCTAATTGATCTTCCGTTCGTATGTATTTCAGCTCAAAATCACCATTTGCAATTGATTCTCGAATGAAATTGTATTTAAGATTTAACATCTATGTGTTTCATTCACTTGTGTTCTCGCGGTTCCTCTGCGACTTTAATGCACGATTGATTATCTTCATAAATTGCAGTACATCCACATATGATGTTTAATTCATTAAGCAAGCTTCGAAGCCACTTGCCTTCACAAATCCCACTAGCCAATTCGATGTACTCAGCCTCAGTTGATGACAAACTAACAGTGGATTGCTTCCTAGTAGACCAACTTACCACATTGCCAAAAACATTGTAAACATAACCCGATGTAGATTTCCGATCATTTATGTCGCCTGCCCAATCGGCGTCGATATAACCAACCAATGGTTCAGCATTCTTATATCTTCTATAAACCATTTTTAGGGTTTTTGTACCTTGAATGTATCGTAGTATCCGTTTTGCATATTGAAAATGTTCATTTTCATAACAACACTGGAATCGGCTAAAATAATTCGTAGCTACACACAAATCCGGACGAGTGGTTAGTGTTGCATATGTTAGACATCCCATGAGTTCTCGATATGGTTCTTTACGATTATTTAATTTTCCATTTTGTAAAGCAATACCATTTTCAATTGGTGTTGCTATATCTTTGCAATCCATCATGTTAAATTTTTGTAACAGCTTTTGAAAATATTTCTTTTGATTCATACTAATTGAATAATTATTTTCGTCTTGTTCAATATGAATTCCAAGAAAATTATCTGCTTTACCTAGATCTTTCATTTCAAATTCTCTTATCAACGATTGTTTAATTTTTACAACAGTTTTAATATCACAACATACGATCAGTAAGTCATCAACGTATAGCAACACGTAGCATGCTATTCCATCCGCGATCCTGATGTATAAGCAACGATCAGATAAGCAGCCCTTAAACTCAATGCTTTTCATAAATTTATTAAATCGCTCGTTCCACATTCTAGAAGCTTGCTTTAAACCATACAACGACTTTTTTAATTTGCAAACTTTTGTTGTTCCATCACTGAATCCCTCTGGTTGATTCATATATATTTCCTCGTTCAATTCTCCATTTAAAAATGCACATTTGACGTCCATTTGATGAACATGATAATTATAATGAACCGCAATCACCAATAATACACGAAATGTCGTCATTTTTGCAGTAGGTGAGTACGTCTCATTATAATCTAAGCCCTTTTCCTGTGTAAATCCTCTTGCAACTAGTCTCGCTTTGTATTTATCTATATCACCATTCGATTTGTGCTTCAGTTTAAAAACCCACTTATTCGAAATCAATTTTCGACCTTTCGGTAAATCACAAAATGACCATGTATCGTTTTTAATTAAAGATGCATATTCTTCGTAAATTGCATTCTTCCATTGTGGCCAATCTGGCTGTTGTTTTGCCTCTTTAATTGAAGTTGGATCATTCTGCACATATTCCTGAGCTGATAGAGCAAAATGTGCTGAATATTCCCACTCACCATAACGTTGAACTGGCTTTCGTTCTCGGTTGGATTTACGCAGTTCGATATCACCGATATCAACAGTACAGTCCGTACAAACACTGTTGTTTGTTTGTATATTTTCCTGATCGATGAAATGATCATCAGTTGTACTGCTAGTACCTATTAATGTTTCGTTATTTGTTTGTTCGCTAACGGCCTCTGAATCTAATATTTCGATAATATTTGCCTTGTTGAGAATTGATCTCTCATCAAATGTTACATCTCGACCAATAACTAGTTTATTTGCATCCAGATCCTATAATCTATATGTATGATGCGATGTGCCATAACCAATCATGATACATTTCGAGGATTTCGAATCCAATTTCCTACGATAATCCGCAGGAATGTGATTATAACATGTTGATCCAAAAATTCGAATGTCTGATAAATCTGGTTTCGCACCATACCACAGATCTGCTGGCGTTTTATCGATGAACTGTTTGCCTAATGCAGACGTCGGACATCGATTTTTTAAATAATTTGCTGCCACTACATTCATTCCAGAAATGGACGCTTCATTCCAGAAATGTCCTTTTATTCCACTCGCTAGCAACATGGTTCTAGCTTTTTCGTGCAAAGTTCGATTTAATCTTTCTGATACCGAATTCATCTCAGGATTGTATGGAACCGTATATATGATCTGAATTCCTTTTTCTTTGCAAAACTTTTTAATTTCGTTCGATGTGTAATCTCCACCGTTGTCAGCCTTCACTTTTAAAATTTTACAACCGTGACGTGCCTCAACCATCGCTACATATTCTTTGAACTTTTCGAATACGTCGCTTTTTCGTTTAATACAGAAAACCATTGTTGCACGCGTAAAATCATCAGTAAAAGTGACAAAATATTGAGATCCATCCCAAGCTGGTTCATTCATTGGTCCACAAACGTCTGTGTGGATTAATTCCAAAATTCGACTCGATCGTAATTGCTTATTCGGTGGGAATGAAATTTTTGTTTGTTTACCATAGACACATGATTCGCAAAATTTCATTTCGGTGTTTATTTTTATTTCCTCCAAACCAGTAACTAATTTTCTAGTAACCAACTTTTTCATGTCGTAAACATTTAGATGTCCTAGACGAAAATGCAACATGTTTTGTGATTCATTCGAATGTTGTTCACTTGACGAAACGGCGAACACATCATAATCAACATAAAATATTATCTCGTACAATTTTCCTTTTTTGTTTGCAACAAATTGTAATTTCTTATCGAAAGAAATATATGCACAATCTTTTACAAAATTTACTTGAAATCCCCGATTAGCTAATGCATTTATTGAAAGTAAGTTGTGTTCCAAATTATTAACCAGTAGCACATCATTAATCACTCTCGCATTAAATTCACCGTTCAAAAAAGTTTTAACTTTTATGTTGCCTTGCTGTTTTGATTTCAATTGTTGATTTTTCTTTGCTACCTGGATTGTTATTTCATTCATATTCGTTATTTTGTTGAAATAATGTCTATTGTTTACCATGTGCTCCGTAGCATCAGAGTCCAATATGAATTTAATCAACGTTGAATCATCGTCCCGATTCTGTTTTATACTTTCATCCGCTGTATTCATAGACTCTTCGTAATTAATGGTTTGGTTGCATGAATTCGCTTCTTCAAATTTATCATGCACATCAACTGCGCACACGAGATTCGTTTCTCGTTTCATTGAGGATATGTTTCCTGCTGCATCTTTTGCGTTACTCGATTTTGTTTTTGATTTTTCTTTATTCTTAAATGATTTGGAGAAACACATAGATTTTATGTGTCCTTTTTTACCACATTTAAAACAGACAAGGTTTGGATTTCGTATATGCATTGCATATGATTCGTTTGATTTACCACTCGAGCCGCCATTGTTTCGTTTTCCATGTTCATCAATCAAACGACTCTTGACAAATTCTACTGTTAAATCATTTGGATTCATCGTTTCGATCGCAGTAACCAAGTTATCATAGCTTCTTGGTAACGTTAATAACAAATGGCAAATGACATCGATATTTTCCATTGTTGCGCCAATTGATTTTAAATCCCGAATTTTTCTATCGAAATTTAGAAAATGATCGCTGATGTTGTCACCGTCTTGCATTTTCATTGTTAACAGCTGCTTCCTTGGTATAAGTTGTCCCGCAATACTTTTTCGCTCGAATACTGAAGAAATACTGTCGAACATACCCTTTGCTGTCGTTTTATCCTTAACATACTCCAATTGGCTGTCATGAATGCTTTGAACTATAATTGAGATGCAAGCCTTCTCCTCTTTCCTGACATTTTCATGCAGGATTTGATTTTTCTCCTCTTTTATAATTTCGGTTAAATCGGCGTCGATATATTTACGCAATCCTTTTTCATCTAGAAGAATACCGAGTCGATATTTCCAATTACCGAAATTCGTACCTTTGAATTGCGCAATTTTTGATGAATTGTTTTCCAAGATAGTAATCATTTTTTTTATTTACTTATTAAAGAAACTTGACAAAAAAAAATTAAATTAACGAACTGTTTCCTGGGCCCATAACCTATTAATAAAAATGTGTTTTTATTATAATGGAAACTGAAACAGTGTTATACTATCTTGTCTTTATTAATTTGTAAAAGGAACTGAACTCAACGTTAACACGTTGCCTTTATATATAATGCAAAAAGAAAACAAAACAATAAAACTATGAAGATGTGATGTTACAAAGTTGTATATAAATTACTCTAACCAACACCCATGTAGCTTGCTATAAGGAAAAAGTGCATGATGTGTAGGTGGCACAGCGGCGTACTAGGTATATGGAAAAGATTATTGATGCACCGGAACATCTGTGGCAGAGAATCTAATTTAATGAGATTGTCTTATAATTATTCAAAGTGTTTCTTACCGAAACCGATTTATATTGCTCTTGACTTGATTTGATTATTCTAATAAAGTGCACTTTGTACTCTTGTCGTATAGTCTTTAGTCTAATGACTACTATGTCATACAAATCTTAATTCGAATATATTGTTTGAATGTTAGTTCTTAAAGATAAAAACGGACTTAAAAATACGATGCATATATGAAATACATGATCCAGGTTTAGCTCAATAGGACGAAATAAATATTTATTTAAATAATATAATAATCTATGACCAAAGGCGAGTAAACGGTCCTTCCATATCCTTAATTTATTTATTAATACACGATGGTATTGGCCCACCGTTGTAGGTGTTCAAAGCCCAACGAATTCTTTTTTTACACACAATCGTTTTTTACACGTTTTATGTCGTACGGAGTTTGTTAGTGTTCAACGGCGAGATTCGAACTCGAAACCGCGGTGAATGAGAAACTCTATTAACCATTGAGCTACAACCGGATTTAAATAGTTTGCAATCGGATCGTCGTGAAAATTTATATTCTCCTTCGTGTTAAAGGTGATGGATTGAGAATTATGGGGACATATCTTTGAATACAACATATGATGAGATGACCCAAATATGTTTTTAAATTACTCGTATGATGAAATTAGAATGGTCCTAACTTAACCAACTACACAATATCAAACAATTTCAAATGCTTAATGTAAAAATGATATATAATTTACTAACAATATTTTATTCTAATTTTATAGTTAAAAAATGGCTTTTCTGCGAATTATGGCCCTACTTGTTTCAGTGACTAGTATTCCTTCTCCGTATAACCTTCAATTTTGAGATGCACGCAAGGCCTAGGCCCGCATAGTTGTAGAATATAATTGTTTTTGATATCTTTGTGGTACTGTGTTCAAAAAATTACAGGATTATGGTAAGAAACCTGGGATCGCCGTAATGGTTGGTTCGTACTTCTCTACTTCTCCTTTTATCGCAATATGAAATATGTTGTTGAAGTTTGTTGGCCATAAAAGTATTTAGAAAGATTTTAAATAGGTATCTTGGACAGACTAAATAGTAAAATAACTAGAGATTTGCAAGTCCTGAGAAATTTCAGATTTCTTTATAAAGTTTTATTTTGAATGTCATCATTATTCAGAAAGTATATAGCAGTATTTTACTTTGAAGGCGGTAAGTATTTTATAAATCAATGTTAATCGGTCAGATGATGATCTGGGGTGACATTTTCTATTATACTTTTACATTATAAAACATTAAATACTTGTTTAAAAAGAAACTAAAAACTTATTTTGAACCAATAATCATTTCTATACATATAAATAATTATTGAGCTTGCGTACACTGTGCTTAACAACGGTTTGTTTGGTAAGATTATTTCTAAATAACATACAACCATTTGTTTTGCATACGTCGCAATACTTAATTAGAATTAATTATAGTAAAAACCAACAACTTATTAAAAATGAGCCAAACAAATTGCAATGGCATAACAGTACATAGTGAAACTTCGTCAAGTTATAATAAAAATCGCATCATCAGTACCAACAATCTTAGCACATCAAATAAATTAGCTACAAGCAACATGAATTGGTTAATTTATCTACTCTATTCACGAAACGATTACGTCCAGTGTCAACAGTTAATTACTCAGCAATTCGAAACAAATTATAATCACGAGTACTTGTACTACATTCAAGGATTAATTGAACAAAAATCTCAGAACTACATTAAATCAATTCAATTATTTGAACTATCTATAAAGTTGAACATTACGAACAATAACTATTTGTATTACAAGGAAATTGGAAAGAATTTGTTTTATTTGAAAAAAATCAAACTGGCACTTAATACGTTTTTGGATGCCGAACAAATTATGATCAAACATAAAATGATTTACGATATTGAAATCTATTATTTTATCGCGATTATTAATTATAATAGTTATAAAAGTGCATTGAGCAGCAAAAGCAAAACTAAAATCTTCAATTTGAACGAGATCAAGGAGAAATTTCATAATGTCATCGGAATACAAAATTCATCGATACATTTGAATCATTTGATTGACTCGTATGAAAAACTTGCGGAAATTTATTTAAGTGAAAATAATTTTAAGAAGGCAATTGAACTATTGGAAAGTCTATTGTTGATTTTGGTGGAAAACGATAGTAAAGTATTAATCAAAATACTAATAAAATTGAGTATTTTGTATTTAAAAGTTAATGAACCGAAAAATGCGTATGACAAGTTATTACGCGTTTTAAAGTTGGATGAACGAAACTTTCAAGGGTTGTTAGCGATTGGAGCAATTTTGCAGACAAAAAATGATATTGAAGGTGCACTTAATCGGTATAAATTGATAAATGAGATTTTAAATGAGGGCCCTGAGATATGGAGTAATATCGGATTGTGTTTATTTCGCAAGCAGAAATTTATTGGGGTGAGTTAACTACTGATTTAGTTTGCTATAAAATGTCAGTTATTCTGATTTTCTAAATTAATATTAGTTCGCCGAGATATGAGTTCATAATTTGTAGAAGGTCAAATCAGCATATGGCTGCAACTATGTACACTGCTCTCCAATGTAACCTCTTTTGATGAGCAGTGTACAAATGCGAATATTGATATATCTTCATAATGATTTAAATAAAAATCAAAAATCAATCTAAGCGGTCGGTCGTCTTATATTTCCTCCATGAGGTCACATCTATCATTCATTTTGGCATACTGTTCACCAGGTTACAAAGAACGTATGGGAATGGTCCTGAATGGGAATGGATATCTAAAAGTGTTTTGTAAACCAGGATTTTAGAAAATTATCTAAGGATTCTTTAATGATTTTTTCCTCACTAGGAGTTAGCTCCTAGCTATTTGATTAATTTCCACCTCACAAATAATTAATGACAACGTTTGCAACATAGTGTCTGCGTTGTTATATATTCAGGTCGGCAGTTATAGTGACCTTGTAGCAGTAAAATAATCCGAATTATGAATATTACACTTTGTTGCTGTGATTAGATAAAAAACTACGGTTTCTTTTACACACATTTTTCAGTTATGTACTGTTGACAGTGCTGTGGCGTTCTGAGCAACTCCAACAAATACAATTAAATCTCTTACGCCACAATTAATTAATAAAATATTTCAAGTTAAGTTCTTGTAATTCACTAGTACTGTCGCGTCGCAACTGAACGTATATATACGAATTGCACAATCCGGGGGCATATGCCTGATGAGATGGATTTGATCTTTTCGATCACACGGTCATTCAATGACGTCATCACCATCAGATCGAAACCGGCCTAGTGGATTACAAAGATACAAGCAAAAAACTCGGATTTACAATTACATTCAAATTTACAATAAAGCATTTACGCTTTCTTCAGTGCCTTTAACCAAAGATTATTGTACATGAACTATCTTTATAGTTAGTATATAATCTTTGCTTTACCTTAACACAATTGCTTTAGAAAAAGATATTTATGAAGAAATTCAAGTATCCGGAATCTTTTGACGAGCAGTGTACATATATAATTTTTTGGAAAATTGTGTCGATTTAAGCTTTCCTTTCGACAATATATCTCTACCATAGTATTCTCTACCATGTAATATCGCTACTAATTATAATTGATAGGAGTAGTGTAACTGATAATAATAATAATAATGCCCCTATTATGAATGTCACCTCACCTCACTCGTCACCGTGACGTATATTGTCACTCGAGTCATATTTTGGTATTATGATTGTCGCTTTATTTTAAGTGAGTGACGAACGCATCATGATGCGTTATTTTCTATATTTCTTTGTTTTTAAGTTGGCAACTATTATTTTTGTTTTGATTTCGGTATGTTTGACGTTTGGTGTTAAAATAATAAATTTCAAGTTTTAAAAAATAAATTAATTTAAAGTTTTGTAGTTAAGTTTATTTTAATAATTAAAATTTTTCAAAATTACGAATATGTACTGGACAATGTCTGGATTTTATTTCCATTTGTTTCAAAAATGGATACTGACTGCCGTTTGTAATTTTCCAAACTGACTACTGTTTATTTCCATTTAATAAAGAAAATAATATTTAAAAATCGAAAATTATTATTTTAATAAATCACAAAAAACAAAATTATTATTTTAATTTAAATAAAACCAAAAAAAATTAAAAACGTATTTTTAATTAGTCAAAAAAATTCTCACTTGCTGTCACCGACAAATTGTAAGTGAGGCTAAGTGACAAAATCCTCGCTCACCGTGACATTCATAATACCAAAATTTAATTTCAGTGACGTCGTGTCACTCGGCGACGCGTAAGTGACATTCATAATAGGGGTATTAAATAAGTCAAAAAAAAATTCTTACTTGCTGTCACCGACAATTGTAAGTGAGGCTAAGTGACAAAATCCTCGCTCACCGTGACATTCATAATACCAAAATTTCATTTCAGTGACGTCGCGTCACTCGGTGACGCGTAAGTGACATTCATAATAGGGGTATAAATATATTTTTATAATATGTATGAGTTTCATTCCTATTAATAATATTCATCTTTCGACGTGATAAAAAATTGATTTATGATTGAAGGACAGATACATTAATTTTTGCCCATTCCTCTTCAGTGACTCTTTTCTACTCTTGCAAAGTATAAATTGACATAAATTGTAGTACATATGTTTCAAAGGTTTGTTGTAAAATGATTTAAGTACCGACAAAAAGTCAGCCTATAGTAATACAGTTGTGTACTGGGTACTACCAAGTTTCAGAGATTGCAGCTTGATGGCGAAGGTGGTGAAAAAAGACAGAATCCGATGGAGCATCAGTTCTTTCTCAAAATTAAAAACACCAGGTCCAGATGGGATATTCCCGGATCTCCTACAGGAAGGACTGGAAATTATCCTAACCCTCCTTGAACATAGCTTCAGAGCCAGTTTGGCTCTGGGGTACATTCCAAGATCTTGGAGAAAAATCAGGGTAGTGTTCATTCCAAAGGAGGAAAAGCCTAGATATGACCAGGCAAAAAATGTTCGGCCTATCAACCTGTTCTCTTTTCTACTTAAATGCTTAGAGCGATAGGATGACAGGCATTTCAGGGATAATGCACTATTAGTAAATCCCATACACTCCAAACAACACGCATACTAGAAAGGCAGATCTGTTAAAAAAGTACTCCATGAAGTCGTTGGACGGATTGAAAGATTACTGGATAACAAAGAATTTGCCTTGGGAGCGTTTCTGGACATTGAAGACGCCTTTGACAATGCGTCCTTCAATGCAATGATCTCTGCAGCTAAAAGACATGGCAGAGAGACCACACTTGTTCGGTGGTTTAGCGTCATGCTTTGGTTAAGGAGAATTAATGCAGACTTAGGTATTGATACGACGAAGGTGATAGCCCGAAAGGGATGGCATTCTGTCAGGTGGAGGGATTCTGTCTCCGCTCTTATGGTCAACTCACTCCTAGTCCAATTAAACGACCACGGATTTTTCTGCCTTGGTTATGCTGATGATATCGCCATAATACTGGTAGGTACATATACGGATGTGATATGTGATCGCATGGAAACTGCGATTAACATAGTTGTAGCCTGGTGGAGTGACTAGGGTCTATCAGTGGATCGTAGGAAATTTGAGATGGTTCTTTTGACTAGACGCAGCAGTCTTGGAAACTTTAGTCTTCCAAAAGTTGGGGCTCACACAATCCCACTCTCTTCGGAAGTCTAGTAGTATCTGGGAGTTTGGTTAGATCGGAAGATTACTTGGAAAAAACTTATAGAAGAGAAATGAAACAAAGCATGCAACATTTACTGGAAATGCAAACAGTCATTTGGTAAATCATGGGGGCCTGAAACCTAGACGCGTGTACTGGCTATACGTTTTAGTAATCAGACACATAGTCTCGTTTGTCGCATTCATTTGGTGGCCTAGAACAATAAATGGGATTGGAGGTAAACCTCTAAACCGCCTTCAAAGACTTGTTTATTTGGTATAGTACGAGCTATGCACACCACTCCCTCTGCAGCTCTTGAGATGGCTGTGGGTCTGCTGCCGCTTGATCTTTGGATCAGAAGGTGTGCAGTGCAAACAGCCGCTCGCCTACAATACAAAGACAATCTATTTGGCCCTTCGGTGCACTGTCAAATATGGAGGGAGGTGGGCCGGCACACAACTGCCCACATGCTCTTAGACATTATGGTGGCGAAGCACGTCTTCGGGAAATTCTTTCATGTAAATATTACTGGAAATCACATATGGTACTATAACAGCCCATCCTGCCCCACCCCCCTTCCCCGGCAACGATATGTTAATCTTTACTGACGGATCAGTATGCCGTAATAAAGCTGGTGCCAGTTTATACATACAAAATCCTGAGATTGAATTATCTATCCCGCTTGGTAGATACGCTACTGTTTTCAAGCAGAAATTCCTGCAATTTTGAAAGCAGCACTCTTTGTAAAACGGATAAATTGCAGAGATCGTCGTATATGCATTCTTTCTGACAGCCAGGCTGCATTAAAGATGATTGGTACCAATACTGTTTCATCGAACTTGTTCTAGAATTGATAAGTGCCTTAAATCGACTAGGCAGACTGAATAAAGTTAGAATTCACTGGATACCCAGTCACATGGGTATCAAAGGGTATATATTGGCCGATAAATTGGCCCGATTGGGTGTGACATCCATCTTTGTGGAACCTGAGCTCACTCTGGGAGTGACGTCACTATCTCTTTAACAAGAAATTGATTATCACTTTGGAGATCTGCACTAAAAGTGATGGGATAATCTCATCTCTTGTCGTTTATCCAAAATCTTCTTTGGATCAGTAAACCAGCAAAGATCTGAAATTATGATAGACGCACTTTAAGGACCTTGCTGGGCATTCTCACGGAGCACTGCTCCTTGAATCACTGCTCATATGTTTCGAATGAAAATTCGAGATACCTCATATAGCGAGTCAGGAAAAAAGAAACTGTTGAACACTTTTTGTGTTCCTGTTCTTCATACTCTTCCCATAGACTGCACTGTTTAGGCTCACAATTCCTATTTGAGGTCCTCAAATTGACGACCTTGAGTATACCGGATACTTTGGACTTCATTACAAGAACAGACAGATTCCGGGACTCAGAGTGTACGGGAAGGGATGTCACAATGGGCCAATTGAGCCTGAGTGACTGGGAAAAAAATACAGTTGTGTTAAAGCAGAATGAATATGTCATCGCCACTTATTCATTATTACTAAAAGGAGCACTCACACATATGGGTGCTCCTTTTAGTAATAATCGTTTCAGCGCTTGAGGTAAAGACGCGAAATCTTAGTTTATCATTTCCATAACAACATATGTTTATCATTTCCTCTTTTCAATGTGATCGTTGTGGTACCCCTAAGCTTGTTAGCCAACAACTTTGATAGTTCTTTAGTCTCTAGTGTTTCAATTTTGGGAAATCCACGGGTGTATATAAAAACTTGAACTCTGACAGAAAACATTTTTATGTCCATTTTTACTAAAATATAATTATGTACTGTTATACGATATTGCCGAATTTCAATCCAAATAATTTCGGCTCAATCACTAGGCTATAAACATAAAAACATACAGTCCAGAATGAGAATAAGCTCGTAGTGCAACGTATTGTGGAGAGAAGAACTATATTTATGATGATAGTTCACTTTCCATTTACATATCTTGATTCGTCGTATTGTTTATGCTCTTCGCAATGAGTTATTTTGTTTTCTATTCTTCTTTTTCTAAACATTGCGTTATAAAGTAGCCCATACCATATGAACATCTGGATACTTCCATAACGGAGTTCTTCCATGTCAAGCCTTCCTGAATGTGTCGTTGATCCTTTTCTATTGCTGCATCACTTGTATATGTCTATTTCGATATACCTCTTCTTCTGACCAATGCACTTTCTCAATTGCCTCGACACATTTTTCTGAGTGTGGTACAGGTTCGAACGGTGATCCAATATAATCTCCATATACATAAATTTAAGTTTCCATTGTTTCATTTATGTGGCAGTTTGACGTTACGAAATCTCAACGTTCTTCATTCAAAATTTAATACGAAACCATTTCTTTTGATGAACTCCATACACAAGATAACTTGCTCAACTATATCTTAACTAAAATTACATGTCAAAATTAGTTATTATCGATTTGTGTCACTACATCCTTTATAATCTTTAAAGCTGCACTCTTGCCAATTGCCATTTATTATCCTCGCATTGGTTGATTTCATTTCTGATTAGTTCGGGTAGAACAATTGTACGCACTGATCCTTGTACTAAATGTTCAGATAGTACAATCTCTTAATATTTCTTCTTCTATCATTAAGATATCATCATATAATGCTTGCAAATCTGGAAACAGGGATGAAGGTTATGGGAGTCGAGTATAGTTACATAACCCTTATAGTCTTTTGTTTACGATTTGTTTGATATTCGTCCTCAGCACCTTTCTAATTGCCTGGCGATAATCGGAAAATCGGGGATAGTGTTCCAACCCGCTTGGTTTTAAACTCCCAACATTCTCTCGAAATGTGGCTTATTTAATCATAAAGCCAATATCTGGAATAAATATTACCATCACGGAATCTCCATGGTCCCTAATTATTTAATGATCTACAATTACTTTCTTATTTGGGAGTTACTGCTGGTTTAAATTCCACTCGCAATACATTGATTGCTGACCTGCTGATGTTATTTAAATCTTCAGTTGTTAATGCACATTCGATGATCCCAGTAAATGTACACACCAACTATCCCTTTATTAGCTATACCATTTTAAATTAGAGTTAGAAGATGTTGATGGTGTTATTCCATCAATTGTTGGGGACTTTATATTGACTGTGCTACTTGGAGGAGCAAATGTGATTTTAAATCGATAATTTTCCTTTCGAGTATTTGAAATATCTAATCTTTTACTTTTAATTGGTTTATTCTGTGTGACCTGCGAAACTGAATTCGAATTTCTACGTGTCACTTCATAAAATTCATTACACAATTACACACTGATACTACAACATTATTCGACAATTCTATCTTGTTCGATCATCAATTTTTCTTATCCGGTTGATTTTTCCATCTAGTCCAATTATCATTTGCTCGTGTTCGGCTCACGATAAATTCTGTTCGGCTTTCAATATCAGTTATAAATTGATGTTTAGTTAATTAGTGTTGAATGTTTATAGTTGGGTCGATCAATTTAATGTTATCTTCAATGATCCAACCAAATCTACTATTCGTTGCTAAATGTCTACCCTCATATGAGCAACTTTACTATCGGTTAGCGCATATAGAATAAATGTCCACATTCAAGTAAAATATCATTGTAGTTTATTGGTGTATTGAATTAGGAGTCAGCGTATGGATTGAGATATCTTAAGAAAATGGGGGATCATCAATTGGTTGTATTCAAAATAATTAGCATCATCAACACGAAAGTGGCATATATGATATAGTATATGCTGGGTCACACCGTTGCTCTAAAAGGTAGTTCTATTTTTGTACTGTTCCTATAGTGAGTGTCGAAATGAAAATATCAAACGTACCTATCGTTGCGTTTATAATTTTACCATCAACAAAGGGCAAAGGTATAGCTTTTATCATGAACTTGGGCACCAATCAATGCAAGCATCAATTTCAATCATTTTAGAATCAGTTTTAGGTCAAAGTTGGAGGATTTTGTCTTCCACAATGACACATAGATTGCATAACTAGTTAACATTAGATAAACGAGTTTAAATCACTTTTTTACAATTTTTTCCTTTATTAATAATTTTTGCTAGTTTTGACAAATTGTTACACAAGATAACGTTGGAAATAGGTTAAACGCTGATTTGAACATATACCATTTGTAGTTTTTTATTATACCTGGCTTCAAATAATTAAAATCTCCACTTAAATGCATAATTTCTTTTATTTCATGGTAATGAATAATTTTATCAATAATTATTAGTGGTGATTGTAGTTTGAATGTAATAAGTAACGCTATTTGATGAATGGTTCTCCTCACAATTATTGGAGTCTTTGGGAAGAGTGAGTTTCTTTAGGAAGAGTGAGTTTTCGAGGCGAAAAAAAGGTCAAATTACCCACTTGAAACTCTTTAATGGGAAATGATTCTAATACAAAATTTGAACAGAAGTCACATGAGTCTGGCCAACTCAAAAATTTAAACAAATATCAATTGACAATCTTTTAGTAAGATTGTACAGTATAATGTATTATCACATAGATTAACATATGTTTACTATTTTCAGGCAATTTCTTGTCTTAAAAAATCACTATGGATGTCTCCTCTAAATTTTAATATAATCTTCAATCTCGGACTTATTCTACTATCGGCACAACAATATACCAGCGCATTTCATTCATTTGCAACAGCAATAAACATCCGTACTTCACATGCAGAATCATACATGTTCCTTGGAATATGTTTGTATTATTTGAACGACATTAAAAATGCAAATCTGTCATTTCAACACTCAATAATGTTACCGGATGCTATTAAAAATTCTCTTATCTACCTGAACTATACGATATTTTGTTTTCACACAGGTAATTTCGAAGAATCGAAATTGTATCTTGATAATTTCTTTAAATTACGAGAGGTAACACACATTACCAAGGAGAATTTAAAAATTGGTGAAAAATTAGATTTTATACTAAATTCCGAGGATAAAGGGCTGCCCCGAGCAGCTAATAATACTTACCCTGGTGAAGTACAGCCATCAGCACCGGTAACAAATGATGATCAGTTCAACTCGCTAACAGAAACAAAATAAAAAATATTTCAAACACAATGAATAAAATATATTTTGTTGTTGTATTTATTTTTAAGGGCTCATTTTTGTTGTTGTTTTTATAAATATATTTTAAATTCTGATCTTTTGAATAAAAAAATATTTTTAAGGCTTATTTTGTATGAACTTCGGTCACGAATTAGAAGTGATCAAAAATTTGTCCTTATATAAGGTTTAAGTATTTATGCAAAGTTTATTGTCCAACTTATATCTTGCATCTAAAGTGTGTATGTGAATTATTCTTATATAATATGAAACTGACTCTTACATATAAAACTTTTGATCACTTCGAACTGGAAGTAGTTTTTTTATTCAAAAGATGAGTGTTTTTTTTTGGTTTATTATACATTAATTTACAATTTATTCATAAAGCAATTATATAAATAAATAAATATTTAAAAATTATTTATTTTTGTTTTAATATTAAACATGGATTTTAGTCAAACGCATGTAGTTGTTATTCCTGTAACCCGAGTTATTTCAATTCGTGATACCGGCCTTTTGATAAAAACCGATTTGAAACTCGTACGAAATTGTTTCGACATTAGACCGTACAGCACAAAACCAATGGCAGCGTTTATTAAGGCAAGCAAATCCATAATTTCACCAAATAACGAATAACACCTTTGAAAGAAGCATTTTTGTAAAATGCCATTCAATAGGCCTAGAATTCCCTGTGGAAATTCGGTAAATAAAAACAATAGAAGTACCGCCACAAGGAGGGTTGTTGTACGATCGGTACGTCGATCCATTTTGCTCGATCTTTGATGGTTCATAGGTTGTGTTTGTTCGTTGTTTGTTTCTTGTTGCAATTGTTTAACCGGTTGATTGTAGCCTTTTAATTTTGATTTTCGCTTCGATGCTTGACACAAAACATTTATCAACACCATACTTATAATGGTGAGCACAAAACATGGTACCAATTTTATAATGATTGAATGTACCCAAAAATTAAAATTGTACAAAACAGTTGTACTATCTGCATCTAAATGATACAAAACTATCTCCGTGTTGTTCTCCCATATACGTGTATCTCTAACGTTGAATACGAAATATGTTGGGAAGCAAATTATGGGTGATACGATAAATGCTAATAAAATCGCTTCGCCCACATGTGACAGGACTTTTATCGCCAACGAACCGTGCGAATGTCTGAAATATAAAATGTAAATATAGTTTTGAACATAAATTGTATAAAAGCTACATACTTGATTGCAATATAACGCCATACTGCCAGTGTAACAGTCAGAAGAATCGATATTGTGTGCAATATTTGGGTGAAGTGCATATGAAACAGTAAATATACGGCCCATGAATAATGGAAGTTTTGTTCCCCGGGAAATATGAGGTACATATATACAGAAAATGGTATATATTCCATCATCACAAACATATCAGCCACGGCTAACCACTTAAGTATAATATTAATTGGTGCTTTACACATATCCTTACGAGTTAAAACGATAATATTAAGTATATTTGCAATGGTTCCAAAAATACAGATCTACAACAACAATAAAAAACGGTTACTTATGAATATAATAAAATATTTAAGATCACATACCACTAGTGAAATATATCCATGTATCGCTTTATATTCCAACAATACATCTCGTATCCAACCATTGCAGTAGTAATTACATTCCTCAGCATGGTAGTTTTGATTACTGCTTATTATATCATTGCTATGAAAGTTATTACTATTGTTGTTAATGGGTTTTTTCATGCTTATTAGAATATTTACAAAATCAAGGATTTCGGTTAAATTTAAATCGAGGTCGGTTGTATCAAATAATTTAGTTGTTGCATTATCATTCATTTTGATGAATTTATTAAAATTACTCGTTGTGTTATTATTTATTTTAGTATTTATTAACATTTTCTGGCTGATTAACACTTTCTAGGACTTTGTATTTATATGTATTTGTGTAGTTGCAAGGCCTTAGGTTGTGTCTGTGGAATTAGTGTCGAATCCAATTTTAATTTTATCTGAAAATAAATTACAACAATATAAAATTAATATTTATCTACTTTTGTAATATTCTATAATTTAAAGATCTAGTTTGATATATGGTACCAGAAAAAATTAATCTTCGGTTTATTCAAGCGATCGAAAAAAACAACAACATCGGCTTTTATAACGTTAGTAGAATAAGATGAAACGCGTTTTCACTGCAACAGCCTTTAGAAGCTACAATTTACTATTTGGTGAAATCTTCTAGTGTTTATACAGTTAGTTCAAAATGAAGGTATCGAATTTTTTTCTATATATTCTATATAGCCTTATTACACATTTTTTATTTTATCATCATCGCCGCTTCCTTTCCTGAGCAACGCAAACTCAGTAAAATTATCCAAAGCTTTTGAGATAAGTTAAAAATATAATTCAGCTTCATATTCGTAGATTACAATAGTTAACAACATATCTTTCATTCTGGGTTTAGAAACGTGCATGGTACGGTTACTGCATTATTGCATATCAGCAATTATATTTGCCTGACATAGATGGAAAACAGGCAACTTCTTTCATTTTTTCAAAGCTATTTGTTTCTATACATCTCAAAATTCTTTATAATGTTAAAGTCGCCTAGTAACTCGCCATGTATAGTATTTACATTAAATCGTTAGATACGTATTTCCCTCGTAACTACGAAATATTCTATATATATCATAAACAAGTGATGTTTCAACTCCAAGGTCCTGAATCAATAAATTCATTAGAATGTTCAACTCCTTGATCTATCCTATTAGCTGAATAGATCATTCTTCGTCTGGAGTTAAATTTAATTTCATGTATTTTCCAGTAGAGTGGAATGTTTATGTTAAACAAAGGTTTTAGCAAAGAACAAATCCATACATCATTTTAACATACACATGTCTATGTTAAAATGATGTATGAGTTTGTTCAAATATTTCCTGAATGAGGATTCGAGCAGAATGAACCAGTAGTAAAGGAAAGTAATAAGATTTAAGGAAGTTATAAAAATACCTTTTAAAATTGAGAGAATCGTGTCTATTGAAAAGGTTATTGCGTAGATAATAATTTATACGAACTATGTAAGGTTGACTGAAATTTTGACTGAAAAACATTGAAACATTGACTGAAATTTTGAGAGAATATATTAGAAGTTATAATAATTTAAATGAATTTGTTATTGCGGCTGCTAACGCACACGACCGGCGTTTGATACCACTTTTTTTATGTGCGGCTATAGGTCCGATTTTTTTCGTAGAACCATCTGCGCATTGCATAGCTCCATGTCAGCCTATAGTACTGACATGAACGATGGGACGGCCCATGACTTCTAAATTCGACAGAGGATCCAGATGTGTTCATCACACCACCGATCGCAATGCCCAAACGATTGATGGAGAAAAACCCTTTTGCACCTAGCCCCGGATCGGGATTCGAGAACCCGGTACCTCCCGCTCCAACTACTGCGCCACCTGGGCGGTTTGTAAGATAGCGTAATACCTCAGACAAACTAGAGATAAGTTACGCGCGATTAGTAAATATTTCTATGCGATAGAATTAAAAATTAATCAACAAAGATGTTCAACCAATCGCGCTTAGCTAATCTCTAGTCTGGCTGAGGTATAAAATACACGTGGAAATGAGGGATGAAGTAGTACAAATGAAACTGCACGTTAACCATCAAAAGTAGGGTCAACATTTTAAATAAAAATTGTAATTGTAACTAGTTTAAAAAAAATTTCAGCAGCGTTTTGAAGCAAAATGGTATAAATGTTTACTAGGAAATATGTTTAATTTGGGTAATACGTCTTATATTTTATTTTAAAAAACAACAACATTTTCATCATTGATTTCTTTTGTTTGTATAAACTTATTTTCGTTTTATTCTTCCACAATAATCATTATAATTAATTTATAATATATATTCATTTATTTAATAATCTGGTCTTATTTTAAAAATGTAGTTTTCTTAAAAATTTAATTTTTAATCTATTGCAAGTTTTATTATTATTAGTTTTTGTTTTTTTTAAATATTTTTATATAATAAAATAATTAATAAAAATATTATAATCTAAAAATAAAAATTTTATTTTTTTTTAATTTTCAATTTTCTTACAAAATATATATGTATGTATATAATATAATCTTTTTATTTATATAAAATTTCCAATTTAAATTTATTTCATTTTAATTTGCAAAACAATAATTTATATTAAAAATAATAAAAATATAATATAATTATACAATTTTACACATAAAAAGTTTTGTACAGTCAAAAATTGTTATTTAAAGAAATCTGTAATAATTTTTTTTACATTTATCTAATAACTATACGTGTCTAATTTTAATTATATTGTTTTGTTTTTTTAATTAATTTAAATAAACAAAATTTGTGAAAAATATGTAATGAAGGATTTAAAGAATTAACCAATAATTTTTAAGAGGAACATCGAGTTTTTGTTTTTTTTTTATAATTTCTTTGGTTTTGTGCCGAAATCTATGTAATTTCACAAATTTAAATTTATTTAAATTTTGTTTTTCTGTTTTTAATTACAACAATTAATTTTAACACTATCATTCTATTGTTTATTAAAAATAATATTATTTTTTAGATTATTTACTTCACAGAAAAAGTATTATGTATTTATTACTTTGATTGATTGTTCTATTTATTTGAATTTAATATATAAAAAAAATAAAAAAATTAAAGAAACATTAACCGATTATTTTAGAATTTTCTTATACAATATATAGTTTAAAAAATTTATTCAATTTAAAAGATGGAGGATATGTTACTTAACGACAAAATGGCTGACTTAAATACCTATAATGATTTTCTAAATTTATTGGATTCGAGATCTCGTTCTTTTATTTAGCTGCATGGTCATTTGTTGTGAGTCTGTCGTAACCAATTTTAAAATAATATATTTAATTTTAAAATTAGAAAACAATTTTAGTTTTATTTTATTTTTAAGCACCGAAAGATTATACTTATTATCATTATAATTATTGTAATATTAAAAATATTTATTGAGATGCTTATTTAAAAAAACGAAAAGAATATATAAAGATAAAATGGAACTTTTTTTTTAAATGGGTAGGTATATGTATATTGAGAAATTTCTGTAAATGTATGGCCCTTCTAAATGGCATTGAATATCAATTTTTTTATCGAAAAATAGCGCCAGGCTTGTTTATCACACTTATCTATGTATTGATTTATCCAATTAAGTTTCCTTTATTCTGGTTAAACTTGATTTTCCTCAATACAACTTACTACACATTATGTCGAAACGTTAACATATAGTGTAATATGTATAATGAAATTATTTTATACATTTTATTACCCTATTTATAACGCATTAATTTAATTACTTAATTGGAAAATGTATATACAGACAGATAGATAGATACGAGTTTAATCTGAAAAACTATCACTCCAGTAAGTTGTTGTTAATGGAGCGACACACTTAAACAGATCTCGGCCAAAATTTGTCATTTCAAATTCAGATTTTTTTTTCTTATCACCACCACCACCGCCACTGCTTCCTCCACCTCCAGCCTTTGGAGCACTGCTACTACTACTACCGCCTCCACCACCGCCATTTCCACCACCACCGCCACTACTACCACCAACGCCACTTGGACGTGGTTGTTTTGGCTTTGGTTTTTCACATGACATTTTTCCAGTCGAAAGATCTTTATGTTTCATAATGTGAGCGGTGAAATTACTTTTTTGTTTAAATTCTTTCGTACAATTGCCGCATATGTATGGTGTATCTTGAGTATGAATCTTTTTGTGCTCCCTTAATTGTGATTGCGATGGAAATATTTTATCGCAGTATGGACATATATTGGGTTTCGCATCTGGTTTTGGAGTTACTGTTTTCGGCGCCGGTTTAGATTTTGACACGGATGTTGATTTAGTTGATCGTTGTTTTAGCGGCAAATCATCTTCATCATCAGAATCCTCGGTTGCTTTAATTAGAACGATTTCACGTCGTGCTCGTTTTTCTATTATTGGAGAAGATTCTTCATTCTTAATATCTGAAGTACTATTTCCACCACCACTTGTTCTACTAGGTCTTTTCCTCTTAGACGATGAATTACTTGAACGCTTTGACGACGATCGATTTGATCGTCCAGCTGCGGCCCGCCTTCTTGGAGGCCGTCTTCGTTTCTTTTCGGTAGAATAATCACTTCCACTTGTATCCGCTTCGGAAAGTGAACCACTCAAATGAAATTCATCATCATCTGGATTCTTATTGTCATCGGAACTTTCGCTAAAATCATCACAATCGATTAGAATAAATTCGGTAGGACGACGAACCTTATTTTTGCTCCTCTTAAGCTTTTTTCGCAACTCGTTATCTGTATTCTCGCATAGTTTTTTAAACTCGTATGCTATTTTTAAATTCTGTAAACACGTTGTACATATAAAATGGGGTAGGTAGTCATTTTTAAGTATTCGAACATTGGGACAAATGACAATAATTTTATCAGAGAACCGCAAATTGGCTTCTTCTATAAGAAATATATCGATTAAGTCGGCTTTCGACAAACATACACGACACTGATTTGGATCAACCTCTTCATCTTTTTTCGTATTATTATTTGTTTCTGTTGCATTTACTTTGTTTGTCGTCGAAGTAGTCACATTTTTATTCTCAATTGCCACAGGAACTTTAGTCTCATTTTCTCCCACAATATCGCTTGATTGTTTGTTGTCATTATTGTTTAAATGTTCTGATTCCACTGTACTAGTGGTGATAATTTTATCGGAAGGCGTTACGTCAGCCGGGTAATTTATATGATTTTCCAAAATTGGCGCCGCATTTGCCTCTTCGATTTCATTGTGATACACATCATCATGATTTGATTGAATAATGGTTTGTTCTTTTATATCGCCTACATTTGTTGGTTTTAATTCATTATTAACTCCATCAATCATTACGGGTTGCGGGTGGTCTTGAATCTGTTGTTGTGGCAGCAGCAACTCAGGATTTTGTGGTGTCTGTTGCTGTTGTTGTGGTTCGGTCACAACATGCATTTGTTGTACCGTATTTGCACCACCACCATACACAATATTCGAATATTCAATATTCGGATCTATTAAATTATTGTAATTGTCCATTATTTATGTTTAAATAAAAATAAATTTGCGGCCAATTTCAATTCTATTATTTTTTATGTCAAAATGGCGGGGGTACAAGTCATAAAATACACTGCATATTACAGTAAAAGACGCGCTTCTTATTATGCTGACTTCTTTTTTTCTTATAAGAGATGTGTCAAATCCCGCACACAGATAATTCAAATTATATTTGCAATACCTCACTAATCACTTCATACAAATGTATTATCACATCCGATTTCTTGGCCGATTCGGATACATACAATTTGATTTACATTTATTTAATTAATTACTATATATTTTAAATTAAATACTTTTGTGTCACATTATAGCAATAAACGTGCGGCCATGTTGAAATTTTAATACTAGACTGAAATATGTGCGTAAAAAAGGTGCGATAATATGAAATTGTGTTTGCGACGTGCGACGAAACGAGATAGTAGAAACTATAGTCGATTTAATTGAAAAAATTTCATAACAATCGGATTTGCTGGAACAAATAAGTATAATATTATTTGACTAATTTTACACGTAATTATCGAAAGTAAGATAAATTCAATTAGATTTTCAACTATTTATATGGTAGTACAAAAATAATAAATATTTATACTTTTGTAGACACACCCGAAATCAATAGATTATACTTTTTTTATGTATGACTAGATTAGTACACATATTTACGAAAATGCCATCTATGTGGTAGTAGAAGAACTGCGCGTTATAAAACGTGGCAGATTTAAATTTTAGTACATTTTGGTGTTTATTTCCATATAGTGTATGTATGAATTTGGCCATGTGAAATGAAAATAAAAATATTTATTAATATTTTCTATCTGAATGTATGTACTTGAAAATGATAAACTAGCAGTTTTTAAATAATTTTTCTTATATCAAGATAAAATTCTTGAAATATTTAAAATGGTTGAATTAATCATTCAATATACTTTTGTTAAATGTGTAGTTTTGAGAAGAGCCTATTATAATGAAATATAAAACTCAAAATGTTTGCTTAAGTAGAAAATATGGTTCAATTACTAATATTTCATAATATACGATGGTTGGGCAGAGAAACGCATTTAAAGTACATTGATATGGGCTCAAAATGATAGAATTATACTCATTTTAACAAACAATTATTTTTCTGTTTGCTACTTTTCTCATTGAGAATTTTCTCACCTTCCTATTAAACTGGTCAATTCCTCTGCACAAGTTATACATTTAAAGATAAAACAAATTTTAAAAAAAATTTAAATTAATAAATTTAAAGATAAAACAAAATGGTCGCTGGTTGTAGCTTAATGGTTAAGAGAGTTTCTTATCACGCCGCGGTTTTGAGTTCGATTCTCGCCGTTGATCAAATATTAACACGCATCATTTCTATTAGGTCATCGGTACTGTGAAGTATCAGATGATTAAATTCATGTGAATCGTGTTATTATAGATAAACCTTTTGTTTTGAATTTTTTTAATCTTCGGTGAGCATTCCTATTTCAATTTCTAATAATATCGACATTAAAATCTAAAATTTGGACTAGATTTTAATAACGAGTATTCTGGATTACTATGAAATTATGTGAATCCAGTTGTAATATTATTAATATTAATTAAATTTTCATAAAGTTCAAAAATGGCTTCTAGATTGAATATAATTCAATATTAGATGGCTTCTAGATTGAATGTGTGCTCCTATTATGAGCCAAGTTCTTGATTATAGTTACACTTTTAATGTTAACTTCTTCACTGGCAAATATAGCCTTGATGATATTGTTAGGCTACAATTTATTAAGCGAAGTTAAATAAAATTGAAATTCATAAAAATTATTATATTCAATCATCAAATTATCCTTTCAGTTGGAAACTTGCAAATATCTTGCAGACCATGTAAGATAAACCTAATTTATTCAAAACTGTTGTTTTCGAACTAATAATATTACTATAACTTTTACACATCTGTGACTATATACGTAGTAGTGCATGGCTACAGTACATGTTATACTGGATTGGTCTTTCCCTTACTAATGTAGACTTACTAATAGTTACAGGTTTTACGGTTGCCCTTGTAGAATACCTTTAACTATAAGGAAATAAGTTATTTTATTTAACATAATTAATTATTATAATTATTAAACTATAAGAAATTGTTGACATGTCAAAAATTGGTTAAAATGCCCATCATTTTCTAATCAAATGAAAAAAGTTAAGTGCTTTGTCATGTTATACTGCGGTTAAATCAACATAAAAAAACGTACCAGTACTTACTAATTGCTGTAATGAAAATAAAACATTAATTCGTTTAATTGTATAAAAATGTAAATATAATTTTTTTTCATCATCATTAGTATCCAGATAAACATTTCAACTTTTTAGATGAATTTATATTTTAAAACAATTGCTGTACATTAGTTTTCGGGGATAAAATTTAAAGTTGCAATTTATATACACTCGATACAAAAATGAGGCGGTATATTTCGATCTATCTAACATTTTATATATATATATATATATATATATATATATATATATATATATATATATATATATATATATATATATATATATATATATATATATATATATATATATATATATATATATATATGTATATATATATATATATATATATATATATATATATATATATATATATATATATATATTTATATATATATATATATATATATTTATATATATATATATATATATATATATATATATATATATATATATATATATTATATTATATTATACACACACACACACATATATATATATATATATATATATATATATATATATATATATATATTAAATATATATAAATATATATATATATATATATATATATATATATATATATATATATATATATATATATATACATATATACATATATATATATATATATATATATATATATATATATATATATATATATATATATATATATATATATATATATATATATATATATATTGCGTTGATGATTTTTACGGATCATGCTATAATGAGAAATATATTAATAATGCCAATTCATATTGTCCTTTTTCATTGTTAAATCAATGATTAAAAGTTTATTTTTACTATGCACCGTACAAGATGCATTCAGTTTACCATCAACTTTGCGGTGCTGCGGCTGCTAAACAACTGATAACAGTGTTCATTTATCAATATTTTTATTGAAACTAAATACATAAATTCAAACATAATATGTAGTGTGATTTTTTGACAACTAGCTATGGTTTTTGGTTAGGGTTTCTGAATAAAATATTATGAGTTTTAAAAACAAAAGCTTCGGCGTCAACCGCTGTGGAAATTCAAACAAAACTCGATACCGTTTTTTAAAGATCGATTAATAGAATATTTTTTAAATTACTTTTCACATTTACTTTTTCGCGAAAGCGATCTTTATAAGAATCTGTATAATCTCTGTTTTCAACATTGGCTTCAGGATACATTAAACTACTTTATTCAAAATGAATATTATGTAGTTGGCCGAACATGAGTATTTCTTATAAATTTTTTATAAAATTAATTTAGCAATTTTTGTATAAAATATTGTAATTTTTCAAAGATAAGTTCAAAGTCGTATTGTTTCACAAGATTAATTCTTTTTTGAACATTTATTTATACTGTGTTTTGATTGGCTTTTAAACGTCATGATTATATTTTGTTAATTATTTCATGTCGTCTATTTATACTTAAACTGACCATAGAGTAGATTCTGGTGACAATGACAATTTTTCGTAACTGTACCAAAATTTTAATTGCGAAAAAATGTCAGTTGGAGTCGAGAATATAGGGAACTGATGCAAAAGAGTTTGGATATACAATTGTTGTGATAGATAAACACATTTATATAATCTATAATATATAGGTTGGCATGAAAAGATGGAATGTTGTTACAAGGTATTGTGACGCCATATATTTAGGAGTGCTTCGGTTTCACAATACAGTGAAGTGATTAAAAACCAGCAAACCGGTTTGTATTGACGTTTTTGTATTGACTTTCAAAACTGCACTATTCCAAAATCATTTAGTGTAGATCGATCAAAAATCAATTTTCCACAACATACAATTTATTTTTCAACTATATTGAAATAGCTTAAATTGAAATATATTACCTTTGATTTTATAAGACTCATACGTTTCAGATACATACGTTTCGATGACGTTTTGTTAACAGTAATACGACTACTCGCCAACACAATTCCACATTTCCACGCAGGAAAAATAAATATACTTTTTATTATTATTTTCATTGCGAAAAACCAATTATTTTTCATTTCAATTTAAATACTAATGGATATACAGTGTATGTGTACGTTACCTATATATGTTTTGTTGTTGTTATAAACGTGAAAATTTATTGTAAAATAAACAAATTTTATTTTTTTTTATGATTTTCATTTGTTTTATTTAATTTTATATAATTCGTTAAATCAATCATAAACAAATCAGGAATCTTTTTTATATTACCTCATCGTTTAAATAAGTTTGTTCCTTATAGTTTAGGGAAGTGTATAGCGCCGTAACCAAATCTAGAAAGAAACAAATATAAAAGAAATTTCATTAGATTTTGAAACTGAGACTCTATTATATTGGTATAAAAATATAGTTTTGTAAATCAATTTATCTACTTATGTACGAGCTTGATGTTGTTCATCTACTACAAAATTTCTATTTTCATCCAACCCGAAACCACCCGTTCCAAAGGAAATAGCTTTAGCAATAGGTTGGTAAACGCCTAGTCCATAAATTTTACTTTCAACCTCAATAAATGTTATATATTCTACAAATGTATATGTATATTTGTCCAAACAGAAATATTTATTTATTAATTCATATATTTCAGCCCGAGTCAGACTACAGCATCAGATTCAAAATAAAAAGTTGGCACAAAATATTGTTTGCTTTTTAAGGTTTTCTTAAGAAAATAAAAGTAATCAGGTAATAAAAACTACTTTTATATCGATCAAAAAAAAATCTGAAAATCTCTGTTACAGTGTAACATTATACTATCAGCCTTGCCAGTAATATAAACTGTACGTAACTCGAATCTATTGCGAATTGTTTCTTAACATGTCTGTAAGCAGTTTCACAAGGAATTGCGAGATGTTACTGATTCTTATTTAAGAAAAATCTGTTGGCCACAGTATTGAATACATGTATTTAAATAGTTTGAATACTTTTTTATAATTTAAGCAGTTATGATAGTGGATTTCAGTTCGAGAAGTGTTTAAGTATTTGAATGGAAGATTCGGAGTTGTATATTTCGAGATGGAAACATCTCGAAATATACAACTCCGAAATTTATCCACTACATTGACTGTTGGAATCAGAATGGAAAGATCGAGAATCCGTTTGATTTTGTATATAAGCTGTGCTAAATGGTGAGATCGGACAAGTTTTGATTTAACCAGTGAAACTAGTGCCATAGCCCTCACTAGTGACAAGCAGCTAGTCTTGGAGAAGTATTATTTTAAGCGGTGAAGTGAAGACTATAGTGTCATAAAAACGGCTAATATTTCACAATTTATTTTGTGAAAGAATAGGTCGTTATTAGTTTTGCTCATCGTCTGAGGTGTCAATAATCCCGATACAAACCATAAAGTGTGAAATATGTGACAGTTTTACAAAAACATGGTAAAAGTCAGAATAATATGTAAAATGCAATTTATTCAAAATTTAGCTATAGAATAAACAAAGGGTATAAATAAATTTGAAATCAAACACGATAAGCGTGTACACGATAAGCATCCAATTAAAATTCTTAGTAATGAACAAAGATCTAGTAAATAATCGAATGTATTAGTGATACTTATCAAATACTATTTTTTAACTTAACTTTATAAAGTTTTGTAAATGTTACCTGATCTACGTATAAAATCAGTTGTGAATGAGCTAATACTCAAAATTTTTATCATAACATTTATTGAATTACTATTACATCTAAGTAAATTATCTCTAATAAAAGCAGTCTACATTTATAGAGTGTACCTCAATGGTTAGCTCTGTGGGTGGGGGCATTCATATTTCGTAAGTATTTTGAACTAACCATAAAGCCCGTATTCTATGGGTAATTTTTTTTGTCGGCTTTTACAGGCCATTATTGGCCCGTACCGTGTCAACAATCTGACTCCATCGGTTTCGATCACGAGCCAGCTCTTCATATTGTTGCAAGCAACCAGAAGATGCCAGATCGCACGCTACGCCGTGGAGCCATCGTCGCCGACAGCAACCTCTTCGCCAACTGAAAGGCAGTTCTCCCTTGAAAGATCGCTGGACCATTCGGTTCGGATCAACACGCAGAACGTGACCGAGCCAGCGTACTTGCTGTCCTTTGATTTCATGCACGATATCAGGAATTTGCATTAAATCCTGATCTCGTGGTTGAAACGAACTCGGTATGTGCCATCATCGTCGCGTTTTGGGCCATATATCACACGCAAGCCGAAACATGATATCCTCTCCCACACTATTATCGTGAGTTATGAGAGATCCAAGATACTTGAATCTCATTACTCCTTCAAACGTGTGGTTACCACTACTGAAATCAGTTGTGTGTTGGTCTCGAAAACCAGAGATCATATATTTTGTTTTGGACTCATTGATTTTTAGACCAACGGAAGCTGAAAACTGTTTCAGTGGATCAAGTATCTCTTTCACTCCGTTGCTATTTAATCCAATCACACAGATATCATCTGCACATGCAAGAAGTTGATTGGATTGTCCGAATAAGAAATTATCCTGAGGTGTTTCACTTTTAAGAAGGATGTATTCCAACATGAGATTAAAAAGTATCGGGGACAGCGCATCTCCTTTTCGAACACCAGTGGTGATTGCAAAAATTCTCGATAGCCTGTTCTCAACTTTGTCACAGCATTGTGACTGCGTTACTGTCATTTGACACAGATGTACATATTTTTTCGGTATTCCTAAATATTCAAGCGCATACCATAGTCTCTCTCGGTTGATCGAGTCATAGGCTTGCTTGAAATCTAGGAATACCTGGTGTACATCGCGAGATGTTTCATACTACTTGGAAAGAATCATCCGTAGCGAAAAAACTTGATCAGTGACTGACCGATTTGGACGGAATTCTTCTTGGTAGTCTCCGATAATTTCCTCCGCGCCAGAGGAGTAATTCTTCCCAAGATAATGTATGACAGGAACTTGTATGCTGTGCAAAGGAGAGCTATACCGCGATAATTTTCGCACTTCAGGCGATCGCCCTTCTTGAAAATTGGGCATAACGCGGCCACTTTTTCATTCTATGGGTAATACACCACAGTAATACCACTCGAGTTACAAGTTGGTCTAAATCTGGTTAAATCGCTGAACTGATAAATAATTTTGGTGTTAAAAATGTCAACAAAACCACAAAATCGGATACTGCCAACCTTATCTAGCCCCTGTTTAAGCAGTCGGACACGAGATAAAGGATCAGCACATGGAACGTGGAGTTACACATTCGCGGCTCTCGAAGAATTTTGATGGTCTAGAAGTAGATACCATGTGACCCAAGGCTATATATATACATTGCTATACAATACAATGTGTCTCAAGGCTATATTCATAGAAACTTCCAGCAGTCGATGATCAAATTTGTAAGCTACGCTAGCACATAATATTAGACAACCTGTCAATTGTCCGTCTACATGCGCCTATTGATGTAATCCAACCTTAGACCAAAGAATTATTTTACAATAATTGAGATAATCTGATGGGCTCTATACGTAAGCACGATGTCAGATTGGTGATTGGAAAAAGAATCATGAACTTTGACATCTCAGAGTGCAAGTACATGCGTTCCTCATAAAACATCCATTTGAAAACATCGACACATGTAAAAAAAAAGAAAATATCAACCTTTACCGGTATTGGTGAATATTCTTCTATTCGAACACCAAAACCTTCTCTACTAAAAGCCGGTCTAACTTTTTAAATCATAGGTTTGCCAGACATTTCATAAAGTTAGTTACTAACCGGTTAGTTACACAAACAATACATAAACAATGATTTTGCTCTTGTTGTACTCTAAGGTTTTACATATTTTAATTTTGATTTTATATTATTTCCCCTAGCTTTCATGTTGGTTAGTTTTTGCACAGTCTTTTATATTATAGAGAATTACGTCCTTCTATTTTGGATACTACTCGTGTCTGGCAGAAACCATTTAATGTATCAGTGTCTGACGACTTGTTATATAGGAGTTTTTAATAACGTTTGCATATGACGAATGTTTCGTTTTATTTTCAGTAGCATGGGTTTGTGTTGATTCCGTTCTCGACTTAATACGTATTCTGCCAAAACCTCTACTCAAAGCTTTTTAAATAATAAATGTCTTTATAAATTAGCCAGACAAATGCGCCAGACATATAATGCTTGTTACAATTACAATCCAATCTAAATTTAACATTAGATAGGATAGGAATGGAATGAATGCTCAGATTAGCTAAAAACGACTGTATTAAACTATTTATTTATTTATTTATTTAAAGAGAATCGTGAATATTGTGAAGAAATGGTGTATGCTGTAGATTATCGCCCTAGTTGCTTCTTTGACTAATATTCATTCTTATAACCTACAATTTTGAGATGCAGAAATTGCCTGGACCCGCATAATTCTGGAATAAAATAAGTTTTCAGATATATAGTTTGTACTCTGTTGAACATATTAAAAATGTCAACATTGTGGAATTTGTTTCTACGTACGACATAGATATATTATATAGATAAGCCAAGCTTTTAAAACCCTTTTAAGATTCTAACTAAATCAACCAAAGTTTAAAATTTTTTTTAAATTATTTACAGAGTTGGATCAAATGTCATATGAACCCAAAATACTCGTACACAAGAGAAATGTTTTTTATTAAGGTAATGTTTTGTTTAAATTTTTAATAAGATGAAATTTTCAACAAAATTCGATAAAAAATTAAATTAAACTTTATTTCTATTTTACTAATACATGTATGGTATATGTATGTATATCTTGTTTTTTGCACAACACTACACAGATGACAGATTGCATACTATTTTTCAAGGTTATCTGTCTAACAAAATACAACAGAACATAAACTGAATTATAATTTCACTTACTTAAATAAAAAATGTTTCCTTCTTTTTTACACCCATGTTTGTATAAATAGAAAATATATGTAAACACCTATTCAATATGTACAAAGGTTATTGCGTTGCGAAGATCAAATTTTTGTGTTTGGATAAAATTAATTTACAGAATTTATTATCACATAATTATTGTAGTATATTACGCTTAACAGAGATTTTTAAAATTAAATAAAATAAAACCTCAACCGTCTATCAGAATTTCTAATTTACATATTCAACTCTATTGACTGCAAACATATAAATAATATATGTTTAACTAACAATATAACCGAAAATTTGGTTTTGTGATTTAATTAGGCTCTCGTTTATATTCGGTTTTATATCTATCTACATTTTGAAGTTCATAAGTATAGTCTCGTATGTCTAATTATGAACATAAATAATTATTTTGGAAGTTTTAGTTTCAGTCTGTAATAAGCAAATAAATAATGGTTTCTATTAATTGCTTATGGTTTCTATTTATTTAAAATTAATATTAATATTTTTTAAAATATTAAGTCTTTCAACACTGTCCAATTTTCACGTTTGTTGGAAAACGTGAGCAAATTAACAAATTTTAGTTTTAAAATCAGTGCTATGGCCGAAAACGCATTTTTTGTTTTTTATCCTCCACAACCGTATTCTTCACCAAAATCATCGGTCTGTATTTCGATCGATAATAGTCAACTTTTTGCTAGAAATAGGTTTCTAATAAGTTACTTATCAGGGTGGAGAAGAAACATAACTATCCACTATATAACTTGTAATTTATCACTTTAAATGAAAGCGAAATCATTGTTAATATGTATTTCTGCTCTGTTGTTTGGTTATAATTTTGAATTTTAAATTAATTATAAAATGAGGTAAGTATATTTAATATATTTTAATAAAAATGTTAAGATTCATTAAAAATAGGTTATGAAAAATTAAATAAGTGCACACAATTTATGCATTAACGATTTTACAGGCGATTTTTATTGGCGCGTATCTACTAAACTCGCTAAGATCTTCGATTGAATTCGAATTTAAACCGATTCAGCGTTCTGGCTGTCGGTTGATTTTATATTAGGAATTCGTATTAAATACTTGTTCTTGTGATTAAAACATAGTATATGCCATAAAAATTACGTTTTGGTTCATATACACATCCATACATGACAACAGTTTTGATCAATATTCTGTGCAATTTAATATGTATATTTGGTAAGTACCACTGTTCCATTTTTACGGAAGATATACTTCAATGTGAGTTTAAAAAGTTTCTGGTATATAGCATTAATAGCACTTTAATTTCCGGACACTTTAATTAATTGCAAATTTTCTAGATAGAAAAATACTTAATCAGTGACTTACCAATCACCACTGGAATAATCCACAGTCAACTCCACTAAGGAACGTACACGAATTGAACTCATTGTTAAAATGTTGTTGTAATGTAAAAATCTTTAAACATTTACCTTGTTTTCTATAAATACTACCCGTATAGTAAGAACAGAAAAATTTATCCTTGTGATTAAACCTATAGTTAGCGACGCTTCATTAAACACCATTTTTTATTGCTGAATACAGAAACATATTACTTTTGCATGAGTAAAACGTGTTTGTAGACACCGCTTATAATTTTTTTTTAGTAATATTCTATATTTATTGTGATAACAGCACAGAAATTACCTAAATATTTAAATCTGAATGGAAGAACGGTTCCAATCCATCACCTTAATATAGAACTTCTTCGAGTCAACTTAAAAACTAGTAACTGAAAAAATTAAAGTTGATTTTTATTTTGACATCTTTTTGTGTTTAACACGGTCACTGTTGTTAGTATGAAATGACAAATATGTAGTACATATTATGTCGAAGGCAAACTTTGTAAACTTCATAATCTTTTGTATTTAAGTATCAGAACAAGTTACATTGATCTGTAAATTGGTTGTTCTGATTGCCGATTTATCTATATAATATTGCGAATTTGGTGTACCTAAATTTAATAGTTTTAACCGGATATTATTGTTTATCTCCCGAAAAACATTCACGGTGATGAAAAAATAACATCAAATTGACTTTAGGGAGGTTTTGTAAATTTCTAAGTGTTTTAAATTATATATTTTCTTTACAAAAACTGATTTTGAATTGAATATACAAGAGGCAAATATTAAAAGGTTATTCACCCTTTTGCGTTTCAATTAGATAATCGTGTATGTTAGAATTTTAAGTGAATCTTGTTGTTTACTTTAAATGATAATGATTGTCATTTTAAAAAAAATTAATAATATTTATTAAAACTACTAGTTCGAAAGATACATCATATAATATGAAACAGTTTTTACTTTAATCTCGGAAAATAATACAGATAATAAAGCTTATAATGAGATAACTTGCTTATATAACGAAATACATCGCATGAAAATAAAAATATACCCTCGGTGAAACACTAGATACGAGTATAATCTTGATAAAAATTAAGGTCGGTTTTCCTCCTTCATTATTCTGATTGTGATAAATAAAATTCAAGGAATATATAAAAATGTTGTTCATCTGCATATGTACAATCAAATTTGACAGTAAATGTTTTACATATTGTGTATAGAACCATTTCATTGGTTGTCTATGAATGCAGAATATAAGAATAAAGCCATTTGTTAGTACATAATATGTAACCAGCTGCGAAATATCAATATGAAAATTACACGACATAAGATATAATCTGAGTCCCAATATCATTCTTCAAAACTCATCAAACACAAAAGGTGTAATGATGGCTATCCGATGCAGAATTCCTACTGGAACAATTTTTAATGATTCTGTTGCAACTCTAACGCTGGACAAAAAATCTATTGATACTATGATTTATTGTATATTGATACCAAACTTTATTATGAATCTATTTTGTGATTAGATAATGAAAAATTATCAAATTTTTTAATTTCTATAAAAATATACATGAAAAATGAGTGTTGATCGTCACAAAGAGCAGAAGTGTGTTTGCCGGTCGGTGTTTCTTTGCTATAATTCGTGTTTAAATAATTCTAATTTTTTAAGTTTATAGCAAAATTTAATAAAATAATAATAATTAATATTTTTGAGTTTAAATTGATATTAAATTAATTTTTTAATATCAATGGTACAAACTGCAAAATTTAATTATTATATTTTGTACTTTTTCATTTTATATATGTATGTAATATATTATAATGTATTTGTATGTGTATTGTGCATACATTTTTGCAGTTTTGATTAAAATCTCCTATAAAGGGTGTCCCGAAAGTGAGTGACACGAATGATACTGTTGGATTCCTTGATCAAAGCGAAGACGAAAATACTTTAACTACTTGCACTGTGAAGCTCCAAAAACTTATCAAGTTACCAAATTTAAATAAATTATTGTGAAACATAGGAGTATACGAACAAATTTTACTCTTATTTTATGTAAAAATAAATGATAATGTTCTCCTTCGTTGGAAAATATGGAGTGGTACATTGGACATATTAGGCATGCAAAGAAACATTTACATTCTGCTAATATCCCCGCGATTAACGATAATCTTGATCAACTGAATTTTTTGAACAATCAGTTATGTGTATTAATACATCTTCCTCCTATTGGAGTGCAGAACTCTTGGGTCGACCATCCTGCTTGTCAGTACCACAAGCAATGCAATGTGCATATAGCCCTACTCATATTGGTCTTATAACTGTATATCCTTAACTTAGAGCATAAAGAAGGACTTTAAAAGGCAACTGGGAAAGAATTGGGAGTGCTTCGGTTTCAAAACAGATAGAAATAACAATACGAAAATAATATTTTGATTTTGAATAAGCAATGAAATTTTAATTATTTTTTTTACAATTTAGTGACTGGTTAAATTTAAACAAAATGTTTTTTTAGAAAATATATTTTCTACGTAACAGAAAAAAAACGAAATTTCAAAAAATGTAAATTTAAAAATTTCAATTGCAATGTTTGAAATTAAATTTAAAAATTTGCAAGCGCTTAATAAGTTTCAACTGTTGTTAATAAAATCATATACATACCACCAATCTAAAACCAAACCCCCCTCTTGTTTACTTGGGTACCAGTTACTTAGAAAACCTGGACTGTTCATTTTTTTTGTTTTATTTGATAATTCAATGTTAATATTTTACTTTAGGTCTCAAAATCACTTTAATTTTAAAAGAAAAACAATTTACTAGTACATTTCACTTTGTTATGCATTTCAATATGATTCTCGATCTTAAATTTTATTCTATTTTTAACTTTTAGTATTCTCATATGGTAGATAAAATTATAAATAAAGTAATTTTGTTTGTGGCATTTCAAACAAACGCCGACTTAAATATTGTAATTTAATTTTTTACAACTGCGGCATAAAACACAAAATGTTAATTTATTTTTTTTTGTATGAAAATGTGAACAATTTTCCATCCTGTTAACTAACATAAATAGTTTTTTTTAATGCTAAGATAAATTTAAATAAAACACATAGTTTATAAGTACGTGATATCAAATCTAACTTTCAAATGGTGTACAAATTTCAAATTCCTAAAACAATTATGAATAACTAATCAGATTGTACAGTGTCAACAAATTATGGTCATCAACTAAATATCCATCCCCCAAGTTTTTAACAATTTTTTAGTTAAAGCGATTTCTTATTTTACTACATGGGTTGTTAGTAATTTTCAATCTCAAAATATAAGGACGCTTAAAAGGAATGTTATGAAGCTTTATGCAGATTAAAATGTATTTAAATCCTTGTAGACTGGACTTTACGTATAGCCCCAAAAAGGTCTAAGAGATTTTAGTAGCAAAGAGCCTATTATCAAGGAACATCGTTAAGTCCACTATTTAGCATAAACCACACCAAATCGTTATTTTCTGTGGAATAGTACCTCTTCGAGTTGTTCTTCAGCCAAAATGCGACGATTTTGCTTATAAACGTAGCCATTAAAGCAGAAATGGGACTCATCGCTTATTCAGCTTTTCTAGTACGAGTTAAATTTTGTATGCGTTTTAACCAAGATCCTTAAGTAAAATAACAAGACATACGACAAGCATAACGGTGCTATAATTCCTTCACTACTTGCTAATGTAGTCTATTTGGTCGCGTATTACCCAATAATGAACTGTTCGATGGTTACAAATTGTTCGATGATATAGCGGTGCGTTCGATAGGCCGATTATGTTTGGAACATATCTTAAACTAAGCGCCTGATAACCTGATTTTCGTAATAATTCGTAGATACTTTTGTCCATAAAAATACCATAACTGTTTGAAGTAGTATAAAATTCCTACTGAAACAAGGTAACTATAAACGAGTCACTCAATATATATATATATATATATATATATATATATATATATATATATATATATATATATATATATATATATATATATATATGTATATATATATATATATATATATATATATATATATATATATATATATATATATATATATATATATATATATATCTTACACTTATTGGTTTTGCTACACACATCGAATATAATCTAAACCATCATGTATTCCAATCATAATTTTATACAATTCTAGGAAACCATCGTAAATTTTGAAATCCCAATAACCGTAAAACTATATAAGAAGCAAATAACAAAAAAATAAAAATAACAAAAAGCTTTTCGTAAAACTAAGTTTCAACTCTTATTATGTAGGTATTTATGTTACAGAGTTGCTAACAACAGACGAATACACCATGAACAAAACAAAAATCAATAATTTTATTAGGTTTCAATGAAAAACGGAATTATGATATATAAAAATGAAGATGATTTCATATTTATTATACATAATAGTATTATCTATATATTACTATACTCATTGATATTAAAAGCTTGTGATAAGAATATAGTGGAGATTAAAAGATCTATTTTCTCTACTGGCGCTCTTTTTATATTTTATTTATCTTCAAAAGACTTACAGTTTTTTAAAATAGATAACTTATGGTGCTTTTTATTTCAGAAAAGCTCTTACATGAAAAGACACGATCTGAAACATTTTGAAAATTACGATTAATTTTGATAAAAGACTAGTTAGCCCTAAAAACCATCATCTAAAAGGAATTAGGAAAGTATTCTAGAATTTTACCAAAGGAAATGCTATTTTATATATGTATGTATATACCGGTAATATCTTCAAAGTTATGTCATAATTTAAACAAGTTAGCCTAGTCAGACTGGCTAGCTAAACTAGTTTTGTGAAATTCTAGTATAAAATGAAGCAAAAAATAAATAAAATATCTAGAATAAAAGGTAAACAAAGCAAACCAGGAAATGGTCACAAACTAGGAGAGAGAAAACCTTGACCGGCAGATAATTGCTTTCGATTTTCTAATCTTTGATTCGCTTAACACGTTTGTATATGAAATCGCTTACTATCACATATTCCAATTATTTTTTGTTTGTTCAAAAGTTGATCTATTTTATTTGACATTTAAGCCGTCATTTATTTTATTTTTTATTAATTTATTTGCTTGGATGTATAGAGAATATTACGAATAGTCTATTTTTAAAAAAATATTTTACAACAACCATTTACTCAGAAAAATACCAAAATTATAGAATGGACAATATTATTGCTTTTTATTGTTTATTTTTTTCAAGTTGGATTCCAGTGGGATCTTTTGCTCAAACGTGGATTTATTTTATCTTGATCAAACGGAAATTTGAATTCAATTTTGATCAAGCAAAGTATATATATTCAATTTCTTTTTGGAATGGATTTTGTGTTTTAAAAACTCAACTGAATTGAGAATAAATTAAATTAAATGGTAGAACATCAATTCCAAGCATACAAAAAGTCTTACAGTTCCAAATTAGTCATAAGTGATTGATAAATTATAAAAAATAAGAATTATGGAAATAGTTTACCTTGACCTGTGTGTGAGTGCTTGAAACATAACAGGTGAATTATATCAGCGACGGTATTAGAAGATACAAAGTGTTAACTCATGATCAACTGTCATAAATTTGTTTTGGTGATATTTTGTGTTGACTAAAAGTTAAAATATATCATTTTCCATTGAACATTGAACACTTTCGTTTTCTAGTTTGTCAACAACAGTATTGCTCTTTTTTTCAGAGCTCGTTGATGCCATCATATATTATTAGGATCTTCTCAGTACTATCAAATTAACGCTGTTTTATATGTAAAATGGTACTCGTTTTGATCTTCTCGAAAAAAGAATTGTTAATTAAAAATTCTACCAGGTGCAAGGCTAAACGTATTTCTTCTAAAGCTGAGTTCCTATTTAAAGCTACTTCTTTTATTCATTCAATCGTTCGGTAATTTGTTTTGACGATTCAGAACGTAAAATTTCAGAACGATTTACTGTTGAAACATATTTTTTGGACATTTGTGTTTGTTGTTTCCAAGCGTATATTAAAAAACATGGCTTTTAATTGCGTCTTTTTCATTTTGGTGTGTGTCATGTTGTCTCTTTTACTCAATGTTCGTTCAGACAAAAATTTAAAGTTAAACTATCTCTTGTGACAAAATGTAGGAACAACAATTGTCATTTTGGAGCACTACGATTGGCCAAAAAAATTGTTTGAATGAATGAACGATGAAATTGAAGTATGAATTCAGCTTAAATTGCACAAAGTTATAGTTTGATTTTTCTGTTGTGGTGTTGTCTTTAATCATTATAAATTCGTAAATGTGGATATTTTGCAATAGAGATAACATGATTTCTTGATTAAAATCGAGTTGACTATTATAAGTCTACAAACTTTTAAGTAAACTACATATTTAGAATTTGTTGTAGCAAACTAAACAGTGATAATAAATTCTGTAATAAAATAGGAAAACGTGTTACTTAAAACGGTTAACTTTTATATTTCAAACAAACACATAACCGATGCTCGGCAAGCTGTTAAATTGAATAAAAATGGTGTTTCATATAAACGAACACACAGAGATGACAAACGACGAATACTATAAATTTATATCTGCTACTGACATTTAAAAAATTATCCGAGGTTAAAGAAACAAGTGTTTGAAGATTTCCATTGCAAATATTGCGAGATGAATATATTTATTGATTCAAATTGAAAAACTACTCTCAACTATGTTACACCAAAGATTATTATTTTACATAAATATAAATATATTAGGTTGGGTCATAATATGACTCAACCAAAGCAAAAATTTATAGTATGAGCGATTTTTTTTGTTTTTTTTTTTAACTAGGACGGAGATACCAAAGCATTCTTGATAGTGATTGAAGCAGGAATGTTGAAAATGAGCTTTATTTAATGTAAAAAAAATACAAAAATCAACGTCAGTTTCATACAAAATGTATGAAAGGTAAGGCTTTACTATATATTAAATATTTGAATGAAAAGTAGTTCAAATTTAACTTAAGTTATATTCAATTGAAAACAGAAATTTCAATTTTCATCTTGAAATTGATCATTTTTCGATTTATTTTTCCATTTTCCTTTATTCATTAAATGGAAATATGGTATTTTAATAACTTAAAATGTAAACAGAGACAGATATATAGTTAGGTTACGAGAACTATATTTTATTTTAAGTATGCTCACAAAGAGAATAAATCAAAATGGCACTTTACACCAAACAAATCAATTTCATTAAATGTTAAGTTGTATTGTAATTTGTGTTTTGCTTTCATGTATAAAATGAACAATGCCAATGCACAAAATCACATATACACTTTTAACTAGATTTTATGATTACATGCACACATGTATTATTTTAACATGAATGGCTTGCACAATTTTTATACAACATCAACGCTAGTAATGGCATTTCATCGGACTATCATTCAATATAAAAAATATTCTCTCTCTCCCATTGTAATGGCATTTATGTCATTATGAAAATTGGTTTTGTATTTAATGCATAATTATGCAATTAAATATTATTCTTATCTTGATACATCATAAATAAACCTTTTTTAATGATTCTTTGTATTTCAGGATTCAGAATATAGTGTAGTATTGTGCTGTGATTGTGAATAAATGTGTAGCAAAATAGAAATTGTGATTAGGTTATGTTGATTAGGTTATGTGTTCATATGAGTTAATTTTTTTAAATACATAATTTCATTTAAATAAATTAATAATTAATTTTTTAAGTTTTCACGTTCAATTATGTGTATTTTCGTCAACATTATTTTTCTAAATTTATTTAGAAATGAGTTTGACTTTCGTCGTACAACCAAAAGAGAATTAGAGCGAATAAAATATATTTTAGAGGATATCGTTTATATTGAAATAAAAAGCACAAAATTTATAAAAATAAGATCAATTTATAATTAAATTTGATCGTGATTTATTTTGATTTGAAAAAAATGATATATATTCAGATCTAATTTCACCCTTTCTTAGTCATTTTATGAAATAAAATTGTAAAAGCTCTAAGTTGCAATAGCTAAAAACTTAAAAAGAAATTTGTACGTTTCGTATGAGTTTCTTGACAAAACGTACATTATTGATACACTAAATAAAGCTCATTTCAAAAAGTGAGCATTTATTCTGGTTTTATATATCCAGGGGGCTTTGGAGATACCCATCACTATGTATCACTTAAAAAAAAAGACGAATACTATCGTACTGTAGAATTTCAGGTTAATGTATAGTTTCATGAAATAAAGGACATTTCGATGCAGGTTAGCATTATTATATTTTTTTATGTTTAGTTTTATTTGGGTGCAGGGCGGACTTTTAGACTGACCTAGCTAACAGAGCTCCTGCACCCAACGCGCGATCTTTCAAGTAAAGGTTGATAGCTGCCTTAAACTTGTGCATTTTATACTTCAATGTAAACTGAAAACCAGCCAATGAATTCCACTTCTTAGATGTTCGATAAAAAAATTCGCGCTTTGCATCTTCAGTTCGAGGTTTCGGCAGCTTCACCATAAACCTACGCGCATTAACCGTTCCTCGTGTTACCCGTCCTGGCGTAACAAATGATGGTATTTTCTCCTTTAATTCTGCAGAACATTTACCATTTATTAACCAATAGAACACGCAGAGTTCTGCAACATCTCTGTGGTGTTGTAGGCCGTCTAGATCTTTCGTAAGTCTGGGGTTTCGTATTATTCGGATGGCACGTCGCTGAACTCTATCCAGCAACTGGAGAGCAGTGCCATATGCTCCACCCCAAACCTGACAGTAATATTCTATGCACGGTCTAATAAAGGTTTTATATATTTGGAGAACCTGATGCGATTTAAAAAACCGTCTGCATCTATTGAGGAACCCGAGTTTATGTGAAGCTGATTTGGCCAATGCCATAATGTGTTCATTCCATTTTAAATTATTGCTAATCTGAACACCAAGCAGACGAATTGAGTCACAACCCACGAGAACGTGGCCTTTTACCACAAAAGGGTATTCGTTGCAACTTCTTTTACGCGAGAATGTGCATATTTGTGTTTTTTTCTCGTTAAATTTGACCTGATTTTTTACTCCCGATTCAAATATTGTTCTCAAATCGGAATTAAGCGAAGTGACAACTTCCAGCCGTTTACCGTTTAACCGTGAAGGAGTAGGCTCGACCTCGAAGAGTGAAATTTTGCATCATCAGCAAAACTGTGGATAGGGTTCACAGTGCTATCCAACAAGTCATGAATATAGTACTAAAACACAGTTGGTGACAAAACTGATCCTTGAGGGACTCTGGCATTTGGGGAGTGTGTCGTTGATGATCTCCCAATTAGCACAACGTTGAGCTTTCGGTCTTTGAGAAAGCTTTGTATCCACTTGATTGTCATCGTATCTAAGCCGTATGCCACAAGTCTACAAATGAGATTTCTCAAGATAATGCACCAGTTGTTGGTTAATGCCTTTCTCAAAAACTTTAGCCATTGCTGACACAATTGATATTGGCCGGTAGTTTGAAGGGTCAGTTTTATCACAACCACGTTTAAGAACCGGTTGCACCATCGCACTTTCCAGGCGTTCGGGCATTTACCTTCCTTATAAGAAAGGAGAAAATTTTTAGTTAATATTGGAGCCAAGTCACTGGCAAACTCCTTCAATATTCGAACAGGAATTCCGTCAGGTCAGGTGGCTTTATTTATGTCCATTGTCTTCAGGTTCCTGAAGACAATTTCCACCGAGATGATGATAGGATCCATTTTGGAACCACAATACGGAATTGACGGAGGCGTAACTCCATCTGGGACAACTAAGGTCGAGTTCGAGGTGAAGACGTTTGCCAGTAAGTCGGCCTGCAAATATGGATCCACCACCAAAGCACCATCTGCACATTTCAATGCTGAAATAGATGTTTTAGAAATATTGGCAACCGATGCGACCATCTGGTAAAAGTTGCGATCGGAGATTTTCAACTCGGGTGCCTTAGCGGCTTTCTTGTTGTCAGCTCTTTTCACTTCCTTAGCACAGATTTTTTTACAGATGTTACGTGTGGCCTTATATTCTTCAAACGAAATTTCGTTGCGTTTATACTTCTTGTGAGCAGATTTATTTTGTATGGCTGCTTTGGCGGCTTCTTTTGAAAAGATTTTAGAATAAAGATTGGGATTGGAAAAAAATGATGGGATATATTTACTCATTCAATATAGAACGGTTTCGGTGAAATTGGAAACGGCGTCGTCTATTTGATTGTTATAAAAACAATGGCTCTTCCACGGGATGCTCTGTATGTGTCTCTTATCTTTGCTTGGCTAATCAATATTTGGAATGGTACATTATTTTTAATTATACTTGAAACGTAATTACCAAACATTTATAGATATATAATATTTATAGCAATTGTGAAACCCCTTTTTTAGTTAAGTAATAAAATTAAAGAGCCTAACCAATGCAACAACTTAAAGACGAACTACTATCAAATATTATTTATTAGTAGGGCAATTTTATAACCATTACCATGTGTTTTTTTATTAAGATTAATGCTATCACTTTGTATTATGAAAATAAGAAAACAAAAGATTACTCAAGGCAGCTGTCACATTTGGATGGTTTTTTTTTATTAATTACAAGCGTGACACAAATAGATTAACAACTAATTTATTAACCTCATTAAGAACTTATAAACATATTATATATAAAATGTACTAAACAAGAATCGATGGGAATTCTTTTAACGATATTTTGCATATAAACATATTGCATATAAACATATAAACTTAAAGGCACTTATAAGCTGTTTTCTTTACGCGTACAGTGCTATTCAAGATTGGAAACTACGTTATGGAAATTAGCTATCGTTCATTTCATTTTCGGTATAGTACTCGTATTATCGATGTGATGTAATAATAATAGCTTAATTCTTCGGAATGACTGAATCGAAGTATATCAAGAACGGATCAACAGTTCTAAAATTTATTCATATAATTTAAACGTTTTTATAGTCAAATCAAACTATTTAATTCAATATAATTAGCGCCTTCTCACATGATAACGCCCAACGCAATATGAGAAACAATAGACATGCTATACACTTTTTGTAAACGATTATACATCACACTAATAAGTCTCAGTGGTGATATTCCTGACAATATAAAATCCTTTTGGGATTTGTAATGAAGCAAAGTTTAAAGTCATTGCTAAGCATAGTAATCTGTCGGAGTTCTATTGGTTTTCCTTAAAAGCTTTGTGAAATTTTACAATAATTTATATTATTTCATCGTGAATAGATACACAGTTAGATAACATCTGCAAAATTAGATTAAATATAAACATCTGTCTTGCATATACCTCGTAGTGAATAATTTTGGACTATGAGTTATTGTTACTGATACCAAAGTGTCAACAATTATTAATATTTATTGAGAAATGTGTAACAAGAACAACTAACATAATGCGGTATATCAATAACAATATGACTTAAATGAAATACAAGAAACTTTTCAATCCTTGTAATTGGTGCACATTATTATAGATGTTGAGCCGAACGAATGCTTTAATACGAGGGCATTTCAATATATTCTTAGAATTGGTATGTTATTATGGACTGAAAGATAAAACCATTTTATGTTATTTAATTTAATTCTGGACGTCAGTTTTGCAACACGTGTTTAGACAAAAATAGAAGGAATAAAATTGAATATCGTGATTCTTGCGGTTATTAACTTTTTTTGATTATACGTCAAAAGTCTATAGTGAATATGGACCAACATATCCTCCAATAACGAAGTGGGTTAAACTATTCAAAAGTGGCTGAGAATCACTAAAACATGATGAGCGCCAGGGTAGACCACAGGACACCATCACACATGAAAACGTCATTTGAGCAAAAAATTTTGTATTAGAGGAGCGGCGTGAATTATCGAGAAATCTCAGACTTTCTTTTGATACCACATTAACAATTCTGCATGATCACCGGAATAAAAAAAAAACTAAACTTGCACAAACTGCTTTGCGTGAATCCGGCTTTAAAGAAATCCCTCGCCAACACTATAGTCCAGATTTCGCTCCTAGTGATTTTTTCTGTTTCCAAATTTAACAAAAAACAAATAAGGCATGAACTTATGTTCGCTACTATAGAATATTTTGAAGACCAATACAAAACTTTGTTTCAACAGTTTAAATCAATTATTTGAAAGATGTAATAAATGTCGCCGGTTGTAGCTTAATGGTTAAGAGAGTTTCTCATCACGCCGCGGTCTCGAGTTCGATTCTCGCCGTTGACCAAAAATTAACATGCAACCGGATGACATAAAAACGCGTTTGTGTGGAAAAACATTCGTTGGGCTGACCACCTACAATGTGCACCAATCGTTTAAATTGGTTCGTAAGGTCTCAGTTGAGTACAATCGGTAAGGTCTCAGCGGTAAGGGCCGCTTACGGCCTCTTAGCCATAGAAAGAAAAAAAATAAATGCATTAATGTTGGAGGAGATTATGTTGAAAAATAAAATTTCTCTAAATATGTAGCTCTTTTGTACCGATGCTACGAATATATTGTTTTGCTCTCGTAACAAATCATAGTTATCTTAGGTATCTTGACTTTAATGCATTGTATTTATGTTATTGCGTTTCTTTTTTCACTTTTTTTTAAATTCTGCACTTTAGAACGATTGTGTACAAATTTTACCTTAATTTTTAGCTACAATTTGATATACTGTCAATTTTATTGTTATAGAAAACTGAATTTATTACATAATTTTCGTGTATGTAATAATCAAAAACTTCAATAACATATGAAAATTTTCAGATGTACGTTGGCAGGTCTTTTTTTTTCTTATCGTTCATTCCTAGTGGTTGATAGTTTTTATTTAAAAATCTTTATAAATCGTACTTGAATTTCAAAAAAATGGTAAGTAATTTCGTACAACATGATTTAAATGTTTAAATAGCTGTTTGTTTAAATGTTTAAATTAAAAATGTTTAAATTTAAACATAATTGAAATGTTGAAAAGTTTTAATTTTGTCCATTGGTGTTGCAGTCAACGGTATAAATAATCTATGGCTTAGAGGCCGTAAACGGCCCTTACCGCTTCTGGACTGAGACCTTACGAACTAATTTTAACGATTGGTGCACATTGTAGGTGGTCAGTCCAACGAATTTTTTTACACACAAACGCGTTTTTATGTCATCCGGTTGCATGTTAATTTTTGGTCAACGGCGGGAATCGAACTCGAGACCGCGGCATGATGAGCTCTCTTAACCATTAAGCTACAACCGGCGACATTAAGCTACAGCAGTCAACGGTAAGAGTAGGAAATAATCAAAACATATGTTCTTATATTGTTTTACTTGGTTGAAGAAAATATTTTAATTATTCAAGGTAAGTAAACAATAACCTAAAGACAAATTACTATTTTATTTTATTTTGCTTATCAATTAGGTAAACATCCAACTGGTGCATCCGATGAAAAGAAAGTGTGGAAAGGGAAATCTCAAAATTTAAATAGCATTGGCCTATTACTCAAAACGGTTAATCAGTGGTAAAGCGTAATACAATTGTAATGTTGTTTTGAAGTATTTATAAAAATTATAATCATAAAACAAGAATGGAAAATATCAGAATTCAGTAGAAATCGCAGTGGATTGGAACCAGTAACGTCTGTGGAAATAAAGGGTAATTTTGATGCCATATGACTGGGTGGGACTGAAAAATAATAAATTTATGTAAAGTAAAAAGCTGTTTATTTAATTTTAACTTTATAGTCAGATTCAGCACTAGCGTTCAGAACTCTTCCACTTCTGTAAGTAAGAAATTTTGATTTGATTTTGAGGTACTGAAAATGTAAATTAAAGTATTATGATTAGTCAGAAAAACACAATAAAATTCTAATGTATTCACTATAGTTGAATTTTTTGTAGATAAAGTTATAATACTTTTTATACAAAAAATTCATGTTTTAATTGATATTCATTTCTTGACTTATGAAATTAACAAGATGCAGATGCCTCAGATATTAGATTTAATAATTCTTAGATTTAAGACTTAATCCATTCACACCTGCACCAAATATTAGTGAAGATCTTGCAGTTTTGGATGTAGAGCTTGATGGTGATTCGCAGTCTATAACTACTAACTCGTCTCGACGAAGCCCTCAAATAAGATGACCAAGATGACGAGCATTGAATAAATACATATTTAGATATGTATGTATTTATTCAATGCTCGTGGTATTGGTCGTTAGACATTGTAAAAACATAAATAATAATTTTAATCTTTTCCCAGTCAATAATGGGTTACATCCAAAAATTGATTCAATCATAAAAATACACCAGCAGTTTATTATGACGGGCAGTCATAATTGTAGCATTCGTATAGTTTGGAGTGCCGAATTGAAAATTCTAAATTCTAAAAACAGAGGTTGAAAAAATGAGAATGTAAAAGTTGAAAGTTAAAGGCACAGAATAAAAAAAAATCGACAAAAATAGAATCGGAAAAGCGGTGAAAATTTAAATAGATGATAAACAAGGGTTTTCCTCCAAACTATACGTGATGCCGTGAAATTGTTGGGTCATACAGGGACTCTTCGCGGTCGTTGCCGGCTAAGCATCAGGGTTATGGGCGTGGGGAGTTGAAGAGTATGTATAACCATTGGTAACCGCTGGAGGATGAATGCTGATTACCTACCTGTAGTTGACCATGCCGCTTACCCTAATTCATCCTCAAAATTGGGGAGTCGGCGTTAATTCATTATGTGAAATCAAATCTCAGTGTGAAAAAAAAGAATAAAATTGAAAAAAATAACAATATGGGTTATTAAACAAATGTGAAAAAAAAAATTTATTGAATTTAAAAAAAAAAATTGATTTTGTTTTTAATTTTAATTTTTTTTGTAAACCGATAGAAAAAGTACTTAGCCAATTATCATCAATATAAATAAATATCCTAATCTAGCCAACTAATAACTTAAATACTAAATTTTATATAAAAGAAAAGAAATCTTAGTGTCTAAAATAGAATTTGTTTGTATTAACAAAATTTATTATTATGACTATTATTCTTATTATTATTATTGTTACTATTAATATTGTCGCTCACCTTGGTACCAAAGCGTATATGCGAAGTAGTGACCACCGCACAGGAACTCGCAGAGAATATTCATTACTCGTACATGTATGTCTATATATATATGAGCACTCATGATGTTATATAATAGCACTGTTATTTAAGCGGCGATGTTATAGTTCTTAAGATTACATTGTCTTTTGTCTGATTTATAATTAAATTTAATGTAATAAATAGTGTATTTCTCCGATACTTGATTTTTGTTTAACTTAACTAATTACAGTCACTTATTTACAATTATTTATGATTCTAATTATAATAACAAAAAAAAAACAATTTTCTTTTGATATTGGTCGTAATGACTATAGTTTTTCGAATAAAGAAAACTTTCAAATAAACAATTCACAGCTCTGTAACAAAATCGTCTGAAACAATTAATTAGGGCCATACAAGAAAGTAATGCAATACAAATACAATTGTTGGTGATAAATTCATTGTGAAACTCTTCATTAAATATTTTCATCGTTTTTAGTTTTTATTTATTAATTTAATTTTATAGCAAAAACCTTATTTCAACACAAAATTACAATTTATTTTCAAATGACTTGATTGATAAACGTTAAATTGGTTTGTAATTTGTAAACAAAACAGCGAAGTAAGAAATGGCGTACGTTTCTACAGTAAAAACATTGTAGTTTAATCTACGACACATGTTTTTCTAGTAAAAAAAATTAGTATATCGAATTTTTTTAAGCTTAAATTTGTACATAATCGCTCTACTGATTTCAGGTTTATCCGACTAACTGATAGGTATTTCCCAAGTTCATGACACGACTAGTCAAGCGTGTTTATCCTGAATATTATGAAATATCCTTCTATTTACACTATATGACAATCTGAATAGTTGTTTCAAGGTTAAAATTGTTAATTTGAAAATAAAAACTCTTCTACAGTTACGGGTTGTAAAGCCATACTAAAGAAAGGTTAGTTCAAACATTTCTTCACAGTTGGGCGTGTAAATTACACCATGTAATTTACACGGTTTTTTACATGAAAAGAACGTGTTTTACATAATGTTAGTTTTTACATTCTATGTGTAAAAAATGATTTTATGTAAAAAAAACTGACTATCTCTTATTAAATCTAATTGTAACTTAAACACCATCTGTTTCAAAATCCGTTTACTATTTTATGAATAGAATTTGTGAAACAATTAACTGTGTAGAATTTTTTTCGACTACATACTGAATGCCACAATAGTTTTTGATTAAGATTAAATTTATTAAAAGGTTAATTTTTTCAAAAATCATTTTAACTAACTGTAAAGGTGAAGAAAATAGCTTTCCAGCTTACAACGCAATTTACGTTTAATGTAATTTACGCTGTTTTTTATATATTTACATAAAAAAATTTAAATAAACGTTTTTTACATGTAAAATCCCAACAGTCCCTCGAAACTCATATGTTGATATGCTCGGTTTGTTGAATCACACCGACTACTTTTCTTTTTCTATGCAATATGCATGTTTTTCTTAAGATTCGATAAATACAATCGTATTGTTTCACTAATTGCTTACGCGATAGACTGATTGATCGAAATAAACGTACTATTTGAGATGCTATGATTTTATATTTTAATAATTTAAATTTACAAATTTTTATAAATAAAGTATATCACTATAAGATCAGTTGCATAAGTTTTTGTCTTCAGTCGTTGTTATGAAATTGCAGCAATAAAGAAAAATTAACCACGTAAATTCAGGTATTACATTATGTTTTGACTTTTGGAGATAATGAACTGTACATTTCAACTAGTTCTTCCTTTTTCAATTAGCCCAGAAGCTCTGTCTGAGTGAAAAATTCATGGTCTGATCCATCTTCCATGTAAGTACTGGTATGGAACAAAGCAATCTGTCAAATCGGAGTGATAACCACACATCCTTGATTTTGCTTCAGCGTAAGGTAAGACGTAAATCATCTGGATTGACATCATGATTCAACAATTTTATTCTATTCCCGTCACGTTTATTGTGTTTTATTTCATGTTATCTCCAGTGCTTATATGCATTAACCTTGACTATAACGATTATTAGTTCAACCAACTTGATTTTTCACATATTTTATGTATAAATTTCAATTTAGATGTGAATCGTTAATCGTCAGATAGTTTGAGTATATTTGTTCGTAAACAACCATCGGATTGGGATGAATGTGAATAATTCTAACATCTCTTGCAACAGAATTATTCTGATAAGGAAAATATATATTTAAAATTGGCAAAAAATATTCCATCATTTGGTGTCGATAAAAGTCTATATGTAGACATATAGTAAAATTTCAAAACCTCATATTGAAAAGATAGATTTCACTTCGGAATTTATATTTTTTATGATTCAATTTATACGATAATCATAATTACATACTTTGACATATCCCACATACATATCATGTTCGTTATGCTAACATTATAACACAAATATAGTGTATATTTGTGAATGCAGACAGTACAGAAAAAAGTACGATATTCACTATCTACATAATATGATGGTAATGAAGCAATATACAAGAGTTAATCACTCGAAGTTAACAGAGATTACAATAATGAACGATGAATTTCGTAACAATGTTTTTGTGTGTGACAATGATGATTGGAAGTTATGGTTGTGTTATGCAAAATTTGAAGTGTTTTGATAATAAATTTTGAGGTTGCCATGAAACGGATATTTGTAGGTTAATAAGAATATATACGCTCTCTTAGCGTTAAGAATGACTGTTTTTATATAGGATTTTTAACTTGTTACCAAATCCTAAAAACCCATACACATTAAAGTAAGAAGTATTCATTTAATATAATATAAACAGCCAGATGAACCAGATAAAAATTTGCTGATACGAGTACTCGTATGTACCTCATATTAATCACCACACGAGGTATAGCGTAATTTAGAGAGGATATTATGTAAACATACCTCTAAATAATTTTAAATTTGTTTTACTGCAAAATATTGATATTTAATAATGAGATTCGGATTTTAGAAGGAATTAGAGATAATTACACGATTTTAAAACAAAATTATTATTTCATTTTTCTAAAAAACTGCTTTTGATGCATCTAAAAATGGACTGTTTTTGGATTCATTTTTCAAAAGAGCATTCATGCGAGATATTTAGATTTTAGAAGGTGACTTCAAGAATACAAAGCACCTCTGTAAGACTTATTTTGTTTTTATCGACTCAATCATCACCAACACCAAATTGGCCAGGTTACCGCCATTTATTATATATTTTATTTATTATTTTGTGTAGAAGGATTGAAAATAAAACTGCAAACTTTTTCAAATGTTATCAGTAAATTGTGAAAATATTGTGCCAATCATATGCTGTTTTGAACTATACAGGGTGGAACAAAAGTCCCGCTTCCAGTTTGTTTGCCTATAACTTTGTTCAAAGAAAAGATTTGTGGGTTTGGTTTTCATAAAAAGTTTATTTGGTCTGTAAATTTTTTTCGTTATGATTGGAAAATTAAATCGACTAAATGGTGAGCGAGATTTATTATGCAACTTTCGGTTCTTTTTAAGGTATTTTTCATGACATCCTGCAACATATCAGGCTGAATTTCTTCAGCTTGGAAACGAATATTGTCGTTTGTGGTTTATTCACATAAACTTTTCATTTTGAAAATCTCCATAAGAAAAGACTGGTGCTGCTAAGTCCGGAGATCTGGCTGGCCATGCTAAGTCCTGTTTCGCGAAATTAGTCTTAGTGGAAAAACCTCATTCAATAATTGAATTGTTGAATGGGCTGTGTGTGCTGTAGCCCCATCTTGCTGAAACCACATGCCCTCTAGTCCTTTCTCTTCCATTTCAGGCACAAGAAAATTTCGAATCATGTCTTGGTACCGTTCGGCAGTAATAGTAACTTCAACATCTTAGTCATTTTCAAAAAAATAGGAACCACTGATGTTCCCAGCGTCAATACCACACCATACAGTTGTTTTAGGTGGATGCAATAATGTTTGATGAATTAATTGAGAATTCTGTGTTCCCTAAGACCGACTGTTCTGTTTATTAACGTAGCCACTGAGATGAAATGATGGGCTTCATCGCTCATTATCAGTTAAAACGCAAAATCTTCAATTTAGCCTTAGGATTGCATTATTGTACTCAGCAATAGCAATTTGTGGACTAATTGACTTTTGTACGGGAACATTTTCGAAAAAGTTTTTATAATTCTTCTTAAACTGCGTTCAAAAATGTGTAACCGGGAACCACTTCTCCGAATTGAGCTCTGTCTGCTGTCGTATCGTACTGTCGAAAATTCGCATGTAAACGATAAGTTGTGGTTTCGTGAGGCACTGGACGATTAGGATATTTTTGACGCAATTTCTGCTGAGTGGCAATAATGGATCGATATTTTCAATAAATATTGTCACTGTTTCTGCTCTTTCTTGTGGCGTATATTTATTCATTATAAAATTGGGGAGGCTACACAATACAATGGTTAAAGCGAAATTGAGCTCGTCACATAACCAAGATGGCGCGCAATTAAAATGGTAGCGGGATTTGTATCCCATCCTGTAAAAATGATGGTACTAAGACAGAAAAAGAAGTGGTACTGATGGTGTCAGTTACTGGAATATAAATTAGAAGTACAGATACCAAAAATGCAATTACTAATTTATTACTAATTATTATTATAACGCGATTAACTCAATACTATAGTTATGCTGGTACCAAAATTCATTATTCAGGGGCGACAAATTGTAGTTCCACATAGTTGAGGTCATTATTCTTCCCTGTATATAACGGCTATTTACAGTTTCACAAATCTGATTCCATTGACTTCGATCATGAGCCAGCTCTTTATTCTTTTTAAAGCAATTAAAAGTTGCGAGATCGCTTTCAACGCTATAGAGTCATCATCGCCGATCGTGAACTCTTGGCCTACCGAAAAGCAGCTCTCTCGTTAAAGATCGCTGTCTTTAGATTTCATGCACGATAACAGATGTTTACATTAAATTCATGAGTGAAAATGAACATTAACGTCACGTTCTGAGTCTTACGAGAGATAGCTGCTAACTTTTCAGAGACGAATTATGCATGTAATAATTCTTCTCTGAAATGTTAGCAGCTATCTCTTGTACTGATCCGTGAAGGTCCAACTCGCACAACGGGCCTGATATTTAAATCAACATTGTTGACATTATATAGTACGATGAGCATTCAATACGAGCAGACGTATTTCTCGAACACTATAGTTAAATAATTATAATTAAAAGTGTAAAGTCGTCATTCTGACTCAAATTTCACAAGAATTTTATTTTGATTAAAAAGTGCAGTGTTTTAGTTTAAAAAAAAAAAAAAAATTGCAGTGCTAATCAAAAACTTAATTGTTGTGTTCATATCATTTTAAAAGTGTAGTGGCGTACATTATAAAGTGATAATGACATAAATTTTGGGTGGGTATGGAAAAAACGACAAATGAATGGCCCTTTGGTGGAAGAAGTAATGCACTTCTTAGAACACCACCAACAACTCCACCGCCGGAGATCACCACAATGCGATGTGAATTACTGAAGTCAACTACTGAAGCCACCTCCAGTGCTCAAATAGATATTATAAACAACGCGGAGATAGTAAATAAATTTCACCAAATGGAAAAATTAATCGCGCAGCTGAGCAATGAAGTTGCCGTTCTAAAGAAAGAAAACATAATGCTAAAAGAAACAATAAATACAAATAACAACGCAGGAAACTCAACATTAGTGAGCAACCAAGTACTCGCCTCAGATCAAGCCGATTATCACACTGATGAAGACGAGCTTGAAAGAGAAACCACCTGGATACTACAGAAATCCAAGAGAGCAAATAAGAAACCAAGAAAAGAAACAAACTTAAGCAAGAGAAAAGCTGAATCGTCACCAGAAATTGAGCCAATTCAAACCCATATCAAAAGCGCCAATGCAATTACTGCCCAAAAAGTGCGTGACCCAGAAAAAAAGAAACAGGTTCCACCCCCGATCAACATTCTAGGCATAGCAAATCACGGCAGTATTCAGAAACTGATGAAAGAAGTAGTAAGAAATGACTACAAACTAATATCACTCAGTAATAACATCTGGAAAATAAACACAACAGAGGCCGAAGACTACAAAGCTCTAGCCAACAAATTAAATGCTGATGGTCACCAGTGGTATACCTACGAAGATAAGAACGATCGATCAATCAAAGTAATGGCAAGAGGTCTCCATCCAACTTGTTCAAAAGATGAAATTATTGAGGACCTGCAAAACAAAGGTCTAAAAATAATCGATGCAGTCAACATTATCAGAAAAGAGAGACGAGAAAACAGAGACGGGAATGCTGAAATCACGAGAAGAGGTCTCCCACTTTTCATGCTAACCTTCGACAACAAAGAACAAATAGAAAATATTTATAATATTAAGGCTATCCTCAACCTCAGGGTTAAAATAGAAACACCGAGAAAGGTCACTCGACTAATACCTCAATGCAAAAACTGCCAAGATTATAATCATACACAAAAGTACTGTCACCGTGAACCAAGGTGTGTTAAATGTGCAGGAAAACATGCAGGAAACGAGTGCACAGTTCCCCGAAATACAGCACCGAAATGTATCAATTGTAAAGACCAGCATCCAGCAAACTACAGAGGGTGTGAAGTTGCAGTAGAACTACAAAAAATGAGAGATAAATCACGCAAACCGGATACAATAAGAAATATACAACCTATAAAAAAAACCACGGAACCAAAACCGCCAATTCCTAACATGCAAAGAGAGCGAGTAATCGAAAACGTTACTTATGCACAGATAGTCCAGCAGACAGAGCAGAAACAGTCTAAAGTGGAGCTCGTTCTACAGGATATACTAAAAAACATAGAGAACATCAACGAAAGACTTACTACGCAGGAACGAAGTCTGCAAAAAACACTAGAAGAAATGAAATCACAAACTAATTTCAATAAAAGAGTAGACGGAACCCTTGATCGAGTGATTGACAATATAAATTATATAAAATCAAATTATAAACAAAAGAAATGAATAAAACATTACGCATTGTAACCTCGAATGCAAATGGGCTATTGCACCACATACAGGAACTAGATATATTCTTAAACATGCATAATATAGATATATGTCTAATATCAGAAACCCACTTCACCAAAACTTCGTTCTGTAAAATAAAAGGATATAACTGTTACCATGCATTACATCCGGAGAATAAAGCTAGAGGTGGATCAGCTATCCTCATAAAAGATCATATAAAACATAACGAAGAACTTAAAGTCGAAAAGTTCTCCATGCAAGTCACAACAATCAAAATACAATTAAACAATGCAAAAACCTGCAGTATCTCAGCAATATATTGCCCTCCAAGATACAATCTCAAACAAATAGAGTATACTGACCTATTTAAAACACTAGGAAGTGTCTTTTAAATTGGAGGTGATTACAACGCAAAAAATACCTATTGGGGATCACGGCTAACGACTGTTAAAGGAAAAGAACTGTTTGCAGCAGGCAAACAGCTAAAATGCGAGTTTCACTCAGGCAGTGCACCAACTTATTGGCCTACGGATATCAGCAAGACTCCAGATCTTATAGACTTCTTTATTACAAGAGGGATTTCAGATAATTATATCCATATAGAGAACAGTGAAAGTCTTTCATCAGATCATTCACCAGTTATTATGATACTTAGCCAAACAATCATTATGAAAGAGAGTAATGCGAAATTAACAAACTACAAAACTAATTGGGACTTCTTCCAAACACAGCTAACAAAAAGAATAAGTCTGCAGAACCCAATACAGGGACCAGTCCAAATAGAAGACGAACTAGATAAGCTCATCCATGATATCCAAAGTGCTGCGTGGGAAAGTACTCCAAATTATAGTCAGGAAATGACACGCAAAGTTAACTATCCCGAAGAAGTAAGAGAACTTCTTAAAAATAAAAGAAGAGCACGAAAGAATTGGCAAAAATATCGAAATCCGGAAAATAAGAAGGTATTTAACCATTTGTGTAACAAATTAAAATACCTATTAAAAGACATTAACAATCAATCAGTTAATAAATATCTAACCACTCTAACTGGGCAAAAAGATACTGATTATTCATTATGGAAAGCAACTAAAAACCTTAAAAGGCCCCAACTCCAGGTTCCTCCAATTAAAAATAAAGAAAATTGGGCTCGAAATGCTAAACAAAAAGCAGATTTGTTTGCCAATCACCTTGAAGAAACATTCCAGCCTTATCCCAAACAAACAGAAGAGGAAAATATTACTTCAATATAAATATAAACAGGATGAAATAAAAATTACACCTGTAACATTAAAAGAAATTACTTGGGAAATCAAGAATAATCTGAATGCGCATAAGGCTCCAGGGTATGATCTTATAACGGGTCAGATAGTAAAAGCATTACCAGAGAAAGCATTGAGGAAACTAGTGCATATAATTAATGCAGCATTTCGACTAAGATATGTACCAAGACAATGGAAAGTTGCAGAAGTAATTATGATACTTAAGCCGAACAAACCTCCGAATGATAAAGCTTCATATAGGCCAATTTCTTTGCTACCAACATTATCGAAACTATTTGAAAAGTTTCTTCTTAAAAGATTAAAACCAATTATCGAAGAAAGGAATCTCATCCCCACACATCAGTTTGGATTTAGGGAAAAACATTCTACGATAGAACAAGTACATCGAATTACTGATGTAATCGAGAAATCACTTGAAAACAAACAAATATGCTCAACCGTATTCCTTGATGTAGCGCAAGCTTTCGACAAAGTATGGCACCAGGGGCTAGAATTCAAACTTCACCGAGATCTTCCGGAGCAATTTTTTCAAATTTTAAAATCATACATATCAGAGAGGCACTTCCGAGTAAGATATGAGAATGAATACTCTCAATTAAAAAAAATAACAGCAGGAGTACCACAAGGGAGTGTTCTTGGACCAATTCTTTATGTCCTATATACAAGAGATATACCAATTACTGAAGCAACATTGGCCACTTTCGCCGATGACACGGCAATACTTGCAACAGCAAATAACATCAATGACTCCACTAGTAAATTACAGAGGGCTACTAACCTGATATGTAATTGGACAAAGAAATGGCGAATAAAATTAAATGAAGCAAAATCAATCCAAGTGAACTTTACAAATCTAAAAGTTAATCATATACCAATTATGATAAACTCGATAGCAGTACCGCATGCAAACACTGCGAAATATCTCGGCATGACTTTAGATGCTAAACTTAGATGGAAGGAACATATAAAAAAGAAAAGAGATGAACTAAACATCAAATTCAAAAAAATGTATTGGCTTTTAGGGAGACAATCTGAACTAGCGATCCACAACAAACTTCTGTTACACAAACAAATTCTAAAACCTGTATGGACATATGGCAGCCAACTCTGGGGTTGTGCCAAAAAGTCAAATATCAAAATCATACAAACAGCTCAAAATAAGATCCTGCGATGCATCGTTAATGCACCGTGGTACATTCGAAACGACAACCTCCATCGAGATCTAAAGATCGAGCTTGTCGTGGATGAGATTAATTATCATGCACCAAAACATCTACAACGTCTGCACCAGCATGAAAATCTGGACATACGCTGTATGCTGACTACCACTCCAACAAGAAGACTGCAAAGAACCAAACCGCTGGACTTATCGCGACCGGGAGGTCAGTAGACCTATACTGTGGCGAAAAATCTGAGGAGTTAAACGAAACTAGGGATAATCTTGTGATTACTCCGACAAATTAAAACGTATTATGTAATGTAAATTACTAAATGGGTACAAGACTCAGTCGTAATATAAAAAAAAATAAAAAAAAAAAAAAAAAAAATTGTTGACATTATAAAATCAAATGATGATAATTGAATTAAATTTATTGGTTTTCAGCTAGGTGCTTATGCATTGGAAAAATACTATGTCACAAGTGGTTTTTGCTCAAAATTTAATATATTCTATTTGACAATTCTATTTGGCAACCGCACATTTTTTCATTTTAATTCGATTTGCGCTTAGCTGTGTCAAAACCAGATAATAAGTGTTTGTGATTTATCGTGTTTTTAATTTTATTTGTATTGTGTTTTCATGTCAAATGCTCCATTTTTAATTTTATTTTGGTTCTGAGTTTTAATTTTAAAGTTTTCGGCTATTTTTTTCATACGTTGTAGTTGATTCCTTTCTTTTGTTTAAACTCGTATTTTTTCATCTTAATCGGTTGTCTATACTTTAAAATGTCTTTTTTTAAAACATCATTAATATTTTCAATGCTGACGGTACTAAATTCAATGTTTCAAATTTCATTAAAAACTAACCAATATGCCATATTCATCTTCTGATAGCTTAGGCCATAATACATCTGGATGTTTTATGGTCTAAGCTATCAGAAAATCATAATATCATATTGAATACTCGAGGGTCCTTCCATAGCTCACAGTGAAAAAACTGATTTTTATGAATGGGCCAAAACTTCAAAAATTCTGGAGGTTCTCTGACCTAGACGATTATTCTCAAACTTCATATTCGGATGTATTATGGTCTAAGCTATCAGAAAATCATAATGGCATATATTCGGGGATCCTTCCATAGCTCACAGTGAAAAAACTGATTTTTATGTATGGGCCAAAACTTCATAAAATTCTGGAGGTCCTCTGACCAAGACGATTATCCTCAAACTTCATATTCGGATGTATTATGGCCTAAGCTATCATAATGGCATATTGGTTACTTAGGGGTCCTCCCATAGCTACCAGTAAAACAACTACATATAATAATATGTGTATCTATAGTCAATTCATAATATATATTAAATTTGTATGAAAAATTTACAGATTTTATGTGAAACCTTTAATATGTATTTTTTAATATTATATAAATATTCACAGACAAATTCGGCTGGTTTCAAAAATGACAGCAGAAAAAATCTCTTTAGCGATTGTAGTGCCTCTGGTGGTGAGTAGAAAAAAATATATTTTCCGAGGATTTTTTTCTGCTATCTATACAGCATTTATATTTGTTTATTTTAAAGTTTGTAACCCAGCGATAGAATTTGAAAGAAATGAGAAATTTGAAAGAAATGAGGAGTCTTAAGATTCGAAATTTTTCATTGGTATAGAGTGCGACACCAAATCTTTTCGGTACTGATCTTTTCTGTATAAGTAGATTTAAAAAAAAATTGAAGTTAAGATAACCAGTTGGAGTACAGTTGTAGTAAAAGAGTAAAACTGATTTACATCTTTACCTGGAACGTCTGACTAAATGAATAATATAAGAGTTATTATTTCATATAATGTGAGTAGTTTTATATGTAAACTATATATGCCTGACTAAATATTTCACCTCGATTAAATAAATAACTTGATTTTTCACTTCAATAGTAAACAAAATAATTTATGTTTCGACCAGTTTGACCTTTCACTTGTTTAAGAAATAGTATAAAATAACATGTTATGTACGGTTTGATATGTAGTATATAAATAAATGTAGGGTCAATAAACCATATATAATGTTTTATTACATACCAATAATCATTTCATACATTTTTAATTAATTCTATAACTACACATTTTTTTGAGTAGACGTTTTAACATAAACTGTTGTTATTTTTCAGTATAATAATGTATGACTTAGAGGCAGTAAACGGCTCTTACCACGTCTCCACTGAAATTTTACGAACCATTTTAACGATTACACACACAGTAGGTGGCCAGTACAACGAGTGTTTTTAAACACAAGCGCTTTTTTTCTGTCATCCGATACATGTTCATTTTTGGTCAACGGCGAGAATCGAACTCGAAACCGCGGTGTGATAAAAAACTATTTTAACTATTAAACTTCAACCGGCGACCAGTATAATGACACCCAAAACTTTAGATAACACACTCAATATTAGATGAGTGTAATGTCCAATCATAGAAATAAAAACTTGATTGATCCGTGTTTTCGATTTTTTCGATAAAGAACATTTTGACCGCCCAGGTGGCGCAGTGGATAAAGCTGCGGCCGTTGGACCGGGAGGTACCGGGTTCGAATCCCGATAGGGGCAGGATGGTATAGGGATTTTCACCATACGATTTCGATCGGTGGTGTAAATGAACACATCTATGACCCCCTGTTGGAGTGCAGAATTCATGGGCCAACCCATCTTCCATGTCAGTACTATAGGCTGTCATGGAGCTATGCAATGTGCAGATGGTTCTACGTAAATCGGTCCTATAGCCCTACGTTCTCGATTTGGCTGTAATGGCGTAAGGATGTAAATAAGCGAAACGCGAAAGAGTTGGAAGTGCCTCGAGCCCCGAAACAAAATTGTAAAGATTAAAAAAAAAACAAAAAAAAAACATTTTGTGCAAAAAACATGTTACATTGTAAATATCGCTTCACTTTGTGCTAATCTACAAATCGAATACTATATATCAATATGATGTTAAATTAAATTTTACTACAAATATGGATTGTCGGATTGTGTTTAGAAACCATCTTGATCAAAAATGTAATACATATGTATAATACATGTGTACACAACATAATGACATCAAAAAACGAACATCTCTCATGAAACTGTCTCCTATTTTTATTTAGAAAATAAACAACGTGAATCCCTATTTTTCCACATAACATTTTTGTTAGTTTTGGTTTTTCTGTTTGTGTTTCATTCGTTTATGGAAAAATAAACTACTTTGTGGTTCTAACAATCGATGTGTGTACATATACATATGTGTAATATGTTACATGCATGTGTATAAAATAAGAGAAAAATCGCAAACGAAATAAAGGAAATTGTCATCGGTATTAATGTAATGAAATGGCACTTTATACTGATTGTGCTTTTACCATTACAATCAAGCTCTTAGTGTAATATACGGTTGAATAAATAAAATAAAAATAAATCAACAACAACAAAAAATATAATAAAACACAATCAGACAATTTTGAGTATCTTTGTAGAAAGATATAGGTTTTATTATCGGGTTTATCCTTTGCGGTCTCATAAGACTACACACTTATATGTAGTACAATTCTATGATACGAGTATTTCCAATTTCGTGTAGATTTTAGGTGTGTGTTACACAAAATAGCTTTAAGCCTATGTTGTGTTTCTCATCAAGAAACCAAACATCTGGCAATAGAACATATTCAATTATGTTTATAGTCGCTTTCCTTAAAAATTTTATAATTACATCCTAGTTTTATAATCTTCAATAATAAAATCACTTTATATACAATCTCAAATTGAAACTAAACAATTTAACATAAATAATATTTCTTTGAAATTAAGCACATGTACTTTAACCATAAATTATAAAATCCTTTGTCTTAATAAAACATATGTCCTTTAATAATAAAACCACATATAGCAAAATATCAATCTGAAAATTAAATTAAACAATTTAACATAAATAATATTTTTGGAAATTAAACACATGTCCTTTAATCATAAATCATAAAATCCTTTTTCTTAATTTGAAATTTAACATATGTCTTTAAATAATAAAATCACACATCGTAAAAATTACAATCTCAAATTTAAATTAAACTAAATAATTTAACATAAATAATATTTTTTGGAAATTAAACACGTGTCCTTTAATCATAAATCATAAAATACTTTATTTTAATTTGAAATTAAACATATGTCCTTTAATCTTATATTTTTTATCATAAACAAAGCAACTATAGCATTTCTTGAATCAATTATCTTAATTTGAAATTAATCATATGTCATTTTTTACATATCATAAACAAATCAACTAGCATTTGAAATTAACCATATGTTTTTTTAATCCCCACTTTATATAAAATTTTAGTATAAAAGGACAAAATAGTTATAAGAAAAATCAGTTGTAATCCAGACAGGAGTTGTAATCCAGAAATCAAGTTGTAATATAAAATTATACGAGTATATTGATCACTACAAGATTAAATAAAAATTTTATAAAATCTAAAAAGTTTCTTTAAAATTTTATTAAAGAGGAAATAATCAAAAAGGGTTAGTAATATAATTAAATAAAAACGATACGAAAACTCAGGGAAGTAAGTAAAACGTTCCCCTAACTACCTAAATCAAAGGAAGAGCTACTAGTATCATAACACAAAATAAAAATTATTTCTTACTAACAAAAGCTATTTAATAGCTAAAATACAATAATTCATAAATTGAATTGAAACAACATACTCAATTATCAAAAACATTAACTTCTTTTATAACATTCTATCAACAACCATTCATTATAAAAAATCTAATTAAATAAAATATTTCCCACAAAATATCACATTCAAAAGTTCAAATCGTTCTTTAAAACACTTTCATACAATTAAAACAAATTTCTTATTATAAACATAAAAATCAATTTAAAACATTCTTCTATTAAAACACCTACACAATGAAAACATAATAGAATGAGACAACTGCTATTAGAATGACCGATACATTAATAAGATATGGGATTAGAAACTTGTTATATTTAATTATTTCAAAATGTAACACAAAAACTGAATTTGAATATGAAAATTTATTTATAATTGATTATATTTATATTTTTATGTTAACCGTACACTATTTCCACGGTTTCTGAATTATGTTTCTTATTTCACCCGTATATTAGAGAATAATCGTGTTTTATTCACCACTAGCTTAAGAAAATCAAATAATTTCAATACTGTTAAAGTTAGCCGAAAGTTTCCAGCCGAAAAATAAAAAAATCGATAATGCAAATAGTGTCTTTGCTATTCCAGCCGAAAGTTAAATTTTTTTTTATTTATTTGATTGATTTGAAACCAAAAATTATTCTCCGACATTTTCTAACCAAAAAAGATTAATGCTTTGAATAATTATCAAACTAACAGAAAAACACTTATATTAAAATTAATTAAAATACTCATATGTAATAATGCATAAATTCAAAATAAATAAAATCAACTTTTAAGATTATGACTGGATATAGGTTAATTCTGATCGGTTTGCCAATGGTTATCACTGGAAAAAATTTGATGTGTGGAGTCCGGGAAAATTCGATTCATTGAGCCCGTAGTGCAAACTTCTAAAATCTCTATAAAATCAACCTCTAGAGTGTTATGGCTGGATGCAAGTTTATTTGAAGCGGTTTGTCAATGGCTATCAATTTATTTTATAGATATTTTAGAAGTTTGCACTCCGAGTTTAATAAATCGAGTTTTTCCAGACTCCCCACATGAAACATGACCCAATTTTTTCCAGTAATAGCCATTGACAAACCGCTTAAAATAAACTTATATCTAGCCATAACACCTAAGAGGTTGATTTTATAGAGATTATAGAAGTTTGCACTACGATAGTGATATTTGGCTGTGTTGCTACATGTGATGCATTTTCTCGAAATATGTGTGCCTTGAGAGGGCCTTTGAATAATGAAGAAGTTGCCAAGTTTTAGATTAGACAGGGGTTAGTATGAAATTTTTTGGGGATATGTGTCAGAAGTTATTGACGTTAGGGAGAGTCGTGATTTGGGAAGAACGTGTTTGTTGTTTGGGAAGAACGTGATTTGGGAAGACTTTGAAAAGTATTGGTTTTTGTAGAGGGCCTTTGAATAATGAAGAAGTTGCCAAGTTTTAGATTAGACAGGGGTTAGTATGAAATATTTTGGGGATATGTGTCAGAAGTTATTGACGATAGGTAGAGTCGTGATTTGGGAAGAACGTGATTTGGGAAGACTTTGAAAAGTATTGGTTTTTGTAATTCACTAGGCCGGTTTCGATCTTATGATGACAGCATGTATAATAGTAATTTAATGCAGATGAAGTTTTATCAATGGTTAAAAATAATCTATCCGGACTGTATAAAAAGACATAAAATTATTGAATACATTGAAACGAGATAGATTGTATAGTAATAAACTAATCAAGAATATACATATAAACTTTATTCCGCTATCAAGTCAATACTAATATGATGTGCTCTTAACATTTTTCTTTAGAAAAATATATACATATATCAGTTAATCAGGATTTTTACATGGGACCCAAACAGTGCTATGTTAGAATCGGTGCGCAAGTTATTTACACCATCTGACTATCACTGATGGAAATGATAGTGTTAAGGATCCAGTGTTCTATTGGAGTGCACTTAAATAATTTCCAATAGAGTTCAAATTACCAATTTATGTTAATAATTATTAAATAATGAGAATTTAAACTACATATAAATTAAAGAAAATATAAAATTAGGTATTTTAATTATTAGTGTTTAAACCGACAATAGTATGAATATACATATATGTATTATAGTAATAAATGACAAAGAAATGAAAAACCCCAACAAACAAATATGAAAGCTTGAACAATTAAAATCAACAAAGATACTTTAAAGATTTTATTACACTATAGCCACTATGAAAAGTTGCTAAGAGTCGCAAATAGCTTTATTTCTAATGTTTTTATGGTTTTGTAACGTTTATGTCGAGATAAACAATGAAAACCCTTGGTTTTTTAGAATCATATTTCATAAAAAAAAGTGTAGTGTAATCAAAGCATTACATCTACTACAACATTTATTCCATTGTTTTAAATCAAATTATGCAAGTGTGATAACACCAACATATCTGTACCTATTCTTAGAATGTTAGTAATAGGATAGTTTCGGATTTATTTAAATTTATAAATGCTAGCATATTTAACATTTGATAGTCTATCAACTCCTCGTCATCGCCTGTTAACACAAAGGAAAAATTACGTTCTATTGAAGGGAAAAAATTCGAAATGACAGAAGAGAAAAACTATAAACAAAAGAGGAAAAACTGTTATAGTACTCATTTATACATTAACTTAGTTAATTTATATTACATCCACTCCTAATAAACACAATATAAATAAATTAATAATAAATTAAACTTAACAACCAAAACACGGAGCGGTAAACTAAACACACATTCGTTGAAAGTATCGTTAAACACTGTGTTTGTAGACCACTCTTCTGGCTGGAAGCGGTCACTTCGCTTAATTCCGATTTGAGTACAATATTTGAGTGGGGACCCAAATATGCACGTTCTATCGTAAAATAAGTCACAATGATAACCCTTTGTGGTAAAAAGCCACGTTCTTATCGGTTGTGACGCAATTCATCTGCTTGGTGTTCAAATTATCAACAATTTAAAATGGAATGAACACATTATAGCACTGGCCAAATCAGCTTCACGTAAACTTCGGTTCCTCAATAGATGCGCCGACGGTTTTTTAGGTCGCATCAGGTTCACCAGATATATATCTATAGAAACCATTATTAGATCGTGTATAGAATATTGTTGTCAGGTTTGGGGTGGAGCATATGGCATTGATCTCCAGTTGCTGGATACAGTTCAGCGTCGTGCCATTCGAATAATACGAAACTCCAGACTTACGAAAGATCTAGACAGCCTACAGCACCGCAGAGATATTGCAGAACTTTGCGTGTTCAATATATTAATAAATAGTAAATGTTCTACAGGATTACAGGAGAAAATACCACCATTTGTTACGCCAGGACGAGTAGCACGAGGAACGGTTAATGCGCATAGATTAACGGTGAAGCTGCCGATACCTCGAACTGCTTTGCTACCTTAAGCGCGAATTCAATTATCGAACATCTAGGAAGTGGAAATCGTTATCCGGTTTTCAGTTTCCGTTTCAGTATAAAATGTTCAAGTTTAAATCTAAATTAAAAAAAAACTCAAACTCTATTAAAATTTCGTTTTTAAATCAATACTTGATTATAAATTGTGTTGTCATCGGAGTTCGGGATAACACCTAAACCATTTCAACAAATTAAATGAAAGGTTAACAACTTATAAACTACTATTTTTAACACCCTGCATACATATATAATTCACAAGAAATCGAAGATGCATCTAAGGCTTTGATTTGAAAATATTGTTATTATTGTATTTTGTAGCTACCAACAATAACAAACAAACCATCTTGTGAAATGGAAAATAGAATAAAAACGAGAACAATAAACTTTTTAAAAAGTAATAATTTTAGTAATTGCATGTTGAATTTAGTATTTTATTTAAGTAATTAAATTTTTAATTTGACATATATGATCAGATAACACTTTTGTTTAATAAAAAAATTTAAACTGTAAAACCTCTGCGATTTACAAATTGGGAACTAAAAATATTATTATTAAGCTTAAATCAAATGTTCTACAAGTTATTTTTTCTCAACCAGTTGGTCCCAGTACTATCTTCATTCTGATATCATTCTTGTCTATATTATATTTGTATCCAATAAATCAACTTAATCTATAATACTACCAATTTGATGCCAATATAGCTGTAGGTCTGACAAAAGCTTAAAATTGATTCATCTGCGATCCAAAATTTTATTAAGAATACTTGAGTTATTGAACCTCTAAATATATACTCATAATTCTCATAGTTATAATTCGACAGTCATAATTTTCATAAAATGTGCCGTCATGTGCATGTTGTCGCTCAACTCGGTAGCTACTTTGTAGCCAATAAAACAATAAATATATTTAAAGATACGGAATGTCCTGATTATTTTTTTACTTGCTAAATGTATTTGTACCTTAAAATTTAATATTGCTACATTAAATATACTTAAATTTAACTTATCAGATATTAAATATACTTAAATTTAACTTATTTTCGATGTTAAAATTAAAAATATTTTGTATTTATTGATTGACTATTTATTTTTTGATGAATAGCGTTCATCAAAACATCAACAACTAACTTAAAATCGAAGTTGTAAGTATTTTTTGCTGTTTAAACTACACCAATGGCGTTTTCAAGATTAAACGTTGCTTCAATGGTTAAGCCTACTGAAGGACTGTATATTAAGTTTCACCTGCAAATGCAAGCAAAAGAGTAAAAAAATTTAAGTTTTCCATTTTTTTACTATGGCTATTAGGCACTGATAATTAAGAGTCTGGCAAAACGTCATTTTAACTTTAATTTGCGAAGCGGAAGTCAACAACATATATACAATCTTAAGCGGAATAAAACTATAACCCCAATAAAACAAACATGTGAATCTAAAAGAATAGTGTAATTTTTATGAAAATCGATTTAAAATAGTTTCAGCGTAAACAAAACCAACTCAAGTTAAGATGATAAATAAACAAATGTGTAAGACATATTTGTATAATTATATAACTTAATGACAATCGATACGTAACTGTAGGCAATTAAATTCTGATCCCTTGTAACATGTTAATTACACTTTATAAATTTTATATTCTAATTTAAATTTATCTATGCATATAAAGAACGATTGTGAAGTTATGATATGTTATAATATGATATCAACAGTAGCCCATTTGTAGTATAGCAGTATAGCACATTCATAGGTAAGTACAGCACATTCAAATTTACCAATCAATATTAAAAAACAATCTTCAATCGTTTCTACCACTAATGTACATAGCACTATAGCAAAACATCATCAGTATTAATACCATACCCAAATTCTCATTAAAACTTGAAATGTAGTGTGCTGTGTGTGCTTGCGTTTCAATAAACAAAAACCAATAGAAATTGTGACATTATCAAAAACAACGAAAATCTTTGTATGCATTGGTACAAAATTATGCAGTCAGTAAAAAAAGCTGTTCTTTCAATATAATATAATTTAAGTCTAACAGGCGTGCATTTCGAAAATCAAAGGTATATGTATAGCACATTCCTTGAATATGTGCAACAAAATATTAAACGATGCATGAAGCTTTAGTACATTCTAAAATTATGCGATCCCAAGCCCGCGTCTAAACAGAATAAGTTTTATAAGGAATAAGAATGTTAGTTACAAAAAACAACTAATCTCGTGGTCGGATGAACATCGTTATATAACTACTTATTTTTAATAATTAAGTTGGTAGGAACGATTTCTTCATCTAAGAGAATTGAGTTTGTAAGTAATTATGTACTAAATTAGTATATATGTTAGTTGGGATTAGGTTATGGTAATGCTATGTTTCATCACATTTATCTTTGGTATTCCTTAACAGCTATAAACTGGAGTACTTCATTTATATTACATCAACGGGTCATCAGATCGTCTGCTTTATTTAGAGAATAAGATCATCCCTATCACCCAACCATGTACCAATTATCGCGAGGGTAATTTATATGAAAAATGATATCACTCAAATGTTCACCACGGTAGAATTTACAGACGTAGATTCGATGGTCAAAATGTCAAAAGGCTTTTTGCAATAATTCGATATTCTCACGCGTAATGTGATAAGTTGCACCACACCACCTTATTGAAAAATACAGTCCGTTATCAAGGTACGCGTAGAATTGATGGTAACCGCGTTTGATTCTTCATCAAAAACAAGTTTTCGTAGACCGTTTGGTGCATCCAGCATAAAACTCGTAATATCAAAGATAAGCATCAAACGACCAATGGTTGTTTCATTTGAAAGATTAATTGTTTGGAATGTGTTTTGTAGTAGGCTACAAGTAAATTGCAAGCATCCAACTAAAAACGATATGAAAATGACTCATTCTGTTTTACTATACTATTTGTTGTCGTTTTAAGAAATTGAACAAAATCCATTTGTAAAGAAAAACAATTGAAATCAATATATACATAACCTCATCAAAATCCAATCAGTAGTTTTCCAGATAAGCGTATTTGATTAAAAAATAAGATATAAGAAATAGTAAATAAAGGTTGTTTTTTAAATGTTCACAACTTTGAGTAAGCAACACTGCTTTATGCTCATTTAACAGCTGATAGTAGCTTTATATTTAAAGCTTTATCGTTTGATTTGAAATTTCATTATGAATAGACTTACATCAGAGCTTCTAAATTGTTGATGAAAATAATGGTTTTGCTCGTCATACTTATAATGTACTTCGTCCATTCTATGGAATACATTATCGTCCTTCAGAGCGGCTAATTCGAATAATAATAGATTGTTTCCGGACTACGTTTACTATTAATGATAATGTGCATCCCGTGAGACGCCCAACAGTGCGCACTGAAGTAGCTGTAGCCGCTGTGCGAGAAAACATTGAAGAAGATTCAAATCAATCAATTTATTGCCGATCTCAGCAACTGGGTTTGTGCCCTTCCACTTTATGGAAGATTTTACGAAAGGATTTTGGCTTAATTGCTTTGAAAATTTTATCTATGCAGAAACTAAAGCCAAACGACCATCGTTTGTGCCGCCATTCAGCGAATGGGTTGAAGCACAAATTGATATTGATGTTCAATTTCCATTTGAATTTTTGTTCTCTGATGAAGCCCAAATTTGGTACGTAAATAAGCAGAATTGTCACATTTGGAGTGAAGATAATCCACAAGGTTTTGTCTAAATTTTTATAAAATTATAAAAATTAAAATGGGGACCTAAATACGGTCATGCTTAGCCACAATTGATTTCTTTAAAGAAACTGTTGATGAAAAAATAATTTCACGTACTGTTCCAATGAAGAAATTCTACTTAGCTTATTGGATTATTTTCTTTGGGATTATGTAAAGTCACTTGTCTAAGTCGATACATCAGAGACAATTCAACACCTGGCAATCAACATTATCAATCAAAACGATAAAAATAGTGCAACTCTATTAAAAACACCCTATATAAAGATTATAGTTGTTTAAAATCTATATAAACAAGATTGTACGGAGTTCACAAAAAAGTTAAACATTTGATTAACATAATATTGTAGCAAAAAGACTGTAAAGATGTAAATTTATTTGTTATTTATAAGTTAAGCTTGGCTATATTTACAAGCACTCCGAAAAACATTATTTGTCTTCTTAGTTTCACTATAATTTATATTTGTACTTGTTTGTTTGTTCTATTCGTATAGTTTTAACTCGAATTAAATTTTGATATTGAAAATTATAATTCGTTTACTCTTCGTATTTTTTATTTGACCTCTGTACGATGTTAAGACTATATTCAAGACATGTTGACCATATTTTTTGTTGTAGTTTGTTATTTTTAGGTGGAAAACATTGTTCTTACATTTTTTGTTGGTTTTTTCTGTCCGAATTTTAATTGTAACAGACTTTCTCACTATAAAATCAAATAAGCAATATTTTTTGAATTGAAGAAATTCTACTTGCTTTATTCAAAAGTGTTAGAAAATGGAAGATATAGATCCAATTATGTCACAATAGTTTTTAGTGGGAGTTTTTATGAATATAAGTTAAAAACGATATAGTTTATAAATTGTTAAACTTTAGAACATCCTTCCGCTTGTTATTCTTCCACTTGTTAAACAAATTAAGTTGCAATTCTATCGACTTTTCAGGTGGTCTAATTGCGTCACTGATATTACGGCACTTAAAAAAAAATCCACCCTTCAACCCAATAGACTCTGGGTAATAGTTGTTATTTATCGACACAACCACAGTATATAATTTCAGACAGAGTAAGACTAAAATTGCTTTTGAATGTGCTTTCGAGTAAATGAAAATACAATAGAGAAGGGTTTTTAATAAATCCTTAGAGCTTAAGGTTATTGATTAAGACTGAATAAACTTGATGCAAAATTCACAACATTTGTTTTGCATTTAAAGATAATATATTATTAATTGACTGATAGATCACGGACAACAATACGGCAGAACAAAGTGAAGATACTAACTAAAATCTTCAACACAAACGGAACTTTCTTTAGCCAACGAATGATGGATACTTTAAATTAAAATTTCTCAAAATCACTAATAATTCTTTTGAATTTAACTCAATTGTTAAATATATTATTTTACTTTAGCCTTTTTGGTTTAATAAGTTATTTACAATTATTTATTATATATTTCAACTTTTCAAATTTCAATTTCAAGACAATTCAATTTTTTTGCTGTATGTATCCGTTTTTGTTGGTTATATATTTTATGTTTGTTGGCTATGTACTTCTGTTTTGTAGTCTTCTACTACAGACTCATGCATAACTTTTTTGCAGTATTTTTTTCATTACCCAGATAGTACTTTTTGTTTGTTGAAAAAGAATGTGGATTAAAGTTGTAGTATATTTCATTTACAGTTACGACCTTTTACATTTGTTTTATTTTGTGGAGAAGAATACCTACCGAAAGCTCATTATAGTTAAATATGATAACACTGATTTATGTGAATAAACTATAATTCAAAATAAAAACTATATCAAGATAATAAACTAGATGTTATGATGATACACATTAAGATACACAAAACATAAAACAAAAACTATAAATAAAAATCTGTTCATGTTGTCCAAGTCATCTCGTACAATACATCATTTGAAATAAGACAACATTTTATTTCGAAGATCCTCTTTTGGCAAAAGCAGATGATATCTAAATGATTGGGTTAAGTGACAACGAAGTGCAAGACTTGCTTCATAAAATAATATACTTGATTCATAAAATAATTATTCAACTTTCGTTTCTTTTTGTCTCAAAGAAACGAGTCCAAAACCTGATATTTGATCTCTGGTTTTGGAGACCAAGACTTAATTGATATCAGTAGTAACCACACGTTTGAAAGAGCTCAGTATTTCAAGTATCTTTGAACTCTCATTACTCACGATAATAGTATCGGATAAAATATCAAGGTACGTTTTGGCGCTGGCAAATGAGATTTTTTCATCTTCTTCCACTTCTGAACACAAAATATCTTGCAAATGTGAACAATCTGAAACTGCATACGAGAGATGGCTTCTAACATTCGAGACATTCGAGATGGCTTCTAACAATCATGCGTGTGATATATGACCCAAAATACAATGTTGATGACACGCCATTCAAATAACTCGTTCTATTCGATCACAGGAATTTAATGGAAATTACTGATATCGTAAAGTGAATCAAACGATCCGGACCGAAACAGTGATCTTTAAAGAGAGAGTCGGGGGTAAAAGAAGAGGTCGCTGTCGGCGACAAAGGCAACGTGACGAAGCAATGTGGCATCTTTTAATGGTTTAGAACAATATGAAGAGCTAGTTCATGATCGAAACCGATGGAGGGGAATGGGGTTGTTGACATTGTATGGGAACAGTTACCTATATGTTAATGAAAACCGATAAAATTTATTTAAATAAAATGTTCGTATACAAAAATTATCATAAAGACACAAAAAAATTATTCTATTGCGTTTTGATTATATTCATGCACCCTTAAAGTCCCAGTAGGTATTAATCAACTAGCACCAAGCCATATGACCCTTGAAAATAAAAAGTTTATCGATTTTTAGGCAAAACTATAAAAAAATCTACTGTCGTTTGTCTGTTTTATAAGCTCCATTGCAGAAGTTGTACTTGTTCATTAATATCTTTGGTGATTTAGAGGCCTGTTTATTTTTAATTTGCCTAAAATCGATATGTCTCTTACCTACATGAGCATATGGTTCTCTTTTATTTATATGTATATGAATACGAATTGGTTCTGTTAGTAAAACAAATATAATTTGGTTTGACAATAAATTGTCTTCCAATTTATTGTCAAACCAAATTTTAATTGTTGTTCTATGTTTTTAATTTATTTTCTAAAAATTATGAAAAATGAAATATTTTTTCGAGATAAAATGAAAATTTTATTAGAAATCTTTTTGGGGTTGAGGGTAAAAATGTCGGTGATATACGTAAATTAGTATTGCCATTTTTCATCCCATTTTCACAGACATGTCATATTTACTAATCATTTTGATATTAAAATCAATAATAGCTTTATTTAATATAACATTTGAAGTAAGCTATTTAAAACCAATACAATCAGATAATTAAAGATTTTTACACTCGAACGGATTCCCATTTTTTATTCTAAATGGTGGTTACCATGAAAAAGTACGTATTTTTTAAATCGCTTTTCTAAATGGATAATATACAAACACAAGTCATAGACAGATGTCTACGTAAAATTCTTAATTCAAAGAGGAACCATTCACAGTGTCCTCTTACAAAGTAGTCAATGCCGTGAAACCAAATGTTTTAAAATACATCGTGTGCCACCGAAAACCACACTTGAACCACATTTTGAAACGTTCACCATACATCAAATAATACAATAAAAATTCTTCTAAAGAAATTAATTTTGCTAATTTCTTTTCATAGAAATTAATTATTTAAATAAGTAATTATAAGATGGTTCAAAGCAGAGTTCTGAAATTTTTTAGAATTTTCTTTCCCTAAAAATGTTACCGTTAATTCCTTGTGTCAGAAATTACAATTTAAAATGAAATTTAAGCCAAATTGAAATATTTAGAAAAAATATATACACTCATAGTGATACAATATGTATATTCTCATATGCAATACATACTCATATACAAAACAATATGTTAGATTGTTCAACGAGACATACATTTTGTTACTATCTATATATGGTATTCTATGTGCGTGGTTCTTTTGAAAGTTGTTAGTTTGAAACGCAACATTTTTAATTCGCATCCACATGTATTCCAAACTGATATATGTGCCAGTATATATCAGTGGAAAAACCCCGATCCTAAATCAAATTACGCGCAACATACGAGGAAAAACCGGAGAAGGGAAACGCAGGTACACAAACATCAACGTTTTCATATTACATTAAGCTATAGAAAAGGAGAGATGCTTAGTGAATAATAGCCCTAATGAATGATAAAATAAAAACAAAACTAAACAAATTTTACTACATAGTTACAATATTAAGAATAATTCAGAAATTGTAATGTAATTAAAGATATAGGATTCTAAATATTAAACTTCTTTGAAAAATTAAATCGTTGTGTAATACAAAACGAGGGGCAGCTTTATCGTCCTACTAAATAGCACAATCACTGTTTTAGTAGGGTTGCTGCTAAGTCCCATCAGTATGAATCATTACTACACTGTGTCGATAGCCTTTTACATTAAATCTGATTAGGTTCAAATGTCCTCCTAATGATTACAACCCGATCATCCAAATAATGAATCCACATAGCTGAATCTAGATTAATGCTCGTCAATTACAATGTACCATAGCAAATGGTATGGTATCGACGCACCTCCAGCTGTGATTTTCTTGAACTTGAACAACTGTAGGCTAATTGTATTATACAGCTGACTAGAAAGCAGTAACTCGTTTTTGGGTGATTCAATGGTCCCCATATTTTAAGACATTTCAGATCCGAACTAAGCTTTGTAAAGGTTCGTTGATCTCAGAGCTCTGATTTCTTGTATTTGCTTTTTTATGATCTCTAGATCAAATTTGATGTTCTTAGACGACAAAGCAAAATTAGGGACCACCACTTACTATAAACAACCTATGTGATGAATAGTGAATGCCTAGGACTAATTCCCTAATGGCATTAACAAAATTTATTGTACTTTCCCTGTTAGTCACTTCCGTGTATTCAGTAACAAAATATTTAAGAAGATACTCATCCTTTCTATTTGTATCACTGCTATGTGGTGTTCAAGTTCGATGACAGATCTTAGTCCTTTCTCTTTTCACTCTTGGAATCAGTACCGTGACTGCATCTAAAAAAACTTGTGGAAATCGTCGAATGGCTGATACATCCCAGTTGTCTGGGAAATTTCAACAATTTTGTTAAAGAAAGATGTAATTCGATCTGTAGTCAAAGAATTCTCGACTTACGACGGACGTTCTGAGACGGTGGTTCATTGTTAGTTGAGGACATTAGTACCTACAAAAATTATTGTCGCATTGAATCAATCTTGTTTCTAAAAATAGTATCTTGTCGAAATAATTAAATCTTTTATTTAATTTAAGTACAAAAGAGGGAGTTGGAAAAGAGGGAGATGCAATTTGGATAATTATCAATATTAAATTTAAGTATCCAATAATTAACATAACTTTAATTGACTTCTTTCGAATCTATTAAAATAAAACAAGTATGGATGATATCGTACCAAATTGTACTAGAATTTAATCTATTAAATAAAATCTGCTATTAAACCAGAACTTCTACAAACACCTTTCATAGAAAAGAGAGCTCTGGCAACCTTAACATTGTAACTATAATTTGAAGGTTATATTTAGTGTTACCATTTTAGGGTTACCATTTAAAGAGCTTATAATTGTGATTGTTTAGCTTTAACGAAGCTTTTTTAGCTTTAACAACAAAAATCACATGAGCAAATTATTGAATGAGTTAAAATATTAATTACAATGACCTATAAGCAAAAGGTATACTCTGTAATTCTAAAACTTAAATCTCAATGTTTTTAAAAACATTTTTAACCAACATTTTTAAAAACATTTTTAAAAACTCAATAAACAATCAATGCACTTAAAGTCCAGCAAAAAATACTCCACTTTCCAAATAAAAGATGATCGTAATATTAAATTTTCTAGACGTTAATCCTATTGCGAAAAAAATTATAAAATATACAGTAATATGCAGATTGCCTGCATTAATTGGACTATACGTCCTCGATTTGGATTTGACATAAGGCAAAACGTTAAAGGTGGGGGCAAAAGTTGGGATGTTTAGCCTCAAAATAGATAGTAAAGACAAAAAACCATACGAAAAAACAAACAAAAGGATTCAAAAATCATTCAATTGCATGCATTCCAATTTATGTATATCAGGAAACATTGTACTAATTTTAAATGAATAAAAGTTTATAGTATTAATATAGAGAATTTGTTATTGACTTAATTAACATTCTTATTGAATTCTATTGTTTATTGTCTTAAATATAAATGCAAACATAATATGTATGTGGTGGTGTATATTCTCTTTAATTCAACCCATATTGGTGGCACTTGAACAAACGAATACATGTGTATGCCTTATAACTATATATGTATGTATAATGCAGAACGGGTAAATTGAATTAAATATGTAATATTATTTTTTTCCGTGTATTATGTATAACATAGGGTTGGGAATTTGTTTATTATTGTTTAAGATGGGTAAATCTGTGTAAAACGAAGGTATACATTACATATAGAGTACAAGACGTGAACGTTATTTAAATATTTCATTTACGAATTAATGTTCAACTCTTGATACACACAGAATAGAAAATTATTTTCAAAACTACGTGTGGCACACATTTTAAGGTTCTGTGCTACATCTACCAAATAAAAAAATTTGAAAATGGAAACATTTGTATGAAAAGTTGTTAAATAAAAACTTTAATTAAAGAATTATCTCTTCCGTATTGTTTTTATTTTATTATTGTTTATATATGTGTAGTTGCCAGATTTAACAATTTCACAAAACTATGTATTATATAGTGTATATGGGATTATGGTAAAATAAGAGATAAATTGAGTGAATTAATTATGCTCAGGTGGTAATAAAAACTAAACAATTCATAGTGTTATTACGAGTGGGTTCTCCAACTACTACCATATACAATGAAGAAAATAATAAAGTAAAGATTGATAGTTATAAAAAATAATTATAATTTATTTTAATTAATGCTAAATTAAGTTTGTTTTATGTTTAATTACAAATTGTGGACTCGTTCACTATCTTCAACATTCAAAATGTTATTTATATTTGAATTAAAAATTACAGTAAAATAAAATAAGTATATAAAACGTAAAAACTGAAGAGTTTTATATATTATATATTTTCTTTTATTGAATTTAAATTGACTAAATCTTATATAATGATGCTATGTAATCAAGGTTTATTAGAAATTTGCTTCGTTTGCAAAAACGAAAGCGCATAACAATTGCGATTTGTGATTGTATGACATGAATTTATAATTATTATAATTTTGTATTTTCTATTGAAAGTTGCCTGGAGCAGGACTGTGGAGTGTATTATTATTTCTGTATTTTAAAAAAATCGAAGCATCGTTCTTTTATTTAATGTTTCACTACAATACCATTTTACTTAACAATAACTGGGTTCTAACAATTACTGATGAACTATGAATACAATTGTGAACCTCTAATGGTTTATCGAACATAGTCACTATGCAGCGATGAATATACTTTAGTTGGGAAGTTATGTAATAATAAGTCAGTTGAGCCTGAATGAGAGGATTAACCAAACCTGGGTGATTATTCTGTAATACTTTATTACATTTTTATGTCACATATGAAGATATGTAATATAAAAGTTAAATTTAGAGTTCACAACGTAACATGTCTACACGTACTGGACATAAAATAACTAAGTACAAAAAAGTGAAAATTCAGCTAGTAAGACTAAAATCCTTGTTCATATTTTAATTATTATACAGTTATAAAATTACGATGAAGATGATAATTAGGTGATAACATTCCTAGAAAAATGAGACTGTTGCTTTCCTATTACTCCTTCGCGGTTTATTCCAGCTCCTCATATTTTCTATCCACCTCACGTCAAACTTGAGCTTAAGCCGGTTTCTAAACCCCGTTTAGAACCCGCTGACAAAACCAGTTTCTGTATCCCAAGCTTGTTTTGAATTGGTAGCCGAGTTAATGAAAAACTTTATTCATAGTACTAATAGCTTAGGTAAAGGGTGGTCAATGCAACGTTTGCAATTTTATTCAAAGACAGATGAATATTTTTCAAAGCGGTTTGTTTTATTATTAAGATGACAATTAAGTATGGAACACAATTTCATTGGACGGTGGGTATTACAGTACCCCAATTTGTCAACCCAATTATTTTCGATTTAATGGACTCCTAACTCATCAATTGAAGATCTCCGATTGGACATTTCATGTTTTGGATATATTTTTCCTGCTATCATCTGTACCAGTTTCATTTTATTTTATAGTTCCTATTTTTAACTGTATGACCAAAGCGGGAATGAATTGAAATTCGTCACTGAAATTGTATACGCTCATCATCTAAAGGCAGTAATTTTAGTTCCTTTTTTATGTTGAATTATATATACATAATGCATTTATGTATTTTTAATTATAAAAAACGACGAAATGTAGAAACCAAAGATATTGTGTTTTTTTATTGAAACAACTTTCGACGTAACACGTAGCAAGCAAGATAAACAACGTCAACTCGCGAGTAGCCGAAAATATTTCTAATTTTAATTTATTTATTTTAAGTTATTACAAAAGAAAGTGAATAAAAAGTCATAATGCATATTACAGCAACTTAACAGAAATAAATCTAGACAGTAGGGATATAAAATAATGAGGTAAAACTAAATTTTTATAAAACCGTTTTATTGCAAAGTACATCTTTTCAATACACACCTTCAATATATTTTCAAACAAACATTTATGTAATAGTAAAATGATTCGTCAATCTTGTTGTGGATTAACTTTTAAGAATTGTACATTTTGTACAAGCAATAAAACCACTTCAGATTCAAAATTTGATGCGTGTCATGTTTCAATTCTACTTGATAGTAAGAAAGGGATCCACAAAATAAGTCCAGTTTATTTTTCTTCACACAATCTGCCGTATACTTTTTGCCCTTAGCCACAAAACATATACTTCATTCGCAAATAATATCCTCGATCCAATAGTTACTCGAGATATAAAAGACTTAGAGACCATTGGATTAGACGAAAAATTTGAAAATAAAAAAAGGTACTTTAGGAAGATTCTGCCATGACAATTTAGAGGCAAATTTGGTATTAGGTTTTGTTGAACCATTTCGAGAAAATTCGCAAAATTTGTTCGGTGAATAAAGATAATTGTTCCACAATAGTATCTGAAAACCAAGTTGAACTTTGAAATTATAAGAATTCTAAGGAACTCTTTGCAAATACTTATAATGTATCTTTTAATGTATAGGAATAAAGCATTACTGTATTCTAAATAAATGTTTTATAACAGTAATGTAGACTTGATGCACAATGCATCAGACAATTCAATTAAATAATAACGTAACTCAATTAAATTATCTCAATTTTCTAAAGAGTATACCGCCGAACATTTATCTGGATAAAATGTCACAGACAGCAATTGGGTTTACTGCTTCGCAAAACTTATGTTTAATTTTCCATTTCTACTCGTCTCAGTTATCAGTTCATTAGAAATTTACATAATTTAACATCTCAATTGTATTTTGAAAGATCACAACCTTAATATTTTACCAAAACATCATTAGCTTCTCCATTCTCTCAAAATAATTACACAAATTGGTCCTCTAGTATACGCATGGTCTATGAGATGTGACGCAAAGCGTCGGTTCTTCACTAAAATAAATTCATGTATCAGTAATTATTAAAATATTTGCAAAACCGTTGATTTTCGTCATCAATCTATGATTTCCCATCAGCTTTGCGAAGAATCGTATACTGAAAAAAATTGTTGGAAATACCAATACAATTATTTGATTAAGGACATTGGCCGCGGTAGACATATAAACAAAAATTATCCGGAACCTGACATTGGCTTTGTTAAATGAATTGCTACTAAGTGGTTTGGAGTTTATCCAGGATATTTTTTTATTTTCAAATGATCGAAATCAGTTTGGACAAATAAAGAGTTTATATTATGTAAATAAGGAATCATCGTTTAGTCTACATTTATATGATATTATTGTTACTTTTAATGAAATTAAGAATTATTATGAAATTTATATTGCTTATTAAGAATATTTTATAAAATTATGTAGAATTAAAACATACAAAACCTTTCAAAAACTATAAAATTATAGAAAAGAACGTAACAAACCTTGTTTATTAAGGTACCAAACCTTATTTATTACAGATTTATTTATTTTATGAAATTAAGTAAATGCCTAAAATATTTTGTATTCTCATATGTACACATATGTATATTTATAATATTAAAAATAAAAAATGGTTTAAACTCAAAATAACATTTATTTGTGTTTTATTAGCATTATTAATTTTTATGAAATGATAATCCTAAAAAATTATTTTAATCTGTAATCACATACAGATTAAGGTTAGCATATATGTATGTATATCACGGTACTGAATTACTTAAACCGCTTGTATAGGGTTTTCCAATAAGATGTGTAATTTTTTCTTGTTTCAACAGTGTTTTTTTTTAATTATAATTTTAATTGTATGACAAAATAATTTTTATGTCAATCTTGTTTTTTGACCGACCAAATGGTGCAGCGGTTAAAGCTGCGGCAATTGGAGCGTGAGGTACCGGGTTCGAATCTTGATAGGGGCAGGATGCTAAAGGGATTTTTCACCATACGATTACGATCGGTGGTATGAATGAACACATCTATGACCCCCTGTTGGAGTGCAGAACTCATGGGCCAACACATCTTCCATGTCAATACTATAGGTTGACATGGAGCAATGCAATGCGCAGATGGTTCTACGTACAGCCGTAAGTCCTCGATTTGGCTGTAATGATGTAAGGTAAGGACGTAAATAAGCGAACCACGAAAGACTTGGAAGTGCCTCGAGCCCTGAAATAGATTATAGAGATAAAAAAGAAACACACACACAAATTTTGTTGTTTGTATGTATGTATTTCGTATGTTATCGAAATTCGGAAGTAAAATCACAATTATTAAATTCAATTAGTGTACATAGTGACCTTATTCTGCAATCAGTGCATATTTTATATTTCATAATAAAATTATATCGTGTGTACAGAAGTAAAAACGCGGTTTGTGACATTGTACTGCAATAAGTGTGCCTAGTAACCTAATTATATTAATCAAGTGACATTAACTTTGAAAATGAATATCTGTACAGTGTATAAAATTGTGTGTGATTACCGAGATGAGGTTGTAAGTTTCAGTGGAATTTGTTCCAAAATGTATCACGCCAAATGTTTATCCATAACTTGTCACAGGTGATAGTATCGTATAAATGTCTTTTTGGTATTGTGATAACTTCTGCAACTTAAACATTATACATAGCTGTGGCAGGGAGGCTGGATTTATTGTCTAACCAACTGACATTTTCTCAAAAAATGGAATCCATAATAATAAAACTGAAGAAACCGTGATTGTGTAACTGCAAATGTCCTGATAGTAAATCAATTGGACAAACAACAGCGGATAGAAAGAAGTTCCCATATTAAGGCAAGAGATATTACATTACAAAACATCCACTGCTGATAACACTGATTTAGTGAATATTTTAAGCGAACCAAAATCAAACGTGCAAAGGAAAGAAAGTAAAGATATGGTTGGAAGTAAATTGGAAGATAGTAGTGTCATAGAAAGTTACGAGATCATTTGGAAAGCCTTAAATTACTTGTAGCCTTTAATTAAACGTGAAATCAACGGTTTTCTTGCATATATGACATTCAAAGAAGGGAAATCATCGGACGCACAAGTCATATCCAATATGTACGCTGAGTTTTTTAAACTTGTCTTTAAACCAGAAGACGTTTATAAGTTCGAAAATCCTCATCACGATAGCGTAGGGAACCTGTCCATTGAAGTACCACATATCACAAAAGAAGATATTAACAAGGGTCTGAAAACATTCGTTGATGGTTGCGGTCTTGATCAAATATCTGCTTCTTTTTTGAAAGATTACACCAGTTTGGAACTACCTCTTTGCATGTTGTTCAATCAGTCGCTGAGCATGGGAGAATTTCATATAAAATGAAAGATAACCAGAACCACCCCATTATTTAAAACTTGGAATAGAAGTTCACCAGCAGTACAATCAAAGTTATTCAAAGCCATCAAGTTGACGTGGTGTACACAGATTTTGCCAAGGCGATTGATTCCATTAGCAATTGTAAAGCACTAGAACGGTTACAATCATTTGGGTTCTCAAACAATCTTGTGGCTTAGTTTGAATTTTACTATAGCAACCGCATCCAATACATCGACATTGGTAACAGCAGGTCCAAGCCAATTCATGCTACATCGGGTTTTCCACAAGTATCTCATCTTGATCCTTGGATTTTTACTAATTTCATCGACGCAATCACTGAAGTCATTCTACACTCAAAAATATAAATATTTGCTGACGACCTATATCAAAAAATACAGAACTGTCGAGAACCTAAGCGATGCTGAGAAACTTCTAGAGGATATTGACAACTAAGCGACATGGTGCGAGTCAAATCTTCATAGTCTGAACATCAATAAATGCAAGACTTTATCATTCCACCGGAAATTAAATTCAGTTTTAAAATATTAATAACATAAACAATATGCCACTAAGGCGAGTATCAGAGAGCAAATACCTTGGTGTTATTTTCGTGGAACAAACATATAGAACAATGTATATCTAAATCTAATTCTATGTGGGGTTTTATTCAACGATCGACGAGAGCCTTTTTTTGTTTTTTAATTAAGCTTTAACTGGGTGCAGGGCGGGCGTTTAGACTGTCCTAGCTCCTTGTAACTGTCAGAGCTCCTGTTCCCAACGCGCGATCCTTCAAGTAAAGGTTGATAGCTGCCTTAAACTTGTGCATTTTAGACTCCAACGGAAACTGAAAACCAACCAACGAATTCCACTTCCTGGATGTTCGACAAATGAATTCGCGCTTTGCATCTTCAGTTCGAGGTTTTGGCAGCTTCACCGTAAGCCTATGCGCATTGACCGTTCCTTGTAACAAATGGTGGTATTTTCTCTTTTAATTCTGCAGAACATTTACCATTTATTAATCTATAGAACACGCAAAGTTCTGCAACATCTCTGCGGTGCTGTAGGCTGTCTAGATCTTTCGTAAGTTTGGGGTTTCGTATTATTCGGATGGCACGCCGCTGAACTCTATCCAGCAACTGGAGAGCAATGCCATATGCTCCACCCCAAACCTGACAGCAATATTCTATACAGATCTAATAAAGGTTTTATATATCTGGAGAACCTGAGGCGATCTAAAAAAACTGTCTGCAACAATTGAGGAACACGAGTTTACGTGAAGCTGATTTGGACAATGCGATAATGTGTTCATTCCATTTTAAATTGTTGCTAATCTGAACACCAAGCAGGCGAATTGAGTCACAACCCACGAGAACGTCGCCTTTTACCACAAAAGGGTATTCGTTGCGACTTCTTTTACGCGAGAAAGTGCATATTTGTGTTTTTTTCGTTAAATTTGACCTGATTTTTTTCTCCCCACTCAAATATTGTACTCAAATTGGAATTAAGCGAAGTGACAACTTCCAGCCGTACCGTTTAACTCTGAAGGAGTAGGCTCGACTTCGAATGAAATAGAAGAGTTCAATGTTGTATCATCGGCAAAACTGTCGATAGGGTTCACAGTGCTATCCAAAACGGCATTAATGTATAAGAAAAACAAAGTTGGTGACAAAACTGATCCCTGAGGGACTACGGAATTTGGGGTGTATGTCGTTGATGGTTTCGCATTTAGCACAACGTTGATCTTTCGGTCTTTGAGAAAGCTTTTTATCCACTTGATGGTCATCGAATCCAATCCGTGTGCCACAAGTTTACAAATGTATTTCTTATGCCAAACCTAATCAAAAGCCTTGGATATATCCAAGGCGATTGCAAAGGCTTCTCCGCGTGGTGATCAAGGGCAAGATTCAATTTGTTTACAACATACGTCAAGAGATCGGTTGTGGAGCGGCTTTCGCGGAAGCCATATTGTTTATATGAAATTATTTTATTAATCTCAAGATAATTCACCAGTTGTTGGTTAATGCATTTCTCAAAAACTTTAGCCATGGCTGACACAATTGATACTGGCCGGTAGTTTTAAGTGTTAGTTTTATCACAACCACGTTTAAGGACCGGTTGCACCATCACACTTTTCTAGACGTTCGGGTATTTACCTGATAAGAAAGGAGAAGATTTTTAGTTAATATATTAGGGCCAAATCACTGGCAAACTCCTTTAATATTCGAACAAGAATTCCGTCAGGTCCAGTGGCCTTATTTATGTCCATTGCCTTCAGGTTCTCGAAGACAATTTCCTTTGAGATGTTGACAAGATCCATTTTGGAAGCACAATACGGAAAGGACGAAGGCGTAACTCCATCGGGGACAACTAAGATCGAATTCGAAGTGAAGAAGTTTGTCTAAGTCGGCCTGCAAAAATGGATCTACCACCAAAGCACCGTCTGCACATTTTAATACTGAAATAGATGTTTTAGAAATATTGGCAATCGATGCGACCATCTGGTAAAAGTTGCGATCGCAGATTTTGAACGCTTCCGAGTTAGCGGCTTTCTTGTTGTCGGCTGTTTTCGCTTCCTTAGCACAGATAATTTTACAGAATATGTTACGTGTGGCTTTATATTCTTCAAACGAAATTTCGTTGTGCTTATACTTCTTGTAAGCAGATTTATTTTGTCTTATTTCTTATTTTGCTTCTTCCTTATTTTAATTATTATTACTTAATATTTTTTTATGTGTCTGAATATTACGTCATTTTTAATGTCAAGTCGTATTTGTAGACTTATTTATAAATAAATAAATAAATAAATTTTGAATAGCCTGCTATTTGGGCAGCTGTTAATTTTGAAGTTGGCATCTTTCGATATTTGACAAGTAAAAACTATGCCATTACTAAACATAGTACGATATATATTTCAACAACACATTGGCCGTCGTGAAGCACATTGTCAGCTGGCAATAGTAGAACTGGTGGAAAAATTTAAGCTGTTGCGACAAGTTAGTGATTTGAAGAATCAAAACCGTGTGCGTCGCTCAAGAAGAACTGGGAATATTGCTGCTTATTCCGCAGTGTTGAAGAGAGTCGAGGTTTGTCAGTTCCTCGTCGATCTTGGGAATTAGACATTACGTACCGTATTTTGCTTAAGGTTTTTAAAGTTCAGTTAACAAAGAAACTCAAGTCGGTCGAACGGCTCTTCAAATTTGATGTATTTGATCCCGATTTTCATCGTAAAATCATTTCCAGTGATTTTCACTTTGGCGGTGACAAGCAGAATTGTCGCATTTGAGGCTTATAAAATCCAAGAATATTTGTTGAAAAGTCTCTCCATCCTCAACGTGTTATTGGCTGGCGGTGCAATTGGATCTTACTTTTTCGAAAATAAGGCAGTTACGGTTAATGGATTGCACTACCGAACTATGATTAATGATTTTTAATGGCCGGAATTTGAAGATATTAATGTGGAAGATCTTTGGGGCCACGTGAAAGATAAGGTCTATGCCAATGCTCTATAATCAATTCAAAAGATGGAATTTGTAAAGTTATTGAGGATATACAGCCGCAAATGTGCGAATTGGTCATGGACAAAGGATATGGTGAAGGATATGGTGCTGCAAGCGTATAGCCGTGGCGCCTATTTGGCTTTTATCACTTTCAAAGGTTAATGACATACCTTCCTCTTTACAATGAAATAAACATTCATTGTTTTCTCTTGAAAAAACCTCGTTTTGTAAAATATCAAAGTGAAACCTCTTATTGGAAAACCCTTTATTAATCGAATATTACTCAGTGAGTTATTGTGATTAAGATTTTTAAGCGCTCCGTAAGTGATATTTTAATCTATATTTATTAATTAATAACTACGAGTATATAGTTTAACAAATATTAACTAAAAATTAATAATATCATAATCTTGTGTAAGCACATCATTTCTCGAACAAGTTTTCAATCTGATGAAGTGAACTAGAGCAGCTACTGCACATTATCCCAAAACCATGGTCAATTGCTATTATTGACCTTATCTTCTGGGAATGTGTTATTTAATTAGTAATTTTTGTTTTATAACTGATTATCGCCTTTTTGCCTGCTAATACAGATGGAGTAAAGTTTCAATCAGCATCAAACAAAAACATCTAGCTTCTTATGATTGTGCGTTTACAATATTTTGTATATGCTCCATAAAATCATATTTTAAGCCTGCTGATACAGATGGAGTAAAGTTTCAATCAGCATCAAACAAAAACATCTAGCTTCTTCCTTAAGTTTTGTTATGATTGTGCGTTTACAATATTTTGTATTTGCTCCATAAAATCATGTTTTAAGCTTTATCATACTGTGTGAAATAAATTTTTGGAAAAATATAAAAACAATAACATTTTGAGAAGAACTTTGAAATTATGTCATCCCAAATGAATTATGTATATCGACATTAATGGTTTGTTTCGAAGTTCATATTGATATCCTGAATTCTTGGAAAAAAAACATTATTTCAAAAATATTTCATTTGAAATGCCTACGCCTAAGTATCCATTCTTATCGATATATTGTACATAAAAAATATTTACATTCGATTGGTTTTTTACAGAGATATTTTTATCGATTTTATTTATTTTTGTTTTATTTTTTAAAGATTTCACTACTATATAAATACCACAGAAAATAATAAAAACACATTTTGGCACACAGACGACAACTGGTGGAGGACAGGAAGAAGGAATGCGGGGAAAAACGGAGTGGAGGAAAGGGGTGGAATAAGATGTATGGATTGACCATCCGTTTGATTACGTGTCTAAAATAAACTTAATACCGAATTCAACTGGAACGCAAGCGAAGGTATCCTGGAATAAACTAATATATATATATATATATATATATATATATATATATATATATATATATATATATATATATATATATATATATATATATATATATATATATATATATATATATATATATATATATATTATCATGGATTAATCCTTTTTAACCTAGTCTCTATTTCTTTAAACGAGCGCAAACTAGTTATTAGTTTGGGCTCCTTTACCAGTCTATTATACAGCAATAGCACTACATCAATGTATAAAATATCGGTTTTCATATATTACTCGATATGTTTGGAAATAAATTCAACTTGATTGTTTTATTTTATGGAAGTTATTTTTCTAATTAAATGAAACCTAATTAATGCCAACCAATATTTAATTAAAATAAGAAATTGCATATGTAAATTTTATGAATGATATATATTTAATCTATACTAAAAAGACCTTTTGAATCGAGTGAAAATTGTATCACTAGAAGATCCTTTGATGCCTAATTGAATATAAGAAATATATATTCGTCTCTTTCCAATATAGTAATTTTTGTTTTAGGTAAAAGTGAAATCGTGTAGTGTTTTATGTAATAAGAATTTTATGTTTGATTGATTATAAGAAATATGAATTTCATTTTGTGTTAATCACGTTTCTTGAACTGAAAATATTATTAAATATTTACTCGTTTCTACCATCCACTCTAATATAACATGTATTTCTTATAAATAGTAAATGTATAAGAAGCTATGTTGCATATATTAGCATTGCAACATAGAATATAATATCGTAGTTATGTTATTATAAAACACACACACATATACATATATATCTATATCTATTATATATATATATATATATATATATATA